>CM075852.1:68231727-68922014 GCA_037975125.1 Latrodectus hesperus
ATGCCTGTAACATTTAAGGGATAAGTTTGTTCAATCCTTTCTTTAGGAAAATTATCCATTATTTGATTCTGCAATTTTAGCTTATTTTTAAAACATATCAGGCATTAATGCATTATTTTCCTACACAAATTTCTATCAATAAGTGGCCAATTTTTTTGTTTCACACTATACAATAAGGACCGAGGATTTGCATGTAAATATTTTTCGTGGTAATATTTTAAGATAATAATAGTTAATTTATTAAACTTAGGAAGAATGATTGAGTTTTTTCTTATCTTTAACAAATTTTTTATTTATTTTATAAATCATTAAGTCTACTTCCAAACTTTTTTTATTCAATCTACCTTCATCACGATATCTTTCAATATGATATTACATCGTTGAGGCTAACAGGAAAGAACTCGAATTAACTCCGAAGAGAACACGTTTAAATCTATAAATTTCAATTTCATTATTATCTCTTTGAAAAACTTTAAAATTTCTGCAAAGAAGTCTTGTTGGATCTCTATCATCTCTCGATAAAGATGTTTGCAAATATGCCTTTTTGATATCGGATGTGAATGGTACTTTATTGAAGCGAAATTTGATTAATAGGTCCATTAATTCTGAATTAAGATTTGGACCAGGTAACAAACAATTATGTAAAGATATTTGACCATAATCACAAAATAATGGCATACAAAGACATGAACATACTTTGGCTGTAAGTTTATCATCTTTGCAAACAGGTTAATGAAGAAGATAAAATATGTGATTACCTCAAGAGGATTTCTCGGGTGGAGCCTTTTCAATAACACTTGCTTTCAAATAATCTTCTATTATCTCATTATATTGTTCATGTAAACTGGGGTTTTTATTAAGTCGTTTTGAAACAGCTTTTGGTCAGCGTGCCTGACTACGGATAAGGAGGTCCTGGGTTCGAATCACAGTTCGGGCAAGGATATACTTCCTCTCTCTATCTATCCTGTCTTTGTCCTTTCCTTGTTTGAATGAGGTGTGAATGGTTGCTTACCCTATAAACGGGTCCCTATGGCATGTGTTTAGAGCAAAGTCGTACTTTCATATTCTATGGTTCAGTTGAAAAAGTGGGGCAGCGCATCCCATATTGCCGGCCTAGCTGCCGCCCACCCTTTTTAGTGGTCAGAGTCCCTGACTTGGGTGGTCCTGGGTTCGAATCCCAGTTCGGGCAAGGATGTACTTTCTCTCTTTATCTATCCTGTCTTTGTCCTTTCCTTGTATGAATGAGGTGTGAATGGTTGCCTACCCTTTAAACGGGTCCCTATGGCATGTATGTACTGAGGAAGTCGGACTCCACACCAAATATGGTTCAGTTGAAAGAGTGGAGCAGCGCACCCCATACTGCCAGCCGGGCTGGCAAACGACAATGAATGAAAAGAGCTTTAAATCTCTTTTCGGCAAGAGTATAGCTGTTATTTAAATTCAATGAATTAGAAATCCACGGTAAACACATTTCGTGGCGATTATCCTTATAAGTTATTGTTTAATTAAATTTTTGTACAACATCATTGTAAGAATCTAGCTTTGGATCTATCTTATACATAAGCATTCTAGATACCAACATCTTTCTAAATCACTTTTAAAAGAATCATGATCATTTTATTGTTAAACAGCACCGCAACTTATTTAGAATTAATGTTTCGTTTATAGAACCTACTAATATCCAACCAAATACTGTTGCGCGTGAAATATTTTCATTTTTTATTTTAACTTCATTTGATTTAAACACATGGTAAAAAAAAGTTCACCTCCAATTAAACAAAAACCTGGCTCATTAAATTCAGGATTCGCATAAAATTTTTCTGCAAATCTAATTTTGATATATCTGTTTTGAAAAAGTTAAAACAGTAATTTTTGGCACTATTAGAAATTCAATGTCTGTTTCGAAATCTTTATTAGGTTTAGAAATTGAAGATATCATTATTTTAACTGTTATGGTAGACCCATTAATTCCTTCAATAGGCCCGTTAATGTTTTTTTTTTCTTTATTATTATTCTTAACAAATCGGCAATTTCATTCGTACAGAAAGACAATTGCGAGCATGAGTCCGGTAAGGAGCGAAAAGAAAATGAAATTCCGTTTTTTCCTTTTATTTGTATTTTAGTTATTGAGAGTATAACATATTTGAGTGCAATAGAAGGGGAGAGACAGTGATTAGTCATCGAAAGCGAACTTTGAATCTCAGGAGTGTAGTTACGTTTCAAGGTCATCTGATTTTCTTTTTAGTTTCGTCGTCCCTGCGTATGAGATGTGCTGTTTCCGGTGTAATTTTTCTTTTCACATATTTGGTAAGCCTTGATTTTTACAATCCGAAAGCTTATGCGACTAGAAACAGTTTGAACAAAGATGTTCCTATTCTTTATTTCGCTACAGTCATTAATAGACATTTCATGAAATTTCTTACATTTATAATTGCTATGATAATTAATTAGGCATATTGGACAGTTGAAATTTGAATTTGAATTTATCATTTAACTTCTAAAAGTTTTTTCTATTATTTTTAACTATGAAGGTTGATTTCTTTGTAATTTTCTAGTACTAGACTTCGCTTAACAAAAAAATTAATAAAATATATCTAATTTGGAATCTCGCGTTTGTGACTTGGGTAATTTCGTATTGTTTAAGCTTTATTTTTTATCTAGTTTTTGAGAAATATTTAGGATTTGCATTAAATCAAACAACGAATTCAATTCTAAATCCAACAATTTCAGCGCTGTTAAGTATTTTAAAATATTATCCGTAAATTTTCTCAATTCTTTTGATGAGTCAAGTTTCTCTAAAGATAAAATTAAATTTATATTTGAGTCCGCTATTAATTTCTTTTTTCATACCTTTCTTCAAGAATTTTTAATAAAGAACTAAAAGTGCCACCTGTTGTTTGAATGGATTTTGCTTCACCTTTTAACAATGCTTGTAAAATAATAAAGTTTCTGCGTTTCATTTAAATCATTATTGTTAACAATCATAGAATAAAATTTAACTCTAAAAGAAAAGCCTACCTTCATAATTACCATAAAATATGGGTAAAGGTACTTCAGTAAGTTTAACCACAGATGTGTTTTGACATCCATTTAGTTTCTTATCAAATTTATTTATATTTTTCAACTGAGAATTTCACCCTTACCTCAATTTTATAGACTTTCTTGACTCTCCTCTAAGTCGTTTAATTGTTCATCAGTACTTCTTGTGGTAAGGTACAGATTAGCTCCTGGCGGTTTTGTAGGAGCCGTCCTACTAACTAATGAAAATAAGTGAACTGTAATTTAACAAAAACAACGGTATAAGTTTAGTATCTCCTTCTATATGATTTCTAGCCAAATGTGGCGCCCTTTGTTTTGATTGTAGTATCGCTATTTCAGTTTTTGTTTTTATTGTAGTGTTGCCAAATTCAGTTTTTGTTACTATTCTTATTTTTTGGTTGCCAGATTTCGTTTTTCTCGTGTTTTACATAATTACGTTATTTATGAGCTTTTTTTCAGTGGCAACAGCTTTTTAAGTTGCACTTCGCATTTTTAGTTTCACTTCGAGTTTCTTTGTTCTAACTTTCTTCGTTCTTTGTTCTACGTTTCAAATTTAAGCCATTTGGTTTCTGTTTGCTGTTGTTGGAGCAATTAGGGGATTCCCCTCAGTTGTATTTCGCTGTCCCCAGCGTCCAAACATCGTGAATTTTTCTTTTTTACAAATTCTTTTACATTATTCATTAATTATATCTATCTTTTTATTTGGTTTATTTATTATACATATATATTTTTATTTATTGATATATTTTCTTTTATATTTTTAAAATCGTAAACTGTTCTTTTTTCCTAATTTCTTCTACATTATTTATTAATTACATCTATCTTTTTATTTGATTTATTTGTTACATATTTATATTTTTATTTATTTATATATATTCTTTTATATTTTTAAAATTGTAAATTGTTCTTTTTTCCCAATTTCGTTTTGTTAATTTATTATTATATTATACATTTTTGTTAATTTATTGTTATATTTCCATAATGTCTCATGATCATGTTTTGTTGAGAAATTTTAACAGACTTATTGAAATCGTTTCGATAATTAATTGGGATGAGTACCAAATTTCGGAGAAGGTGTAATTATTTTATTTAAATTCTATTGCTTACATGTATTTTTTTTATTGTATTCGTGTTTCATTTTTTACTTAAAAAGTGTATATATTAAGAAAATTTTTTTCTATGTTTTTTTTTTAAATTTTAAAAAATGTATATATTTGAAAAATTAGTTTTTGCATGCTTTTTTAAAATTTTATAAAGTGTATATATTTAGAAAAATATTTTTTGCATGCTTTTTTTTTGGGGGGGGGGACATTTGATAATTATTTTTACTGAAATGTGACATTGGTGACAAACGAAAAAAATGTCGAAATAAATATACCAATCGGCATATCAGCTTAACTTCATATCAAGTAAGTCCATTGTTTATATTTATTTCCCTTTTTAAATTTTCTAAAATGCTTATTTTTCGATCGAATTTCGGGAAATTTCCCGTGTTAATAAACGCGCGCTTAGCTTGGCGACGAAAATATTCGCCGCGTTCGCCAATAGATGGGGATAAAACCAGTATTTATTTAAACATAACAAAACATTAAAAAGAAATAAAGGAAGACTGACGGCAGGGCCCTCTGTTACCATCTAATTTTACAGCTACTCTCACAAAATTATAGCAACTGTAAGCAACTTCCTCATGTGGGTGAATGACAGCGCCATCTACATTATAAAGGAGGTCTTAACAGAACCCGTGACTCAAAAATAGCAGTGGCGCAATGAACAATTGAAATTGGCAAAGAATTGGAAGGACATTGGGTTTACTTTCTGAGTCTCACTTCTGCCTGCCGCACCACAACCGGGAGATTCATATTTGGAGACACCGTGGTGGCAGACAACTGACAGTTGCGTTACACACCGCTCTATTGGTCTTGTTCCCGGTATTATTGTTTGGGATAGTATTGGATTTCACATTCACATGCTGCAGTACACATTGCCGGTTCACTGAACAGCCAGTGCTGTATCTCCAAGGTGTTGAAGTCAGTGGTCCTTCTATATTTTAAGATCTTTACATAAGCAATATTCCAACCAAATAATATGCGACCACAACCCAAATAGCCTTAAAAAACAGCGTTACAATGAAAAAATATCTTGGCCCTATATATTGGTTAATTGTGGTGTTACCTCGGTCCATTATTGGCGGCTAAAATTTTGATTTTGATTCCGATTTTGAGAGGTATGCATTGGGCATACCCAGCATACTTCCCAAAATCGTGGGCATGCTCAATGCATGCTATGTCGCGAATATAGGACCAAGCTTAGCAGTCCATATTGGACCAATCTGGACAGCCAAGTTAAGATCAAGCTTGGCTACCATAATTAATAATGGAATAGAACGGTCTAAGAAATGCAGCGCAACTCTAGACAGCCAAAATAGGACCAATCTTGGTGACCTTTATAAGTTTGTTTACAGTTTGTATTCATGTATTTTGATAACAATTGATCTTATTACGGATAAGGAGGTCCTGGGTTCGAATCCCGGTTCGGGCATGGATGTACTTTCTCTCTCTATCTATCCTGTCTTTGTCCTTTCCTTGTATGAATGAGATGTGAATGGTTGCCTATCCTAACGGGTCCCTATGGCATGTGTGCACTGAGGAAGTCGGACTTCACACCAAAATATGGTTCAGTTGAAAAAGTGGAGCAGCGCATCCAATATTGCCAACCTAGCTATCACACGACAATGAATGAATGAATGAATTGATCGTATTTTGAACTCTTAAATTAAAAAGAAGCTATTTTAGATTATTCCAATTCTAATAAAAAAAATTTTATTTGTTATTACACCTTATATACATAAAATAATTATTATGATTAAAGTTTACTATTTTGCATACTATATTAAAAAGTTAAAACGAGAGACTAATTTGTTATTTTTAATCAACACTTAAAACTTAGCAAAATTACAAATATTGCTGTATGAAGAAAATCCCCTTTTGTTAAACTGAAATTAACATGGAAAAAAAGAAATAAAGTAAAAAAAAATAAATATTTACTACATACCAATTTTGAGTACATGAGTTCTTTCACATGTAGATCTAATTATTGTGCATGCCATGTTCTAAATAATCACATTAGCAATAGAAACATTTGATATGATTAATATTAAAATCAAATTATATTTCTGCATTACTTGCTGATAGTTCAAACTGTCAGTTTTTGTGTATAAATTTATAATCACATTTTTTATTTTACACTATTTTTATTTCATTCAAGAAAGGGTGTTTATCTATCAAGTGAATTCCAATCAAATTAAAATTTATATTTTGCCCTCGTTTTTCCAAAAAAACTATAGTAAAATGTATAATTCACTTAAAAATCATATTTTTCTCTACATATAGCTCTCATGAAAGAAAAGGAAAATTCTTAAATATGTTGATATTAATGACTGATAGTAAATTGCTCTATATTTAACAGAAAAGTATAAAAAAATTGTTTTAAGCTTAGGTAAGTTTTCAGTTAGATGTTTATTACTAATTGTTACTGAATGTTTTTTGAAGTTAATTCACATTTCGCTGTCAAATGTTCTAATATATTACTTTTTTCTTTACAAAAGAAACAACGAAATTAAGAATAAAACTCATGCATAAATTTGTAAAGATTTCATCATTACTTTAAAACAAATGTTGCCCTGGTACTGAAATCCCACCCTGAAGATACTAATTAAAAAATAAAACAGTTTATTCTAAAATGTTTGCTTTATTATTTACAGTAATAAGTAAGTATTGTTTTACAGTAATACATAATTTTCGTATAATACATATTTTTACAATATATATATAATGCATTTCATTTCTTTGCGTTTCTATATAACACTCAATTTCATAAAAACTTCCAGTCATCATTTAAGTAGTGGCAACACCAAAAGGTGAAAAAGTGAAAGTGCAGGAAACTTTAGAAATATGTACGTTTACTGAGTGTTTATAGACGTTTGTCCACAGATTTGGCTCCTAAGCCTTTTCTGACTGAAAAAGTAATGCATAGATTGTGAAATATTGACATTTTTGAAATTTAATGCTGCTATGTGCTCAAATGAATCAGAGAATTCATCGCATATTTTTTTAACAATATCGATCATTCACAGCTGGCGAGAATTCGAACACACATTTGCCCATTCATAATTTAAAGAATTAAAATAATGCTTTGAATGAAATAAGTTGCGCTATGATAGGCTTGAAATGACTAAGTGATTGATACGATTCAAATCACGTTGCGCTTCCACATTCTGAATACACATTGATATCGGGGAGTATTTTGGATTTGATAATTTACCACAAATCATTGTCCACAAAAATGTTTTCAATATGACAAACGGAGTGGTTGGTTAAAGATGTTCTATAATCGTTTTTAGCTGTTAGGTTTCCACTGTGTGGTTTCAAAAATAATGTTATGATGATAAAGGTGAATGAATGCAAAATGTATTATATACAATATATATTTTTTTGAAATTATGCTTTAAAATATTTGTAACTTGTATAAATATTTTAATTACATATGTAACAAAAATATTAAGTAAGTTAGAAAAAGCTATTTTTTTCAGCTTTAGCTTCTATTTTTTATCATGAATTTTCTACTAGAACTTTAAATAATGTAATATAATGGTAATATAATTTATAATTTGTATATTGTTGTAGTAATAAACTTACTGGAGAACTGAATTTTTTCTGTAGCTTTGTATAAGATATTTTTCTGATAGATGTGATTTTATCGGGTATATAAAGAGAATCATTGGAAAAGCGATTAAAATGACTCATATATATATGACTCATATATATATATATATATATATATATATATATATATATATATATAAGCATAAGAGATTATTTCATTTCTTGTAAAAATATTTTGTGGTACTACGAAGCTATCTTTAATAGCTAAGAATTTTAAGTGAATCTAATAATTTATTCCAAAACAATGGAATGAAATTCATTGAGAGTACCAAATGAATACCGGCATGTTATTTTTATTATCAACATACAAAAAATCTTCATTATATAAGTATATATATGGATATAATTTCGCTTGAATTAAGTGTGATAAAGTTTTTTATAATAATAATTTGTTGTCCAGTATTTTATTTCTTTTCGTTACTATTCTAACTTAGCTTAAAGCTTACAGCACAAACGCTTATTTTGCCCTTTAATGTTTTAACATATCTCATTTTTTACAATTAAGATTTTTAATTAATTATTTTTAATTTTTTTTATCAGCTGCATAAGGTTGATACCTGCTATATAAATGAATCAAACTTTCTATTTAAAAAAAAATCAATTTTTAAAATTGTGTTTAAAATATTAACTCTGAATTTTTTTTTGATACGCGCAGTCAAGAAAAAACATTAACTGTTAGATTTAAGAATAAAAACATTTTATCCTAGCAAACATTTTTTTATTGTTTGATTGCAAGTAGTTTGCAGTAAATTGCATTTTATACAAAAAAGAAAAATGAAGTCAAGGATTATGCTAGGATATTAAAGTGAGATTAAATCCCCACTCATGTTATCATATTCAGACCAACCCCCAGTGCCAACAATTATTTTCAGGTTGATGATTAGGCCAAAACCAAACCAGGAAGAATTCGCTGGAAAAACTGACGCAACCATATTACTGACCGCAGCGAACGATGGCTTCATATTGCTGATCTTAAAGAAAGCAGTGTGAAGTTACAAAGTCATTGGGACTTGGTTCGTGAGAGACTTTTGAACCATTGCGTTATGAATCACCACACTGGTCCTGCCTAGACCGCGGTGGTCTGGTTAGTTGGGGTGCTGTTCACATTATTGGAAGATAGTGAGCTCGAATCTTGACTTAACCGAAGATCACTCCTGTTTACTAAATGCTGCTGGGAAATGTTAATCAAATCATGTTTAACAAATCCTCCATTTGAAGTAATACTGTGGGGGGAATTAAGTATTGTGGGTCTTCCGCTTGGTTTCTGCTTCTAACTTACATAAGTTTCCTCCTGACTGCATCCATTTAACTGTTAGAGCCTTATTCTTGGCTAAGTATTGGGAAGTACGCTAGTGCAAGAATACTGGTCCTGCACTTAGTATCATAGTTTGGAGTAGTATTGGATTTTATTCTCGCATTCCTCTAATACGCATTGGCAGTGTGTTGAACAGTCAGTACTACATCATTGAGTCCGTGGTTCTTCCATACCTACAGTGCAGGCCATCATCCATCCTCCAACAGGATAATGGCCCATCATAAACAATACTCTAGAATTCTTGTCTCATCAGATTGAATTGCTTCGTTGGTCTACTTGTTTTCTTGATTTATCACCAATCGAAAAGGTGTGGTTCATGTATCACAACTGGCCTGGCATACACCACCTGGCATACATACAAGTTTTCCAGAAAGATAGAAATATTGAACAGTGCACAGGCGAAAAAGCAAATTATTTACCTTTTTTTCTCCCTTCGAAATAATATTTGCGATTAACTTTTATCAATATTTTTATGATGAAGATTAGTTCATGAAAAATCTTTTCAAAGGTCATTAAATTAATATTTGAATATTAAATACTACCTTTTTATTAAATTATTTATAAATGATGATAAAATAAAGGAAATTTATTTAGTTAGAATTAACATTTTTATAAAATTTTAGAAGGATTTTTTATTTTATGAAATTATATAAATCGAAGATATCTGTAGGATTCAAAAGATGGAACTTATTTTGACGAATATAAAAAAATGTTCTATTCTAGGAAATTAGTCATATGTTTTACAAAACATTTGAAAAATCTTAGATGAGCTATATAATTTGTATTAATACTAAACATGGATTTTTTTTATGAGAAGGAAATAAATTGAAATTCAAAAACTTATTTTTTATATTTAAATATATCCTTATTTAAATTAATTTAGATAAAATGCACAGAAAAACATATTCTACATTTCAACATATGTACTTAAAATTATTGAGAACATTGATTCTTATATATATATATATATATATATATATATATATATATATATATATATATATATATATATATATATATATATATATATATATATATATATGTAATGAAAAATATTTTAATACTATTTGAATTGTGTTAATAATTTGCTTGCCATTCATTTTAAGACTTAGGGTTATTTTTATTTAAAGAGATTTATAGTTATTATACAAAAAATTATCGTAAATATTTATTTTAATAATGTAATTATATTATATTCAAAGCAATGATGTAATTCAATGAGTTTGATTAAATTTAGATGATGAAATTTACACTAGTTTTCTTAAATAATGCTAGTTTTCAACAAATTATCAAAATAATAAAAATGTCAAGAAGTTACACATTTTGAGTTTCAATATTAATAAATTAACACACACACACACACACTCACACACACACACACACACACACACACACACATATATATATATATATATATATATATATATATATATATATATATATATATATATATATATCAGATGTCTCAAAAAATAAACAGTATAATTTCACAAAACTGATATTGCCTATCAGTCAAAATGTAAATAATTCAACAAGATGTAGTTTCATTGGTTCAACAGGACAATGACGTCGCATAGTCACACGACATAACGTCATTATTTCTTCTCCAAGAATTTACGATGAAATCTCAGAACAAGTTTTTTACCGGAGAATTCTCCGGTAGTTTGCGTTTGGACTTACAGTTGAAATTGTTATAAGATGTTATTTATTCCAGATGTAGTATTTGCACGTACAAAAAATGCTAATCGACGAAAATCGTTGTATCTACTAAATGATACAGAAGGAACTTTAACGTTGCATTCCCACCATACATAAAATTATTTATGTAGAACTGCATATAAAGAAAACAGTTTGCTGTTGAGGCCTCCTTTATTTTCGGAGTACCAAAAAACAGCGTGTTAGAATCAGTAACAAAACCATCTAACTACTGGATGAAGCGTACGTACCATTTTTTTTGACATATAAAACGGCATATGCTAACTATCACAAAGCTAAATGTTTTCAAAAATTCTTCAAGAAGTAAATATTAGAAGACATATTCCATCATGATAATGTTTCTGAGAATTCAGAAAGATTGATAGGCGAATTTTTAAAAGTAATAGAAATACAGTTTATTCACTTAATCTGGTTAATGACTTTTGGGTATTATTAAGACTAAAACTTATATATATATATATATATATATATATATATATATATATATATATATATATATATATATATATATATTACTTGAAAAAGTAAGGATGTACGTTTATAGTGATAATGTTCATGGATATATAATGCTCAGCTTCAAACCCAAAGGTGTTATAAATTTAGGATGTCAGCAAAAGATATCACTTTAGTAATTAGTTATTTGTTCTGTTAACATAATAAAGTATTGACAACTTTTGTGGCTAGCAAAAACAAAATGAGTTTTGAGTATCTAGTTATTTTGTGGTAAATAATTTCTGATATAAAATTTCATTTTTCTTGCACAATAGTTGCATGCTAAATTTTGAATAAATTTGATACATTTACATTTTTTAAAAATATATTTCTATTATTGTATGAAAAATTAATGTGAGCAAAAATATCAATTTTTAAATGAATATTTCAATAAGTATGTATGTAAATTACTATTCCTAGAAGATTATACTTTTGATAAATTAGAATTCACAAATTTAGACAAATAGAAGCTTTTTGAACTCGGCATTCAGAATAATAAATTACATCTTGCCTCTCTTAATTATAATATTTTTTGTTTACAAGTTTGACATTTTTTTCAAACAATATATTTCTTACCTTTGCTATATTAAAAGGGGAAAAATTTATTTCTTGGTTCTTAATTTGAAGATTTTATAGCACTAAAAGTTGGTATTAATCTAAACATTATGTATCACCATTACATAGATGGTAGCAAAATACTCGTTTGCTGGTGATATTTTTGTCTCCAATGTAGTAAATGTGCACAAAACACAGTAGCATTGTTGTGTAGAAAAATTATAATATTATCAGTAATAACGAAATTTAAATTTTACCAGCTAGCTCATGGCTACAGTTTGAAAATATAACCTTTTATTAAAAATACTAAACAGAATTAGTAGCAGGGAAAATTATTAATATATATAACAAAAGAGTTGTATTAATAATAAACATTTAAAATTTATTTTCACAAAGAACTATTGAATACATATAAAGCAGTTCAGATTTAAAAAATGTTAAAATGTGAATATTTTTATAAAATTATACATTTAATACATATTGAAGACATTCAAAAGACACTTTTTGGTGAGCATTAGCATCAAAACTTTAGGTAAGTAATACCTCATTTTAACAT
The DNA here is from genome assembly GCA_037975125.1 of Latrodectus hesperus. Classification (NCBI taxonomy): domain Eukaryota; kingdom Metazoa; phylum Arthropoda; class Arachnida; order Araneae; family Theridiidae; genus Latrodectus; species Latrodectus hesperus. Next base: position 68,244,122 of record CM075852.1, read on the forward strand.
TTCCAACAAAAATTTCAGCTGGGGTCCTATTTCCCAAGGAACTAGTAACAATAACTGCCTCGCTCCTTAAGGCATGTTCCTTTAGATATATTTATCTTTACAATCTAATGCTTGCTCAGTTTTCAAGATCTATTTCGACATCAACTCGTTCAGCTTTTTGTTTTTCTTGTGGTGCCATAATAACCTCAGTCTTTCTTTATATTCTCCTTCACTTGGTGATACACTCAGCTTTCTTCATATTCTTCTTGAGAAGATGATGCAGTCAGACTTTCATCATAGAAGATTTCTTCATGGAGGTTTTCTTCATAGAGGCTTTCTTCATAGAGGCTATCGTCATCGAGGAATTCTTCATAGAAATAGATTTTCATCCTTTGTTCAAAGAAATGGATTCTCATCATTTCTTTATAGAGATTGATTATCATCTTTTCTTCATAGGGAGGGATTCTCACCCTTTCTTCATTTTCATCGTTATCCGATGAAGTGCTGAGGCTTTTTTCATAGAGGTTCGATGACATTCTCATGCTTCCTTCATTGTCATCGAGGTCCGATGACACTCTTAGTCTTTCTTCAAGCCCGCTTCCAATAAAGGATGCAGATCTGTCTTTTTTTCCTAAATGGTATTCGTCGATTCTTTCATTCCTTTGTCTTTCATTCTGTAGAAATGAAGTGGCATTGATTGCTTCCAAATTGTGGGGATTAATTTCTGATTTATTATCTCCCAGACACAATTCTGAAAAAGTAAATAATAATATTATAATAGTTTATAAACGAAAAATGCTTATAGTTATTTTTTATATGGTAAAACTTTTTAAATAAATTAATATGTTAATAAAATTAAATCTGAAATGTTTTTGTAAAAATGTTTTTTTTATTATAGAAAACGTATTATTAAAACTATTAGATACTTGACTATTTAAAATAATCATTTTATTCAACTACAATATTTAAATCATTTATGTTAATTTGAATACATATTTTAATTAGTTATAAATAATCAGTAAATTTTAGTGCAAGCATTAAATATTTTAAAAATAGTTAGAAACAATGGAATTCCATACTTATGAGAGGAAAGTTTTTCATAATACTACTGAATACAGAATTAGAATTTAGAAAGTGGATTTCTTTTCCTAGTAGATTTTAATTTTAAAAAAATCATGTTTGAAACCATAAAATGATTCGTGATGGTCAGCAGAAGGGTTTTCTTAGAATCTTCCAACAAATTTTACAAAATATAAAAATACCTTAATTGTACACCATAGTTAATTTTTAGTATAGCTCTTTTCCATGGTTTCTGTGTAGGAGCGTATACTCTTGGTTTGACAAAAAATTTGGCTACAAATATTGGCGATAAAATTTAATTCCTGTTATTTTTGACACTTTAACTAACATAGTTTTAGGGTTGCCATTTTGCTATTCACATTTTGCGCCTATCTTGGAATGAAAAAAATCGCCAAAAATTCAAGGTTAAATAATTTTTTACCTTTTCAATTAATGAATATGGAAATACACATTTTGTACAATGAAAGAGTAATGGTGCTGGAAGCTTCAATTCCATCGTTTCTGACTAACATTGTGCTAGTAATATATTTTATTATTATGAGAAAAAGGAAGGGAAAAGTAAAATATATTACTTGAATGCTTAATAATTTCTAGTTATCCTGTATTTGAGCTCACATCTCAAAGTTAACTTTTATCATGCTTTTAATTTATTAATAAATTTAAGAGTGGAAGTCTTGAATAATAAAAAAAAGTAATGGTGCCGGTAAGAGGTAGAACACTTTATCAAATTAAAATGTTTTATTATCTTTTTGTAAATTTAGTTAAAACATTCCCTAATGGGACAAAATTACTTTTAACAATTCTCTCTATAAAAACAATGTAAATGTTGCTTATAATTTACTAACTTATTATTCATGAATGTAAATACAATTAAACCTACAAAATGTTTTCAACATTAGATTTATAATCTGAAATAACAGTGGCTGTTTCCATAGAAATCCCATATTTATTTAAATATCATATTATTTATTGATAATGTTATTCACTGAGCATATTTATTGAAATCCTGTCCCTAATATGATCGACCAATAAAATTAATCACATGTGAATCAAATTAGGTATCAAATTATTTATATACATTTATTAATATTATTCTTATGTACACAAATTTATTGTTGTAAGGGCCAAACTTGTAGCTAAATGGTTATCGTTATTGCCTTCAGTTAGGCAGTTTGTATGTTCAAATCCAGCCTTGCGCTTAGATGTTTGTAGTAGTTCCGTATCCACTAGAAACTTTATATCCTTATGTAATTATCCTTCGTGTGCAAAAAAATGACCAGTAGACGAAAAACCAAACTTAGTATTGTTAGAAGTTATGCAACTTAATACCGCCCATCTTGTCTAGGAGGTCCTGGGTTCGAATCCCGGTTCGGGCATGGATGTACTTTCTCTCTCTATCTATCCTGTCTTTGTCCCTTCCTTGTATGAATGAGGTGTGAATGGTTGCCTACCCTATAAACGGGTTTCTATGGCATGTGTGTACAGAAGAAGTCAAACTCCACACCAAATATGGTTCAGTTGGAAAAGTGGAGCAGCGCACCCCATATTGCCAGCCTAGCTTGTACACGACAACAACAACAATACCCCTTAATTGTACCACAAAAAGACAATTTTACTTTTTAGATTAACATAAATCACTCTCAGAATGCATGAACATATATTTTGTGTTAATCTTAATAATTTAATAAAATATTCATCAACCACATAAAGAAATTATGAAAATTAAAAAAATTAATGAAAAATGTCTGATTTTAAATCAATATTTTTACATTGAAAATTATTGATTGAATGTGATAAAAAAGAGTAGTTTTTAAATTGTTTCTTTCTATTTAAAACATTTAAGTGCACATATAATTCATACCTGCCAACCTCGGAGAAAAAATAATCAGTAGATTCTACTGATTTTGAGGGAAAAAATCAGAAGTCACCACTAGTGACATTTTTGCTTGAAACAGAATGTTTAAAACGGTTGTACCACGAAAAGACAATTTTATTTATTAGATTAACATAAATCACTCTCAGAATACATGAACATATATTTTGTATTAATCTTAATAATTTAATAAAATATTCACCAACCACATAAAGGAATTATGAAAATTAAAAGAAAATTTTACATGTAAAAAATAAACATCAACATTTATGCCCCAATATTTATTTTATAGGAAACTTTTAGTACACTAGTGCAATTTATAAATATTAAACTTATAAAATTACATAAAATCCATTACTAAATTTAATTCAGTGACAAATACTTCGTTTGACAGAAATTTTTTTCTAATTAAATTACTAATAACTAGTAATATTCATCCTAATTGAACTGCTTATGTAAATAGGTTTCTGGTGTCTGATCTGAATGTTAATTCTATGACTGCTAACTAGTAGGAGTCTTGGCAGGTAAGAGCATAACTTCCCAAAGTGGTCCAGGTGGACCCCCAGGGGTCTATAGGAGACCACACAGGGGTCCACGTAGACATGAAAAGAAAACCGGGGTTCACAAGTTGTAAGTGGGGGTACACGAAAAATTTTCTGGTTTTCAGAATAAAGAACAAAAATTTTGGCTTGGATTTACGTATCAACATACGCAGGTAGCATTATTCACTAGGTATAGGTACTCAAAAATATTCGAGACTCAGTTGAAACACAGAATTGAATAGAACAATAGATAATAGTACAAGAGTGTACACCACATGGCGAGACTTGCAAAGTGCCGCCCGTGCACCCATTCGTCCGGGATGCTTCTTTAGATCTTCAAGAACAAAACGTTACTCATTTGTTTCCGGGATTTTAAACATAAAAGTGTGACTGTGAGTGAATCGATGTCAGTGTTTGTTGTGTCGGAAAAAATAAGTGTCTGCCTATTTGTTATACATATTTTTATTGTATATTGTAATTTATCCATCATATTATATATGTTTTACTACTTGAGTTTTTAGTAGGTAGTTATGTAGTAAAAGTTATGTAAATACTAGAGATTATTCTAAAATTCTATAAAAAAGAACAAAAAGCCAGAGAAGATTAAACTTTATGTACCTAGGTGCTTTTTATTTTAAGTAGTTTTTGTCAGTACCTAGGTACTTTCTGTTTGCAGCAGGGGGTCTGCCGAAAATAGTAAAACTTTGAAAGTGGTCCACGAGAAAAAAAGTTTGGGAACCCATGGGGTAGAGCGTCATGCTCTCCGTCTTGGGTTCGAAACTCAGCCCGTTCAGAACATATATTATCACTTTATATTAGTCCTTCATCTGTTTTGACTGTCTAAGCTACTAAAACAACGCAATAAACTTTTTTCCAGAAAAATTTCGGCTATTTTTAAGTTTTTCACTGAAATAGTGTGCCAAAAATCAGTAAATTTTCCTTGATAATAAAAATTATCAAATTATACATTATCGGGAAATCGTTAGAAATGATGAAAAATCAGGAGTTTCCCGATAAAATCAGTAGAGTAGGCAGCTATGTATAATTATAGAGAGTATGAATATTTTTCAAAAGTCAAAATTTGTATTTTAATATTTTGGAGTAGCAATAACAAGAGAAGTAGCAACAGAGAGAAAAGTGATATTAAATGCCATCACTCTCTGGGTAACTAATATAATTTAAAAAGTGGAAATATTAATGAAAAAATCACAAAATTTTAAAATTTTATTTGAGTGAGGAGCTCACGTATATATTATATATATTTATTAAAACATTATCAAATTTAATTTCAAATCAATTTCTGAATTATGTGCTTGCACACTTACGATTCCTTAATTTTTATTATCAAGGAAAATAAGCAATCATTATAATATACCTTTAAGAAATAATAAGATACATTGCTTGTATGCGGACTTACATATATTAATATTTGAAGATATGTTCTAATTTTTAATCATTAATGCTAATTTCAATTAAGAATTATTAAATAAGGATTTTCAAAAAATATGTGAATTTTCATCGAATCTACATAGAGATATTTGCTCAGTATCTCAAGACTAAAAGAAACCGAGAAATAAACCAGTATTATTAAGAATAAATAATTCTATTCCGTTGATTTAAATTCTATGATTTGTATTAAATTCTATGATTGATGTTAAATGATTTGTATTCAATTGATAATTCCGTTGATTTAAAAAGTAATTTAATTCAAATATGTGTAAATCGTTGGCACAGATGCCAAATAATCCAGAATGCCAAATTCTGGATTATACAGCATCTGTGCCAACGATTCGTTGTTGGATTTGATTGGCAACAAAAAAAAAAAATCACCAACAAAAGTTAGGTGATTTTTTTGGTGGATTTTCTTATGTACCTGGCAACCTGGATTTTATTACGTCATAGATATGGAGACCTATAAGAATTAAGCAGAAAATTCTGATTTTTGCAACCCTAGTATTTACGCTATCGCGCATGTCACAATATGTCATCCTGGCAACATTTCTTCATCACCAAAAAAATTCAGACTTAGATATCCTGGATTATACGGCATCTGTGCCAAATCGCTTGGTAAAATAAATTCTGACAAAATCGCAAAAGAACAACTAAACTAAACTCTGTGGCACGACAGCCCATGTGGGCCAAGTCCTACAGTGCCCATCTCTGTTTTCTTGACCGAGAGGCCCTGGGGTGCAAAGCATATGTTCCGATTAGATGGTCAGCCTAATGCGAAACTCCTAGTGTTTAGTTCCTAAGCATGCTTGGTTCTCAGTTTATCGACCCACTGAAGGGATGAAAAGCTAAGTCGACCAATAACTTTAATTATTTTATTTCTATATTCACATAATTTAGGTAAAGTAAAAGCCCTTGATTAGATTTCGCATATCTAAAAATCATTTTCTTGAAATAATTTTTTATCTTAAATAATTTAATTTCATAAATTCCCATTTCTTATGTTCTCATTCTTTTAAATCTTATGCCTGAAGTTATTTTCTTAAATTTTTAATGAGACACAATGTATGTTCTATTAGCCTTTGTGTTCTCAGCTTTCTTCTTCTTCTTTTTAGAGTTGGGTTTGTATTTTATAGGGCACCTCTGCTTTTATCATCATTTTATACTATTAACTCCAAACCCAATGTTTCCTAGTTCCAGTTGCTCGGGTCACCCATTTTATTAATTAAGTCCAATAGCCCTTTATGGAGTCTAGGTGTAACTCTCTAGTATGGATGATGCCTAAAGAAGTTAATCTAGGGAGGGCAAGAGCCTCGCATTCGTAAATGATATGCTTGGCCGGTTCTCAGCTTTACATAATTCATCACAATAATGCATGGAATAAATTTTAATTTATTTGATATTTCTCATCAAACATGAAAACTTTTCTAAAGTTTATTTCAACTAATAAAAATAAGATAAGAAATTTATGTATACATTTAATTCATTTGAGTTCGGAGATAGGTAATAAAAAAGCAGACTTATGCGTGTTAACATATGCATGAAATTACAAAAATAGTAGTAATATTCTTATGATTTTTCAAGACTCTTATACATGATAAACCATTAATAAAATTAGAGGTATGCACTCACCTTTTTCTAGTCTTTTCTGTTCTTCCGATTTCTTCTTAGCTATTTCCGCTTCTTTTATTTTTTCTTCCTCCTGCTCTTTTACAGTAACAGATTTCGAGTTATAGGGCAAAATACCGGGTTCCCAAGGATCTTCCTCTGTTTCCATCTGTGTTCCATTAATTTTCTTTATGGCTTCCTTCTGTTCAGAATCCAGATACTGCTCTACTGTCTTAAAGGACTTCAATTCCAGATCACCTGAAGAAGAAATTCGTACGTTTAATATTTCAACTTCATATCTTCTTTTTTATTGTAACAAAACTTTAAGGGTTATAATATGTAAATCATTATCTTCAGAAATATGTAGAGAAAAATAGAATATAACTATGGGTAGAATACTTAATCCTTTTAAAGTCGAAACAATGTCTCAGAAAGTTTATAAATATTTTGAATTTTATTGATCTTTAATCTTTTATTTTGGATTGCTAAAAAAATTTTTCCTCCATATTTAAATTATAAATAAAGTACATATTAAAAGAAATATGCATAATTAGATAAATTCTTGTGTTTGATTAATATGCATTATATATATATATATATATATATATATATATATATATATATATATATATATATATATATATATATATATATATATATCAATGCATATAATTATATATAAGGAAGCCGACCAACTTGTCTAGTGGTCAGCGTGTCTGACTACGGATAAGAAGGTCCTAGGTTCGAATCCCGGTTCTCGGGCATGGATGTACTTTCTCTCTCTATCTCTCCTGTCTTCGTCCTTTCCTTGTATGAATGGGGTTGTGAATGGTTGCCTACCCTTGAATGGGTTGTGAATGGTTCAGTTGGAAAAGTGGAGCAGCGCACCCCATATTGCCAGCCTGGCTGGCACACGACAACAAGAACAAAGGATGTAAGGGCCCTTTCAAAAACAACTCACTCTTCAATATTTAATATAAATGATTCACTTTTTAAAAATTAATACAAAGAAAAATAATATAGGTGTGAATGTGAAAAATGAGGTGTGATTAGTAGCCCTATAAACGGGTACCTATGGCATGTGTGTAGAGCAAAGTCGTACTTTCACCATCATGGTGTTCTGATTAAAAACGAAAGACGCTCCCAATCGACTTGCATAGCGAGACTAGCAATTCGCATAGCATAGCGAGCTTGGGTTGTCCAAGTGTCATTAGTAAACAATAATATATAAGAAAATATTTTATGTGAATAATTTGGAGTCTCTATTTAGCTTAAGTTTTTCATATTAAGTTTTTTTTATTTAAAGGATTTTTATAGAAAAAAAAACGATTTATTTAATATACATCAAATAAAACAAATTCCGGGATTTCTTGAAACAGGGTTCGTACAGATTTCCAAGAATCAAATTCCAGGAGTCAAATCAAAAATTTCCAGGAGGTATCGATATTCTTGTTAAAGATTTTTTATTTTACTTTAAAGAGATTGTTCTGAACCAAATATACATATAATTATGTACATGCAATATTTTTCATTCATTTCTGTAAGTAATAAAAATAAATAATTGCAAATATTAATGAGACAATTTTTATTTAAGTTCAAATTATTAATGATTTCAAAAGCCTTCAATGAATTTACAGCTATATAACAGCGATTTTTTATTTTAAATAATCCACATACTATATAATACTCAGTTTAGCCAGAAAAAGAATCAATTAAAATCATTGGTCTTAATTGCGCAATACATTTATTTTTGTTTGGTAATCTCTTCACTTCACATGTTTCTCTTCACTTCACTTTACATAAATCTAAATACTACTTAACCGAGTTATCATGAAATTATTGTAGCTGAAGTAGATCCTGAAAATGCTTATACAAGTCAACGAATACAAAAAATTTAATATAGATCGTGCCGCCATCTAGTTGCAAAATTAGAAACTAAAACAATTTTATTTAAAATTTTAAAATATTCAAACAAAAAAATTATAATATTTTGTAGAAAAAATAAATGCATGAAGGTAAGAAAAAATTCCAGGAGTATATCACGATTTTCAAGGAGTCAAGTAGAAATTCCAGGAGTTTCAAGGAACCTTAAATTTTTTTTTTTGGAATTTAAGGAGTTTCTAGGAGATTTGCGAACCCTGTTGAAAATTCCCGTTTTGTTGCTTGGAAGTAAAAAAATTTTTAAATCATGTTTAAAATACCAAAATTTTGAGGAATGATCAAGAAATAATAAATAAAATCTATTTGACGAAAATAATTTTAATTTATAAAAAAGCAATATGTTAGAATATGATAGTTTTTTCTTTTTTTATTTTAAGTGAGAAAAATTTAATTTCTTTAAAATTTTCAATATTTAATTTAAAAAATATTGTATTTATAGTATTAATACACTATAATTTGTAGTAAGTATTTCAATACTGACGCAATTTTTTTATAAGCCATTATAATTTATATATTATTAACTTTCCCCTAAATTAGTCTTTAACTTTAGCCTTAACTTGATACTGAAAACAGAAAACAAGTATTCATGAATCAATATTTTAAATTTGTAGGAAGTCATTATTTAGAAACTCCAACGCTAAGTAAGTTTCACTATTAAATTTAAGAGGGAATAAATAGATTTGTTATTGTAAAAGATTTTGATTACTGTACTGAAATTATAACAAATAATTGTTTTGCATTATATACTCTCGTATTCTTATTCCTTTCTTATTTATTTATTTATTTTTTAATAAATCTTTTTTCTTTTTTTTTTTGCAAATTAAATTCAAATTTGTATTTTAACATTTCTAATTTTTAAACTTTTGTGTTACAAGGAGGTACGGTATTTCTATTTTATATTCTTTTTCACACAAAACAAAATACATGACCACCGAAAAATATAGCACTCCCTATCTAGAGGTAGGAAACTACAAATTTGAAACTGTTCACAACTTTAAATATTTGGGATCTGAATTGAATGCATGAAACGACATCACACATGAGATCCGCAGCAGGGTTACAGCTGCTAACAGATGCATTTTCGGCTTAAAATAATACCTAAAATCTACTTTCGTCAGTCGGAAAACAAAAATTTTGGTATACAAATGCTTGATTCGGCCTATTCTCACTTATTCATCTGAAACGTGGACATTGACTGAGAAGGACAAAGAAACCATCTCCAGTTTCGAAAGAAAAATTTTAAGAAGCATCTTTGGTGGAATAAAATGTGAGAATACATGGCGAAGAACTAATTCTGAGCTCTGTAAACTATATAAAGAACCAGATATTGTTAAATTTATCTCAATACAGAGATTAAAATGGGCAAGACATTTAAGCCATATGAACGACAACCGGGTGACAAAAAAACTTGGCTCGTCCCATTGGCACCAGAAGAAGAAGAGGACGACCGAAACTCCGATGGCGTGACTGCCTTGAAAACGACCTAAAAACACTAAAAGTGACAAACTGGATGACCTTGTCCAAAATTAGGGGGTCCTGGTATGCACTTCTGAGGAAGGCAAAGGCCCACCCTGGGCTGTCAGGCCAATGAAGAAGAATTCTTTTTCACATATTACGGCCATTTTAAAATATTGAAGTAAGGATTTTGGCATTATCGAAATTCTCTTTATAATTCGAAACATTGTAGATCAAAATACATAAATTATTAAACTATTTTTTAAATGAAAATGTTCATGAGAAAACTACTATACTACAGAAGTTCCTATAAATTTATGTGTTTTCGTATAAATCATTATTTTATATTCCTCTCAAATTAAAAGACATAGCTATGTTAAAGCATCATCAAGTTGCATAGTTCTCATTTCAATCATCATTTTCTAAACGCAAATACATTACAAATTTTACATATTAAGTTATTCTAGCGTAGTTTTAAATATTTATTATTTTAAAAATTTGAAATCAAAATACCTTTCTTTTTGTCATCAGGTAAAAATCTAAAGGCATCGTAGATTCTTTTTTGAAGTGAAAAGTACTTCTTCGCTGCCCCATTATCCAGACTACATCCACAGTATGATGATGATTGAGTTCTATTATTAGGTAGGGGCTGGTCGATAATCCATCTATAAAAAAACAAATCTTGTTAAACACAATGAAATTATTTAGAATCTGAATTTCAAAAATATAAACTTTATCCGAAAAAAATTAAAAGAATAGTTTGATTTTAGAGTGTATTTTTTATAGATACTAATTCTTATATATTTTCTTTGGAGTATTAATTTATATGCAGTGCTATTAAAAATATCAATTTATTTATGGATCTTTTTCCATAATCGTTGTTTTTATGAAATATGAAAACAACACATAAAAGCTAATATTTAAAGAATATTTTAATATATCTTGAAGTAAGTACTAAAGCTGAATCGATGCATTTCTTAAAGTAACATTAAAAATTAAGAATCTTTTATTATTTGGAGAAACTTTATTAAATTTTAATCAGACGTGTTATTAAATCCCTTTTCTTCTGTTAAATTATATTTTATTTAGGAAGAAAAGTTAATTGAATCACCGGATTTCATTTTCAAAAGTGTTAAACGTTCAAAAGTTTTTATGCATTCACACGTGATTGTGTAACATAGCCTTCTCACATGAATGTGCTTGGAAATATATAGGTTTGGCATTCTTTGGTTGTAAGAGATAACTCAAATATGTATGTCTGTTTCCTTAATTCGAATTTATTACAGAAAAGAAGGATAATCCTGAAAAGCATTAGAACTAAGGTCTAAAATACAAATTTCGACAATAATTGGAGAGGAATGTATGCATTGCTAAAAAAAAATTTTTATTTATATTCTTTCACTTTTCAATTCTATATCTATTCTTGTGTCTTTAAATTTTCGCTGATAATACTTCTAATCTTGCTTTATATATATATATATATATATATATATATATATATATATATATATATATATATATATATATATATATATATATATATATATATATATATATATATATATATATATATATATCTAGTTTATATGATATATACATACTGGGCATATATATATATATATATATTTGCATATAGTCTGAAATCATGTATATATATATATATATATATATATATATATATATTATCAGTTGTATGAAACATACTGCAAATATGAAATTAGGGTACTTTTCCATTATACCCTCGCTTTTCATCCTAAAAAAAATAGCATGTTTTTTTTACGCAGAAGTGAAAATAATATAACATAGATACGATGATTTTACTGGCTCAAAATTTTATTTTAAATTTAATATATACTAAATCAAATTTTTTTCATGCAAAAATTGATTAAAAAGTAATAAACAATGGTAAACAAGCTAAATGCGGAACAAAACTAAATCTTGTGCAAAATATTGCTTGGTGATAATTTTGTCGGTTAAAAGAAGCATTGCGGTCACAAATCACCAAGGGTGAAAAACAACTAAATGCAGCAAAGTTTAATCTTGTCTCATGGAAAAAAAAGCTAATATTACACTGTACTTAAGCAATCGATCACCAATGCGATTGCTAAGCGGTTTTCCGTTAGAAATAAACATTAAATAAGTTTCATCAATAAGTGGAAATTGCTTAGTTTATAAAATGTTAATGAAATGTTTGTATTATTATTATTTATTTTTTTTGTAGTTTCTGAAAACGTAAGCATTTTTAACAATACATATGCAAATTATAATATAATAATAATAAACAATAAGGTATGAATTTTTTTCTTTTTCGTTACAGCACTTATCAAAAGCGGAGTTATAATGGAAAAGTACCGAAATTAGTCACATCCAATTTAAATGTGAAATATTTACCTTGTTTTGCCCAAGCGCTTTAAATTTGACTGTCCAAAATCCCATAAAACTTTCAATTAAAAAAAGTCAGTGAAGTGAAACATTTATGTATTTAAAAAAATATTTTAATGATTCAAGCATGTGGATTAAAATTGAAGAGAACTTTAAAAAATAAACTAAAGTTAAAATAAGATGAAATGTTAAAAAGATATTTTTTTGAGCAAAGACCCTATATCTTCTCTTGCAATGTTATGCTTTAAAACTCCTAATTTCACAAATTCTAACTGGAAACATTAAAAAATGCAAAATTCGATTGATATTTTTACAATTTTTGATAAGATAACTTCAGAATATTTTCAGAGATATACAATTCTTTCTAAGAAAGTAATTCTGATTAAACTGATAGTGAAAAAGGTAAAGAATTACTTAAAAAAGGAAAAAAAAAAACTATTTTGAGCCAATTAAAAATTAGGAAGGGAATTGTTGAAAGGTTTGTCAGAGTGGTTTGGATGTATTTCCGCCAATGAACTTATCACGCTGACATCTTTATTAGCTTGCAAATTTAAAAATTTTTTCAAGGCGATGGGGAATTTAAGCAATGCTGCAGTGACATAGTGAAATAGATAAGGGCATTAAATTTGCAACGAAAACTATTGGTTTCATCTAATATCGCTTTTTCTGTGGATAAATCTCCTAATTCTACAATTTTGGAGAAATTTGATCTTACTACAAGGAATACCTGATTCCCAATCAACTTCAATTATTGAATTAAATAATTATTTGCAAAAGCCTAATTTGCAAAGAAACTAAAGTCCCTTAATATCGTGACAATCAAGAAAAAATAATTATCCTACACTGCACCTATTGATTTAAAAAAATTGTGTATCCCTGGCACACCAGAGCCATGGAAACAAGTTTTATTAAAAGCAGGACAATTGTACTGTAAAAAGAAAGTTTCTTCAAGGAAAATAAGGTATTTATTAATTTATAATCAAAATTTAGAATAATACTATAAAATAAAAGTTATTTTATTATTATTTTTTAGATTAAATAATTTACTAAAAATTTCGGCACAGGTGCCGTATAATCCATGCTCCAAATTCTGAGATTGGCGATTTTTTGGCGGATTTTCTTATGTATCTGGCAACCTCGTTTTTGTTACGTCATACATATGGAAACCTATAAGAATTAAACAAAAAATTCTATTTCGGTAACCCTAGTATTTACGTCATCGTGGACGTCACGATACGTCATCTTGGCAACATTTCTTCATCGCCAAACAAATTCAGAATTTGGAATCATGGATTATACGACACCTGTGCCAAAATTTCATAAAGTTTTGAAATTAAATGTAATTTCTGAAGTTTTAAATCATATATTGTAACAGTGTCATAATTATATATAATAACTGTATCAATCTATATTAATATTTTTTCGTGTATTTAATAAACTTACTTATCTCAGGTGTTCTTTTTATAATTTGTGTTTACATATTTGCCCTTTAATTTTTAATTAAAAATTGAATTTCGTTTTTAAATAATATTTTTAATTTTTTTTAAATAATATTTTTAATTTGAGGAATGAACTAGTGAGTTATTTAAGATAATTGGTAACATTTAGCTAGTAAGTGGTTTAAATAAAATATTGCGCAGATCTAGACTTTATAAACTAACCGCTAAATGTGTTATATATTCAAAAATTTATCACATTCACCAAGATAGGATTAATCACGGGTTTTTACACATAATCCTCAGACTAATCATTTTTACCATAACACACATTTTTTTGTGATAGCAGTACAATACAAATACAGTACTGCATTTGAAGTAAACATCCTTATGTTAAAAATTTTTTTTTCTAAAATTAATTATTCATTTAAGATTTAATGGGTTTTGGTTTCTATTTTTTAATCATATTTACTTAAACAATTTTAAGCACTTTTAGGTTTTAACTAATTATGATTTATTTTATTTCAATAAGTATTATTTGAAAACAATTCTGAGAACGAATGGCATCAATAACTGTAAATTTTTCAAATTATTAAATTTATTTTATACTGGAAAAAAAATAATTTATAAAAAGTGAAATAAGTAAGGTAAGATTAATTTTTACTTGTATTTAAGATATAATTATGTATTTCAGTTTTAAATTTTCAGCATTGATATAGCAATGCAAAATAAGATAAAGTTGCGTTATTAAGCATAGAATTAAAAAATAGTTTGAAGAATTAAAATGAATGAGAAATAAAATTATATTTTTCAATTATTTCTGATGAAATTGTAATTTTGAAATAATATTCACCATTCCTCAGTAAATTATGATAACAAATGTTTTTGACAAGAAATACAGAAATACTTTCAATTCAAGCTTATATATACATACATATATATATAATGATATATATATATATATATATATATATATATATATATATATATATATATATATATATATATATATATATATATATATATATATATATATATATATATGTATGTATGTATGTATGTATGTATGTATGTATGTATATATATATGTATGTATAAATCATGGCAATTTAAAATGTTTCCTTCTATTTCAAATAAATGAACAGTAGAAATATAATAAAAACTTATTATTTTACTATTTTGAAAACCTTTTTCACAATTCGAGCGATTCTAAAAACTTCTGAACTACAAAAATTAAAAAAAAATTTTTGTACCTTAATTTGAGTTTCTTTTAATAAATTTATTTGCTTTATTACCAATAAAATATCTGGTTCAATAATAAAAATATCATTTAAAAAATTTTTAAATATTTTTTTTTTTTTTTTGCAATTTTTTTGAAAACTTATAGATTTAATTCAAAATATACAGTTTTTAAATACTTGAAATTAAAATATTTATTTACTTCCAGCATTTATATTCATTAAATATGTACATTTAATATGTACCATAACACACATGTAAAACGAAACAATAATAAAATATTATTATTGTATCTCAATAATTGTTATGTAACAACCAGATCTATGGCATAACAAGAATACTTTCACAAGTTCATTGTTTAAATAACTAAAAAATATTATTAAATGTACAGATTTTATTTAAGTTATGCAACTCTTAACTACTTAAAATATTTATTCACTTACAACATTTATAGTCAATAAATATGTTATTTAATATGCATGAATGCAATAAAGCAAATAATACGTAACAATGGAAAAAATTACTAAGTCATTATAAATTGTTTTGACAACTGAATGTATGAAATAATACAAGCAATTTTTTCATGTTCAATGTTTATATAAAACTAAAATAAATACTTATTTATTAATAATTACAATATTTATTATATCATATTTTATATATCCGTTATGTACACAAATTATTTCTAAAGCATTTCAGCTAAAAATTAATCTTAACACACAGAACTAATAATGGCTATTTTTTAAATGAATAAAAAATTCAAATTATGGAAATATTAATGTTAAGAGAAAAATATTGAGCAAAAATAACTTACTTTCCTCTCCTGGAAGATTCATTGCCCATGATTGAAAATTCTTCAACAAATTAGAGTAGCTTTAGCAGAAAACTTGACTACTGCTTCTTGAGAAAAAGCTTTTGGGAATAAATTTGAAATAACTTGAGGTGTGAAGTCACTTGGTGCACCCATATAGGCTTCAATCAACGCCCCCTAGCGGTGTTGCTTCAATACGCAGTGCATTGTTTGCCCTTTTTTCTTGGAGCTGGCCTGAGCAAATGACAAGACAACACGTGATTCCGCTATTGAAATGCATTGGTCAGGGGTCTTTTCTGGGAACGGTCATTCCAAAAAGTACACCTTATCGTATTATTCAATGACATTGATGTATTGAAGGGGAGGAGACACAAAAATGATTAATGAGAAGAAAAAATTTCTCCAGATTTTTGGTAAAATTAAGAAATAATTAACTTAATTTTATATTCTTATCATTTGAATGATATATTGATGATATGGCGCGTGTGAATCACGAACAAGATATTTATCTGTACAATTTACTTTTAAGAATAAGAAACTACAATTAGCAAACATTACCTATTTGGCTTTATGCTAAACTGTGTCCTTAATTATTTTGAACTGCATTTTTAATTTTCATGATTTAATTCAGTATGCAAATAAGAACAATACATAAAAATAATATAAAGGAAGTGAAATATAAATATTAGCCAATGAATTGAGTTTGTGTAGATATAACAATTACTTGTTTTAGGGCCTTTTAAACACAAGTGGACCCGACACATACGATCAATTCTCATATAAAATTATTATATCATGTACACTTTTAAAATTGAAAGGAAAATGAAAATAATGTTTGTTAATTAAGAAGTAAGAAACCAAAACGAAATCTAAAAAGTATGAATTATACGGAAGAAATGCATATTGCAAGAAGTTAAACAATAAAACACAGTATATATTTTTTAAAATTCATTTTGAAGTTTTTTCAGTCTGGGTATAGATACTTGAGGACACATTTATTTGTAAAAATAGAAATGATTTTACAAAAATGCATTTTTATTTTGTTTTTTAAAAGTGAAAAGCTTTTTTTTCTGTAACTTAAATTTTGTGTGCTTTATCGGAGGTGTGACTAGCATTAAGTGATGTTTAGAAAAAATGATGTGTTATCTCTTTCAAATGTGCAATGAGAATTTGCATATTTAACAAAGATTCCCGTATTGAAGGAATAATAAATTTATAACATTCATGTTATGAGACTAAAATTCATTGAGGGAAGTAAATAAACAGCTAATCTCCTTGGAATGTTCCAAATGATTCAAGATTAACATTGCAAGTCACACAGAAAAATAAATAAACTTAATATCTTGGCTTAACATTTACTTAATCATTGAACTAAAAATTAACATTAGATTTTTTTAATGTTTGGATAAGAATAAGATAAAAAGTTACAAAGTTAAAAATTTTGTTTCATTTATTTAATGCATGGGTTCCCAAACTTTTTTTCTCGTGAACCACTTTTAAAGTTTTACTATTTTTGATAGTAAAACTTTTAAAGATAAGACCCCCTGCTGCTAACAAAAATTATCTGTATATAGGTACTAACAAAAACTACTTAAACAAAAAAGTACCTAGGTCCTAAAGTTTAATCTTCCCTGGCTTTTTGTTCTTTATTTATAGAAGTTTAGAATTATCTCAAGTATTTTTAATTTTTATAACATAACTACCTACTACACTCAAGTAGTAAAACAAATATAATATGTTCGATAAATTACAATATACAATAAAAATATGTATAACAAATTGGCAGATACTTATTTTTTCCGGCACTGACATCGATTCACTCTCAGTCACACTTTTATGTTTAAAATCCCAGAAACAAATGAGTAACGTTTTGCTCGTGACATTCATATTTATACTAATGTAAATTGCAAGCACAGCGCAAGTCGCAATTCATCCCTTTGCAGGTCTAAACAAGCATCCCGGACGAGCGGGCGCACGGGCGGCACTTTGCAAGTCTCGACATGTGGTGTACACTCTTATACTATTATCTATTATTCTATTCAATTCTGTGTTTGAACTGAGTCTCGAATATTTTTGAGTACCTACCTAGAGAATGATGCTACCTGCATACGTTGATAGGTAAATCCAAGCCAAAATTTTTGTTCTTTATGCTGAAAACCAGAAAAAATTTCGTGGACCCCCACTTACAACTTGTGAACCCTTGTTTTCTTTTCACATATAGATGGACCCCAGTGTGGTCTCCATGGTCCACCTGGACCACTTTGGGAACCTATGATTTAATGTGTAGATTGTTATTTGTGAGAGATTCGTTTATGTTATTTATGGTAAATAACTGACATATTACTTCTTATAAGAATTGTTTTTAATAATTAATGGCTGCAAGACATTAAATGCACTCCGAAATGATAACAATTCTTCTTTTCTTTACCTTTCCATATGTTTTAATTGAAAAGGAAGTAAAGGAATAAATAAGCAAAAAGTAATGCCATTTTATTTAAAAGAAAAAAGCTTTCTTGGATGAAATGAATAATTCTTAATTATTTTCTTAACTGAATAATATTTAATCTTTTTTTGAATTTGTTATGTTTGTAAAAACTATATTTTCAATTTTAATATTTAAGTTATGTTTAATTCACATATTTTCCTTATTATTTATTTACTGGATTAATTTTATTTATAATTTAAAATATAATTTGAGGTTCTAAATTCATAAATGTATTTTTTTTTGAATAATTTGGTTTGTCATTCAGCAATCGTTTTTTGCACATGAGGATTAATTAAATCATAGGTTCCCAAAGTGGTCCATAGGAGATCACACGGGGGTCCACGTGGACGTGAAGAGAAAACAGAAGTTCACAAGTTGTAAGTGGGGGTCCACGAAATTTTTTCTGGTTTTCAGCATAAAGAACAAAAATTTTGGCTTGGATTTACCTATCAACGTAGACAGGTAGCATCATTCACAAGGTAGGTACTCAAAAATATTCGAGACTCAGTTCAAACACAGAATTGAATAGAACAATAGATAATAGTACAAGTGTATTATTTTAAATAGTACACAAAAGAAAATGTGCTATTTTTTTCATCTTAACACCCCCAATTTAGGGTGATATTTTTTAGGAGTTTTGGGAATACACAGTATAAATATAGCAGCAGGGGTCTTCCGAAAGTAGTAAAACTTTGAAAGTGGTCCACGAGAAAAAAAAGTTTGGAACCCATGAATTAAATCGTGTGATACGATTTAAAAAAATTTCTAAGCACAAAAAATATCCAGAATCTTTGTGGGGAGGAAATATTTTGTAAACAGTGTTAAAAACTACACGAAAAAGTATTAATTCCACTTAAGGTTAATTGATATGTTCAGGAACTGTTTTATTATATTTTAATATTAGATGAGTGAATTTTTACCATACTATTACTTAATCAATCATGGGTTGATTATTCGTTGATTGACGTTTCTTTTTCTTTTATTTTTATATTTTTTAATATTTTACTT
This sequence comes from Latrodectus hesperus, assembly GCA_037975125.1. Taxonomy (NCBI): domain Eukaryota; kingdom Metazoa; phylum Arthropoda; class Arachnida; order Araneae; family Theridiidae; genus Latrodectus; species Latrodectus hesperus. The sequence goes on from CM075852.1 coordinate 68,263,410, forward strand.
CTCTTGTATGCACTCATTATTTTTTGCTATTTGTAAAAAATGTATGAAAAAAGGATTTATTTGCTAATCCTTTTATAAATCTGTATCAGAAACTACAGAATTGATCACAAAATGGTCCTTTTGGGGGTTTTAGAACAATTTTATCCTGATTAAAAGAATTAAAGTAAAGGAATTAAATATGAATTTCAATTTATTAGTATTCCGATAATTTTCATGTCATTACTGTGTAAATGATGCCTGTATTTTTGGCTTCCGTTTGTAAAAAGTCACGTTTCTTTATTTCAAAAATTAGAGCACGTTAAACTCTAATCTCAAACTGAAAGAAGATATTTCTTTTAAGAAGAGTACTAAATATCACTTATTACCTTTTAAAACTTTCTTCCAATGCTTTCTATCAAAAATGATACAATTTTCTTTTTAAAAAATTTTGAATGCGATTGTGTAAATATGTATAAAGAATGATGCGAATAAATGTGAGGGTAAATACAAAGAAATGCCGGAAAATTAACTGATCCTTAAAATATTGAAGCACATTTTATGATTTCGAACAATAAGCAAGTTTTAGATGCCTAATTTAATGCAAACAAAATGTAGGCAAAAAAAAAATAATAATAAACATTCATACATAAAAGATAAAATGAGTTCTCAAATTCTTCGTTTACTTACAAAGCAGAGTAAACGAAGAATGTAAAATCGGTTGGAAAGAAAACAAAGCTGTTTATGAAAAAATTTAAATAGTGATTGAAAAAGATGTCTTAAATTGAACTAAATGTATATTCGAGAAAATTATTTCTCTCTCTCTCTCTTTATATATATATATATATATATATATATGTTTATATTGAACATATTCTTTCTTCTTTTTTATATGGCAGCCGAATGATTAGCACCCTGGCCTTTTGATTCAGCAGCTTGTGGGTTCAAATCTTACCTTTGCATGAATGTTTCTAATGGTTCGGTATCCGCAATAAATTATAAATCCAGTGTAATTATTCTTCATGTGCAAAAATGACAGTTGAGCTACAAACAAGCAAAACAATCTTATTTTATAAATAAGAATATGTAATCAACTTCTTTATAAATAATGTAACCAAATTAATGTAAGTAGTATTAGTCCTCTCTTCGTTTTGTGACTCATTTTGTACTTAATTTAACTCATAAACACACACAGCCATTTTAATGAATCTTTAATGCGTGTATGTTTACAAAGATGTTAAAGTTAAAATCTGATTGATTGATTGATTTCAGAGATGTCAAGAATTTCTAGTAATCAAGAGTTCATTCTGTAGTTTTATGATTTTATTATGTATACGTAAAGTAATTTCTTCTATTTGTATACTTTGAAATAAGTATGATATGTATTATCCATACTTCTAATTTACTAACTACAATTTCTATATTTTAAATTATATTTTTCAATATTTCATCCGATAATTTTTTTCACTTGAAAGATAATATAATATTATATATATTTTTTCAAATTTTTAATACTTTGGGTTCTTGTTTGTTTCGGTGTATATACCGTGTAGTAACATCTAATATTCACATCTTATATCTCAAACGATCCTGTTTCCATAGCATTGGTTTAAAAGGGGTCTTTTCAGTTCATTATCAAGAAAGATCTTAAAATACCTATGTACATGTTTTCCCCGGGTAAAATCTAGGTAGGTAACACGTGGTAGGTCAAGTGCAAATGGTAACTAAATGGAACCAGATGTAAAATGACTCAGCTTCTTCTTGGTAATTTCCTAAATAAAAGTAACAATCTCCCATAAGAAAGTGATAGACATTTCCTGCCTTAGAATGACAAGAGGTGGGAAAGTGGGGTAAAGGAAAATCGTTTATCATAAATCTCCCATTATCACGTCTTATTCTTCAACTGTTTAGTGAAATGTCGCACCCCTGGGGTGTATCAACACATTTAAGGGGTGTTGGGTGTATGCTCCTCTTTTCCCACAACAAATGTCCTCCACAGAAACAAATCACTCCCTTTCGTTCAGGTCTAGGAAATTGTTTACACTGTGAGAATTTGTTTGTTTTTGATCTAACTCTGATTCACTGGCGTAGTGAGCAAAATCGGCGCCTGGGTACGATACTTTTTTTGGCGCCCCGTTGAAAAAAATAGTATTACAATATAAATATTGGAATTAAATGTACTAAGTAACGAGATACATAATAATATAACGATACATAATACATTATAATAAATGGTGTAAAATTGTAATAAAAAATACAATATAAATATTGTACCTACTATAAAATAGTCGAAAATGTATTAATTTAAAGTCTCAAACAAAGCTTTAAATTTAAAGAAAATTCAATTCTAATTTACAAAAAACACTTATATTGGATTCCGAAAAGTGTCATTAGAATAATCGGACTTATGTGTTTTAGAATTAATTATAAAAACGTATTATTGATTTTATATACTAATACAATTATTTTAAAAAACATAAAATTTTTTAAACATGAAATAATTCATTACGTATCATAGATATAAGCAGATGTGTAATTATTTGCAATCTAATATATACTATACTATTCACATTTTTCTTGTCTTTGCTGAAGCGAATTGATGAATTACATTATCAAAGTTGATCATTTCAAAAATTTTTCTTTTTCTATATTAAAGATTGTTAAATCCCTTCTATACTTAAGATAAAAACTTAGATGGTTTTGACTCATGGTGGATCATAAATAAGTCAAAATTATTTTTTGCTCAATGAAAGTTCACAGCTTGCAATTGTAAAAAATATTTGAATGGCAACCTCTTCTTATCTCTATCTTCACTGTATGAGGTAAAGCATATTGGAAGTTCTAATGGAGTTTTAAGTTTAATTTCTTTTCTAATGCTGAATGACATCTTTCAGTCCCACATTTCTCTATAGACCTCTGTTCCATGGAAATCTGTATGATGAAATTTACTCCAAACTTCTACATTTGTTAAACACGGTGACTCAGCTCTCCCAAGGCAGAGGTTCGATTCTCAGGCTAGGGGTCAACTCAACCTTTAATTATTCCAGTGGGTCGATTAACTGAGTACCAATCATGCTAAGGAAGTGAACACCGGGGATTTCGCTTTGGGCTGACTACCAAACCGGGTATATGCTTCGCACCCCAGGGCCCTCGTTTAGGAAAACGGATATGGGCACTGTAAGCCTTGAACCGGATATTATAATTTTGAAGTCGGGATATTTATTTATCAATTAATTTGTAACTTTTAAGAAAATTGATTATAATGATTTAACATTTCCATAACAATGTCTTAAAAATTTTAAATTAATTTTTTCTAGCTTTATTAATTTATTTCATAATAACCAAATGAAACAATTAAAATTTTTTATTCCCTATTAATTGTGCATTATCTTATTTATGAAAGACTCTACGAATAGATGATCATTATGTGTTGAACATATGCTATAACTTATCCTAACAAATTTTCAAAAATTCTGTAATATTACTAACTTTACAAACTAGCTATTTATTGCAAAATAATAATTGGGTAAGACATTACACCCCAAATTTAGGATCAACTCACCTGATTTTTCACAATGATATTTTTTTAAACATTTCATTTATCACAGATTAAACTGAAATTTTGACTTTTATTTCATTTTTTTTATTTCAAAAAATGCCAGTGAAAAACATCAACTTTATAGGAAATGTCGCATTTAAAATAGCTTTTTAAATTATATCATTCAGACCATTAATGTAAAATAAAATTATTTTTAATGTAAAAAATTTAAATCACAAAACGTAATATTGATAATTTATAATATTTCATTTTTATACCATAAAACCAATTTTTCTGATTCTAAAATTAGAAGATCTTTGTTAATAAGTTTTCATCTGATTTCAATTTAGATAACTAAATCCTGCCATAGCATTATCAATGCAAATTTCAGATAAGCAACGAAACGCTATTATAGACAATAAAAATATTTTGCAAAAAATTTCTTAAATCAAAAATCAAAACACACAAATTCAAGTAAAATTATGTATATTTAATATAATCAGAAATTTTCAACTAAACAATGCATATTATGTTATTAAAAATTATATTTTTCTCCAAACTGATGCACTCAATATTGTTCTTTCAAGTTTTTCATTGATTCGAATTATTATCAAGAATTACAAGTGCTGATATAAAAATATATTTTAACTATTAAACGCCTAATTTTATTTAAAGAAATTTTCTCAATCATTTATCATAGTAGTAAAAAATTTCTTCGTATTTTTAAGGCATTTAACATAACTGTTTTTTATGTTATTAAAATATATTTTATTATTAAAATAAGTGCACACATTTTTATTGAAATAAAAACGTATTTCTATTAAGAATCATTTTGGAAGTGCTGTTCCTGCAATGTCATAAAGTTTTTTTTTTCCAAAAAAATTTCTATCATTTAAAGACGATCTTATTTTTAAAAATTTTACAATGTAGAATGAGAAATATGTACGATATCTTTGTAAATTTCTGGAACGAATTTTTCAAGTTAAAAACAAATTTGTTTTTATATAAATTGAACTAATTAATTAAGAAATATATTCTATATATTTAAGCATACAAAAAAGAAAAAAAACATTTAAAAGGAAAAATACATTTACAAAAAGAAAAATACTTTATAGATTTTTAACTTCTATCATTTGAAAAAAGAATTTTTCAATTTAAGGTGCTAATGTAAAGCCGACAAAATTATGAGTCAAATAAAAATTATTCCCCCAAACAAAAAACATTTTAACATTAAATAAATTACTTTTAAATTAATAGTTTTAACTAATAAGTAATTTAATATTTAATTTTCAAAACTCTGCAAGCATAAGTTAGTAAATATTTATACCAGCTAAAATATAAAATAAATATTGAAATCGAAAGAATACACAGTAGGCAAAAAATACACACAACTTACGGCAATAATATTTTAAATGTCTAAACTCCAGGTTTTAAAAAGTTTACATTTTTGTTTCCAATGAAGCTATGTTTGGGAACAAACGAAACACTAACCGTGTGAACTATAAAAAGGAAAGAAAGTTTGTGTTTTCCTAGAATTTGGAGGTAATTAGTTCTCGATCCCCTCTATTTCGATTCCATGAAGACAATTTTCTGAGTACTGTATTTCCCCCCATTCTTTGAAGGTCAGCTTGGTGCCGAACACCATGGAGGGAATTTCCTTCCTCCTTGCCGGACAAAATGTTTTGGACAAAGGGGACCGCTAATGAGAAACACGTTTCAGCAGGAATTTTCTCACGAGTATAACGCGACACTAGGCTAAAAGGCTACACTACAGCCTAGCGATGGCAAAAGCAGTTATTTTTGAATAACTAGTTATCAACGTTACGTTCCAAGGAAATAACATGTTCTAGAAAGCGTTATCAAATAACGGCTTTTTGGAAAGTTATTCTAAGAAATCCGTTCCCTTTGGCCTTCTTGGAAATTCTATGGAGCGAAAGGAAGCTTTCGTGGGGTGACAAAACTGGTTTTTTGAGGAAATGAGGTGTAAGGTGAATTTTAGTGACTGAGCATCGAAAATCACTTACTGAAAGAAATTTTAATGATTTTTGTTATATTCTTTAATGAATTTTTTAATAATTTCCTACTTTACTATACGGAAATTCAACATTTAAGTCTAAACTGATTTTCATTTACTTATTTTTTAAAATAATTGCAATGGATTAAATAAGATTTATAATTTTTTTTACTGTCAATTGATTTTTTTTTCAGTTAAAAATTCTTAAGTAATGTGTATTTACATAATTTGTTTCCCAATGATCTTAACTCCTTATTAATATATTTTATTACTTTAATGTATAAAATATGTCTAAATTTGAATTTTTTTAAACCAAGCATAATTCAGTTTCTCACAAGATGAATTTAATTTATTCCTCAATGTAATTTCTATTATAAATTCTTATAAATTTTAACTGATGTTTCTTTTACACTAAAGATTACTATTGAGTATATCACTTATGCTCGAATAAATCTTAAAATATATCTTCTTGGAAAAAGTATTTCTCTAATTAGAGACACAATATAATTAAAAAGTTGAATTTTGATCGAAATTTCTTAATTTTACTATCTTATCAACTTATAAATATAACCATGCGATTAATCAATATCCAAAGAGCACCATCCATCATTGTTTATGGTTATATCAGTATCGAACCCACAGTTTTCAAATAGTGAAATCATTTTAATGATAATTTAACCAGCGATATACATTAAACTAACTTATATTTAATAATTAATTATATTTTACCATTTCAGATAAATTTTTTTTCAATATTAAACATTTTAATTGAATTTAATTTTTATATAAATCTATGTAATAAAAGGAAAATCGGATCTATACAGACGTCATATACTATAAAATTACATATTTATGAACATAAATAGAAAATAATATTTTCTTTAAAAATAAAGAATTGTATATGTAAACCAGAATATTTAGTACTTACGAGAAAATATTCGAATATAGGAATTTGCCTTTATGATAAGTTATAGAATTTTACTTCATATACATGATTTCACTGTTCTATATGCTTCAATTGTGTATTTATCTTAAATATTTTTACTAGATGAAATTACTCCTCACGGGGAAGTAAAAATAAGAGAGCTATGTGGTATTAATAAAATGTGTGTGTGTGAATTTAAAGTACTAACAATTAAACAGTATTTTTAAATAAAAATGTATGAAAATTGCTTCTGTAAAATAGATAAACGCATTACTACAGTAAATAATTCAGATGCAGTTTTTTACTATTGACACAATACATAAATTTACAGTTTTTAAAATTATTTGCATATACAAAAGTTTTTGTTATAAATGAAGAATTTTATCAACTAATAAAATTTTTAATTTGTATTGTTTGATCTGCAAGTATCTTTTGATATCATAAGAGCTCAAATAAATTAAATTAATAAATAGAATTAACATTTTTACTTTACATACTATAAAAACAGTTATTACTTGTCATTTCTTTTTATGATTGCTGAGGAATATATGTTATATAAAATTCCATAGTTATTTACTTATTATAGTCTTTCAAATTAATGTAATTCTTATTCATTTGAAATTTAATTGAAGAAAAGTTACTTTAATATGTAAATGCTTAAAGTAATGTTTTAAATAAATAGACTGCAAATGTCTATGCAAGGGAGTAAACTTGGAAAACTCTCAGGCACTCATCTTGAAAGACATGTATGTTTAAAATAATGATATAATATCATAGATTATATATAGAGAAATAACATTAAAAATACAGAAAATAGTATCCACATAAAGAAATAAAATAACTATAATTATATATCTACTGTTAAAAATGTACTGGAAAAATGTATAAATACTGTTAAAAATGTACTGGAAAGATAATTTGAAATGTGCTAGTAAAATGTATATTGCTCAAATGTTTACTGTAAACTGTCCAGTTCACAATGGCCTTAAGAGATAACTCTATGGCATGAGTAGAGCTAATTATATTTAAAGATTTATATTGAAATTAGATAGGAATAAAACTACAGAAAAGATCTTTTTATGAACAATTTTTTTCCTCATAATTACAACTTAACCTGAAAAATAAATGATGAAAATTTAGAATTTGCAGCTGTAATACGTAGGATATTAATTTTATTGTGATTTTATTTTCAAATATTAAATAAATACAACTACATTTACAAATATACATGAATTAATTTAATATAATTATATACATTGCAACATTTATTATCATGATTCTTAATAACTTAACAACAATAATACTTTTTATTTCAAAACAAATTTTATAAATGGCTTCCTACAAGAAATATGATGCAATTCTTTTATTTCAGTACATTAAATACATTTTTAGGACAGTAAACTTATTACATTAAGAATATTATTTTAATGTAATCAAGTATATTATCATTTAAAATAATTAAAATTTTATTTATATAAATTAATTTTAATAAATTATGATGATGCTTTCTCAATAAATAAAAAAATTATAAGTGTCAAAAAATTATTTTTACAATATATTAATTTTTAAAGTAAATTTCAAATTTAATTATATATATATATTATTAGTTTGATCCAAATTTTATCGAATGGTACGTTAGTTTCTTCTTTTAATCTTTTTAATTTATAAAAATTAATTCCAGAAATTTGAAATTGAATTTAAAATATTTCACCTTTGCTTTGATATGCGAGCATAGTTTCAAGTTTCTAAAAAAATGTTCAGTTTAATAAAAAAATTTGCTAAAATTCACAAAAAATAATTATAAATAAAGGCAGAAAATAAATAAAATGCCCGTAAAATATTAACATAAAATGTATTTTTAAAAATCCCCATTGTTACAAATGTTTTAATCTTTTTTAAAATGAAATATATTTATTCATGCATTCGCTTTTCAGTTAACTTTCCTTCATCAAAGTGAGGAACCGAAAAGTATACATTCTTAGTTGCTAAGCAACGCAACGGGCCAAGCAAAAGCTTGGAATGTGTTCCCGAGAAATCTCAATGTCAATGTTAGAAACCAAAACAACGTAATAACAACTTAAAATTTCGTTGCGAAACAACGATTTTGGCTTTAAAGTTCCGGAAATTCTAAAATAGCGATAACGGCCTTAAAGTTACAAAACAACGAGAACATTTTTAATATTCCGGAAGTAACAAAACAACGATAACGACTTTAACGTTACAAAACAACGAGCACAGCTTTAGCGTTACAACAACGAGAACAGCTTTAACGTTACAAAACAACGAGAACAGCTTTAACGTTACAAAACAACGAGAACAGCTTTAACGTTACAAAACAACGAGAACAGCTTTAACGTTACAAAACAACGAGAACAGCTTTAACGCTACAAAATAACATAATGTGGAAACGTTCTACAATACCGTAACGACTTTGAGAAGTTACCATTACAGGAACGATTTTAGCAGTTAAGGAAAAGAAAAACGTTATCTTAATAACATAATTTTTGAAGAACGCGTTATTTATTAAACGGTTATTTGTTGATAACGGTTCTTAAATAACAGTTCCATTAAATAACGGCCATCTCTACTACAGCCTGAGATAAAAATACAAGAATTTTTTTTATTTTGGGACAATGGATAATATAGCTTCCCAAAGTCTCAATAACGACTGAATTTAATCTTTCTATATCGCTTCTTGATAATTTAAGTAAAATTTGATTTTTCTGATGCTATTAGCACATAAATTCTTACAGGTTTTCACTAATAATATTTCAGTTATATGAAATTTTCTTTTTCGGCGAATAATATTTTAATAAGTTATTATAGTCAAAATAAAATTAAATTTTTCACATTTTTCATCATAAAAGGAAATCAAAAATATTATTGAAGTACTGCTTGTTAAATAAAAGGATTTAATCTCTTATGAGAAATTAAAAATAGCACGTCAAATAATATTTCAAAACACTGAAATTTCGACAGTAAAATTTTTAATTTTTGAATAATTATAACATCCAGAAGAGGCCAGAAGAAATAATATTCATTGAACGCTTTTTTTATTTTGAGTAAAGCAAACTTATTTGTTTTCTTACTATAATTTTTTTAGCAACATAACTTGACTTAGATAACCTGTATAACAGTTAGGACTTATAAAGGGAACTGAGAATCTTGGCGTATTCACAAAATTAAATAAGTGACTTTCATGAGCTTACTGTTCTGTAATCTCCCTATCTTAATAGATCCAAAAATAATATAACATTAATACAAATAATTTGGTAAATAACTTTATACAAAAATAACAACATCTCATATCATTAAAATGGAACTGACCAATCTAATATTCCAGAAATTTCCTAAAAGAAAAATAAGATATTTTCGTTATTTACACATTTACAAGATTTGTAGTGCAAAACAATAGTATCACAAACCTTTTGTGCAAAGTATGAAACTTAAAAAGGAAAGTATTAAAAGAATGAAAATCGATAATTTAATTGATTAAGAAATAAAATTCGAAAGCATGGCTAAATAAACACACTTTTTGAAGGGAACTAAGTTATGCAAAATTATTGAAATGTAAAAGTTGCGTTTATGGCAAGCTCCTGCAGCTATTATCATATATTTTTTATCAACAACTTTTTTTCTCCAAATTTGATTCTTTTCTGGAGCTTTTTTTATTTTTCCGTGGACATGACACTATAATTATAAAATGCAAAGCTTATCTCACCAAATAAAATAAAAATTAAAATAAGACTAAGATTGAAATTTTCTGAAAAATTTTGTTTATCTTTGAAATGATTTGGCGCCCCTCTGCAAGCTGCGCCCGAGGCATGATAGCCCCCTATTGCTCCCCCCGTCACTACGCCTCTGCTCTGATTGTTCGGTTTTCAAAAGAAGCCTTCTCACTTTTTGTTCAATTCTAGGGTGCATATATTTCTTAAGAATAATTCCCTTAAAAATTTTTATTTTCAAATTCTTTTAACAGGCATATTTCTATAATACAAGTATTTGTATTATTGTTGCCTGAGACATAATTTTAATGTAAATTATTCATGAATTGAAAGGAATGAAATTTTTAACTATTGACATGTGAAGATGATTTTTTTATGCATTAAAAAGTCAATTTAGGCTTTTTTTTAAACTAGTTCTTTTATATTTTCTTGAGAGTTTTGAGTTACTTTTTAACATGTAAATTTAAAAATTACAAACCTTACATTTTAATATTTTCTTGAGAGATTTGAGAAACTTTTAACATGTAAATTAAAAAAATTACAAGTTTTACAGTTTAGTCCAGGTAAAAATATTGTTATACTTTAAAATATTAAATTATGAATTTATTAAATTTAAATTTTATTTGTATAAAAAATGGCTTAAAAACCAATGTTCTTAGATGGGAAAAACGAAAGATGTATGAAGCTTGGCTCAATTCTCCTGGTCAAACCCACGCTAAAAAGTATGATCTGTGGATCATCAGCGAGGATTGCTTCTGAAATTCCAAGATGCTCTAGGCAGAAGATACGTTTAATCGTTGGCTTCATAACTGGGCACTACTATTTCAGAAAACACCTCCATAAAATGGGACTGTTTCAGCAAGACCCTATCTGCAGGAAATGTCATACGCAAGAGGAAACGACCAAGCATATCATTTACGAGTGTGAGGCTCTTGCCCTCCCTAGATTAACTTCTTTAGGCACCATCCATACTAGAGAGTTACACCTAGACTCCATTAAAGGGTTATCGGACTTTATTAATAAAGTGGGTGACCCGAGCAACTGGAACTAGGAAACATTGGATTTGGAGTTAATTAGTATAAAAGCAGAGGTGCCCATTGACATACAAACCCAACTCTAAGAAGAAGAAGAAGAATATTTTTATAATAATACTTTGAATTACAATATTTTTTACAAAAGGATGCTGTTAAAATATTATCTCCAATTATTCTTTTAAAATACTATTTACCTGAACGTTTCCAGTGTTTAATTGTATTCTTATAAAGTCAAAAAAAATGTATTTCTTTTAAAAAATTCCATATTTTGGTACATTTGTCATAAAATATATTGTTCCTCCTCATAAAATAAATAATTATTATAGTAATTATATACTATATCACTTAAAACATTATAATAAGTATTTTACAAATCACAAAATCTATAGTAAAACCCATAAAATTTAGCTATTACCATATAAACATTACATGTATAAAAAAATTCCTAAATATAAATTATATATTGATAAGCAAATAGATCTTCTGTTTTTATTTTAATAGTGTTAAATAAATGTACAAAAGAGGAGCGTATTTTTATGAACTATAAGTATTTTTTGTTCGTTTAAGACATTTTTTTCATTAACCTTTGAATGTAAGTAAAGTCAATATACTCAGTTTTATTAAAAAATTAAAATTTTACAAGACACCTCTTCGTTTTGAGTAGTTCATTGATCTAGTATTAAAGGTAGAAGCTGTCACTTAAAAGAACTTGATTTTATGCTTCGACACCATGTAACGGATAATCAAAATGACAAATGCGATGGTGGAACTTCCACCTCAGACAGTCATCCGGAAGGATTTTTTTCCCCCAGATAATTGATCATATTTCTGTATCGCCAACTTTCTTTGCTGTGAGCTCCAGTGACTCAGTAGCTTCCCGCAAGCAAGTTGACACATCATTTGCCGCAAGCAGTCTTTGGATTGCCGACCGCCCTGTCTAGTGGTCAGAGTCTCTGACTACGGATAGGTAGGTCCTGGGTTCGAATCCCGGTTCGGGCATGGATGTACTTTCTCTCTCTATCTATCCTGTCTTTGTCCCTTCCTTGTATGAAAGAGGTGTGAATGGTTGCCTACCCTATAAAAGGGTCGCTGTTGCATGTGTGTACTGAAGAAATCGGACTCCACACCAAAAATATGGTTCAGTTGAAAAAATGGAGCAGCGCACCCCATGTTGCCAGCCTAGCTGGCACACGACAACAACAACAGTGATTGAATTCTAAGATATACAAGTTCTTTTTTTTTTAATTTATTAGGTCGAAAGTACTTTTAAAAAATCAAATCACTATGTCATTTTAATCAAGATATCTCTTCTAAATTTTTTTTTGTCGTGCTTCCTGTCTGGTGTGCATGAGAAAGGAAAACAAACCGAAATAAAAAACATCTCTTGAAGCGGACTCCAGACAGGAATGGGGGGGGCGCTACTTTCTTTTTCAAAACGGGGATTCAATAAATGCAGAAAATCAGAATTTTCCCCAGTTTTAGACCCGAGCTTTATTTGGGATTCGAACCCGAGACCACTCAGTGAAACCCGGTGGTCATAACAACCATACAAGCAGGGCTGGATCTCTTCAAATATATAATATAAGAAAATACATAAAAAAACACACAATTTGAAAAAAAATCATTATAGTGTATTTCTCAGAATTATAAATAGCATATTTTTCAAAAAATATTATGTTTGCAAATAATGCAATTTTTGATAAATGGTTAATAATTGAAATCATACAGTGTATATCAGGGGTGCACAACCTTTTCAGAATGAGGGGCCAAAATATGAAAAAAGATCATGTCGAGGGCCAAAGCAGTACGTAAATGTTAAAACATGTTATAAACGTGAAAACACTGTTTTTTGTGGCAATACGCATGAATTGTAATTGTTAATTTACTTATTTACTCATGCAAACATTATACAATAAAGTAATAAAACACAAACATTATAGATATGCTTAAAATACTTTATTTCCAGAAAAAAACTTGAAATTGAATAACGGGAGAAAACTTTTTGGTAATTATACAAAGAACACAATTTAAATTTTGAAAAAAATTAGTAAAATTTAATGTGATGGCTATGACTGAATATTTGAAGTTATTGATTTTATGTTGGGCTTAAGATTCGTTGTGGCAATACTAAAACAGAAGAAAGGTTCTCATCTGCTATCCTATTTCTTATTTTTGATTTGTTTAAATTCATTAAAGAAAAAGTTTGCTCACAAATGTAAAATATTTATTCTGATGTAGAATCGTTTTCCTATCAGATTTTTTCTTTTGTTTATTTGAAAGAGTCTCATTTCTTTTTAAATTAGTCTTATTTTATTAACAACATTCGCGGGCCAACTTTAAAGGCGACGCGGGCCAATTTTCACCCGCGGGCCATAGGTTGTGCGTCCCTGTTGTATATCATAGGTTACCAAAGTGGTCCAGGTGGTCCCCAGGGGTCCATAAAAGACCACACGGGGGTCCACATGGATGTGAAAAGAAAACAGGGGTTCACAAGTTTTATGTGGGGGTCCACGAAAAATTTTCTGTTTTCATAATAAAGAAAAAAAAAATTGGCTTGGATTTACTTATGAACGTAGGCAGATAGCATCATTCACTAGGTAGGTAATCAAAAATATTCGAGACTCAGTTCAAACACAGAACTGAATAGAAAAATGGATAATAGTACAAGTGTACATCACATATCGAGACTTGCAAAGTGCCGCCCGTGCGCCGTCTCATTAAAAGTATGACTATCTTATATTGTTGATTTACATTGCAGAGTTCATTGTTGAATTTTTGTTAATTGTTGATTGTTTGTAATGATAAATGTTTATAATTTAGTATAACCATGAATATTATTTTAACAAATAGGACAAAAGAAAATATGCTACTTATTTTTCTTAACACCCCCAATTTAGGGTGATATTTTTTAGGAGTTTTGGGAATACAGTAGAAATGTAGCAGCAGGGGGTCTATCGAAAATAGTAAAACTTTGAAAGTGGTCCACAAGAAAAAAAAGTGGGGAACCCATGACTAAATACTATGTAAAATACTGAACCAATTTTTTTAAAACAAATTTCAGTTGAAAAGTTGTTTTGGATTAGAATATATATGTCAATATATAAAATAAGCTTTTTTAACTTACTGAGCTGAACTTTATGAGCACTTGTAAAAGGTACCCTTGTTATTCGAAAATTAATTGTGCTGATCGACTTTTTCAAGAAATGCAGCATATTTTACTTTCAGGGCATGGGGAAACAGTTAGAAGAAAAATGTTCAAAATATGAAAGAATAATCAGTATAGAGAGTGATTCAAGGACTAAAGAAAAAAATTCAAGATCCTACTTTATTTTTAATGCTGAGGCCCTTTACTAAGGAATCATACGAATCTTTCGCACGTCTTTTCTTTTCTTAAATCAATATTTTTTATTTAAGAAAATAAAAATATCATAAAAAAAGTTACGTTTTATTGACATAAATTTTTAATATAAAGATGCATATGCATAATCTATTCAAATAAAAAGTTAACAATCCGAAAAATAAAAATGTGATAGTACCAGTATACTTAAATATTTTTTTAAAGTCATGCGCATTTTATAAATAAAGTGGATTTTTCAAGTCATTAAAAATTAATAAAAATAAGGCAAGATCAGTTTATGTCTAGATATGATTTATTTAAGCTCTCGTAGATATAAAATAAAGATGCACAGAATCACATACAAACCTGTTAATAAAATTACAAAAATAGTAACATTCTTATAATTTTTTTCGAGGGGACTTTTATACAAGCTAATCCGATGATAAAAGTAAAAGTTTGAAAGTTTCTTTGTCTTCTAGTCTTTCCTTTTCTTCCAACTGCTTTTTGGCTATTTGCGCTTCTTTTTGTTCCTTCTGCTCTTTTATGGTAACGAATTTCGAATTATAAGGCAAAATACCCGATTCCCAAAGATCATACTCTTTTTTGACGGGTGGTCCATACATTTTTTTCTTGGCTTCATTGTGTTCAGACTCCATATATTGTTCTGGTGTTGGCAGGGACTTCGTTTCCAGATCACCTGAAAGAAGGTGGTTACAGTTAATATTTCAACCTTTCAAACTCATATTTTTACCTTTCATTGTGATAAGATTTTAAAAATTAGATTATGAAAAAAAGTATCTTCGAAGCCCGGTGGCTTAGTGGCACTGTTTCACGCTCCCATGACACAGGTCCGAGGTTCGATCCTCGGGCTGGTCAAGGTTGACTCAGCCTTTCATCCCTTCAGTGGGTCAGTAAACTGAGTACCAAGCATGCTTGGGAACTAAACACTGGGAGTCTTACGTTAGGCTGACCACCTAACAGGGACATATGCTTCGCACCCCAGGGCCCTCGGTCATGAAAATAATTATGGGCACTGTAGAACTTGGCCCACATGGGCTGTCGTGCCATGGAGTTTAGTTTAAATAAGTATCTTCATTAATGGGTATAAAAAAATTGGAATACAAGTATGGTTAAGATTCTAAAAATCTCTTTAAAGTTCAAATACTATCTCAGAATTAAATTTCTTTTTTTATTTCATTGATCTTAAATTCTTTATTTTATGACTGATGAAGAGCAAAGTCATTAATATTTAAATTTCAACGTAAGCAAAATTTTAAAAAATATATTGCATTTTTTATTTAATACGTGTGTTGATATGCATTTTTTTTAAATCGTAAAATTCCTTTAATAATGTATGTGTAAAACAATAAAATGCGTTATTCGATAAAAATTAAGAAAACGGCATGATTCAAAATCTAAAGTTTAGAAAAATCGATATATTTTTGAATAATTTCCCGTAATATATTAGTATGCCGCCCACCCTGTCTGGTAGTTAGAGCATAGGTTCCCAAAGTGGTCCAGGTGGACCCCCAGGGGTCCATAGGAGACCACACGAGGTCTACATAGATGTAAAAAGAAAATAGGGGTTCTCATGTTGTAAGTGGGGGTTCACGAAAAGTTTTCTGGTTTTCATAATAAAGAACATTTTGGCTTGGATTTACCTATCAACGTAGGCAGGTAGAACCATTCACTAGGTAGGTACTTAAAAATATTCGAGATTCAGTTTAAACACAGAATTGAATAGAATAATAGATAATAGTACAAGTGTACACCACATGTCGAGACTTGCAAAGTGCCGCCCGTGCGCCGTCTCACTAAAAGTATGACTATTTTCTTATTGTTGATTTACATTTTAGAGTTCATTGTGGATTTTTTGTGAATCGTTGATTGTAATAAAATGTTTGTAATTTTGTTTAACCACAAGCATTATTTTAATAAATAGGACATAAGAAAATGTGCTACTTTTTTCCCCTTCTTAACACCCCCAATTTAGGGTGTTATTTTTTAGAAATTTTGGGAATACAGTAGAAATGCAGCAGCAGGTTGTCTACCGAAAATAGTAAAACTTTGAAAGTGGTCCACGAGAAAAAAAGTTTGCGAACCTATGGGTTAGAGTGTCTCACTGCGGATATGAAGGTCCTGGGCTCGAATCCCGGTTCGGGCATGAATGTACTTTCTCTCTCTCTTCTGTCTTTGTCCTTTCCTTGAATGAATAGTTGTGAATGGTTGCCTACTCTGTAAACGGGTAACTTTGGTATGTGTGTACTGAGGAAATCTGACTCCACACCAAATTACGGTTCAGTTGGAAAAGTATATAATATATTGTATAATATATACTCCCTAAATTGTAAGCCTAGCTGGCACAAAGCAACAACAATAACAATATGTATGTATGTGTTTATAAATAATGTATAATTAAATATACATATATTAGGAATTATATACACTTAATTTATATGTGAATGATTTGAAGATTCATTAAACACAGTTTTTATATTATGTTTTATTATTATTTGAATAATTTTTATCGGAAAAAATATTTATTTAATATACATGAAATAAAATTGTTAATGAGATTTTTAATTATTCCCATTATGCTAGGAAGCAAATTTAAAAAAAGAAATAAAATAATGTTCGAAATCTTTTCTAATTAACATATTTCTTATGCCAATTTAAGATTTTTTCCCCCATTTTCTATACATTTAAAAAATTCTTACTATTTTCAGTACTCGAAGAGTGGCATTTAAGAGCTTCAATCTTTTTATTTAATTAAGTTAAAAAGATCTGATTTTGATTAGAATAGGCTCACATCGGTATTTTTAACAGTTACTTTTTAATCTGTTAAGTGGGTTGAGTTTTAGGTAGTAAACAATATGGAACGATTTCATTTAGCTGAAATTCCATCCTATTATTTTAAGAGTGCAAAATTAATTAATTATATATATATATATATATATATATATATATATATATATATATATATATATATATATATATATATATATATATATATATATATATATATATATATAATCAATAAATAAATTTCTGTGAGCGAACAAAGAAAAACAGAAAATATATGGATAAAAAAACTTACCTATTTATTCAATTACCTGACTTTATTTTACGTAAGTAGTCAAATGATCCATGACAGAGCCAAGAAAAGGAAGGTAATGTACCTCGCTCAGCACTTATGTTAATGCTGAAGTTTTTGTCTGCCATGTACTATAAAAACCACATTGAACATTCACTAATATATATTAATTATAATGTTTACACACACTCACTAATTTAGGAAAGTTTAACTCTTTATTAGCATAATAGTAGTGATTAAGGTATAAATATTTTTCAGTTAAATATATAAAAAATCACCTACACCAAGTCCTCATTCTAGAATATATTTTTTTTAAATCATGGGGATTTATTTTATATGGATAATATTCAAATAAGGGTTATTGTAATGTCCCATGCATGTTTGGATATTTACCTACGATGGAACGTTATTATTATTATTATTATTTTTGAACTGCGAGTCTTATAATTGTGAGAAATGGTCGAAAAACAATTAATGAAAGTAATTAATTGAGAATAATTAATCTAGTTTTCATAGAGAGTTGTATTTTAATAATATAAATAATAATTTTTATTTTTTATTGTTTTATTTTCAGTGGGGGAATATAGTCTGGTGTTTGCAAGAAATTTAATCGCTTTTTAACTATTAATTCTTAAAAAAAAAGGTTAAATTTGTAGTATTGGTGTACAATATTTTCCAGTACGGATTACAACACTGGTGGAATATTTTCAAACAATTATAACTTGTAAGACTTTGCCCTAAGCAAATTTATAACTTCAGTTAAATCTGTAAAAATCAGTAAATTTTTAAAACATTTTAAATTTGCGTAATATGTGGAGCATCACATGAAGCAAAAATTCTAGCCAAAAGTTTTCCTACTGATTTAGGAAGGAGTTAATATGTTTGTTAACTTAAAATATTTGTTCTATTTGTATTAGAGTTAAAGAAAGAACACAAATAATTGATCTACATATGTATATTCGCATTCATATTTCTTTAATTTGCTTATGAACCAATCATTTATTTTTTTGCAAATCAAAACCAAAGCTGTATTTATAATTTAAATTTTATACGTAATGAAGATTGTTGGTATTTCATCTCATACTCTTTTCTATATTTTATTGCTACTTTAAAATTTTGAAGGAATCTGACTTTATAAAAATATTCATTCTCTTTATAATTTGATATATCGTACACTAAAATGTTTTAATTATTAAAATATTTTATTCAATAATTTTCAAGGTTTTTACATATTAATATCTGGAAAAGTAATTTCATTTGTGCATATATTAAAATAATTGCAAAGTAGGAATACTCATGGGAAAAAACAAATGAATTTTATTAATTTTCGTAAATCATTATTTCACTTGTATTTAAAATTTACAGTTTTCTTTAAATCACCATTAAGTAGCGTAGTTTACATTTTGATCATTTTCTAAACGCAAATCCATTCAAAATTTTCTATATTAAATTATTATATTGCAATTTATTTATTATATTAAAGATGGGAAATGAACATACCTCTCTTTTCGTCTTCATGTAAAACCCTAAAGGCGTCGCCAATCCTTCTTTGTGGTGAAACATATTTCTTTTTAGCCCCATTTTGATGACTGCAACTTCCATTACTAGACGAGGGCTGGTCAATAATCCATCTTTAAAAAAAACCAAATCTTGTTAAAATTAATTTTTTTTAAATTATAAAATTTTGGAGAAATTAACTTTATTTAAGTAAAATTATAAAAATAAGTATATTGCTTTCAGTGTATTTTATAGATACTGATTTATGTTTTCTTTGGAACATTGATTTATTTCCAGTGCAATTAAAATTACCTATATAATTATTGGGTTTAATTTCATTGATCATTATTTTCATGAAATATAAAAAGAAATTATTAGCAAGAACTGAAACTGAATAGATGCATTTCTTGAAGTGATATTATAATATGTCAATATTTTGATCACTTTATTAATTGGAGAAACTTTACACAGTTTTAATCTGATTTATTATTAAACCTTCTGTTTACATTTATTGTATGGGGAAACTATTTGCTTTTAATCGGACTTAATCTATTTTTTTTCTGTTCAAATATACATTTCAACAGAAAAAAATGGAATTTAATAAATCTGATCAAAGATGTACATATATTTTCAAGTTGAATTACCGGATTTCATTTTCAAAAAATTTTATTATTCAAATGTGCATCTTCTCCTACGAATATACATGGAGAAATGCAGATTCGACATTTTTTATTTATGGGAGATAACACGGACGCATTGCCGCTCAACTTGTCTAGTGGTCAGCGTGTCTGACTGCAGAAAGGAAGGTCCTGGGTTGGAATCCCGGTTCGGGCATGGATGTACTTTCTCTCTCGCTATCTATCCTGTCTTTGTCCGTTGCTTGTATGAATGTGGAGTGTATGGTTGATTACCGCTTATAAACGGGTCCCTATGGCATGTGTGTACTGAGGAAGTCGGACTCCACACCAAAATAGGGTTTAGTTGGAAAAGTGGAGCAGCGCACCCCATATTGCCAGCCTGGCTGGCACACGACAAAAACAACAACAGCACGAACGCATTTCTTTAATTCTAATCTATTAGAACAAAGAAGGATGCTTATCTCATTCATAGTATATAAGAATTTTTAAGTTCTAAAATATAAATTTTAATTCTTAATGGAATAAAAATAAAGAAATAAAAGTCTAATTTTAATCGAAGGATTACACCTACAGTGACCATGTCATAAAGAAGACAAAATAAGAGTTAATATAATTTAAATGTGTTAAGAAAAGTTTAAAAGAATACATAAGCAAGATAAATTTCACTCTTCAAGGTTTTTTGATAGGGCTGTAGTGAAGGGGGGGAGCAGGTAGTCCATTATGCCCCGGATGCCGCTTAGAAAGGGGGATAAGTAGTAGCTTTTTCAGAAAATTTATATTTTATGATCAAATTATTAATTTTATTTCAGAAACCATATTTTAAATTTAATAACTATTGAAAAGTAAAATACGAAGCCTGGAGAAAATCAATCTTGTCTGAGGCAACAAGTGGTTGTTGGTGAAAGGCGAGAGGAAGAAACACAAAACAACTGGAGACGCTAAAAATAAAAATCTTCCATCGAAATAAAAAAATCAACTTTTATTCGACATTAATATATTTACATAGATCCCATTAAAAATTGTGCCCTTTTAATCCAGTTTTCGATTATTCTTTATTTTGTATAAGTCTTATACTGCTCCACATTTGTGGTCTTTGCCGCCCATATTGTCTAGTGGTCAGTGTGCCTGACTGCGGATAAGGAGGTCCTGGGTTCGAATCCCGGTTCGGGCATGGATGTACTTTCTCTCTCTATCTATCCTGTTTTTGTCCCTTCCTTGTATAAATGAGGTGTGAATGGTTGCCTACCCTATAAACGGGTACCTATGGCATGTGTGTAGAGCAAAGTCGTACTTTCACCTTCATGGTGCTCTGATTAAAAACGAAAGACGCTCCCAATCGACTTAATTCGCATAGCATAGCGAGCTTGGCTTGTCCAAGTGATCTTTATGACCTCTTAAGATAGGTTATTATGTCAGTTAATCCTATCTCCTTCCCTCACATATGTTAGACAACCTATGACGAGAAGTAAATCTCTAATTTACTAATGTTTTGGAAGCTTTTATATCCGATATAACAAATATTAATAGAAAAGGTTTATCCATTATTTTCTCAAAGATGAAGTTTAATCTAATTTTCTTATAATAACTATATCATAACACTAGCCGCCCAACTTGTCCAGTGGTCAGCGTACCTGACTGCGGGCAAGGAGGTCCTGGGTTCGAATCCCGGTTCGGGCATGGACGTACATTCTCTGTCTATCTATCCTGTCTTGTCCTTTCCTTGTATGAAATAGGATGTGAATGGTTGCCTACCCTATAAACGGGTCCCTATGGCATGTGTGTACTGAGGAAGTCGGACTCCACACCAAACATGGTTCAGTTGGAAAAGTGGAGCAGCGCACCCCATATTGCAACGACAACAACATTTGTGGTCATTCCATTATACTGCAACTCTTGTGCATGTGTAAATAATAAACAATTCTTAAATTTGTTTTACGATAAAATTTCAGAAATATTGTATTAATCGGCTCCATTTTTATGCACTTGAGATGCTTTTTTGTTCTTAATTTTAACTTTAAATAGTCTATCATGTCATTTGTGCTGATGATGACATCTGTTGATTTATAGACCAGTACTTCCCTAAGATTCCAAAAAGGTAAGCTTATGACAATATAACCTATTTAACTTAGTGAATGCAGCAAGATTCACAACGTCTCTTACGATTTACTAGTTGTGTAAGCAAATTTACATAGGAAAAATTGCAATATTGTAAAATCAAAACTAAAAGCAGCTATCGTTCACTGTACCATTTATAGCAGTTCTAGACCATAAAAATCAACTCAAACCATGCGTTGTTCAACTAACAGTATAAGATGGCGGCCACACACACACCACATCCTTAGCAAACCTTAGAATTGATGGAATTTCACTATCACAGATGATCATATGACCAAAGCATTCAAGTAAACCATACTTGTGACTGATATGTCATAGATTATTATAATTAATTATACCATTAGAATGAAAATGGTAAGAATTATTGTTTAAATCTACTGAAACAATTAACTTAAACAAATCTGTATCAGATTCAATTTAAAATACTCATTTCATTAAATTCATTGAAAATTAAGAGCTTAAGAAAATTAAGGTCTGCCCTCATTATTAAATTAATTTTTCATGAAAATTGAAAAACTTTAATATTTATTACACGTAATAACTAATTTGATTAAGCAGAGAATGAAAAAAAGCAAAGGTAACAGGAATTTATACATAAATAAATATAAGCAAATAATTAAAAAAACATGATTAACATAAGTATTAGAAGTTAAAATAATGAATGTAAATATAGAAAGTAAGCTTATATTTATGTGCTAAATCACAATTTTTAATTTCAAAAGAAAGTTTTTTCGTAAAGCATTTAGATATGTGGGGAAAAAAAAAACTAAATATATATTTTTTAATTTAAATTCTCTGGTCACTTATCAACATATTGCGACACAATTCAAGCTTTAAACAAATCGCACATATTGTAACAATC
This sequence comes from Latrodectus hesperus, assembly GCA_037975125.1. Taxonomy (NCBI): domain Eukaryota; kingdom Metazoa; phylum Arthropoda; class Arachnida; order Araneae; family Theridiidae; genus Latrodectus; species Latrodectus hesperus. The sequence goes on from CM075852.1 coordinate 68,286,165, forward strand.
ACTTTCAAAATAATGTAAATAAAAATTATTTTAAAAATTTTGTAAAATAAGTTTGATTATTATATATTTATCTCTGCTTAGCTGTATAACTTGTCATTAAATATTTAACTGTAAGTGTAGTCTTTTAAAATATGGGATAAAATTATCTGCATATTGTTTGAGGATCTGTCTTGTGTACATGAAACTTCATGAAAAATGCTTAAATTTAAAATTTTATTTTATTTACATAAAGCTAAAATTTGAAACAAATGTTGAGAGTGTTTTTATCTGTCATCGGAGTTTAAAAATTGATTGGAAAAAATAACGTGACAAAGAAAGTGTGTTAGCCGCATATATATCAGAGAAATAACAAATTCATTAAATGATTATTAATGGCTGTTTTGCTGTTATAAAATTGATAGTTTATCAATAAATTCTCTTCCATTACTATAATATTTATGAGTGTTTTTAATTGTGACAAAATATTTTCTGAATTAGCGAAACAAGAAATCATGCCATCGATTTAATAAGATTGCATGACTAATCAAATTTTATAATTAACAATTCATCATGGTTTAAACATCAATTATTAATTTATTGCTTCTGTAAAATTAAATAGATTTCTTAGATTATCAAGTAGAATATATTTTTTTTATTTGCGACATAATAAATCTGAATAAAAAAGTAATAATTATTATAAAATTTGAATTTTCCTTTATTTTTATATTTTTAAATAGAGATACTTAAAATTACGATCATTTACAAATCTGAGTTCATTTTATTTATTAGTTTCAAAAAATAAAAACATTCAATAAATAATTTTTCATCTAATATCATTTAGCAAAACGAAATTTCAGAAAAAAGCACGCATCCCGATGAATTGCGATTGCAACATAAATTCATCCCTACATTTTTAGAAATGTAAACTTCGATTAGTTAGTATTACCCGAAATTAATGATAAGTTTTCTTAAGTATAATATCAAATTAATATAATAAATTTAATAAATAAATTTAAACCTGATAGAAATGGATTTTAAAATAAAACAAATTGCATTCACCCAGAACAATATAAAATTGATTCTTCTAAAAATGAAGTAAATCAGACACTAATAATCGTTATTTCTTTTCTTGAATTCCTGTACAAGCAGCATATATCTTTTGTTGATTAACCATCTCTATTTAAGATGTCACTTCGGGGCATATTTTTAATTTTATATCTAATTTAAGAACATTGTAATTCCGTGCTATTTACCGCATGGCCTAAACATCTTACAATCACACCAAAAAAAATAAATAAATAAATAAAAATAAAATATACGGCAAACAGCAAAATTTGATGACTATGTTAGGATTTCTACCAGCGAGAAGAATTTTATTAAATAAAAATGAAAGGACATGTTGTGTGCCAGCTAGGCTGGCAATATGGGGTTCACTGCTCACCTTTTCCAACTGAACCATATTTTTGGTGTGGAGTCCGACTTCCTCAGTACACACATGCCATAGGGACCCGTTTATAAGGTAGGCAACCATTCACAACCCATTCATACAAGGAAAGGACAAAGACAGGAAAGATAGAGAGAGAAAGTACATCCATGCCCGAACCGGGATTCGAACCCAGGACCTTCTTGTCCGCAGTCAGGCACGCTGATCACTAGACAAGTTGAGCGGCTTGAAAGGACATAAAGGTACGAAATAAGAACAGTTGTACAATTAATAAAAACCCAAAAAGTTGAGAACTTATAAAATTATTTCTATTGCAATGTTGTCTATGAGATAATCTGATTAACAACTGCTTTCTGTACATGCAAACAAATTCATGTATTTATGATTAAGTTCATCATCAATCATCTTCATTTTTATAAACGTAAAGTATAAAAATATATGCTCTTATCCGTGTAATTTAAAATGAATTATAGAAAAACTTAGCTTTTAAAATTCGTAACTTACTGAAATTCGACATCGTTTCCTATGAATCACGAATCTTAACAGAAAAAATTAAGTATTAATTAAGTAAAATTAAGAAAAAATTAATTCTTAGGATTTTTTCAATAAACACATTTAATACAAGTGTATAAGTGACAAAAATGAAATAACATTGAAATGAATTTTTAAAATTATCTCTAAGGATACACTAATTATTTCCCCTCTCGATATTTTAACAGTATTTTTTAAATAAATTATTTATTTATATTTAAATTTTATATCATGTATTGCACTTTTAATTGTTACTAAAACTGCATGTATTTAATAATAAATGCTAGATATTTACAGATTTGTATGTATAATCATCATCATATTAAGCAATTATTTTGCTGAAAGTAATTATTTTACATGTAACTATTAATTTGTTATCGTTTCCATTTCAAATAATCTTTACTTAAATGATTTTAAATATTTTTAGTTAATTTCAAGTTAAATTACTTGTGCTACATTATGCTTCGTATCGATTTTATTTCGATATAAATATGCTATGAATTCGATATCAATATGTGATGAAAATAATGCTGAGAGAGAATAAAATCAATAATATAAGTTGTTTATATTATATTTCCTATTGGACAAAATATAATTTATAAAGCAGTGAAATATGTAATCAAAAATTTATTTTTACTTTTATTTAAAATATAACGTTTTCTTAATTTTAAAAATTAATATAGCAATACAAAGAAAAAAATGCGTAAATAAGTATAGACTTAAAAAATTAGATTAAAATATATTTTAAAGAATAAAATAAATGAGAAGTAAAATAAAATTTAAAATATTAATTTAAATTAATTTCTGATGAAATTGTTGCAATTTTAAGAAAAATATTCACCATATTCATTAAATGATTTGCAACAATTAACGATTCTTCCATCCCAAATAAATCATTATAAGATGTCCTAATAAAAATTACTACTACTTTCACCCTTTCGATAAACAGCTTGATCCAACATTAATTTTTTACCACTTGAATGAGAACTATACATTGCTTTTCAAATGAATTAATTTAGATGTTTAGAATTGATTTTATAATTAATACTCAAGATTTATTTTGTATGATTCATAACATTCATTACAATATTATTAAAGTTTAAGATCTTATTATTCAAAATATACTGTTGTTAATTACTAAAACATTCATGATTTACTTTTAACATTTATATTAAATAAAAATATATAATTTAATTTGCTTGAATACAATAATACAAATAATACGTAACGATAGGAAAAAGTTATTAATTCATTATGAATTGTTATGTAACAATCAAATCTATAACATAATACAAAAAAGGCTTCTTAAGTTTATTGTTTATATAAAGTTAAAATCATTATTTATATTAATTTTATGATGATATTAAATCATATTTTACATATCCGTTATGTACACAAATTATTTCTACAACATTTTTGCTAAAAAATAAACTTATCTAAGGAACTAATTATAGCTATTTTTAAAATGAATAAAAAAAATGCAAATGATGAAAATACTGATGTTAAGAGAAAATACTGAGCAAAAATCACTTACTTTCCTCTCCCAGAAGATGCATTACCCATGACCGAAAATTCTTCAAAAAATTAAAGTAAATTTAGCAGATTAATTTACCACTTCAGCGTTTGAAAATGCTTTTTTCAACAAAGCTTAAATCACTGAGAAGCGTTACACTGAGGTATAAGTTGAGACTTGAAGTCAAAAAACACGTGGTGGTCAGAACTGTTGCTTTATATAGGCTTCAATGTACAGTTTAGTTGTATTCCAGTCCAGTGAAGTCCAGGGCATTATTCTCTGTCTTCTTTGGCAACAGCCCTGAGCGCATGACCAGACAACACGTGATTCCGCTATTGAAATGCATTGGTCAGATGTTTTCAGGGAATGGTCAGTCCAAAAGAAAAACTTGATGGCATGATGCAATGACATTGATGCATTGAGAAGGGAAAAGCACAACAGTGATTAATGATTTGAAAAGTTTGTCCACATGCGCTCGGTAAATTTAAGAAATAATTAGCAAGTTATATTCTTGTCTTTTGATTGATATAATGATGCATGTGAATTATGGGCAAAATATACATCTGTACTGTTTCTTTTTAAGAAACTACAATTTTACAATTAGCAAACATTATCTAAGTTGGCTTTATGTTAAAGTGTGTCCTAAATTATTTCGAACTGCCTTTTTAATTTTTCTAATTTAATTCAGTATTCAAATAGTAGTGATACCTAAAAATTAACTATAATAAGGGAAATAAAATATAAATACTAGTCATGCAAATAAATTTATATAGAGGAAACGCACTTGTTTCAGGGATAATTTAACATAATTGGATCAATTCTCGTTTATATTGATGATCAGAAGTTCCTGATGATTCTCTACACAAAACAATTTTAAAATTGAAAGAGAAATAAGAATAATACTTAAAATAGGTTAATTAAAGAATGTATATAAAAAACTAAAACGAAATCTAAAATTTATGAGTTATAATGAATATACATTACAAAAATATTAAATAATAAAAATCGTTTAAAAAAAAAAAAAGAATTCATGTGAAAGTAGTTTTTTAATCTGGACAAAGAAACATGAAGATAAGTTCATTTGTGAAATGGAAATGATTTTACAAAATTGCATTTTTATTTTGTTTTTGGAATGGAAAAGCTTTTTTTCTGTAACTTACTTAAATTTCGTCAGCTTTATTAGAAGTTTGACTCGCATTAAGTTATGCTTAGAAAAATGATGTTATCTCTTTCAAATTTGCAATGAGAATTTGCGCTTCTAACAATGAAAGCAATATTGAAAGAATAATAAATATATTACATACATTCATGTTATGAGATTAAAATTAATATATATATATATATATATATATATATATATATATATATATATATATATATATATATATATATATATATATATATATATATATATATATATATATATATATATATATATATATATCAAAACATTTGATAAATGAGTGAAAATAAATGAGTGATTTTTTAGTCTTGTACCGATGTTGTTTCGATAATAAATGATTTTAGCAATATATGAGTACAAGACTTCAAAAAATTGCTCTTTTATTTTAAATGTTTTAAATAATAAGGAAAACAAATAAAATTATTAAACAATAATAATAATATCGTTTCATTTAAAAAGAAAAAGCTTTGCCGATTAAATGAATAATTTGCTTAATAATAGTTGATGTTTTTAGATTTTTTCTTTTTTTGCAAAAGCTGTGATAGTTTAAATGTGTCATTTATGTTTTCAATTTTAGCATTTTTGTTACGTTTAATTCATATAATTTTTTTGTTATTTATTTAAACGAATAGTTTCATTTGTTATATAAAAATATAATTTAACATAACATGTTTTTGAATAAGTTCAAGAATCACTTTTGATACACGAGGATTAATTTAATCTGGATATACTCTGAAATCTGGATATACTCTGGAAAGGGTCACTCTGAAATTTTTGAGATACAACTAGGTTTTTAAAGTTATACTTACAAAATTTTAGGTGTGTTCAAAGTAGTCTCCTCCAGCATCAATGCACTTTTGTAGACGAATTTTCTACAGATTAAATGCCTCAAGCCATACATTTCTTCGAATAGATGAAAAAAATGCATTTATTCTTTTTGATTTAATCCTGCTTTAAAATCGTAGAACATCATAGCGCGAAAATGTTCTCGCGTCAACTCCATTTTCTCTTCTATTTAAAAGTTATTCCACGCTAAACAATTTGAAGTAAGTCAGTAAAAAATCGTCTTCTGTGTTAAAATACTTTGTACTTTAAACTAAACCGTAATTTTTATATTGTAAATTCTTGTCTGCGCGTATCTCAAAAATTTCAGAGTAACCCTCGTATTATATTAGCTTTATAACTACTATTGGGTTGTTCGGAAAGAAATTTCGTTTTTCCTACATGGATCAGCTTTTTGCTACTAAAAACCAACCGATTTATGACTATGGAATCGTGCTACTACCAGAAAGATGGTAAAAGCAGCTAGGCCGGCAATTTGGGGTGCGCTGCTCCACTTTTCCAACTGAACCATATTTAGTGTGGAGTCCGACATCTTCAGTACACACATGGCATAGGGACCCGTTTATAGGGTAGGCAATCATTCACACCTCATTCATACAAGGAAGGGACAAAGACAGGATAGATAGAGAGAGAAAGTACATCCATGCCTGAACCGGGATTTGAACCCAGGACCTCCTTATCCGCAGTCAGACACGCTGACCACTAGACAAGTAGGGCGGCAAATGGGAATATGTAAATATACATAAAGAACTTTATAAAGCTACGGCTATATCGGAATAAAGGGGAGTAAAAACAAAATTAAATGCAATTAGCCTGTATTTAAAATATTAAAGTAGTTTTGTATGATTTAATTTAGTAAGCAAGAATGTTTTAAAGCTAATAGCCTATACTTGGCAATACAGAGTAGAAGAAGCGCTGCGAAATAAATTACGAAAAACGTCAATCAGATATTGATTCAATTGCTGTATTTGTATTACAAAAAATACTATCTTAAGAATATTTAATTCGTTTTCATATAGGTAATTTTAATGCTTTTTCCAAAATGATTCGTAAGTTCGATTCCCACTTAATCTGGATATTTGTAGTATTTTGCTTCAATTGTATGTTGAATTAATCCTCCCTCGTGTGTCAAAATGCCGAGCTGGCAGCCGAATGGTTAGCGCTCTTGCCATCGGTTCAACAGTTCGTGGGTTCGAATCCCACCTTGGGCATTGATGTTTGTAGTGGTTCGGAATCCACTTTAAAACCATAGGTCCCGGTATAATTAGCCCTCGCGTACAAAAAATGACCGTTGAGTGACAAATAAAACCAAACCAAACCGTGTGTCAAAAGTGATCGTTGAGTGACAAACCAAATTATGCAACAAAAATATACGCAGTTTGAAAAATCAGTTATTTTTTAAATAATAAATGAAATTATTAAAGTAAATAAATTAAAAAATGAATGAAATGCTAAAATTAAATATAAATTATAAAATGCGAATGCATAAATAAGCATAAAAAACTTTATAAATCTGTGCCTATATCCGAATAAAGGAAAGTAAATGCAAAGAAATACAAAAATCTTAATCTATGCATAAAATATCAAAATATTTTTATAAGATTTCAATTAGGAAGAAAGGTATACAAAAGATTTAAAATATTGAAACTGCTTTCATTTTTCTACCTTAAAATAAGCGTCCATGCATATGAATATCGATAATTCTGATTTACTAACTATGATATTTTAATTGATATTTTTTAACATAGAATTATTTCTTTATAGTATCAAATATAATGGCTTAAATCATTTCATTTAAGTAAATATGATGAACATAATATTATTAACTACTTACATAAAAGTCAAAATTGCTACAACATTAATCATTTGAAAGGCTATATAAAAATACTCTGTTTTCCATTAAGAATGCATTAGTAGAACTTGAATTCAATTTCTTAGAAGCATCGGAATATATTTGAAGGAAAATGTCTCCCATCACCTTTGTAATGCAAAAATCAAAGGCATAGTGAAATGAAACCACCTGTGGGATGACTCAGTTTGAACGGTTTGAATACCCTCCATTGTCAACGTGGACAACTGCACATGGTCCATCCAACTTGCCTGAAGCAATTTCTTAATCTTGAAGGGCGTGCTAAGAATGGCTTCGAAGTTCTCTTTGTAAAGTATTGAAAGGCACATCTCTTCATGGATACAGAGTGAAATTTTTCATGCTTTTAGTGTCACGTCAAGTTAAATACTTGTAATTCTTGGAAATCAGGGGCGCAGTTGCCTCTTTTGTCCAAACTTGCTGAAAATCCTGATTCTTTTAAAAGTGGTAATTGAAAAAGATTTAATAGACGCTTACCTTAAAATACACTTAATCTGATATGAAACAATATATTTTGATTTAAATGTATTGTTTGTTAAACATGTAATGTTAGCTTAAGAAATTCTAAAAATCACAAAACGAATTCTCGAATGATGTAAGATATAAATTGGAATTTGTTTTAAAAGGTTACTAAAATATTCATCAATACGTTTTGAAAATGGAATTATCCTAATATTATTAATTTTAACTGTTATTTTAAGAAATTAAAATGTTTAAAAATGAATCATTAAAAACATTACTGTAATGAAAATTTATCAAGTATTTTTTTATTCCTGGAATCAGCTTTGAGAATTATTTTCATATTCCCTATTAAAAATATAAATTTAATATATATAAATTCAAATTACTGAAAAGGAGTTTTCTTTTATATATATATATATATATATATATATATATATATATATATATATATATATATATATATATATATATATATATATATATATATATATATATATATATATATATATATATATATAAATGCAAATTCTATAATTACTGTAAGCTGTATTATTTTCACATTTTCACGAATATTTTCAGAGTTTTTTTTTATACACATCAATAATATTGAATATATTCTCATTCACGAATCAGTAAAATTAATTATCGAAATTTTAAAGGCTATATAATCAGATTTACAACTGCAAATATTTAAATTAATCGATCAATTAAAATTTTTTAATTTCACGTCATTTTATTGCCAAATTTTAATTTATTAGCAGTTATAAATATTGAACTTTTTAATACTCATTTTATTCATTTTCTCTAACATTTTATCGTAGGCATAATTTAAAAATAATTTTTTATGTGTGTACTGAGATAAAGTTTTACTATCTCATAATGATTTAACCAGACAATTATTTAATAAAAATTTGTGTTGTTAAACATATTTGGGACTTATCGCGAAAGTTTTACTTATTTATTTTGCCAGTAATTAATATGCATTGGTTTTAACTGAGAAAGCTTTGATAAGAGAATACTTTGATTAAAAAATCTATTTTAAGTGTATAAAATATAGGAAAATATATATCGAAGAAGTAAACAATAATTGTCACAATTAATGTTCTTATGAGTAGCCCGAAACTCTAATAAACATTCAAATTCTTAGATTTATCATATTTACAGGATTAATATCAACTTATTCTAAAAATTATATTTTATAAATTTTTTTCAAACTTGACTGAAAACAATTGACACAAATGAAATGATATAGATAAATATATTCTGTTGTATGATTCTCACAGACACTGTTGTGAAGAAAGTAGCAAATTATAAAAATTTGAGGTATTTTCTGAAAGAAATGAAATGATATAGATAATATATTCTGTTGCCTGATTCTCTTATGCACTGTTGTGAACACAGTTGCAAATTATAAAAATTTGCAGCATTTTCTGAAAGAGATGAAATGATATAAATAATTATACTCTCTTACCTGATTCTCTCATACACTGTTGTGAACAAAGTTGCAAATTGTAAAAATTTGAAATATTTTCTGATTTACATTATTATTTCCTAAAATATATATTGAGCCTGATATATAATTTTCAGACATTTTCCGTTTTAAACTATACATTTTACTGTGCGGTTTTGCTACGAATGCAAGAATAGATGTCACATTATAAAAATCTTTATGAAACTCTAAAATATAATGCAATTATATTATTCGACAGAAATTGGCAAAATGTACGATTACTTGCGTGAGATATGAATATTTTCATATTTTATACCCCTTCAAAGTAATCTTCACTCATTAATTTTTTACCGTCTCATCTCTGAAACATGTTTCAGCATTAGGAAATGAATATGATATTTATCCAGAACAGATTTGCTGCAACATAGATTTTTATATTTTGTCTATAGTGCCTATGGATTAATACGTGGACTAAATAGATAGATAATATTATAACTGTATGGATGATTAATTTCTTATGTGGCAACAATAAATATAATTCAAGTATATACTGATAACTACCAAGAAAAGAAATTAAAGTGTTAGAAATAATTAATTGTTACTAAAAAAATCCTTTTATTTTTAATACTCTTTTATAATTGATAAAATTGTAATTGATTTGTATACCATATGGTATACAAATAATGTATATATTAATAAAGTTCAATTTCTATGTAAAATTCAAAATGCCATTACTAATAATTCTGTTTAAAATTAAAATTTAATGAAAGAGCTTGAAAAATCATGCATCAAAATTAAAATTTAAATTGCTATTAAATGTAACATTTATTAATACATAATATCACTTTGTATTAAACATGCAAGCATTTATAAAAGAAACTTATTTTATAATTCGTAAATGGAAGTAAAAATTATAGAAACTTTGTATTTGTATATTTCATAAAGGACTCTCCAAAAATGTATTTATTTTTAGTATATTTTAAATTGCATTCTTGCTATAATAATCCTACTATTTTTCATGAATAACTTGGAAAATGTGTTGAAAATATAAATTTCATTTTCTATTTATGATGTTATATATATGCCTATGGTGCTGCCATCTATTGTCGAAGAAGGGAAATAATTTTTAAGAAAAAATTATTTCTCAAATAAATAAATAATTTAAAAGGAAAGAGAGATACCTGGTTTTTCTTGTGGAGAAAAATCAAGTTGTAACTTTGTTTTTATTTTTGTGAAAATGAAGTTTTTCTGAAGAAGAATATTGAAATTATAAGTGCGGAAATCGCAAGAGTATTTTTAAGTAAACCACCTCACCATGTTTATGATTTATTGAATTCACAATGTACTTTTCTTTTGATTAAATTTTTGTCACATATATAAAGACTAATTTAACAAAACGATTTAAAAAACATGTAAAACATGCTCAAATTATATTTTTCATTGTCAATTAAAAACTATTTTAAGGAGTTACGTGTTTATATGGTGCCGTTAACTATTAAGTGAAAAAGAAAATATATTTTAAAAATAAAAATGTTAATTCTTTAAAAAGAGACTCAGTTTTTTTTGGAGTGATTATTGAAGTTATCAAATAAGTAAATCACAAAAACATTTTTTAAAATACACAACCTAGCCATTATTACTATTTATTGAATTCATTGTGTGTTTGTTCGTTGATTAAATTTTTAGTTTACTGTTTATCTAGTACATGGGTTCCAAAACTTATTTTTCTCGTGGACCACTTTTAAAGTTCTACTATTTTCGGTAGATTCCCTGCGGCTGCATTTCTACTGTATTCCCAAAACTCCTAAAAAATATCACCCTAAATTGGGGATGCTAAGGAAAAATAAGCACATTTTCTTGTGTCTTATTTATTAAAATATTACTTGTGGTTATACAAAATTATAAACATTATTACGATCAACAATGAACTCTAAAATGCATAGCAACAATAAAAGATAGTCATACTTTTAATGAGACGGCACACGAGCGGCACTCTGCAAGTCTCGACATATGGTGTACACTCTTGTACTATTATCTATTGTTCTATTCAATTCTGTATTTGAACTGAGTCTCGAATGTTTTTGAGGACTTACCTAGTGAACGATGCTACCTGCCTACGTTGATAGGTAAATCCAAGCCAAAATGTTTGTTCTTTATTATGAAAGCCAAAAAATTTTTCGTCGACCCCCACTTACAACTTGTGAACCCCTGTTTCCTTTTCATGTCTACGCGGACCCCCGTGTGGTCTTCTATGGACCACTTTGGGAACCTATGATCTAGTACATATATAATAGTCGTTAATTTAAAATTTGGTCACAAGAAAATGTGTACAAAAAATTATTAGACCAAGCAAAAGAAAGTAAAGCAATTTTTTTATGTGTTTACTAATAGCATTCAGAAAGACGTTGTTCAAAAGTTCGATTTATTTGTCACAAAAAAGTTGTTATATCGCTAAATATCTTCTTTATTATAAGAAATTAAATATTTAACTTAATTATACGTTTGTTATATAATCTTTGATAGAGTGGAGGAGAAGAGAGAGAACATCACTACCATTACATCAATGAAAAGAAATATTTTTGAGAAAAATGTGCGTCTAAAATATCTATTCAATTTGAGATTGTAATTTCTTTTCATTATGACAAATTAAAAAAGAAATGTTCTAAGAAATCTTCTCTTAAAAATGCGGTAAGAAAAAAAGATAATAAAATCAAAATTTATCTCAATGACTCAAATATTAAATTACAACTGTAAAGGAATAAATGAGCATGGGATTGTATTTTCAGGTTTAAAATTTCGAGTCTCTCTTTGGGAAAGTAAAGTTTTGTTTTTATAAAATTCCATGTTTCCATTCCATATTGTAATTTAATTTTTATATTTACAAACAACATAAAATAGTTACTCTGAGGCAATAACTTATTTGTTATTTAATTAATGTTATTCATATCATCAATCTCATGAAATAATTTACGATGCCATTTGAATGAGGGAATATTTATAGATACCATTAAAAATCCTGCTCCTTTATTAAAAATAAAATTTTACCTGTGAAGTTATAAATGAATAAAAAGTTGAATTATTTCTGAAATAGCCGGAATTTCCTTTAAAAATGTTTTTCATAAGTTTATTCACATTACGAAATTTATAGAATTATCTGTTTATATGTACTCCATATTTACTTAACTATACTTCACTAAAACCGAATAAACATTATTCTTTATTTTATTTTATTTCATATTAAATTAATTTAATTTTATATTAAAAAACAAACATTTGTTTTTTTAAATAATTATTAATACTAAAAATTTAAGTAATTCTTAAATTTTTATTATTAATAATAATTTAGTAATTCTTAAAAAAATTATAAATTTTTATAAAATTGTAATTAATTCACTAATTTTTAATGATTCACTATTTTCACAATACCCTATTTTTAATGAATGCATCCTAAGTTCGCTTGAAATCTGTCACAAAACTTTCCGTTCAAGAAAATTTTTTTAAATGATCTTAAGCAAGTTCTAACACTCATTTTGAGAAGCATTGTTGTGAACGAGAAAAATGTATAAGTAAAAGCAATTTTTTAAAATTTTTCTTAAGCAATAAAATATGTACTTGTTTATTAAATAGATGGCAGCACTGAAGTAAAAATATTGATGAACGAGAGCTGTAAATAAACTGTGAATGTGCTTTAAATTTTTCAATCATATGACTAACACTGTTTTGTGTTTTCTTTGATGTTCCCATGTATTCAAGACCTAAATTAATATCTCTAGCATATAATTTTATTCCGATGCTCTAAAAAATGAGCCTAATGGTATTTTTTAAGTGTCTTGAATGAATGCTATAATAATCAAATGGTGAAGTTTTTTCATGCTCAAAAATTATATTTCATATTCAAAAATAACTCATAAAACATTGACAAACAAAGTAATATCTTCAACAATTGTGTGAAGTTATATTTTCTATGCTATCTAATAATAGTTAAAAATTTCTGTCGTTTGCATTTTCAGGAATTTTTATCAAACTGCAAAAGTCTTATTGTATACACAAAAATTTTAAGAAATCTTTGTAAAAATGTCTGATTTTTTTGTTTTTTAATTTTGAGAATCCTTTAAAATATAAATTTTTATTGATGGATTTGGTTGTTTTGAACATAAATGTCTTTGTAATTATAGTTATCACGGAAACAAATTTTTCTGGTTATGAGAGTTAGCGCATGATTAGTATCCTTCTCTCTCACTCAAAAAACTGCAGTCGAATAAAAGAAATTAAAATCATAATTTTATTTAAAAATTTTAATATTATAATATACCTAACTGTAGTTAACAAATAAAACATAGGACTATAATTAATAAAACATTCATATGCAATTTCAGTAAATCTTTGAGCTCTTTAATCTCATTCATATTTCAAATTTTTTGAATGAAAATTTTCACTGATTAATGTAACTAATATTTACGTATTTGATTCAAGTATTATTAAGAGTTGGTTATGACAGCGGATATTGTGAAAAAGAGAAGGACTTCGCAATTGAAGGGTCTCCAACATTATCAAGAACAAAACTAATATTTTCTTGCACATGAAAATTTGATGATATTCTGCTCGTTGTCAGTGTGGCAAAAAGGATATTATTATGAATTTCTGTGAATTTCAACAATCTCAAAAATAATTCAAGATGAGGAGAACATTTATTTCATTAATTTGATTTGGGAACTTCCGAAGAATCCCACATAAACTTGACTTTTTCGAAAAAATCTCAATACAATAAAGGCTGCATTAAAATAAAAATAATATACTTTCATTGTTTTTTTTCTGGATGTCCTTAAATATTTAGTGATTGCAAAAGTTTTTACTACTCCCAGAATTTTAAGATAATTAGTGCAGAAAGCAAAACAAATTTAAATAAAAACTTTATCGTGTTTTTCCCCAAACATATGGATTAGAAAATAGCTTCTTTTGCTGTTTTGCAGATAAATTAACTAAGTGTCCGCAAAGAGTTAGCAGAAAAAATAAAAGAGGGACTAAATTTCCAGAAGTTAAAAGAATTTTCATTTGTTTTTTTGGCAACAGAATAATTCTGTCATCGAAACTACATTGAATTCAAGAATTACAATTCAAGCTACAACTGGAGAAGAAAGTTCCGCATGAACTATACATTTAAGTAATTAAATGTATTCCTTAAAATATTTTTAACCTTCATGTTTATGCATACATAATTTAATCAGAAAATAATAATGAAATAATAATAACACATATTTCAAATGAATATAAATAATGCATGTTTATGGCCAAGTTTTATAACTGAAAATGTTAGAATGCTTTGTATGTTAATACAAAACATATAGTATTAGTTTTTTTTTGCCAAAAATGTTGAAGGTAGATTATTTTTTACTACGTACTGTTTTAAAAATACCAAAATAGTAAAGCATAGCTTTATAAATAGTTAATATATTCAAAAAGCAAGACATTAAATTTCATTTTTGTTGTATACTATCGTCAAGAAAAAGTAATGGTAATGAAATTACCACGAACTATAAATGACTATAATAACAGAAGAATCTGGATCATAAACGTTCTATTTGTCATTTTAATTCGCTTATTGCTTAGAATAAAATTGATAAAACAACTAAATTTATGTTTGATTATCAGTAAAACAAATGGAATTAATATAAATAAAAAAATGGAACGATTAAAATTATTATTTTAAAGAAATATTGCTGTAGATTTGTTGTTGCATATGACACTTGGACAAGCCAAGCTCGCTATGCGGTTGGCTATGCGAATATAAGTCAGCAAGGAGCGTCTTTCGTTTTTAACAAGAGCACCACGAAGGTGAAAGTACGACTTTGCTCTATTAAGGTGCCTCGTAATTTTGAACCACGGTCAGGTGACGAGGCCCACACCTGAGTTGGCACACTTCTCTCCACATCCACACCACACCAGCGGAAGGACTTTGAACGTCACATATTAACGTGGACACGTCCCTAACCCACGGAGTTCCAGCAACCCAGTGAAGGAGAGTACACCGTGGTCACCCTCCCAACCACTGCCCGCGGCAAATGATGCTTCACTTTGCTGAGCTTACGGGAAGCGGCGTGAAGCTACTGAGCCACTGGAGCTCATGTAGATTTGTTTTAGCATTTAATAATCTCCCACTTCAAGAAACCCAGGAAATAATAAGAATGTCTAATAATGAAAGGTTTTAAATTAAGCAATTTAAGTTAATAATCTCCCACTTCAAGAAATCCAAGAAATAATAAAAATGTCTAATCATGAAAATTTTTAAGTTAAGTAATATTATTAATTAAATACAAACAAATGCTAGTTTTTACTGTTTTACTAATCCCTAACCCAGTCTGAAGAAGTTAGACCAGATACAGGAATCCGTTGACCTTTAAAAAGTAGAACAGAAGATAAAGAGCAGAATAAATTTTTTCCCAAAGAAGACCCAAATATTCCATTTAGCAGAAGCCTAGTGTTTGTGGCATTTGAGCTAAAAAGGATGGGATTTCTCACCCTCAGAAAATGTAAAACATTTCGGGGGGGCTGACACATGGTACGAAAAACAGACTGATGCAGATTTTTTGTCACATAAGGGTGTTAATGATAGATCTGGTTTACTACTCCTGTACTAGAAGTGAGTAAAGCGTATGAGGCAATCCTTCTTAATTTGGAATTTTCTCTAGGAAAATATTCAAGGTAGATAAACTCTGAAGAAGAAGAGGTTAGATAAGGTACAACCCTCCTTAGAAATATTGTTTGCCATTTCCTTACCAAAGAGTTAAGAAATATTATTAATTAAATACAAATGTATGCTAGTTTTTGCTGTTGTTGCCTTATCCATTCCGTTTTACCTCAAATACCACCAATACCAGGCTTCTGCTAAATACAGCTGGGAATATTTGGGTCTTCTTTGGGAAGAAATGTATTCTGCTCTTCATCTTCTCTTCTACTTTTTAAAGGTCAACGGATTTATGTATCTGCTCTAACTTCATCAGACTGGTTAGAGTTTAGCGCAGAATGGAATCTACTGGAGGTAAATGTTCTGTTGAAGAGAAATGAACTTTGACTTGAGTAAGATAGAGCTATTTGTTTTGTCCTCATTGTGGATCCAGTTATTAAGATGTTGCATGAAGTTGACGCTATCAGTAAGAATGCAGTAATTATGATAATTATTTTCGTTCAGAATTTACTCAAGACCTACGTCGATTGCAAGTATTTCACTTGGGAAAACGGAGCAGAAGTTTAGGTTACGTTCAATGTTAGGGAATTACATAAGTAGAATAAAAAAAAATTCGAAAAATAGAATTGTGTATTACTTAGAATATGTTCACAAGAAAAAATTATTTCTACGCTTGGAAATTCGTAACAAAATAAAGACTCATGAAAACAATCACATACTATGGTATCGAAATAGATTACATTCCTGATATTTATCACAAGGAACAACCTTAAACTGTTAAGTTTATAAATTTTGTAGAGAACGTATCAATCATTTATTGGATCAATTATTTATAGGATCAATAAGTCAATCATTTATTGGATTTATTAAAGTAATTCATGTGATTTCTGAAGCAAAAACTCTATTGAGAAGATTAAATGAACTTGATTTCGATATAAATTGTAGAGGGGGCAGGCATAATTCAACAACTGCAACACAAAAGGGAAATATAATGACGTACCATTTAGAATAATTGCTCTAATTCTTCATGTGTTTTATATGATTTTAATTTCACATACTTTAATTAGTTAGTTTGTGGTGGCGCTTACAGCACTTTCTATTGTAAAACTTTGTCGGGGACATAACAATGTTTGCATCGCTTATTTTCCTCAAATAGAAAAGACGAGAAACTTCACAAGAGTATTGAATCCTTACTAGTTGGGAAGTCAAAGTAATTTAAGTTAAAGATTCAGTTACATATAAAGTTTGAACAAATTTGTTGTATCCTAGAAGAATTTGTTGATGCAAATAGCGGTAATAGATCAGTATCCGAAGTTAAAAGACTATTGCACTTGATATAAGAAATGCCATTTATTTTGTGTTTAACAATAGAAGAAAATAAAGTTCAACAATACTATCAAAAGACTTTTCAAGCAAAGATAATTCTTCTTGACTCTATCTTTAATTTATTCTATAAAATGAAATCTGAAATCCTAAATTTAAGAACAAAATTTAACAAATTTTTAAACAAAGCAATCGTGTTAGCACATAATTTCAATATTTATGGACATCTTCCATTGAATAAATTTATAAAAGAAAAAGATAATATTCCAAAAAGCAGGAAACGAGATGAGAGAAAACTAAAGAGAACAGTATCGGTTACTTTTTAACATTGTAATATATACTGTTATTGTATTCAATCAAAGTTAAATTTAAAAGTATATCAAACATAATATGACTCGAAACAAACATTCAACTCAACATTACATGACACATATAAAGACTATAAAAAACACATTAAAAGACGGTTCCAAAAATTTTAAAAAGTTTTATAAGAAATATTAAGCAAGCTAATTCAGAAATTAGTTTTATATATCAGTTAATATATATATATATATATATATATATATATATATATATATATATATATATATATATATATATATATATATATATATGAGAGAGAGAGAGAGAGAGAGAGAGAGTTATTTCTGAATATGTTAACAGTGTGTTACAATTTTTTCTACATTATCATTTCTTATAAAAGACTTCTCACAAATTAAAATTAATTAATTATCTTCAGTCAAGAATGTCTAGAAAACTTGAATGCATTAGCTATCTTAGCATCGGAAGAGAAATTATAAAAAAAATTATTAATTTTTTTAAATAATCAATTTATTAACAAAAATCGTGTATTATTTATACATGCATTAGTAATACATGTCTGAGTTTTTAGTTATTTTACTTGCAGGAATATTATGGCCGCAAATGAATGTTTGCACCCACTTTTTACAAAGTGGCCAACACTTGTATTATCTAATCATTCATTACCGATAAGTTGTTGTTGTTACTTATGACACTTGGACAAGCCAAGCTCTCTATGCCTTGGCAATGCGAATTTAAGTCAATATGGAGTGTCTTTCGTTTTAAGCAGAGCACCACGAAGGTGAAAGTACGTCTTTGCTCTCTTTTGAATCCTCCGATAGATGGCACCAACAGAGTATCCACTCCCTCAATTTTGACATTGATCTGATGGGGGAGGAAATTTTCCCCAGACCATTGCACCCATGGTAACTGCTCAACGTCCGACCACAGGACTTTCGATTTCACAGATTTAACGAGCACGTGCATCGCATGTACTCGGTGGGTCTTTGGCGGCATTGGGAATCGAACCCCGTCCTTCCGGATGGAAGGTCGATGTCCTAACCACTAGGCTACCACGGCCATAACTGATAAGTAAAAGTGTTTTTATCAAAGTAGTAGAAACAACTTGAATTTATAAAGAATATTTTATTAGTATGGTGTAGGATCAACCACACTTTTAGAATGTAAAACAGCTTGGATTTGAATAGAAAATTTATATAATAGTTGAATAGAGGAATATTGCACCATTCTTCGTAGAGATAAAGTGAATGTTCTGGGCGAGATGTCGGTGAAAGATATCGATTCCTATTGAACGTTTTCAAGAAGATCATAAATGTTCAATTACATTGAGGTTTGATGACTATGTGGACCATGGTAGATGCTTAACTTCATTCTTGTGTTAATTAAACCATGACTGGATAAGTCTTGCTGCATGGATAGTTGCATTATCCTCTTGGAAAATTTCATCTCCGACAGGAAACAAAGCTTGCATCATAGGATGGATCCAGTCAGCTAAAATTTGTCTATATTTCTCCCCAGTTATCTCTCCTTTCACAGTTACGAATGATCCAGTAAAAAACCCTAGTGCCCGTATTATGTCTGATCTACCTAACTGTCTTACAGTTGAACTGAAACATCCATGATCATGCGCTTGTGCAGTTGTTATTCAAACGTGCCTCCCTCCTGTGGTAGAGAAAACTGTGAAAGACAATTCATCAGATTATACTTCTTCCTTGAACTTATGTATCAACCTGTTTTTTCTGAGTTTAACACTACTGAAGACGACGTTTGGCATTAACATCTGTGACAAGTGGCTTGGGAATTGTTGCTCTCCTGTAACTGCTCTGTTCAGGATGATGCTTCTTAACTGTAATCATTGACTCTAGAGAATCCAGAATATGATTGAGTTGCTTTTTAAGAATTAGAATCCACTTCCATACCCGTTCGGTCTCTTTCATTGTGCTTCTCTTCCTATCCACTATTTTGTTTTGCCATGCTTGTCTTGCCACGTTGTGTGTAGCTGTATGATTTTAGAGATCGTGCCTCTAGAAATGCCTTAAAGTTGCTTTTATTTTGTGACACTTGCTCCACATAGATGGGCTCATACAATTTTGTCTCTAGAAATCTGAAAGGTCCGATATTTTACTCGTATGATAAAAATCCAAGATTTATAAACTAGTACTATGCGGTAACTTTATAGACAACAATAAAGTTACTGCATAGTACTAGAATACATAGATTTCTGTTTATGAAAAATCTGGGAAATATTATATTATCACTTGTATTATACACTGCACATTTAAAAAACTGTCTCTATTTTTCAATAAAGTTTCCATTATTTTGATAACAGCTGTGAATATATATATATTAGGTTTGTGAATAAGTTCATAGCGTTTGTACACAAGACTTTTATTTACACAAAATACAATAATTATATCAATAAGTTAATCAATTATATATTCACCGTTGCTGTTTACAACCTCTCGATCAATTGGTTGATGCCGTTCCGCCAAACATCACCTGGTCTGGTGTCAAAGAAATTGTTGAGTCAGTTTTTAAGGACATCTTTGTTATCGAAAGTAACGCCCTTCATATGGTTTGAGAAGGAACGGAAAAGATGGTAATCGGTCGGTGCAAGGTCCGCAGAATACGGCGGATGCATAAGAACCTCCCATTCGAGCTCTTAGAGTGTGCGGCTTTGATGACTTGTGCAACATGGGGCTTGGCATTGTCGTGAAGGAGTATGGTTTGACCATGTCGATCAGGTCTTTTCAGTCGAAAAGCCTCATTCACGCGGTGTAGCTGGACCATGTAGAGTTCCTTGTTGACTGTGGCATTCTATTCGAGCATTTCTCAGTGCACCAAGAGGTCCTTAAAAACTGGCTCAACAACATTTTTGACACCAGACCAGGCGATTTTTGGCGAAACGGCATCAACAAATGGGTCGAGAGATGGGAAGAAATTGTAAACAGCAACGGCGAATATATAATTGATTAACTTATTGATATAATTGTTTTTTTTTGTTTAAATAAAAGTCTTTGGTAAAAACGCTATGAACTTATTCCCCAACTTATATATATATATATATATATATATATATATATATATATATATATATATATATATATATATATATATATATATATATATATATATATATATATATATTTGTTTCTCCAAAGATAATTACGCGTATTTTACAACAAATTAAACTATTTGAAATATAAAACAAAATTCAAGGAGACTTCACACAAATCCTATTTTACAACCATTTAAAGTGAAAAATTACACCTTTGAAACAGTGTCATAGTTCAATAATCTTGGAACTATCATTACCGCTAACAATGATTTGATCGTGCAGATAAACTACAAACTCACCATGCCAAATTGATGTTATTGTGGTTTCAAAAACCAATTAAAATCTCAATTTAGGAGAATAAAATTTAACATCTATAAGACACTAATTCAACCAATCCTTATTTATGAGAGTGCATGCTAGGCAATTACTAAACTACATGTAAATAAATTATTAACATTTAAACGCGTAAAATCTTAAGAAATTTTTTGGTGCAATCCATGAAAAATAATAGCTGGAGATCCTTGTTTAATTTTGAAATTTATCAAAAGTACAAAAAAACCCGATATTATTAAAGTTACAAAATTCAATAGACTATGATGGCTCGGGCTATTTGTTCTGTTCTGACAACACAAATCCAGTGAAGAAGCTTCTTTTTACTAATCCTATGGAAATCAGAAGACGAGGAGAGCCACCAATCAGGTGGCTTGATTCAGTTGAAAAAGACTTTAATCTGATAATTAAAAGAAATTGGAATAGTCTTGCTATGGATAGGACCAGATGGCAACGACAATTAGGAACGGCCTTGGCCTGTAAGAAGCTGTAGTTCCTTAGAAAAAGAAGCAGAAGCTATTTGAAATATTTTTATTTACGACATTACGCGACAAAATATTCGCGCTGGCATGTGTTCCTAAAATTAATAGTTCTAATTCTTTACCATTTCTACATAAACGTTTAAGGTTTGTCTTTTAAATTGTACTTACTTTTTTAGAGAAAATAATGGTAGAGAAATATACAGTATGTCCACTAAAGTCCCTTGCCACCCTCTTAACTTCGGAACTGCTGCTGCTATATTCATAATAAAGTGGTATCTAGATATAATAAAGTAGCCATGCGCTACTGAATGAAACCACCTACCGTGCCGCCTGGTGGAAAACTGTGGAGTTAGCATTCGTATCTCGAAATCGGAATGAGATAGAGAAAAGTGATTTACAAAGTTGTAGAGCATCTTCGATTTAGTACGAAAAGATACCTTGTAGGCATTAATGTGAAGAATACAACGGTTAAAACGCGCATATTCTTTATAAATAAAGTAGCAGCCGTTCCGAAGTTAAGAAAGTGGCAAGGGACTTTAGTGGACATACTGTATATAAACTCATTAATAACTTTACAAAATACTGCTGCTTCAAGTTATGTATCAAAATTTGAATATCATACTCATCAACGTAAATATATTCTGTAAGCTTAAAAATTATTGTAACGACTTATTTATAACTGCATCGGAATCATAGTAACATGGCTCTGCTTTCTCAGCCACAAGTCTTAGAGAGAGAATCTCCTGATTCATTTGATAATTTTGTTGTATAACTGTGTTATACAGGACAGTTCCCTCCTACCACTTCAAGTAACGTCCTCCTATTATATCAATGGCACCTGATATAAAGCCATTTACATAGCATAATATTTAATTACATCATTACTTCCAACATGCTGCATTTTTACAACACCAGCACGTAAGCTTCGCAAATTGTATCAGTTTTCTCGTGTTGCCACATTTAATATGGAATTTCTACTTTTGCATATAAAATAAATTATGAAATTTGCTTATCATTATAAAGAAAGATATATTCCAAATTAGTTTCAATATTGCTTTAATAAGATAAAAAAAGATGTATTTTTTTATTTGGAAATACGAGTATATAAGCTTTATATATCAATAATATAAACACTACTCAGTCCCACGGATCGTATAATCTTGTTTTCAGTTCAACAGTATGTGAGTTCAATTCCTATTATGAGGTTTAAAATGTGTAATTGTTTTGCCTGAACCGAATTAGTCTTCAAAATCAGGAAGAGGTTATGCAGCAGTAAGTCGACGAAATAAATTCGGACTTCATAAAAATGTTATTTATGTTTGTTCCAATGAGGTATCAATTTTTTTATATTGAAGGTTGATACCAATATCTTACATTACAGAAATTTTCCTAAATGTTTTACAAAAATACAGATTAATTTAAGATATTTTTAACAGCAAGTGAAATAAGAAAAGTTACACCATAAATAATAAATCATTCCAATAAAATCAATTAAAATATTAATAAAAATTCTTTTGCAAGAAATCGTAGAAATGTAAATGATGTGTACCAGCTTGAAATTTTGAAGAATGGTGTATATATATATATATATATATATATATATATATATATATATATATATATATATATATATATATATATATATATATATATATATATAAGTATTTTTATATATAGAGAAAATTTTAAAAAAAGTTCCTAAAAAAGTAATTGTACCCTAGAATTTTACTTGAATAAGAGTAGATTTTTAATTTACCTGATTTAAAACGTAATCAAAATGAAAGTTTAAAAAAATTTATAAGACATTCCTATGAAAATCTTATTACGCGTTACAGTGTTTTCTAGCGAAAAATGAAGTATTAGTTAAATCTTACAAATGTATATATATGAGTTACTTAATAATCAATATACTGAATTTGCTTTTATTAATTTAATAATGTCATAATTTATTTTAAGTCTTATGAAAAACCATCATAATTAAAGTGTGTTTTAATCTAATTTTATAACGGGTTACATAATTCTCACTGACTAAAAGTATATCTTCTAATCTACTTTTTTTGAGTTTCTTTCTTTTAATTATAAGCATTAAAAACGATTTAAGTGACTTAAGAATTTCATTGTTTTGCATAACATTTTCCTTTTACAGACATATCTTTACTGGTATGGAACAAGGAAAAGTCTATAAATTTAACCAATTAATATTTACTATCTACTTAAATATACATTTTTTACAAATAGAATTAATTTAATAATTTGCTTCGAAATACTTAAATAAGTGTAGGTGTTTCATATTATTCAAATATATTACTTAAATCCTCGACAAAAGATAAATAGTTATTCGGAATTCATTTCAAAAATAATACAGGAAATTTTAATCACACACTTGAATAATTTTCTAAAAATAAAACTTATCTCACATAAGCCTCAAAGAATTAAAATATGAATCTAAAGAAAAAGAAAACATTTTCCTCGCAAATATTGCACCATGTTTTGGAATGTGGAAGAATTGGGTAGAAAATAAGGTACTCGAAACACATTCGAATGCATCAACATCTTGCGTCAACAGCTCATACCAAAAACGTAAAAATACTTTGTTTTCTCAGCTTAACACCAGACATAAATTTCTGCATCTTACATGTATCTTCTGATTTATATGCGGGTTTGCTTTTATCATTTACAACGCTTTTCTATTAAGCTTCTCTGCAATATTTGCTCTTATAGCTGATTTTATAAATGAAAACACTACTTTAAAAAATAGACTGTTTGCATTTTGAACGTTATTAAAATTTATAAAAATTAAACTGTTTTTAAATTTTTTGAAATCCAGATTGGATTTTGCAAATGATTCATAAATATTTACAATAGTTTTTACAATTCTTTTGATTGCTTATTTCTGAGGACTAATTAAACGTAGCTATTATAGTTTTTTAACCATAGAAAAGTAATTACCGCTTTAACTGGTGGCCTTTGCCGCCCGCCCTATCTAGTGGACAATTGCGATGATTATAACTGAATGGGAAAAAATTAATAAATTGAGCTCCTTAAAACTTGATACATCAATATTTTGCTCATCATTGTCAAGTGGTAAGATCACATTTTCTCAAAGTAGAATATCCCGAGTTCGGTCATAAGCATTGTTGAATAACGTTGGTTGGATATTATACTTCTACTTTCTGTAGGCACTGTTTTAAAATAAATGTTTGTGAATTTTTCGTGTCTCTTTTCTTATAACGCGTGTACATTTCCCACAATGCATGAAACGACATTAAATAAAATGATAGTAAGGTATAGATAAAAAAAATGCCCTACAATGATACAGTGGACATCTTAATAGACAAAAGCTACTTAACAGACTGACAGCAGATAACCTGCCGCCCAACTTGTCTAGTGGTCAGCGTGTCTGACTGCGGATAGGGAGGTCCTGGGTTCGAATCACGGTTCATGTACGGATGTGCTTTCTCTGTCTATCTAATCCTGTCTTTGTCCTTTCCTTGTATGAATGAGGTGTGAATGGTTGCCTACCCTATAAACGTGTCCTTATAGCATGTGTGTACTGAGGAAGTCGGATTCCGCACCAAAATAAGGTTCAGTTGGAAAAGTGGAGTAGCGCACCCCATATTGCAAGCCTAGCTGGCACACGACAACAACAACAATAAAGGATGTAAGGGCCCTTTCAAAAACAACTCACTCTTCAATATTTAATATAAGTGATTCACTTTTTGAAAATTAATGCAAAGTAAAATAATATTTTATAGACAGTAGTAGCATATTGAGATAAATAATATAAAATCTTGCTTTGTTTTGATAGTTTGCTTAAAAAATGAATACTTTTTCATTTACGTAGAATTCTTGCAACTATATTTCAAAAAAATGAATGACTTTTTCTGTAACATAAAAATTGAAGTCAGTACTCCTAGAATAAAACTAGCTTGAAAAAAATGCAGTATTATTAAGCAGCGTTATAGGTCAGGGATGGACTAATAAAATAAATGCAAATATCTCCAATGGAACGGGAATTTTAAGAACTGTATGAGATAACTTTCGTGAAATTTAGCTTGAATATGGAAGCAAATTTGATGATGAACCACGCTGATACAGGAAAATCTTTTTAATTCATCTAATAAGATTGTTTTTTTTTCTTTTTAAATAGTAAAACCTAAATTTTTTCACAGTCGTAGAATATATTTGAATAAAAGGAATGAAGCGTCACCCTTCCTTTACCATCGATATTTGCATTCATATATTTTGAAAACAAGTGCTTTTGTAAGCTTCTACGGATACATAAATTTTTCAGCTTTCGTGTTCCTTTTATTTCTCATGACTTTATTCATTTTTATATTTCCGTTTCAGAAAAATTATGTGGGGGATGAAAGGATTTTTTTTCTAACAAAATGTTTACCACCCACTTAAAATTTCCTGTAGGAACAGTCAATCAGCCAAAAATTTATGAGTCAGGCTACCAAATTCATATAAAATTTTCATTTAAATTCAAGTAAAATTCTCAAATCATAAAAAATTACTAGCAGGGTTCTAAATAATTAGTTTTAAAAATTTTCAAATATTTAGTAATATTGCTTCCAACATTTAACATTGAAAATAGAACAGAAGAAAAAGGAAAATAAGACAAATCAATCACTTTATGGTTAGATAAAATCGACAAGGAAGATTTTTTTATTTATATAAATTTATTTTAGGGATCATATTGTTAAATAAAGGAAAGTTAAAGTATTATTATATTAGCTTTATAACTACTATTGGGTTGTTCGGAAAGTAATTTCGTTTTTTCTACATGGATCATCTTTTTGCTAGTAAAAACCAACACTTTTTATAACTGTGGAATCGTGCTACTACCAGAAAGATGGTAAAAGCTGTTGGACTAGAACGAGCAATGTGCAATGCAATACAATATTTATTTGATGCACGTTTTTCATTTTCATGAAAAACGAAATGACTTTCCGAACAACCCAATATTATGCTTGTATTGTTTAAATATGAATATTTATGAAATCAAAAAGTGATTAAATTGAAAGTTGATACTCCACGTCATCAATATTACTCATTTTTGGAGTTCATATTTTAAGAAATGTTTACTGATTATATTCCAAGGGAATTTTTACAACATATGTGTAAACAGGTGTCATCTCTGATGGAATTTTGCCATAAGGCAGTTGTGCACACTTATATGTGGAATTCGCTCAGAACTTTATGCGTAAAAGCTGAACTCTTATAATGAAATATGCAATGTGGCTTCATATGAACATATAATGTAACGAACATGTACAGCATGTGCAACAGTAATTATTCATGTGTAATATAATACAACAGTGTAATCTTTATATTATTTTAATGGGCCTAATGTTGTTGTCGTCGTCGTGTGCCAGCCAGGCTGACAATATGGGGTGCGCTGTTCCACTTTTTGAACTGAACCCTATTTTGGTGTGGAGTCCGACTTCCTCAGTACACACTTGCCATAGGAACCCGTTTATAGGGTAGTCAACCATTCACACCTCATTCATACAAGGAAAGGACAAAGACAGGATAGATAGAGAGCGAAAGTACATCCATGCCCGATCCGGGATTCGAACCCAGGACCTCCTTATCCGCAGTCAGGTACGCTGACCACTAGACAAGTTGGTCGGCTATGCAAATAAATAATTAATATGATTGAAAAAAAAATTTTAATTCTAGCAAATTTCATTTTCTTAAAACCAGGATTTAATTTTTAAAAAATTTAACGGAACAAAGAGTAAGATCTGCTAAAGTAGATAAGTACATAGTTTCTGAATAAACAAACATTTCTTTACAAATAGTGAAACTCAACCATTTTTATCATAAACAAAAGAATAAAAACATTGAAAATAAATTTTGCTTCATATACTGAAAATGTTGTTGCTACTTTTTAAAAAGTATTGAACTCTGGATTAAAAATTATTTTTATAATGTTTATTATAATATCATAATAATAATTATTTTTAGAGAAACAGGTAAAACAATAATAAATAACAAAACGTGTAATTAAATAGTTTTAAGCATAAAACATTCGTTACTAGAAGCAAATTCTTTCCCAAGTGTATATGCTACCATACACTTGCATCCCTTCTTCTTATATATATACATATTTAACGGCGGGCACAATTGGTCACAACATGGCTGATAAATTAGATGGTTGGTAAAGTAGACATGGCTGGTAAACTAGATGGTTGGTAAAGTAGATGGTTGGTAAAGTAGACATGGTTGGTAAGAGAAGTAAGACAATGACCACCTGTTTCTCAACAAGTGGTAAATCGTACTTTAAGAAATACTTTGCTATAATTTTTTTTAAATAACGGCGGGCACTTGGGTGACTAACCCTTCGCCACAACAAGGCCGGAAACTGCTACTCATTTGTCGTTACCCAGCGGGCACCTGTGAACCAAGTCACGGAGACGAGTAACATTACCCGCGTCATACCACCACAGACCCGTTTATAGGGCGGGCCACATTCATACAAGAACACAAGGACAGAGAAACACAGAGAGATAGTAACATCCATGCCCGAACCGGGATTCGAAACCGGGACCCACCGCTCAAGAGTCAGGAACGCTAACCACTCAGCCATTGGTCGGCTCTTACATATATTTCAGTTTATGTCTCTAATCATAAAATTCAAATTATAAATGTACATTTTTTTTGCTTAAAATTACTTATTATTTTAATTTTAGCTTAAAAGATTTTGTTTTAAAGTTAGCTTTTACTGCATTTTCCTTCTAAAAACTTTATTTCTTAGAAGAGTTTTAGTATTTAACTTTTGTTGTGTGTGTATGTGTGATGAAACAATTATCCTTATCAAGGTAAAAAAATTGCGGGATTTATGCAAAAATATTATTTTGATTAAAATATCATTTCAATAAGATTTTCCTCGTGCATTTATAAGAATTTTTTTACATAACTTTTAATTCGAACTTAGTGAATGTAGAAGTGATTTCAGTAAATAAAGATCCCTACGTATATAATTTTTTGTAATAAACAGACTATATATAACCATAGAGAAGTAATTTTCTGCTGTATTATCTAAGAAGAAATGATATGATTTTCCAAATTTTTATATAGTTTTCTTGCGAAACTTCATATGATTTATTAATAATTCTTTCCTTAAAACGCAATTTGTCGACATATTAAAACATTCTTCGACTGATAAGTGTGATTAATTTTCTTGTTGAGATTAATTTTCTTGTTGTAATTAGTTTTCTTATTGTGATTAATTTTCTTGTGATTAATTTTTTTGTTGTTTCTCAACTAATTTTCTTATAGATTATATAATTTAACTCATTTATTTTTCTCATATAACTATAATCATTTATTTCTGCTATTCCATCTAAGAAAAGGTTTAAAGGAAAATCTTAAAAATTGCATGGTTGACAGTCTATTCATTTTCTTCAATCTTTTTTAACAGAAAAGTTACACGTGAAATCACGTATAAAACAGTCCCCAATTTAGGCCCCATATCCTGTTCAGAAAAACAATGAATAAACTAGAAAATCATAAACGTACTTCCTCTTCATTATTCTTCCCCACTTAATTTCATATAGGTAAAGACTTTGCATCAAACTACAATCAAACTAGATACTTTCAATTTTACGATTTAATTCAATACGATTTATATAAATGCATAGGTTTACATTAATTTTTTGTTTTTCAATGAACAAAATTATAAATTTTAATAAATGATATGCAATAAATTATGCAACTATAAATAAAAATTTATAAAATTTCTTGAGTTAATTCCTTAAATCATTATCATAATACAGCTCAATACAACCATTTTTTGTAAATTATCATTATTTTTGCATATTGATTTAAAAGACGAGTATTTATTCATGTGTTTGTTTATTTTTCTGAATTTTAATTTAATTTGCTTCATCCTTTTCTTAAAGAAAAGAAAAAACTTCAAGAAAAAAAATTTAGTTTTAAATATTTATTTTTTGAGCTCATGTTTTTGTGCACATCATTTTATTCAATACATCTAGATATTTTTGTATAATAATTGCACTTTTATAAATAGACTTATTGATAATTCTAGATATGGAGATGTTAGCTAGATTCCAATTATTTTCTTTATTAATTATTCCTAGAATAGCTTTTATTTATTTGTACTATGCTTTGATTTACTAACCTATTTAAACAACTATTTATGAAGAATATATCTGGTTGTAAATACAGTTGCACTAGAAAATTAAATGCCGTGGTAGCCTAGTGGTTAGGATATCGGCATTCCATCCAGAAGTGCGGGGTTCGATTCCCAATGCCGCCAAAGACCCACCGAGTACATGCGATATACGTACTCGTTAAATCTGTGGAATTGAAAGTCATGTGGTCGGTCATTGAGCACTTACCATGGGTGCAATGGTCTGGAGAAAATTTCCTCCCCCTTCAGGGCAATGAGAAAATTGAGGGAGTGAATCCTCTGTTGGTGCCATCTATCGGAGGATTTAGCGAGCAAAGACGTACTTTCACCTTTGTGGTGCTCTGATTAAAACGAAAGACGCTCCATATTGACTTAAATTCAAAAAAGAAAATTAAATTAATAATTTTTATATGGTAACAAAGTATTTTTCAAAATTATGTAATCTTAATTTTCATAAATCAAATGCCGAAAATATTTGTATAGTTATTCTCTAGCATTTTAAATTAAGTTTATTTTATAATGCTCTTATATTTATTGTTTTACTAGAATAGAAAATGTTAACAAGTTGTGGATCACAAAATATCTGCAGTTTCCTTGAAGAAAACCTTAAGTTCTACTAAGAAAGAAGTCTTCCAATAAATATGAAATAAAAGTTTTCTATACTACTTTTTTCTATTTTGAAGAAGAATTGTTTCTTTCAGCAAATCTACCAATGCAGAAGTAATCAAATGCAGTTTTCCAATGATGATGTATATTTTGCATCAGCAACGAAACAAAGAAACCTGCTATTTAAAAATAAAAATCGATTTCTAGGTGCAACTTGCCAAACCATTTGATTCAAGACAAAATAATTTGTAGAAATCTGCAAGGAAATTATTTAATAAGTGATAAATTGAAACAATATTTCGTTTGGCGAGGGACTTATTTTCCTAAATAGTTCTCTCAAAAATGTCAATTTATTATGAAAAGTCGGGAGCAAAAATTAACATTTTTAGTTCCACTTATAAGGTTCATTTAAATTTTACCATTAGAAACTAACTTAAAATTTAATATTAGAAACTACAAATAATGGAGTTTTTTTTTAAAATAATATCTAAAGCCATGTGATTGTCATATTTATTTCTCGAGAAATAAAAGATTAACAATAAGAAGAGTGAAAAAAGGTATGAATTAATTTTTCATCACAGAAAAATGCTTAATGTTAAACATTTATGTAAAAAAACCAGTTTCTGCACATCATTTTTTATTAATGAAATTTCACCAATCTTATCTCAAAATTCCCTTCTGCATTCCTGAAAAATTATAATTAGCATAAATCTTGCATTTATTTAAAGAAAGAAATATATGAATTAACATGTTATTTTATATTCTGTAGCCTGCAGAATCAAATTCAATTATTTTTTATTTACAGCAACTGCGTAATATCTCAAGACATTCATTAAGTAAAAGAAAATTCGGAAGACAGATATGTATTTCATTCTATATGGTAATGCGGGTTCAGTGTAGAATCGGGTACACTTTGGTTTAGCGAAAAATTTGGCTATATATCTTGATGATCAAATCTAATTTCTGATAACCCTGGTAATTTTATGCATAGCTTTTGTTTAGCGACCATCTTGTTAACCCTTTGACCGCATTCGACGTATCAGAACGTCATGCATTAATTTGATCAAAGTCGCACATGACATTCTGATAAGTCGTTGAAAATGAGACAATATTTAACATGTTCATTCTTGTTTATTTCAAAGTAACAATGATAGTGGTGATGATAGTGAGATAAAACTTAAATGCAAACGACGTATAAGATACTTATCAAGCAGTGATAGTGAATCTTCTCCTGAGAAATTAGATCAATGGATTTGGGAAGAAAAAGACAATGTACCTAAAGTAAAACGGCTTCGTGAAGTGCCTGGAATAAATCCTTTGTGTCTGCGATGGCTAGGTGCTAATCCTAAACCTTTGGATGTTTTGAATGAAGTCCTAAATGAACATTTTCGGAATAGCATAGTGGAAGAGACAAATAGATATGCCAGACAAGTAATAGAAAAAGGTTTTGGAAAAAAAAGAAACAAAAAGTGGGAGCCAATAAATTCTAATAATTGCATAAAATATGCTGTTCTTGCAAATTGCTCTACCCCAAAAAATTAAATGTGCTCCAAATGCAAAAAAATTATTCGAATAAATGTGCATCCAAAGAGTTAATCCCATCTTGGCGTCAAAAATATTGCCAAAGAAATAAGAGATACTCGATTGTAAACTTTTAGCGATAAGGCTCCTAGATTTCGATATAAGAGAATTCTCTCGTATCGTCTGTGAATTTCCTTTTATGAGTCTTCAACATTTTACTAGATTTTATTAATCGTAGAGACAGATGTTTGATTATGTACAGGTCATCAATTTAAATTCATATAAAATCATTTGATTCCATTCAACGCAGTCTATAAAATAGAACTAATCGATTATTTACTACTTGATAATCTTTTTCCTCTTCTTAGAGTTGGGTTTGTATGTCATTGGGCACCTCTGCTTTTATCAGCATTTTGTACTATTAACTCCAAACCCAATGTTTCCTAGTTCCAGTTGCTCGGGTCACCCACTTTATTAATAAAGTCCGATAACCCTTTAATGGAGTCTAGGTGTAACTCTCTAGTATGGATGATGCCTAAAGAAGTTAATCTAGGGAGGGCAAGAGCTTCGCATTCGTAAATGATATGCTTTGACGTTTCCTCTTGCGTGTGACATTTCCTGCAGATAAGGTCTTGCTGAAACAGTCCCATTTTATGGAGGTGTTTTCTGAAATGGTAGTGCCCAGTTATGAATCCTAGGATTAAACGTATCTTATGCCTAGAGCATCTTAGAATTTCAGAGGCAATCCTCGCAGATGATCCACAAATCATACTTTTATCGTGGGTTTGACCAGGAGTGTTGAGCCAAGCTTCATACATCTTCCGTTTTTCCCATCTAGGAACATTGATTTTTGCGGTCTTCAAGTTGATCCCACAAAAAGGTTCTGCACTAATGGGAACAAAAGACGATCCTTGTTTAGCAAGTTCATCAGCCCTTTCATTACCTTCGATACCTTTGTGCCCTGGCACCCATACAAGGATCACCTTGTTTCTAGTTGCCAGTTCTGTAAGAAGGTTTCTACATTTCTAAATCATTTTAGATTTGATTTCGAAAGAACTGAGCGCTTTTAAAGCGGCTTGACTGTCACTAAAAATGAGAATCCGCTTACCGTGGTAGCCTTTCCTCATATTTAGTCGCAGACAGTGGAAAATACTACTTGATAATAAAAAAATAAATCATATATTAGGAGAAAATGAAATCAAAAAATCAAAATAAGAAGAGGAAATTTCATTAGTTAATCATTATTTAGGGAGAAGACTTCACATTAATCTGAGAAAAAATGTTTCAGTTACGAATCTTCACAAGTTAAAATGTTATGTTATCATTCCACATTATCACCTATGCTAACACGAGATCATCAAAATGTGTTTTGCACGGCATCTCCTCAGATGCTAAGGCTGTAAGATGCGATGCAATGCTCATGATTTGATGAATATTGTTAATTTCTCATTTTTTAAGGTTTATTTTACACGATATCTTCAGACAAAGAAGAGTACTATAAAGTTAGACAATAAATTGGGCTCATTACCAATGTTTGTCGCAACGTTTTTAAGCATACTACCATTGTATCATAAAAATCAATAATTTTAATTTTTAAAACAGTTCATATATGCTGTTCATACAGATGTTTCTACCCCTGCTCATGCGGCAAATTCTTGATTTACACTACATAAAATAATTATATATACAAATGCTTGATTCGGCCTATTCTCACTTATTCATCTGAAACTTGGACATTGACTGAGAAGGACAAAGAAACCATCTCCATTTTTGAAAGAAAAACATTAAGAATCATCTTTGGTGGAATAAAATGTGAGAATACATGGCGAAGAAGAACTAATTCTGAGCTCTATAAACTATATAAAGAACCAGATATTATTAAATTTATCTCAATACAGAGATTAAAATGGGCAGGACACATTTGAGTCGGATGAACGACAATAGGGTGACGAAAAAAGTTTTCTTGGCTCGCCCCATTGGCACCAGAAGAAGAGGACGACCGAAACTCCGATGGCGTGACTGCCTTGAAAACGACCTAAAAACACTAAAAGTGACAAACTGGATGACTTTGTCCAAAAATAGGGGGTCCTGGTATGCACTTCTGAGGAAGGCAAAGGCCCACCCTGGGCTGTCAGGCCAATGAAGAAGAAGAAGGAGAAAATAACTATATAACACCACAAATAGGAAAGGATAAAATGTCTGTTTAATTTGCTAAGTTATCTACAACGTTTCACTCTAATACATTGATTTATCACGACTGTCTATAAACGACCGTTTTGCAAATCTTTAGCCATGAGTATATTTTGTTGAAAATTGAAGAGAATTTTTATTTTGTACAAGTTTACAATGCACAACGTTTCAATAAACACTTACTAGACAGGAAAAAGGACAGAAACAGTTTTTTAAGGAAAATGATGTATTAAAAAGTCAAAAAGCCCAAGTCAAAAAATATTTCCTTCTCTTTATAAAAAATTTAACTTTTCTCTGAGATGGAAGTAACCTCACTTTATTTAAGTAAGTTGGGTGAAAATATTTCCTTAAATGAAAACTTTTCTATTAACAATTATAAAAAAAATAAGAAGTATGTTAAAATTGCAAAATAGTTGATTTAAATATAAATAAAATTATTCAGGTATAAATACCATTATAATAAAATAAGTAAAAATAAAAATATTAGTTGAAGGAAAATAATTCAAAATAAAATAAGCATGGTTTGATTTTAATTAGGTCAATGGATAGACCACCCAAATTTTATAAAATGATATGACGAAACTTGAAGTAAAATATTTTAAATAAATAATCATAACAAAATATGACATAAATTCAATTATATTTACTAAGAAAATCACTTCTATTTAAATATTTGATGGTTACAGTTACTGTATGATGGGTGTGTTCACATAATTTTCTGAGTAAATCATCAACAGTAAAAAAATGAATTACACTCAATCGTTCCAATAAAAAGATTTAGTATGTTATCAAAAGTTACCCTATTAAATTACATGAATTTCTTTAATAATTGAATTCTGTGGCCCATTTTCAAATAAAAATAAGAAACTTTTAATTAATGTAAGAAATAAATCTAAGAAAGTTTTAATTAATATTTAAAAAAGGCCACCTCATTTTCAGTTACAGATTTATTCAAAATGAAATCGTAGTGCTTACATCGTTCATTCATTACTGAACATTACCGTAAGAAGTATTGAATTACTATGGAGCAGAATCTAGAAACCAAACGAATAGCTTCTTTTTTTTAAAGTGTTAATTCAGACCAAAACAATAATAAAAATAAAGCAGACCAAAACAAAATAGTTAACACGAAGTGTAGTACACATTTGTATTTTGAGTCTTGATGGGTGCAGTAAAAGAATGAGCTTTTAAAAATCTCGATTCTAAAGAGCGCAGAACAGACTTCAGTTTTCCTTTATATCCAAATACAAAATAAGAAGAGACTCGTTGTGGATGTGTTTGTACATTTTTGAAATTAGCACAAAATTATATAATTTTTGATACTAAAGTGTCAATATATATATGCAGTGAACAATATGTAAAAAAAAATCTGGTATACTTATCTAACATAGTGTAGGTACCCCAAAACTGTCGCAACACGATGATTCATGGACTCAACTCGTAGGTAGTTCCTGTAATAAAAATTACAAGACAATGTACGAATTTATAGAAATATGTGATACCAGTCTTTCTTCAATGGCAGGTCGTGGAACATCCATTATTTTATTGAAATTAGCCGTGTTCATTGGATTATACAATCAATATAAATAAGTGGTTGTGGGACTAATCCCCATCTGGTCTAGTGGAACTAGACCAGATCCATGAGATCATAAATAGCCAAAAATTCCAAAAGCAGATGTGGACTCTTCACAGCCTCTTCACGAGAAAACCCCAAGTACTTCAAGATGTGTTGCGGGCAAAACGGAGCATTGTCGCACTTGGGGGATGATGGGTATTTTCTTTCACAGACTTCAAAGATCATACACTTCAAGTGGCCAATAACTCATGGTAAAGGAGAAAATTTGACAGCTTTTGTTGATCCGGAGACCTGGAGCACCTTGTCCTATGTTAGAACCTAAGGTAGAAGTCGACTTGGCTCCTATGCTTGCAGACCTTAGCTGAGCATATTGGAACGGTCTTCACGTCTTGGGTGACTCATACCAGGAGATTACTCTCCCGACGTACTTCACCCGTTCCGCCTAGGTACACCCCCTCGCCGGCTACAAGAGCACTCTTTGAGGTGGCCTGCAGGACTTGAGGGGGATAAATAAGTGTAGGGGATCAGACAAAACGCATACAAATTGGCACTTGTCAGATTTTTCTTTAGGCATAAAAGGGGTCTTATATCATCACAAAATTTTGTACCATCAATTTCAATGGATTGATGTTGACATAACAAGTTTATAGATTCGGGAGATTTCTCCATAGCTTTAAATGTCCATCCATCCGTTGCAGTTGAATATGAGATTTGCTTGACCATGCAAAATTATTTTCAATCATTGACAATTCAATGGTGATACTCGCCGGCGTAGGTGAAACACTTGTAAAGGGCTTTGAATTTCAATAATTTTTTAGTACTAGATAATAATTTTATCAACGCTTTCTTAAAAAGCATTTAGGATAATTTTATATTAAGTTAGAATAATAAGACTCTATAAATGAAAAGCATTGTTTTCTAGAGAACAATGAAAGTCAAACTAATATACACTAACATGATTTTTATATGTAAATCAGGAAAAATAAATACTAAATTTAACTTGTGTTTTTTTATGCGCTGGTAAATGTGAAGGTCAATTTTAAGATCTCCAAATAAAAGGAAAACGATTATTAAATGATAATTTCTTCCAGGCATTGTAACAATAGGTTTTATTCCATACAATTAAACAAAGCAATATTTAAAACAGCTTTTTAAGCTATTTTCATTCAGCAAATATTTTGATGACATTTATTTTTCTATTTTTAATGCTTATTGAATATTTAATTGACGGTATTATTTGTCGCTATTTTCAAAAATGCTGAAAGAATTAACATGAATAATTTATGCATAGCATCCATTATTTTTTACAAAATGTAATAGGTACTTCATAATTGTTGCATTATTCTAGAAAAGTATCACAAAAAACTTATTTAGAAAAAATCAAGACGCTACTGAAAACTCAAGTTTTTAGCACTTAATATCATAGAAAAGAATTTGGGTTCAATCTCTCAGTATTCCTTTATCCATCTTAAACACAAAAGTTGTTGCATATTTACAGAGATTGAATGTATAAGCAGGTAGTCAAACAACAATAATAAATCTTCTAGGTGTATTGAAATAGGTTTCCAACGCATTAAACCTTGATGATTTACAAACAAATTGTGTTGTTACAAGCAAATTTATTATTTTAAAGGCAAATATCATAAAAATTTAAACATGAGTTGATAGCTTTAAAACAATTAGATGAAAAATTTGCTTGAAGTAAGTTGTTGAAAGCAAACATATTTTCCAAATCGAAGCAGCAATGTGAGATAATTTATAAAATACTTCATTTTATATACATAATTATAAAAATAAAGTTATAGAAACTCACTTAAAATTTGATAGATTGAGAAGTTATTTGCTTTTTGATTTTATGAATTATAGATAATTGATTTTTTATTTTTCAGTACTAGTAGCTGAGTTTCCAATATTAAATAAACGGCGAGAAAGTAATTGCTAAAGAGAACTTCGTTCCTTTGTCTTTAAAATACTTATACAGGGTGTCCCGAAACGAAAGCATCAACTCTGCACAGCTAGATTTCTCGTTGGGAGTACATAAAAACTGTCCAACGAAGCGTTCCTGTACGATCCATAGTTTACGAGAAAAATATGAAAAACAACGTATGACGTCACTGCCGGTGTAAAAAAACAATACTTTATTGGACATATCAACAGCAGTATTTGCAGATCTTTCAAAGGATGATGTTCAAAATGTTCACCTTGAATGTCGAGGCAGGTTTGAGCACGCCGTGGAATGACTGTCATCACAAGTTGCAGCATCGTGGGGTCCACCGAAGACATGTGCAGACAAGAAACTAAGTCCTTTGATGTTGGCACTACGTCTCGATACACCAATTTTCTGATGGCCACTTGATCTTCGAGGACAGTGAAAGAAAATACCCATCATGCCCTAAGTGCGACAATGCTCCGTTTTGCCCGGAACACATCTTGAAGTGCTTGGGGTTTTCTCGTGAGGAGGCTGTGAAAAGTCCACAACTGCTTTTGGGCTGTCTATGATTTCATGGATCTGGTCTAGTTCCACTAGACCAGATGGGGATTAGTCCCACAACCACACCAGTTCCTTGCGATGGCTTCATAGGAAAATTCCAACGGTGTAAGATCTGCCGGACATAGAACCGGACCCTCACGTCCGATACAGAGAGCGGGGTATTCCATTTCCAGCCATCCACGTACAGGAGCACAGATATGCGCCGGACCCCCATCATACTGGTACCAAAGACATTTCCATTACATCGACCTTACATCAAATACATGTCGTAGAGTCACGAATGGAATACTTAGCCACCATACGAAGACTATCGGTAGCTGCAAAATGCAGCCTTTTAAATAACAGTTTAACGATGGTTAAAAGTCATTCCATAGAGGGCGCATGTATGACTCGTGGCGAACGTTTTAAGCATTATCGTCTGGAAAGAAATGAAAATACTGTTATTGATGTGTCCAATAAAGTGTTTTTTTTCTGGCATCGGAAGTGACGTCATACTTTGTTTTCCGTATTTTTCTCGTAAACTATGGATCGTACAGGAATGCTTCTTTGGGTAGTTTTTATGTACTATTGTATTTTTTTTTTTGCCTTCATAAATCGTAAAAATTTTATTTCTTTATTTGCCTCATTAAAATGTGAAGTACAAATATCCAGGAAAGATTATACTACCTCACTACTTTATTCAAACTGATTGCTAGCAAAATCTTCGAAAGTAAGGTTCAATTACATCAGCCCATTAGATGATGTCTCTTAATGTCTCTTTACCCAATGATCATAATTTAAATTTACCGTCACGAGAGTTCCTCGCGACTTTCAAAAATTTGATGTTTTTACAAGAAGTTTTTCATCTGTTGTTCAAATTATTTTATGTGAAAAGTATTTTGCTTTTGTATTGAAAGAGAAATGGAATTTCTGATTTTTTATATATATGCTGGTCAAACATTTTTCAGTATTTTATATTTTTGTTTTCTAATAATAAATCTATACATAAAAGTCGATTTATTTGAACTATAGATATTTTCTTTTGATATTTATGTTGAAGAATTGATATGTTTTAAGCAACATTTAATACCACGAAAAATTTATTAATGTTTTTATAAGATTCCGTATTTTGGTTAGACAATCATTCAGGCACTTCTCTATGCTCTTTAGAATGCTTTCCGAAATTTTTTTTTTTTAATTAGCAAACACATTTTTCTGTAAATTATATTAAATGAAACATGTACCTTATACATATATGTTTCCCATTGAAAGCAATATGTTTGTTCTGCAGATTTTTCATCCAGTAATACTATAGTCAAATAAGTATTTTCTCATATCTAGAAACTAAATACTTTTTTTCACATACTTTAAATTTTTAATAAAGTAAATGATATTAATGAAGCTTATATTAAAAAAAGCGGAAACATATTTACATTATTAACAATCTTCCATTGAAATTTTTTATCAACTTGTTTAAAAAAACGCCCAGTATTAAGAATATGCATTGTAATTTTTTATAAATATACATCCTTACGCATTATATAAGCTAATTTTATAATGTGTGGATTAAATGTTGCTTTTTGATTGATTTGTTGACATTCTCTAAAAAAGTATTCATATTAGTGAAAAAGATTCTTAGAAGAAAAGGGAATAAAT
Organism: Latrodectus hesperus; assembly: GCA_037975125.1. Taxonomy (NCBI): domain Eukaryota; kingdom Metazoa; phylum Arthropoda; class Arachnida; order Araneae; family Theridiidae; genus Latrodectus; species Latrodectus hesperus. The sequence goes on from CM075852.1 coordinate 68,325,816, forward strand.
ATTATACTTAAGATATCTTATTATATTTGCCGCCTACCCCGTGTAGTGGTCAGAGTGCCTGACTGCGGATAGGGAAGTGCTGGGTTCGAATCCATGTTCGGGCATGGATGTATTTCCTCTCTCTGTCTATCCTGTCTTTCTCTCTTCCTTATATAAATGAGGTGTGAATGGTTGCCTACCCTTTAAACGGGTCCCTATGGCATGTGTGTACTAAGGAAATCGGACTCCACACCAAAGTAGGGCTCAGTTGAGAAAGTTGAGCAGCGCACCCAATATTATCAGCCTGGCTGGCACAAGACAACAACAACATCTTATCATATTTAAAGCAGAATGTAATATAATAATAATGTTAAATTACTTTTATAACAGTAATGTTTAAATGGAGAGAATGAAAGCAATTAGTTAATAAAAGAAAATGTATGAATATGAAATTATATTTAATTTATTATTAATCAAAGATTATATATTATTTTCGTATATTTTTAAGAGTTCTCGCAAGCTGCAGAGACGCACCAAAATGTTGACGTCTTAAAAAACAATCCTCAGGTGTGTTTACTTGAAATGATGAAGTGATCAAGAATGCAAAGTGAATAAATATTGCATACCAGAAAATAGAGCAGCACAATCTGATGTGTTATATCTGTAATTAGGTCAGAGTTGGCAAATTCTTCTAGGGATTTTTAGCTGTGAAAAAATCCATGATTTTTGTATTAATGCTTTTTATAAAAAATAAAAATCAGTTTTAATATTTATCATAATATAAAGTTTTAATATGTTTATTAAAACAGGCATAGTATTTATATATATTTTTGATGGGAAATTATAACAGCTTAAGTGGTAAAAGTTTACAATCATGTGCCCCTTAATCCTTTGGCGATTTATTTGACGCCAAGATAGGAACCAACATCTGAATAACAAGATGGCTGATACACAAAAGCTATACAAAGATAGGGTTACCCGAAAATGAATTTTATCTCCAAAATGTATCGCTAAAGCAAGATGTACCCGATTATACATTGAATCAGCTTATATAAATAAAATATTTATCATAAAAAACAATGATACGTTAAGAAATCACTAATTTAAAAGTTTTATTATTAACAATTTAGGGTACTTTTCCATTTCACCGGCGCAGGAGATAAATTCGCCAAAAATAATTCAACCGGCGCTAGAGGGAATATCTCAGCAGGTAACCTTTTACTGCTACGTTTCCAAAACATGTGACGGCCTTTTACTGTCAATGACTTTATTTCGACTTTTTTTCTTCATAATTTTATGCTATGTTGCTATAAATACAAATTTAATAATTTCATAAAATCTCTTTAGAAAAAATCGGATTTTAAAAATATATCTTAAAAAATAATAATAGTAACAAATTCACATAAAAAATATTTTAAAAAAATAATAAGATTTTGAAATATGCATCACCAGGTAAATTGTAATGTAATATAATAAGTAAATAAATGGAGGCTCTGGCACCCATCATTCCACGCATAGCGTGAACGCGAGAACAACAATTAAATAAATAAATTTTAAAATCTTTATGTAAAACAACATTATTTAAAAAATTTTATGTGTATACTGTGTGTTGTCGCCAATTGGCGACTTAATTTTCGCTTGGCGAGATTTGCGCCGGCGAAATGGAAAAGTACCCAATTTATCAATGATATGATTACGTTTTAATTTAAGTTAAAGAAAATAATAGATATATAAAAGGAATTATAGTATGGTATGACCCAAAATATTCATAAAATTTTTAACAAATGTTTTCCAAAATATTACTTAATGTGTGAATGATAAATGCTTTTGAATCATTTTTTAATCAAACGTACTTCTAATAACATGTCCACTGCTCCTGAAAATATATTTCTTGACTTTTACCAATTAACTTTTAAAGCGGCGCTTCATAATACTATGTATTGCCTTTAATGGCTGAATTTTTAATCTTTCAGAAATCTTCTCACTATAATAAAAAATATTTGATAATACATTTTTTCTTTTTAATTCAAATTAGTATTTAATTGAGATTCTTATGTTGCAGCGTTTTCATTAAATATTTATGATACCAATCAAGTATTAATTTCAGCTCACAAAATGCTCTATCTCAGCGACTTCCAAAATGCAAATATTAAGCCAAGAAGCAAAATGTAAAATACAGCAAAGATTTCATTTCTATGAAGTTATCCATATTTTTTTGTAAATTCAGTAAATAAACCCAAATATCTGATGTCTTAAATTAAAAATTTAATTTAATTAAAAAAACATTTTTCATAATTATTATAACGAAATTTTTTTCGCCGCCCAACTTGTCTAGTGGTCAGCGTAGCCTGACTGCGGGTAAGGAGGTCCTGGGTTCGAATCCCGGTTCGGCCATGGATGTACTTTCTCTCTTTATGTATCCTGTCATTGTCATTTCCTTGTATGAATGAGGTTTTAATGGTTGTCTACCCTATAAACGGGTCCCTATGGCATGTGTGTAGAGCTAAAGTCGTACTTTCACCTTCAAGGTGCTCTGATTAAAACGAAAGACGCTCACTATTGACTTCAATTCGCATAGCCAAGGTATAGCGAGCTTGGCTTGTCCAAGTGTCATTAGTAACAACAACGAATTTTTTTCTCATAAAAGGTTTGAAAATATCTTTGAAGACCCAGAAACTTTAATTTTCTATATATCTTTATTTTCCTATTTCAAAACTAAAAAAAATGATTGCTTCTTTTTTACAAAACGGGTATGTGTGAAAACAGTTTTGAGAGTTATTGTTCACAAAAAAATCAAAGAGAAACTAGAAATGAGTCCAAAATTTATAATATTGGAAACAGAATAAGAGCTTTAGGATCTCCCAAAAGTTTTATGAATTTACAGGTAAATGGTAGTAATTCGAAAAGAAAATGTATTTTTTTACAAATATGTTTTTCCTGTATAGTTACTTTTGGGAAAATAAATATTTCAATAGATTTTTTGTTGGGATTTCATTTAAAGTTTCCTACTAAATTTAAGCTCTATTTTAACACACTTCCTTATGTTTGTCGGTTTTATATAAAAACCAATTTCTAAATTCAAAAAAAAAGTTTTAATATTAAATAAAGAAATTTGTTTTGATATTTTTTTCACTTTTATACTTTAAAAGGATTAGGAAAACTTCAATGAGTTGAGTTGAAATACTATAATATTATGATTCATAAATTAATGGTAATTTATTAAATGAATTTAACTAAAAAAGAAAGAAAAAAAAGGGAAATTTTTAGTATTTAAAAATGGGAATAAATATGAAAAAATTCGGAGTTTTTAACTGAACTTTTTTCATAATAATTAAGAAAATATTTTTTCTGCAATTTATCCTCAGTTACTATTCTCCAAAATCCATTGATGTATCTGCACGTTTAAAAGTGCAGTAATATATTAACCCCTTGCCAGTGTCGCCCGAATTCAGTTCGGGCAGTTACTGTGTGCAGTATTTGTGATGCCCGAACTCAGTTCGGGCAGAAGAAAAATTAACGTTTCTATTTTGTGAAGTCCGAGCTGAGTTCGTTTGTATTTTAGGATACTTAATTCCTTATTTTCCCAATAAATGACACAAGTGGTCGTAGTTTTTTACCAATTCCAACTTTGGTTCTGAAGGTAGTCCATGACTACAACAACACTATGGGAGGTGATGTTAAAGTCGATCAACATCTTACAGACTTCCCGGTTGCTAGAAAAGGAGGTAAAAAATATTACTAGAAAATATTTTTCCATCTCCTACACCAGGCGTTATATAAATAACTCCTTTATTTTCCATACTTCAGCAGGAGTTGTGAGAAATATGAACATCAGAAAATCATTTGTTGAACTAAATAAACCAATTTTTCAACTACCAGGACCAGGGCGTCCTAGTGAAAGCTTACTGCGCCTCACAGGTCGACACTTTCCAGAACACATCCCATCAATGGGGAAAAAATCTACTCCAACCAGGCAGTGCTTTATATGCTGTCGTAAAACCTATGAACAAGGGAGGAGAATAAGGCATGAGACAAGAGCTCATTGTAAACAGTACAATATATATAGGCTTTTGAACAGTACCTTGTTTTGGGGTATACCATACTGTAAAAGATTTGTAAAATTTATGTATTGAAAATCATATTCCTGTGTTTTTATATTATACTAGTTATATTTAGCTTCAAAATTTCGTTTAATTGTGCTCAATATGCATAACATTTATGTGTAATCAATGTTTTATGTGTATGTAAAAATTATAAATATAGTAGTTATTGTATTTAAAACTTTATTTTTGTAATAAAAAAGCATTTTCTAACTCTTATTATATAAAGAATAAAATTAAACAGTCAAAAAAATTACCATTTTTGGTCCATTATTCTGAAATATATATCCCAGCTAAGGGGTTAATTCAGCTATACTTCATCACACTATATATTGAGCTTAAAACCATTCTTTTAATATCTGCTTTTAAGAGAATTCCTTCCACTCAAATAACTATTTTATATTTAATTTTTTCTATGGATATTTTTATGTCATGTTTTATTTCCAGGAAATATTATAATTCATCTTTGGAACCTAAAAATTTGATATTTCTTATAGCTTTCTGAAGATGTGTATTGTTACAAAAAATTAATCTGTTTTACATTTTATTTCTACTCACTATTTTCTTCAGTACTTCCTTATTGAAATGAGCCCCGAGTGAGGCAGATATTCAAAATTCTTGGCTGTGTATCTTGCAGATCGCTAAATCTACAAGATATACCGCCAAGATAGTGGCAAAGCCTCACTGAAATACCAATCAAAATCTAGACATGTCTTCCTGCATTAGCATTCGTGTAACATTTTTTCTCTGATAATTTTATTTATTTTTTTATGTTCCTGCCGCATAAGTTGTCGAAATCCTATCTGATATCTTAAAGTAATCCTAAATCCGTCGAAGAAGGCCAAGAACCGCTACAATAAGGAAGTACATATTATTCTTGCACATTTTTGGAATGCTTATATAACTTAGCTTTAAAAATATTTGAACACAATTAGATAACATAAGATAGATAAAAGAATTGATTTAAAATTTTTAATTAGAGTGAAAACTGGAACTACAGAAAAATATTTTAATATTAAATTTGCATGGACAAAACGTGTATGTTCATTTTTTTGCGTGAATTAAATTTTATGAATGAGTTATTTACATTTTGATATATGTTGAAAAGGATATTCTAATTTTTACAGAATGGTATTTAACAAAATTTAAACTTATCTCATTTTAATTAAGTAAATATTTTTACAACACAGATATATCTGTTGTTGTTGTTGCTTATGACACTTGGACAAGCCAAACTCGCTATGCCTTTGGCTGTGCGAATTAAGTCAATAGAGAGCGTTTTTCGTTTGGAACAGAGCACCACGAAGGTGGAAGTACCATCTTGCTCTTTTTAAGGTGCCTCGTAATTTTGAACCACGATCAGGTGACGAGGCCACACCTGAGCTGGCTCCCTCCTCTCCACATCCACTTCACACCAGCGGATATCTTAAAAAGACAATTGACTTAAAATTGTATCTTCGCAAGACCTTTGTACGAAATTAAATTTTGAAAATCTTTGCATTTTATATTTTAAGTAAATTGATTAGTTAGAACTCAAAAAATTATCATGAAGTATTTTATAGAGAAGATCAAGACACACCAGCACTAGTTTGTAAGCACTTATATAAAAATAGGAGTACATAAAATATATCTCTTAAATTATTTTGTTCCCTATAGCTTGTTTATAGAAATTAAGTAAATTTTCAAATTTTTACTGCACCAAAGTAAAGCAACAGTGCAGCTATCAGTATAATTTTTTTAAAAAAATTACATTACAACAAAAAAAAATAAACGTAATAAATTTAATCATTTTACAAAATTTTATCACAAATGCTTACAATAATTTTTCTGGAAAAAATTGATAGAAATCACAAATATAGTATAAAGTGTGTAAATGTATGTATATCGTGAATATTCAAATTTTTTAAACATTTTTATAAGATATCACGGGTTACTTACTATACATCAGTACTTTGTTTCTAAATGCTAGTTGAGGTTAATTAAATTTAATTATTCATAAACAATAATTTCTTTTTATTAAATTTATCGTCATGAAAAGTATTTCTAAGTAATAAAGGAATAGATTGCTTAAATAAGTATTTTAAAACAATTTATATCTTTATTGCTTAAATACTAACTTTGATTTGATTATCATTTTCCTGACTAAGCTTTGTTATAGTTTCTAAATTTATTCCTTCATAAACTATGTATCACAGTTCATGGTTCATGTTTTTGTCTTTCTATTGACATTTACTTACATAAAATGTTCGGGAACCAAGATGTGAAAAAGAATTAAGAGATTTTCGGATTAACATAACCATTCCATAACTTAAAATGCTTAATCCAGTACTAGTATGTATGAAGTATTTCTAAATTAATTAGAACTAGTATGTGTATGAAATATTTCTTTGAGGCCTTGAAGAAATATATCAAATTGGGTCTTCTTTCTAAAATGATAAAGTTTGTATTTCAAACAGATTAATATCATTATTGCATGTTTAATTGAAATTGTTGTGAAATTAAGTTTTTACTCTTTCATTAAACTTATTCTATGCCCTGACATTCTACAAATAAATTTTATTCATTAAAGATACGTTTTAATTTACAAGCCACATGAAAAGCATTAAAAGCCGTCAGTAATAGCTAAATTTATCTTTTTTTGTTATGTAATATATTTGTAAAATAATACAATATATGTAACAAATATATTACAATATGATAGAGAAAAAGATACTTATATATATTGAATAATATTTAAATAATGTGTTTCTATTTTTCGATACAAAAATTTACTACTTTGTAAAGATTTAGATGTTGTAATCATTTGCAAACAAAAATCTAGTCTTATAATAAGTTATAATATATATATATATATATATATATATATATATATATATATATATATATATATATATATATATATATATATATGTGTGTGTGTGTGTGTGTGTGTGTGTGTGTGTGTGTGTGTGTGTGTGTGTGTGTGTGTATGTGTCTGTGTGTTTCAGTAAATTATTTTTACTCTTTTAAAAGTTGTTTTAGGCATTATAGTTTGAAATTAAAATTTTAATAATTTATGAACTAAAGTTTACCATTAAAGTACACTTTAATCTCATTTCGTTTTGATAAAAGAAGCTATACAATTTTTTGCAAAACTTAAGCATATCTTGAATTTGTAGAAAAGTCTTTAGTTAATAACATTACATATTGATAACTCTCCCTAACATATTCTAACTTTTAATGTTATAAATTTAAACAAAAGAAATTTAAGGTAATTATACATAAATTTATAATTTATGTTGAATATATATATATATATATATATATATATATATATATATATATATATATATATATATATATATATATATATATATATATATATATATATATATATATATATTGTTGTTGTCTTGTGTGTGTGTGTGTACCAGCCACAGGTTGACAATATGGGGTGCGCTGCTTCACTTTTCCAATTGAACCCTATTTTGGTGTGGAGTCTGACTTCCTCAGTACACACATGCTATAGAAACCCTTTTATAGGGTGGGCAACCATTCATACAAAGACAGGATAGACAGAGAGAGGAAATACATCCATGCCCGAACTGGGATTCGAACCCACGACCTCCCTATCCGCAGTCAGGCACTCTGACCACTACATAGGGTAGGCGGCATATATATATATATATATATATATATATATATATATATATATATATATATATATATATATATATATATATATTAAAGATAGGATAAATTTGGTATATCACATTGGTGGTGGTAGTAATAAAACAAAACCCTTTTGTACAAAATGTTAGTTAACATGGAAAAGATTATGGTCAAATGTATTAAAAATGATAAAAGACATCCTTAACATTTAATTAAAACGAAAGAAACTTCTATCCATATTTCACATGCATTCAGTGTCCACATATAGAGAAGGTGTGAAAGGATGCAGGCGCTTCCTATAAGATGTTTTCCTAATGAAAAATACTAATTTTAAAAAATTATTCATTGCTTGTATGTTTCATGAGATTAACGTCATTAATTTGGAGAGAAATCAATATTGCTTCTAAATTATTTTATGAGATAATCTCGTTTGGTCACAGAAGAGATCACTGTGTTTAGTTTGCTATATAGAAAACAGAGTCTTATGGCCTCATAACTGAGAGACTGTCTAAAAATTGTGTATGGAAGAAATCAAATCAAATGGATAAAATTGATATGTTACTGCAGATATAGGCACAGGTGCCGTATAATCCATGATTCCAAATTCTGAATTTTTTTGGCGATGAAGAAATGTTGCCAAAATCACGTATCGTGACGTACGCGATGACGTAAACACTAGGGTTACCAAAATAGAATTTTCTGCATAATTCTTATAGGTCTCCATGTGTGTGACGTAACTGAAACAAGGTTGCCAGATATATAAGAAAATCCGCCAAAAAATCACTAATCTCATAATTTGGAGCAAGGATTATACGGCCCAGTGCCCGATATAGCTGTTTTGAAGGATTTGTCCAGCTGCCAATCTTCTTTGATGTTTCTCATTTAATGTCATATAACGATTCTCTGATGATGTTACAGTTCTTGGACGATGTCATCAGATTCATAGGGTAATAGTAACTCATATTTGGAACTGTTACACCTGTAAACTTCTGAAAATCTTTTTAACATTTCTATGTTTAAGTGTATCAGGTTTGCATTATTGCTAACCAAGTGAATGACTCAGTGAACTCATTTTTTACAATATATGTTGTTGTTACTAATGACACTTGGACAAGCCAAGCTCGTTATGCCTTGGCTATGTGAATTTAAGTCAATTGGGAGCGTCTTTCGTTTAATCAGAATCACCATAAAGGTGAAAGTACGACTTTTCCTCTTCAAATCCTCCGATAGATGGAAGCACCAGAGGATCTACTTCCTCAATTTTGGCATTGATCTGAAGGGGGAGTAAATTTTCTCCAGACCATTGCATCGATGGTAACTGCTCAACGACCGACCACAGGACTTTCCATTCCACAGATTTAACGAGTACGTATATCGCATACTCGTTAAATCGGTGGGTCTTTAGCGGCATTTGGAATCGAACCCCACTCTTACGGATGGAAGGCCGATACCCTAACCACTTGGCTACCACGGCCCCACAATATATGTAAATAGTGTTTTATTAATTTTTTTACCAAAAGTGATCCTATATATAAATTTGGTGGATTCAAGAACCTGACACTTCCAATTTTTCCGGTAAATTTTTTTTTATTATTTTATCTTTTTTTTCATCAAATATTGGACACATAGTTTACATTTTTTCCAAGTTTTGTAATTTTAACTAATGTACAAAAATGTTATTAATTTACTTCATAAACTCTTTGAAAACATGATGTTAAAAAGTATGAAGATTTGATATGTTGTTACAAAGCTTTATTGGAAATATTAATAAAAAATGTTTAAAGCAGTTTGTGTATCACAGAAGACAACAAATATTGTAAAAAAGAAACGTTTTCAGTAATAACCAAAATAAAATAACATGGAAACAGAAGTAAAAGTTTTAAAATTAAAAAAAAAACAAGAAAAATACAAACGGAATCTTAACAAGGATTTCCTCATTCATTCTAGAGAATCTTTGCAAAGAATTCATGGAAGTTCTGGCGTTGCAATATAATTTCCTTATCACATTCCATTTTTAAGAATCAATCTAATTTATGGCATTTAAGATAATCTGCATTCATAGTGCCTGAGTCAAACCTCAAATTTGGCATAAACCAAATGAAAGGATGCCTGTTCTATTGAGATGATGTGCCATGCAGATGTCATCTAGTCAGTGTGTAATGACGTAGAACATGTTTCATATCATTTAAATAGAATTTTAATTTCATAGTTGCATCTTAAAAAATCAATTTAAAAAGAATTATTTGTATTTTTCAAATTTTTGACTTAGCACCCTGTTTACTGTTCAACTCCCAACAGCTAATTTGAAATTTGCCTGAAATTTATTTAAAAGATAAAGTATTATGTCACAATTTTCAGAATTAAAACATTACAATATTCTGTCATTCTTTTTTAAGTCAAAAAATTTAAGGAATACTTAATAAAAATCATTTTATATATAACAGATAGCTGATCTAAAATTTATTCCGCATAACTTTGAATAAGTTACGTTATACTAAATTGAATTTCCAGAAATTAATTGAATTATATAGCATCAACATTTTGATGCAATATTTGTATACATATATCTGTATAAAATTTGTCCGTGCAAACAATATCTATACTTTTGCAGATATTCTCGGAAACAATCACTGATTGTTCAAACTGATCTTTTATAGTAAGCAGAAATAATTTGGACTTAAGAATATAATATGTGTCAAAAATCTGAACAAAATTAACATCAACAATGAAACAAATAATAAAACTATACTGAATTTTGAAAATACTTTAAAAATAATATAATTTCATTTGGGATTATTTACTAAGTTTATGTAAATACAATATAGTTTGAATGCATTTATTTGTGTTCTTCTGCTGACAATTTTTAAATACTGTTTACATTAAAAATACTGGATAAAATTATTGATAATAAGTTTCTAATTACTCTCATCTACATGAAAAAAGGGAGAAAATGTTTTATATAGATGAAATCAGGACACTTGATTTGGTTTGTGTTCTCTCAACGTTTATTTTTTGCACACGAGGGCTAATTAGACTGGGACCTAAGGTGTAAAGTTGATTCCGAACCACTATAAACATCCATGGTCAAGGTGGAATTCAAACTCAGGAACTAGGAGACCTGTGAGAATTCAGGTTTTAATTTGACAAATGCAAGATTAGTATTATCTGTAATATTTGTATATCTATGTCGTATATTTGAATTTGCACATTTAAGTCTTCAACGTTTAAATTTGATGTTCTTCTACAGTAGCTTTCTACTGAGGATAGCTAACTCGACAGAGCCAATAGGTTAAATAAAATCTTACAAACAATAATGGCTGAAAACAGAATCGAATCGAAAAAAGTTGAACTAATGTCTAGAAGTTGTTCGTTCAGTTACCAGTTCTGCATTAAAAGCTTAGACTACAATGATAACTCTTTTACAGGTTTTCTAAAAGCAATTAGAAGAAAAAATTGTAAGTTCCCCATTCGAATCAGCTCTAGTGTTCAAAAAGTGACTATAAAGAGATAAAAAAAAACATACTGAATGAAAAAAATTTCAATTTGATTTTTACTCCATACATTTTGTTAACATAACATACAAATGAAGTTACACATTATCTTCAATGAATTCTACAAATAGAATAGATTAAATAAGTTTCCGATTAAATTTATTAAATCAAATCTGTAATTATAATAAAAAATCAGAATCGAATCGAAAAAATTTGAACTTATGTCAAGAAGTTGTTCGTTCAGCTACCAGTTCTGCATTAAAAGCTTAGACTACAATGATAACTCTTTTACAGGTTTTCTAAGAGCAATTAGAAGAAGAAATTATAAGTTCCATTCGAATCAGTTCTAGTGTTCAAAAAGTGACTATAAAGAGATAAAGAAAACATACTGAATGAAAAAAAAACATTTTTCAATTTAATTTCTTCTCCATACATTCTGTTAACATAACATACAAGTGAAGTTGCACATTATCTTGGATTAATTCTACAAATAGAATAGATTAAATAAGTTTCCGATTAAATTTATCAAATCAAATCCATAATTATAATAAAGAAAATCAGAATAAAATGAATGAAAATATATAATTTTTAAAAGTAAACTTTGATAATGGTAAAAAGTTCACTCAATTCCAGCATTCGTTCTTTGCGTGCTAAACAACGACTCTTCTCTTTTTGTTTATTTCTTTTTTATCTCATGACATGATTCGTATTTCCCATATAGGAACAAACGTCATGCCGGTCATTTTGAATACAGTAGCCTTGATTTCTCCCAACTTCCGAAAACACCCACTACGCAGTCGCAGTGGCCAACAAAGCACCTGCCACTCGCGTCCAGGTAAAAGAAAAAAAGAAGAGAAAAAAATTACGCAGAGTTGAGAGAACGTAACAACTTGGAAGCCAGCAGACGATACCCGAGTGGCAAACTAACCGGTCGAAACAGCACGATTCTGTTTTGTGTGTTGAGAAAGAGGGAAGCCGGAGATTTCGAAAACAAACGCTGGATCCATCATTTTTAATTTGTTGTTCTTGAGAAATTTTAAAATAATATATCCAATCACTGCTGAAGTTCAACAAGATATATTTGTTAATGTAGCATTTCATGTTTTGAAGAAGCAAATTAATTTATCGTTTGATATTGGATTTTTCGAAAATCAGAAAGATTTTTTTTATCGTTTCCAGAGAATATTTCGTGAAGAGTATATAGGGTGAGTACTTATATAGATATATTTTTGCTAACATAATTTAATATAATTTCATAAAAAATGTTATTTTCTTAACTTATATTGAAAATTAACTCAAAATGATTATTTTATGTCATTTTTCTTCAATCAAATGTTATATAAAAGAAGATACGAACTAGATAAATATATTTTTTAAAATTGTATTAAATCAGTATAAGGTTCAACAAAATTAGATAAATATTTGTGTAATTATATAAAATTAACCTCATACAATAATAGTGGTATTTAAAAAATGTTATAACTTTACTGAGAAACAATTTATCATCATTATTAATAATAAACGTACGATTGCAAAAATTTTACTTGATGTGAATAAAAATGTATTCGTGGAAAAAAACTTAGAATTAAATGCCTAAAAGTTGAAAAACGTTATAAATGGCCATACAATTAATTATAAAATGCATCCTAAATCTGAAGTTTTTCGACAATAATTCTTTAAATGCTCAAAGTATTTTAAAATATTCTGTAAGTGCTTCTAATAATATTTTGGAAAAATGTTTTCTTTATTATTTTTGCCAAGCTGGCAGCCGAATGGTTAGCGCTCTTGCCTTAGGTTCAACAGTTCGTGGGTTCGAATCCCACCTTGGGCATGGATGTTTGTAGTGGTTCGGAATCCACTTTAAACCGTGGATCCCGGTCTAATTAGCTCTCGGATGCAAAAAATGACCGTTGAGCGACAAACAAACCAATCTTTATTATTCTCAGATACACATTATAAGAGATTAAGTGAATCATTAAAAATCTAAATGTTTTGCATTTGATATTTTCAACTCTTAAAATTTATTTTCCTATACTAAACAATTTTAAAATGATCACTACGAATCTATAGAATCCCGGAAATACATTTAGTTAGGAGATACAAATATTGGAAAGAATAAAAATAGCAATCCCAAGAAAGATTTAATTCGGATATATATATATATATATATATATATATATATATATATATATATATATATATATATATATATATATATATATATATATATATAAGAAGTAAATGCAATTTTGCTATTAAGAATAGAATAGTTAAATTAATCAGTGCTTGGAAATCAGTCAAATTAACATTAAAACTTGCAAAAGTTAATCATTATTTATTTCAATTTTGTTGTCAGCGATAAAAATTATTTTTAATTTGTTGTTAATAAAGAAATGTTAGAAGAGAATTTTATATTAAAGACAGTAAGAAAACATGCAATATCATGAAAGTAACTATCAAAGATTATATTTCAAATATTTCTGGGAACAAATCTTTTTCTTTGAAAACATTTCTAATTGAGTACATATGAAAAATCATAATGGAAAATAATTATAAAAGAATCTTTTATTTCCTCGCAGTAAATTTGGTTTTAGATACTACACAAATAAATTTTGTAATTATTTCTAAGTAGGGAATTCAAATTAATTTACAATGGTATAAACAATGTAACAAAAATCGTTTTTATAAGCTATTTAATTAATTTATTTTAGAATTCCTGTTTGGCGTCTAAGGCAATTTGTTTTGAATGATACTGATATTTCATTAGAAATCAGTCAAAAATACGTAAAAACTTACTTGGAAACTAATTATTCAAGGTCAAATGTAAAATATTGGCAATATTACAATTATGCATTCTACCTGAAAGAAAAACAATTTATTTTCGAATATTACATCACAGTAGATATTAGATTTCAAAAAAAATAATAAGATAAATAAAATATTAGTAAAAAATATCTTTACAGCTGGTTTGCTTTCTTTTCAGAGCCTTAATCAGTTGGCCAATTTTTTTTCTGAGAATTGCTGGTTCATTTCTCTCATACTTAATCAAGTTTCAAACCGATGAGTTAAAAATTTATATTTCTTAAAGCTCGTAGTGCAGCTAATTCTTTAAAGAATGTTTTTATATTATGTAGTAAAATATTATTTATCTTTTAAGAAATTTATTTATCTTACAAAGCGCAACTATATGGCTTTTCTGTTTCATTTAGTACGAAGAAAGGAAGGCAAAAATAAAACTTGAGTAAAGTATATCAAAATACAAATTAAATAAATTCGGAATATTAAAGTGATTATTTTTCTATGACAAAATTGTTCCTTTGATTGGAAATTCTAATGCTTTCGAAAAATTTTAATATTTTTTTCAAAAATGTTTTTGATATTAAAATTTGAAAATAATTCGATTTTTAAAAACTTAAAATATTAAATAAAGAAAACAATCCATTTTTATTAATATATCATCTCGTTACACCATATTTCTTAACAATATACTTAAAATTTCTCCTTCCATCCTTGAACAGATAGCTTAACATCTGAATAATAAAAGCTCTGGCATCAAATCTGATTGCTCATGAGTTCGAATCCCATCTTACGGATTTGTAATAGATAGCTCAAAATCTCTTTAAACTGTTGATCTCGATTCAATTAATTCTTGTATCAAAAAGTGACTTTAGAACGGCAAACAAGTTAAAACATTCGATATCTGAAAGATAATAAATTAATTATATTTTTTAATGCGTACCTCACTTCATGCGTAACATGTAAAAAAGTTCACAACTTTAGGATGATTACAAAAATGAAATGTAGAAAATAAGACATTTTTAAATATTTATAGCAATAAGCTTTTTACAAATAGGTTTTCTTCAAAATTTTGTCAAGGAATGCGGAAACTGTCAGCTAATGTGATGAAAAATATGAACAGGTTTTTGCTCTAAAGTGCATTTTCCATTAAATGAATTCTACACTTTATTTTTGATTTGCATTGCACAGTTAGGAATATATATATATATATATATATATATATATATATATATATATATATATATATATATATATATATATATATATATATATATATATATATATATATATATATATATAAATATATATATATATATATATATATATAAATATATATATATATATATATAAATATATATATATATATATATATATATAATATATATATATATATATATATATATATATATATATATATATATATATATATATATATATATATATATATATATATATATATATATATATATATATATATATATATATATATATATAAATATATATATATATATATATATATATATATATATATATATATATATATATATATATATATATATATATATATATATATATATTATATATATATATATATATATATATATATATATATATATATATATATATATATATATATATATATATATATATATATATATATATATATATATATATATATATATATATATATATATATATATATATATTATATATATTTATATATATATATATATATATATATATATATATATATATTTATATATATATATATATATATATTTATATAAATATTTATATATATATATATATATATATATATATATATATATATATATATTTATATACATATATATATTTATATATATATATTTATATACATATATATATATATATATATATATATATATTTATATATATATATATATATATATTTATATATATATATATATATATATATATATATATATATATATATATATATATATATATATATATATATATATATATATATATATATATATATATATATGTATATATATATTTATATATATATATTTATATACATATATATATATATATTTATATATATATTAATATACATATATATATAGATATTTATATACATATATATATATATATATATATATATATATATATATATATATATATATATATATATATATATATATGTATATATATTTATATACATATATATATATATACATATATTTATATATATATTTTATATATATATATATATATATATATATATATATTTATTTATTTATTCATTTAGTATTATTCAAGCTTAAATTCAATGTTATCTCAGCGTAAAATTTGATTTTTGGGGAATAAAATTTAAAAATGTTTGGCTGTTCCAATTTAATGAGAATTGTTCATACTTAATTTGACTAGGAACCAATATCGGGTCCAAGGTCAGTTATCAGCGAAATGCATGACTTCACCTAACGTTTTTAAAAGGCTTCAAAGATAAAGTATGGATTATGCAAATTAAGGTATTTTAGATCAGATTGATTCACCGTTCACTTTCTATTTTGGTGAAGCCAATTATGACCCTGTGATTTCCGCAAGAACAAATCTGTAAACTGATTTTCCACTATTAAAATTCAGTATTTCCCTGTGTAAAATTTATCCCACTCGATGCTAGTTTCATTTTTTTGCTACAAGGAAATGACTTATATAATGACCACTTGCGCGCGTTTAAAATTTGATGGATGGATTAGTATCTCAAAATAATATGTTGTCCAAGTGTTTCTTTGGAAAAAAAAAACAAATCTGATCATTAATAATTTTTTGAATTTATATTTGTCTTTAGAAACTTAAAAATGTACATAATTGTTAAGCCAACTATTTCTCAAATTTAAAATTAACCAGCTTTAACTTTAATTACGTATTTTGCAGTAAAAGTATAATAAATCTTAAATTCTTTTTTAGTTTGGATTTCTGAAATGTTCATGTTAAGTTTATTAAAAGTAAAGACATGTTAAAAATGTTTAGGTGTATTTTATAAAAAAAATAACAAAAAGTTATAAATTGGGATTTAACGAGAATATATCGAAGTATAAATTAATAATTATGTAAAAAGATAATCTAGCAGCAATTGACGATTTTCATGCTTATAATATAAATGTTTTGTTGGCTTTTTTTAAATGGCTATATTACCTAAAGTTTGATTGTATAATGAAATCTTAGGATGATCTTTGAAAAGTTGGACACAAAATTAATTTAGAATAATTTGAAGAGGTGTTATCTGAATCAAAATCCATACCCCTCTTTTCCTTGTCATTCAACTGGCTGTTAAATCCGTAGCCTTCAATCTAACAGCTTATGGATTCAATTCCCACTCCTGATACGGATGCTTGGCATGGTTTGGAATTTACTTAAAATTTAAAAATTCAGGCCGAATCAGTTTTAATGTACGAAATGTGATAATCAAATCAAACCCTTTTTTTCCCCTAATGCCCGGCTGCTCTTAGGATATACCTGTTCAGCTCTACAAGGGGCAGAGTTGATGGCATCTTATGCTGTGGAGCACCCAGTGGGTGTATGTTCTTCGCTCCGAAAGTGAAGGAATAAAGAAACACCCACAAAGAAAGGAATATCTATTCCCGAAACAGGATTCGAGCTACTGCCTTGAAGTTACGGAAGCTAACCACTAAGCCATCGATCGGCTCAAATGAAACCCTATTTCCCAAAGACTTGAAACTCGAATTAGTTGAAAATCAGATCTTTAAGACTCATTTCAAAAATTCTTGCATACGATTTCCTATTACTATATGTTGAGCTCATGACTCTTCCATTACTAAACAACTTACTTCTAAAACCTGGGCTGACCCTCCTGCTCACCCTTGGTACTTCCAAAGACATCCTGGAGCCGCCACAACATTTAAGGGCTCCAGAGTACATCAGACGACACTGTCTCGACTGGCCATTTGAAGTGTTTGATCTTTGAGGACGGTGAAAGAAAATACCCATCATGCTCCAAGTGCGACAATGCTCCGTTTTGCCCGCAACACATTCTGAAGTGCTTGGGACTTTCTCGAAGAGGCTGTGAAAAGTCCACATTTGCTTTTGGATATTTTGGCAACTAGACCAGATGGGGATTAGTCCCACCACCACCATATGTTGAGCAGGGCTATTTACAATAATCCGGAATTTAAATTACACCATGAGTCTCTATCAAATTAGAACAAAGTTAATAATTAAGTGATTAGTACTGCTGCATCTTTTCAACGATTTGTCAAACTTCTGGTATAAATGGTTATTTATAGTGATGCGGAACGAATTTGAATTGAAGTATGACCGAATCAAGTATGACCTTAAACAAGAGATAGAGTTTACATGGTGCATCCCGAAAGGAGTTACAAACAAAATCCAGTAGAATAAGACTTCGAGTGAAAAAAAATGGTTGTAAAATTATAGGATGACCAACTCATATGATACTCGCTTCGGTATGAAAGATCCTGACTTAGATTCTCTGAGTTTGTAGCTGAATAATGTGTTTGGGCTATTCGCTCACATTTCGTATTTTCAATTCCCTCTTCAGGTTTGCTGTGGTTTGAAATCTACTTCAGTTAGTGGGCTTCGGTCATATTATCTCATGTGCCGCAGGTGGACAAAGAAAACTGAGTTCGATGTTATCCAATATTGAACAACATAAATAAACTTTGCATTTCTACTTTGTATATGTTGTTGTTGTTACGAATGACACTTGGACAAGCCAAGCTCGCTGTGCCTCGGATATGTGAATTTAAGTCGATTGGGAGCGTCTTTCGTTTTTTAATCAGAGCACCATGAAGGTGAAAGTACGACTTTACTCTATACACATGCCATAGGTACCCGTTTATAGGGTAGGCAACCATTCACACCTCATTCATACAATGAAAGGACAAAGACAGGGTAGATAGAGAGAGAAAGTACATCCATGCCCGAACCGGGATTCGAACACAGGACCTCCTTATCCGCAGTCAGACAGGGTGGGCGGCACTGTGTATATGTATGTGTATCATATACAAATATATATCGTTTTTTTTATATCTTTTCAGACATACAAATAATTACTGCTATCTATAAAAATTCTCTCCGAAAGAAAGATATCGAATACGCGCGTTCAAATTCTTTCCAACAGCCTATCACAACAATCTTTATTCGAAAGCGAATTCAATGAGAAAATGAAGCATAAACCATAATATTGTTTGATAATATAAAATATTGTAAATAAAGTATAAGTTTACAGTAAGATTTTAAGTACCATTAAAGCTAAGATAAGCAAGAATATTTCAAAAATACAAAGATAATGCTAGAAGCTATTTAATATTTTAATTTTGCATTCATCGTCATAAGACTTCTTGCTAAGTAAAAGTAAATTTATCGGAATTTAATTTTTTATCTATTTTAAAAATGGTTATACATTTTATTTACTCTTTATATAAGGTCATAAAATTATTGGAGAAAAATTTAATCACTATTGAATAAAGTAAGGTGTTTTATGAAAACTAAGTACTCCAGTCTATTAAAATCGTGGCAGTAAAACGTAAGCTATATATGTTTTTTACTTATAAAGAGAACAAGTTTCTCTCTTTTAAGCATCCTAGAAAACCTGCCAGGAATTTGAAAATAAATTTTATTAGTTTTCATAGAACAAATCTTTGAAGTGTTTCATATTATATTACTAGCTTTTTACTAAATATTGTAAAATGTAATAACGTTTTATTGAATAGTAAAAGTAATTATAGAAAAGGAAGAAAACAAGGAATTTACTGTATTTTGATCATTTTCTTCAAAAAGAGAAACAAAATATTACATATACATTTATTAATTTTTTTTTATAATTTTTGCTTTGTAGTCTCAATTTTAGATATTTATTTAGAAGCAATATCAAATAAGGAATTAAACTTGCATCATGAATTGTATATAAAAAATACAAAAAAATTTGCTTTCTTTAAGAAAAAAATAATATTCAAAGAATATGACAACATAAAACTAGATTTGAAACACTACAGTGGTAAAGATAAATTAGAAACAGCTGCAATTTTTCAGAATAATATTGGAACCTAAAAATATTTGATAACACAAGCTTCAAAGCTACGTCAAAAAAGTAACAGGTGTTACATCTTCCCTATTTACTCAGCCTAGTTTATGCTTGTAAGAATCGGAATTACTTTAAGAGAGAAGAAATGTAATATATTCCTCTTTGATTGTAAATTAATCTTTATATATTCAATTTTAATAAAAAATTATTGGTGGGTAATTATAACTTAAGGATGGGAACATCGAATCTGACAGATGGACTCCATCCAGGATTATTTTTAGGTTAACCACAAAAGCATTTCTGGAAGAGGTTATTTTTTTCTTTCCGGAAGGGTTATTTTTTTTCTACGCTTATATTTTTTGAAAGATACTGAGTGTTTTGAAATAGTAAAATTCCAACGGGAAACTTACAAATGATTTATGTATAGTTCCAGAGATTTTTTTCTCTAAAAATGATAACTATCATATTCATTTGCCACAAACTATACGTAGTGGTTCTTATCCTTATTTTTTTAATTTTTATTTGACACTTACACTTTCAGGGAGGCGCCGCCCGCCCTGTCTAATGGTCAGAGTCCCTGACTACGGATAGGGAGGTCCTGGGTTCGAATCCCAGTTCGGGCATGGATGTACTATCTTTCTCTATCTATCCTGTCTTTGTCTCTTTCTTGTATGAATGTGGATTGAATGGTTGCGTATACCCTATAAACGGGTCCCTATGGCATGTGTGTACTGAAGAAGTCGGACTCCACACCAAAAATATGGTTCAGTTGGAAAAGTGGAGCAGCGCACCCCATATTGCCAGCCTAGCTGGCACACGACAACAACTTTCAGGGAGGCACAGCCAAAATGAAATATTTTAAGCCTAAAATTTAAAATATTTTTAACACATTATGCTAATAAAATAATAATACTGTTAGTTTATTATTAACATCACTCCTAATATTTTACAAAGGAAAATACATATTAATTATAAGAAGTGTTTCGTTTTTTCTTTCCTTTATAGAGCAGAAATATTTACTTAAATATATAAAAATAATAGCAATCTGAGAGTTATTTTTGTTTAATTTTTTTTTTTGGTAAATAAAACGTAGGGGCATGAGTCCTCTCCTTTGATTCGTTTGGTAATATTGGAATAAAATGATCAGAGTTGATTCATGTTTATGGCCAATTTTAAAAACAATCCTAGAAAACAATTTTTCCTTAAAACAAATTTGGTTCATTTAATAAACACTCCTGTTAGAGAAGCATGTTTCAACTTTAAAAGTTTCTACTCTAGTTTATCTAATGATTGCTATAATTCTCAAGCAAAATAATTATTATGAAATAAGTAAAAATAGACGTGTGACAAAAATGTGGTGGTGGTGGTGGGACTAATCCCCATCTGGTCTACTGGAACTAGACCAGAAGAAGACCAGTGGAACTAGACCAGATCCATGAGATCATAGATAGCCAAAAAGAAACTTTATAAAAAACCAGATATTGTTAAATTTATCTCAATACAGAGATTAAAATGGGCAGAACATTTGAGCCGGATGAGCGACAATCGGGTGACGAAAAAATTTTCTTGGCTCGCCCCATTGGCACCAGAAGAAGAGGACGACCGAAACTCCGATGGCGTGACTGCCTTGAAAACGACCTAAAAACACTGAAATTGACAAACTGGATGACGTTATCCACAAAAATAGGGGGTCCTGGTATGCACTTCTGAGGAAGGCAAAGGCCCACCCTGGGCTGTCAGGGCAATGAAGAAGAAATTCCTATTTTCCGCTGATAGCTGTCTCAACCACGTCACACACTAATTTGCATGCTTATTCTCACTTCATTCAATGACAATGCGAAAACGGCAAGATCTTTGTCTACCTTATAGCATTTTCCGAATAGAACTCGTAATCAAGAAATATTTCCGACCTGATAGCTGAACGCTTAGTGTACTGAACTTTGACCGTTTGTTGATTCGACTATTTCAAGCTGTGTAAGTTCTGGTGAAATTAACACTCGTGTATGCCTCCTAGTGACAAATCAATAACTGAATGAATTTCGTCTCATAAATATCTCATTGAATTCAGATTTAATATATTTTAATCATTTAGTACGAACCGCAGATAAAACGAAAGAATTAATCCTTATATTTCTCCATCGCTAAAATAAAGATCTACTTACCTAATAATCTTAAACACAGATTTATTTACATTTCTTACAATGAGTTTTTACAGTAAAAAATTATTGTGAATATAATTTTCTAAAAAAGTTTATATCTCTAAAATATTTTATATTTCAGGTGAAATATTTTTCCCTACATATTTTCTCCTTTCAAGGAAGGAAAAGCCTTTTAAAAAATTAATGATATCATGTACATATGAATCAAATTATAATACACCCTTTTTTGGAAGTGTTATGTTGTTATTTATGGCACTTTTTGACAAGCCAAGGTCGCTATGTCGTTGTCTATGTGAATTTAAGTCAGTTGGGTGCGTCTTTTCGTTTATCCAGAGCACCACAAAGGTGAAAATACGACTTTGCTCTAATCTCCTCCGATAGACGGCACCACGAGAAGAACCACTCCCTCAAATTTGACATTGATCTGGAGGGAAAGGAAGTTTTCTCCAGACCATTACACCCATGGTAACTGCTCAACGACCGATCACAGGACTTTCTATTCCACAGATTTATAACTAGCACGTATATCGCATGTACTCGGTGGGTCTTTAGCAGCATTGGGAATCGAACCCCACCCTTCCGAACGGAAGGCCGGTGCCCTAACCACTAGGCTACCTCGGCTCCCCTATAGAAGTAAAACTGCCTATGGTTTCAAAAGGCATTCTAAAATAAAATATTAATTTAAATACCCATAAATATTTCTGGTCAATTTTGGAATAAAATAGAGGAATCGAGAAAACCTAATAAACATAGCTTCAACGCACAGGTCATAATGAAATATTCTCTAATATTCGTGCTGTCTGATTTTTGTACAAAATAAAATTCATTAGTTTACGCTCCTATCTGTCCCTTAAAGGGACTAATTAAACTACAACTTAAGCTTAAAGTGAACTCCACTACGAACATAAAATTTCGAGGTGAAAATTGAATCCACGAAATATTGAACCTACAGTCAAATCTCGAAAAGTCAAGCAGTGCAATTTTCAATATGATTTTTATAACTCAAAGAAAACAGTAACAAATAATATGAATTAAATTTTTTAAATTATTTTAATGCTTGAATATTAATTTGATATTTTAAACAATTACATTTTATTTAAAAAATGCCAAATATATTTCATTTTAATTTTCTCCCTGTGTGAAATATTGTTCATTTTTTCGTTTAGATAATAATAAAAGTTATGCTTAAAATACTAACTGTATATTTCTAAAAACAAATTTTCATGCTCTGACAAATATTTCACTTAAGGCTTCATTTCGAGCTTCGAAAAGGGTAAAACTCATGAACAATAACACTTTCTAAAGAAAGTCAAATTTTATGTCATTTATGTATTCACTTTTTTATTCCACTTACGATAAACAATACCTGTACAATATGTAGTGGAAAATGAAAACATTTTAATAGGAAGTCTGCATGAAATGCTATTACATTGCGTAAAGAGAGAATGAAGTAAACGTTCGGTATGCCATAGCAACAGTTGCTAGGCAATTTCAAGTAGTTTATGGCTGAAAAATTTATATTAATGGAAACAGTCACAATTTAAATAATTTTCCATATTCAAAGCAAAAACAAAGATAGTTTTTTGCTATTGATTTTATTTCATAAAACTTAGCATTAACCCAGAATTAGGTGAGATTCTTGAATTAAAAAAATACCACATACATTGGGAATGAAATATGGTGTCTGATAAATAAAACTATTTTTTGTTATATATATATATATATATATATATATATATATATATATATATATATATATATATATATTACTTTTGCTTTACTTTTTTTGGAATGCTGCCTTAAATTGTGTTTTTAGATCGCAAGAGGTCCGTAAAAATTAAAAATTCTCTAAATAATTCTCGTTCTTAAAAATATCATCCACCAAGTGGAATATTTCAGAACTTGTTGTATGGTCAGGAAGTGGTTTGCACAGTAAAAAGTCCTTTTCGAAACATCCCGAGTATGCATAACGAACAGTAGCCAATAAAATCGATGATCCCGCAACGTCAATAGATTCATCTATTTGGAGAGAAAACGAATTGCGTTGGTTCCGAAAAACCAGAGATTCTTTCTTATCATTTGACATATCAACTATCCGTTTCTTGATACTGTTGTTTGATAGTGGCACTGAAGATAAAAGTTTTACTGCTTTTTCGTTTAACACACAAGAAACAATATCGCTGCTGTTGTTGTTGTGTGCCAGCTAGGCTGGCAATATGGGGTGCGCAGCTCCACTTTTAAACTGAACCCTATTTTGGTGTGGAGTCCGACTTCCTCAGTACACACATGCCATAGGGACCCGTTTATAGGGTAAGCAACCATTAACACCTCATTCATATAAGGAAAGGACAAAGACAGGATAGATAAAGTACATCCATGCCCGAACCGGTATTCGAACCCACGACCTCCCTATCCGTAGTCAGGGACTCTGACCACTAGACAGGTTGGGCGGCAATTTTTATATTTAATTGTATAAATTTAAAATCGCAATTTTAATATTTATTTCTAAAAATTAGAATTTAGGAATCATTTCCTTTGTTTATTTCTATCATCCCTAAGAACTTTCTTGTACATTTTTGTATTCCCAAATTTGACATGTTGAACAAAAATGTTAACACTTCATTTAAAAAATGATAATTCTTAATGTTTAAGAATATATTTTTGAATTCGTTTTTTAATACATTGGAAAATTATATCTATCAACATAAACGCTTTTTCAATGAATCCAAATTCATGGTAATTTTGTGTTAACCACATTTTTCGTCAAAAATGTGCCTTTTTTCGGCCATCTCATATATATGATTGAATTTTGGGTGGCATTATAACATTAGCTGAATTTATTGATGAGCTTGAATTCTGCCAATTTTGACTTTTAAATTTATTTTTCATTAATGGGTACGCTTTCGTGTAATATATTAACTTTTTAAAATAATACTTAATCGAGTTTTGTTCATGCTGTAAAAAAATATATGAATATCATTATTGATAAAGTATTACCTTGAAAAACTCCTTAATTTTTTACTTTATACTGGGAAAACAGGCTCTCAAATAGAAGAGAATAATCGAAATCGTAAATTAAAAACAAATTATAAAAAACTAGTAAAAGCGAAAAAGATATTTCTGACTTCCTTCAAAAACTTAGTAAATATGTGATATTTTGTTTTCATTTCAACCAGAAGATGGCTTTCTATTAACCACACTTTTATTCTTCAATTCATTTAAGGTGTTGTCTCACTTTTATGAAAACATTATTTTTATACGGTAATAATTGTCACTATGTAAAATTTTCTTTTAGTGATGCATGGATCCTAATATGAAAATCAAATAATAGAAATTACAATAATACATGGAAAATGTATTAAAATAATGATTATAAATTTCAATTTGTGTCCTAAACACATCAAGATATGGTAAAGTGAAATATTTGCTCGAAACTAATTTAAAAGTCGTGTCCTAAATTTATTTTCAAAGTACAAATTTAACAGGAAATAATCAAACATTTTTGACAAAGTACACAAGTCCATTGCCAACAGTGAATTTTAGAAATCTAATGGGATTTAGAGAGATACAAATAAGAGTTTCTGGAATAAAATAATTTCAAATATATTGCCCTTATATTGCATTTGAAAGATATTGCAAGATTTAAATAATGAAATGAGCTCCAATGGCTCATAGCATCACGCCGCTTCCCGTAAGCTCAGCAAAGTGAAGCATCATTTGCCGCGGGCAGTGGTTGAGAGGGTGACCATGGTGTACTCTCCTTCACTGGGTTGCTGGAACTCCGTGGGTTGGGGACGTGTCCACGTTAATCTGTGACGTCTAAAGTCCTTCCGCTGATGTGGCGTGGATGTGGAGAGGAGGGTGCCAGCTCAGGTGTGGCCTCGTCACCTGACCGTGGTTCAAAATGACGAGGCACCATAAAAAGAGCAAAGTCATACTTTCAACTTCGTGGTGCTCTGATCCAAACGAAAGACGCTCTCTATTGACTTAAATTCGCACTGCCAAAGGCAAAAGCGAGCTTGGCTTGTCCAAGTGTCATAGGAAAACAATAAATAATGAAATATTACATTTTGGTTGTAAGTATAAGCATGCTCTTAGATTCCTTTATATATTTGTGAGTTATTAATTTATATACCTGGATGAAAAAAACAATTTGGAATATTTTACTAGAAAGCTCAAAATATAGCAATTAAACTACACTATTTATTTAACGGTGAGCACTTCCATTTTTAAAAATTTGATTAAAAATTGCTTCGTATAATCGAACGTATCATAGAAAAATAACTTTTTATATTTGTCTGTATTCTAATACACTAAGATAATAACTGACTGTAAAACCTTTTTAGAAATAAATTCAACAGTTGACGAATTCATTTCCATTTATAATGTTCTGACGCTGAATTAAATTTCCACCGTGAATTTATCAGACGACATATTAGCAATCAACTTTTTTATTATCATCTATGATTGCACACAACATAACATTAATTTACAGGAATATTTTGTAATAGGAACACCAACATTACATTCTCAACATGGCCGTTCTAAATCACTTCCGAATCCCGCCGAACAGCCGGCTATTCTCTTCTTTTTAAAAATAAAAAAATCTCGTGTTGCTGTCTCCGCAGCGCCATCTCGAGTCGTCAAAATCATTACAATAACCATAGATGTTTATAATGGTTCAGGATCTGTTATAATGTAGGTCATGATTAAATTAGCTCTCGTGTGCCAAAACTTGCATAGAAATATAAGCCAAATCAAATTTAATTTAAAAAAACATTACTAAAAAATATTCATTAAGTAATGTGAGAGAGAGAGATGAATTATTGTCGTTTTTAAATTAGTTGTTGAAAAGAATGCTTTTAAAATTGTTTTCATAATTTCCCTCATTCCTTATTTTCAAATTAAAAAAAATTGTTTTAAAAGTAATTAAAATTTCATAAAGTAAACAAATATTGTATTTACAATATAAAATGGCATAGATGTGATATTTCTCTGTGATTTTAATATGTGGAAAAAAATACGTCAGTTGTGCAAATAATGAACAAAAAAAAAACACTTTTTACAATGAAAATATATTATTTTTATTTCAACATGATTGTAGAAGAATGTTGCGGTTACTTGAAAATTTGATTGGCATTGGGATTTTTATACTTTCATATGTTGGTGTTGTATCACCTGACATTTTTCTTATTTAGGACAATGTACTTTTCCATTAGTTAATAAAATATTCGATTTATAGTATGTATGAGCAATGTTTGCTTCAGCTTGAAAGTATACTAAAAACTGGAGGAACATTTGTAACGTAATATATGTATTTGTAACGTAGTATACGTAACACACATTTGTAACGTAGTATATGTAACACTGTACAAAAATGTCAGTTGTTTCCAACGAGTTACGAGTTCTCTTTAGACTTCTGATTATGTTGAAAATATCTTTAAACATTATTTAAAAAGGATATTTATAATTTGCTTTTTCATAATGTATGATTATTTTTATAAAATATTGTTTTCTTGAATACTTTATTACATAAATATTATCAAAATAAATAATTACTTCATAAAGTTGATACAGTAAAACGCAAAGGATTGGAACTCCTTTGTGTTGAACAATAATTGAGCAAAGTGAATTCAATTCACTCACTAATTTTATAATTATATTAATATAAAATCATCCGATCATTAAAAAAAGTGAATTTTCTATGACCACGTAAGACATTTTTTAAAAAATTCTCTATTAATTAATATCAATAGCCAATTTGGAGTGAATTTGATAGATTCTGAATTTAGTAAATTCAATGGCTATAAATTATTTACTGAAATTGTGAACTATCATGCATATTAGTCAACAATTATGCATGTAATAGTTCTGCAAATTTTATATAAATTATATTATGATTAATCCTTTTATAAGTTTTTTAACTATTAATTGTTTTATTATTTATATTCACCATTATTTAATTCTCGATTATATTAAAATTCATTTATGCAAATAAATATAGATAGTTTGTTCAAAAGGGACGATAAAGCAACCATACTTTTTTCTCCATGTTTATCATTAAAACAACAAAGTGGTTGTCAACAAAGATCTGTTTTCTATTATTTAGAACAATAAATTTCGAAATTACTTTTTCATTTATTAAATTTTATTTATGTCGATGACATTTTTATTGAACGCAGTTTTCCATGTTTTTGAGTTAACCAACTTTTTTTTTATTTAATACATGTAAATTTATATATTTACCAATCGAATTTAATTGCAATGACTTAAAAAACACTAATGAATGATGTGTTACCACATCATAAAAATACGTAAAATAATAGAGACAGCTTTGAGCAATATATTTTTGGATCAAATTTTAAAATTTAACAGCCAATTGAATATATAAACAGGAATTTAATATTTATTCCTGGGGTTACCGCTAAATTAATAAAAAAATATTTAGTTTCCAAATGAAAAGAATGTTTTAAATTATTCTTTTTCTTTTTCAAGAAAGTCTAATTGACGTAAAATCAGCATTAATAAAATTATTTAAAATGTATACGCATAAGTAATTGAATGTCTTTGTAATATATAACTTTGTGTGATATTAATTAAATCAACTGTAAATTAGATTTCTCTGTGAAAAAATTAACTACTCTAATTATCTCAGCTTTTCTAATTAGGTAGGATATGCTTTCAAACTTTATGATTTCCTATCGCCAAGAAAAGCTGAAATGCTCTTTCGTAAACTCATAAGTTCTCTAAATCACCAGTGACGCGTCACTAATGAGATTCACACACACCAAAATGATCCAACAGAGTGGTCAGCCAGTTGCTAATCTAATGATTTTGCAATTTGTCTGAGAATCCAGTAAAACATATCTTCGAAAACTTCCCTCGAGGGTTTTGTGGATGAAAATTCTTGCAGATAACGGTGCTTTACCTTCGTTGGAATGCAACAGATGACGCGGCGACTTATTGGCGACGAGACGAAACCAGGTGACAAGTGAATGCCCCTGCTTTAGAGCCCCCATTTCACCATCCACGAAGGAGGAGAGCTCAAAGTGATTGCTTCCTGGTGTTCACTGATGGTTATCCTCGGTTTCGAAATGGTAGAAAAGAGGCACTATGGGCTTAATTGTTGAAAAGTCAGATGAAATAGTTGATTTAAAGGTCATCTTAAGGAGAGAAAAAAAAAGAATATCCAGTGGAATTTCACTTGGAATTCCCTCCCACATCCTTGGTGTGTTTGTGGTTTGCTCTAAATAGTACTTACGTTAGAAGTTCATGGTAACATTCTTTTTTCTTGTCGAAAAATACAACCTTTCGAAAAGTGGATGAATCAGCAGTTTTTGTTCTTTTCACTGAGACGTTGTAGATAGATCTTTGTAAGGTTAAAAATGAAGGTAATTTAAAGTTGTATTTTAAATTTTTAATGAATGGATAACTAATAAAAGAATTTCTTTAGATTTTATACCCATTATAAATATTTAGGAAGGTAATAATCGTGGTTTTCTTCGAATAAGTACCTCGCTGTATATTTGCAAATATAAACACACAACTTCCATGATCAAAGATTTAATTTGTAGGTATTATGAATCCTATATTAGTTGCATTAAAAAAATTTAAATACGCACTCGAATCAGATTTTAAAATGCATTCTTAGTTATCACATTTTAGTGTTCTACATGAGAATCATTTTAATATTATTATGTCAAAATATAATTAAAAAGTATGTAAACAATGGTACTTTGTGATATGAATATTTTTTTAGCAAACGAAAATGTGTTTTTTAACGAGTATTTTTAAAAGCATTTTAAAATAAATAATTTTATTAAAAGGATAGTAAAAAGTAAAATTCATTATAACTTAAAATCAGAATTTTTACAAATTTATCAGTATTTTATTTTATCTAATAGAGTTATTGAAGGCATTTATATTCTGAATCCAGAGTACATTTTTTTTAAAATTATTCTATAAAAATATTTAACTATTTCTAAAATGTTTGATCTTTTCAAATCGCAATATAAGTACAGTAAAATGTAAAAAAAATGTTTTAAACTCCTAACTGCATCCCGATTAGAGAAATTTTTCAACTTTATTTGAATTTAAATGCAAATTTTAAAATTTTCTAATGTGTGCAATGTTATATACTTAGATTTCCTAATGATATTTAGCAGTTTCTACCTTATGTTTATATACTTAAAGTTCGTTTAAAATATGCAAAGTTTTATACCTTAGATTTAGAAATTTACCAGATCTATTCAAATGCAATTGTAAGATAATTTACATAATATCCACCACACATTAATGGAATATCACTTAAAATATGAGTCATAATGTATAATGAGAAAGTATTTGGAACGAGGAAACCTACTTTTCAGTAATTAAACAGTTTTCTATTTGTCACAACCATGCTCTTCTCCTGTAAGAATGAAAGATTGCTTCTTCCATCGTAATCTAATTAACTTAAAAATTATAACATAATTATAATGTAATACTATATTCAAAGAAATATATCACAATAATACAAAATTAATGTTTTGTTGATGAAATTAATAATAGAAAATTAATTTATTAAAAATTGGTATTTTTAATAATGTATAAGAAATTATTTTGATAATTTTATTATTTATTATCAGTAAACTTAAACAATATTTGTTTCTTAAAAATAAAATTTGTTAAAATAATTACTTTTTTTTTTACTATATTGCAATATAAAATGAATGCATAAAATATTATCATAGCATAATTTAATCTTAAGCATTGATACATTAAAAATCATACTGATATCATTTTCGTTTTTATTTATACGTATTATATCTTAAATTTATACTTTATTTTTCACTATATTTTTTAAAATTAAAATAGTTTTTTTTTCTTATTTTATCAATCCATTTAGTGTAGAAGGAATTAAGGAGTAATATAAGTAATTTAAAAATCGTTGGTTATAATTAAAGCTGAGCCGGCAGCCGAATGGTTAGTGCTCTTGCCTTTGATTCAACAGTTCGTGGATTCGAATCCCACCTTGGGCATGGATGTTTGTAGTAGTTCGGAATCCACTTTAAGCCGTAGGTCTCGGTCTAGTTAGTCCTCATGTGCAAAAAATGACCGTTGAGCGACAAACAAAAAAACCTTGGTTATGATTAATATTTGCATGGTAATATACTTATAAAATCAATAAATTAATAGAATTTGTTGAAGTACGTATATGAAAATTAATGGAAATTTGAGAAATAATAAATGGATTTTTTTAGCTTTTGAAAATCACCATTCTAAATGCTGTTGGAATAGTAGTAATTATTAGTTTTAAAAAAATTTTATTGCATACTTGTATAATTACTTTGCAGCATTTACATTTTAAATACTTCTTAAATTATAATTATCATTAAAATTAGCTGCAGTCAGTATAGGAAATATTTGGCATGTGAAGCAGTTAGGAGAATCCATGTGAATAAATATACAAATACAATATTAAATTTTTTATGTGAATCAGAAGATAAAGTCGTTTAATATCGCAGTTTTTCAATTAATTTTTAATTTGATTTTCAATCCGTTAATATATCTTGAAAATTCTAAGGACTTCGCATTTTTAAATAATATAATAATGAGAACCAATTCATAATGAAATATGTTTGATCCTAAATGGCCTTTTGTCAAAATATCAATACTAAAAGTAAAGTCAAAATAGTCGCACTCCAAGAATAAATTTTCAATTCCTTATCTCTTTGCCAAAAAGTCAGAACATTAGTTTTTCTTTTATTTTTTATGAAAAAAATGTGTATATGATCGTCTAACTTGCTTTTTCTCGTTACTGTTTTTAACGACTGGCAAGTTAATTCAGTTTGAAATTCTGCATAATGAGAGAAAATCCTATTAAAACGAAATTCATATTAAATTCTTAAATTAGAAATTTCATATATTGAAAGTACGGTAAAAATACGAAATGAGCTCATAAATTTCTGTAGTTATATGCAGTTTACCTATATAAGAATCAGTCACGTTTTTTTTTTTACATTTTTGCTAGATATTTAATACTCAAAGAAACTGACATAACTTATATTAACTATATATTTAAAACTTATGAGTAAAAGTAAATTAATAATTTTGTTTGCTATTTTTTAATATCAAAAATTTTATACCATTTTTAAAAATGAAGTAAACGCGTTTTTACTTTGATAAATTTAAGGGTGGAGTTATGAAGAAAATTTTCTCTTGCAAGAAAAACAACGCAATTTATTTATCAAGCAAAATAACATTTTGACAAATGGAATGCTACTGAATGTTTTTTAATGCCAACTCTTTCCAATGGGTACATGAAGAAAAGTGACAGGTCAACCCACAAAAGGTTATCGCCCAACTCATACGAAGAGAAATGTATTTTCTGCTTTGACCTTTGTAACAAGGCTAGTTAGAGGGTGGAAATCGCAGGGAATGACGTCGCTCTGAAGATATTTCTCAGTAATTATGTCACTTTTAGATTCATTCAACTTGAACCGTGATTTAAATTTTTTTTATATATATTTTGTGATAAAAGAATACGCGGAGAATTGTATAACTGTATTTGAGAAAGTTGAAAATAAAGAGCAAAATTCCTTCGTGTTTATCATAAGTTTTCATTGAGAAAATTATATAATTTGGTTTTATTAATTTTTTTTTATAAAAACGGTTAACCTTGAAAATTTATTTCCTATTTTCATTCTTTTATACATTTATGAGAAATTAACTATTACTTGAGTTTTTGAAGTTCACGGTTCTTTTTCATCAATATTTATTATAAGAGCTATATTTCTTGCATTAATAGTTTATAAATTATTTCTTCTGTAATAGTTCAAAAGTTAATAAAACCTTTTACCGATAATAGTAAATAAATTATCTGATTTTCTTACTTACCCTTTTCTTGTAACGCAATTTTATGAAACAAAAGTAGTTGAAAATGAAAAACCCTAATATATAGATATTTTTTTAAAAAAATATTTTAAATTCTTGAATGCTAAGTAATTTTCATCGACAAACATTCGTATCTATCTATCTATCTATCTATCTATCTATCTATCTATCTATCTATCTATCTATCTATCTCTATATATATATATATATATATATATATATATATATATATATATATATATATATATATATATATATATATATATATATATATATATATATTTGGTTCGAGTGTTTGTTATTCAACAAATACGATCAGTAACAAAAACCCACTAAACTGTTCTCTTTATATAGCGAAGCCGAATGGTTAGCGATATTGCCTTCGGTTCAACAGTTCGTGGATTCGAATCCCTCCTT
Source organism: Latrodectus hesperus (assembly GCA_037975125.1). Taxonomy (NCBI): domain Eukaryota; kingdom Metazoa; phylum Arthropoda; class Arachnida; order Araneae; family Theridiidae; genus Latrodectus; species Latrodectus hesperus. Next base: position 68,359,339 of record CM075852.1, read on the forward strand.
GGGCATGGCTGTTTGTAGAGGTTTAGAATTCACATTGAGCCACTGTCCTAATTCTAATTAGCCCTGTAATTAATTCTAATGCAAAAGATGACTTGAGCGAAAACAATCCAAATTTCAATAAGGCGAAGAAATTGCCAATGTAAAAAAGAGTACTCTTCGTATGTTTCGCCACAGAATACTAACAATAAAAATGTTCCATTAATTTCCAGTTAAAGAAAATAATTTAAATACATTTTCAATAAGTATTACATTTGATTTATTGAAGATGATAGTTTGCACATCATCTGTATACAGAGGAGGTTATCTAAATAATGGAAACATTTGTGAATAAAAGTGACATTTCTGAATACGCTTCGCGCAAGCATTAAAGTATAATAACTTTTTTGTAAATAAAAATGTATATAATCTGGTAGTATGTGTGTGTGTGGTAGCTTCACTAAGGCTTTTAATGTTTTAGATCTTTTTCGAAAGCGTAAAATGTCGAACTTTTCATATTTTTAAAAAGACAAGAGTTAGAGCTTGTCAAACTGGAACAAGTTATGGCCCAAACATTCCGATTTTTAAGCGTTTTTGGACAACTGCAGCGAAAGTGACTGCAATGTTCAATCAGCATCTGAATTCTACAGCATCAATGATTATAGTTGGAAGGCACTTACATAAGCAATACATTTACTTCAGAACAATTTTCAAATCCTTTGAGTTAAATGTTAAAGCCAAATGTCGTCTACAGTTGTTTCACATTCACAAAAACTGGTCGATTGATAAATAAAAGAAATTATTGTGATCTGATGAATCGGTCTTTCATTTTTTCATCTCAATAGGACGAATGCCCGTTTGGAGTACTCGTGCACAAACGTATGATTGTGGTTGTCTCTTTCCAACTGTGACGCATGAAGTTGGATCTATCATGATATTAGGCAACCATGTTGAGATCTTCTGCTAGTCCAATTTTAAACATGATAGGAAGAATTTCTGGGAAGAAATATAGAGAAATTTCGTCTGAGCAGGTCTATCATGCTTTATTTCCGGCAGGAGATGGAATTATATTGGATGATGCACACCTATCCATGCAACGAGACTTGTCAACACAGAATGAAGTTAAACATCTATTTTCTAAAACTGAACTCCATGGCATGACAGCCCATGTGGGCCAAGGCCTACAGTGCCCATAACTGTTTTCATGACCGAGGGCCCTGGGGTGTGAAGCATATGTCCCAGTTAGGTGGTCAGCCTAACGTAAGACCCCTAGTGTTTAGTTCCCAAGCATGCTTGGTACTCAGTTAATCGACCCACCAAAGGGATGAAAGGCTGAGTCAACCTTGCCCAGCCCGAGGATCGAACCTCGGACCTGTGTCATGCGAGCGTGAAACGCTGCCACTAAGCCACCGGGCTTCAAACATCTATTTTCACCCGCACAAATCGCCCTACTTCAATATAGTTGAACCCTTTTGCTTTATCTTAGAACGTTCGATACGGTATCGATACCCTCACTGGCATCCCTACCAGAACTTTCATAATATTTCCATGAAGAATGGTACAATATTCTTGTAAATACTATTCAGTCTTTATATGAATCAATTCCCTGTCGAATCTAAACTGTTACAACTACCGAAGGTGGTCCTATATCGCGCGCGCGTACTAGTTAAGGATTCCTCATAAATATAAAGCGTCGTTCACGTTATTCTCATGATTACTCTCTTGTATAGTACAACTATATGCATATATATGTTGTTTAATTGTTATTCTAATTGTTAATATTTTTTTATTAATTAAATCCTGCTATGAAGGAGAAAAGAATAAATTTGATTCAATATGTTATTTTTTTGTATTTATGCACTTGAAAGAAAAATTACATTATTATTCATAAAATATTAAGAAGCGTAAAACAGTTAGAAAAAAGAAAATGGCATAAATAAAATTAACTTAAGATTTGCTATATTTTGAAATATTGCGCATTATATATATAATATTTTTTTAAGAATAAAATTTATTAAACCATCAATGGTCTTAAATTTCAGTCGAAGTATACCTGCCTTAACTCTTAATTATCATTGTCTATTTAAAGTTAATAATAAAATGTTACTTCAATGTCTGTCTTTATATTGCAATAGAAGTTCTTCAAAATAAATTTTTTTGGAGAGAAAATAATGTTAAATAACAATTTTGCAGTCATTTTTTTAAAAAAATTTGATATGAGATATTTATGGTAATTTTAAAATGATTCTTACTAGAAGAAAGTCAAAGATAAAAATTTTTGTGAACGTCCTGTATCTTACCTTTTTCTTTTATGCATCAGTTGTTATTTTGCATTCAAACTAACATCTGAATCCCCAGTTGTTAAACTACTTACCATCAAATTATATTCGAATTACTGTTACTTTCAAATAAATTAAATATTGCTTAGTGGCAGCATTTCACGTTCCCAAGGCACAGGTCCGAGATTCGATTTTTGGACTCTGCAAGATCGAATCAGCCTTTCATCCCTTCAGTAGGTCAATAAACTGAGTACCAAGCATGCTTGGGAACTAAACACTGAGGATTTCGCGTTAGGCTGACCACCTGATCGGGACATGTGGTTCGCATTTCAGGACCCCTTGTTCAAGAAAACAGAGATAGTCACTGTAGGCTTTGGTCCACATGGGCTTGCGTGCTACAGAGCTTAATTTATTTAATTTTTATAACATTATTGTTAATAAATTTTAAAAAGCAACAAATGTGATATTTAAAAAGGATATAATTAAACAGCATGATAATTAATGTTGACAAATAAAAAAATAATATTTGTTTCAATGTATTATTTGCATTCACTATTCAAGCCAAAGTATTTCGTGTTTGGTAAAAAGTGGGTGTGTTGAAAATGAACATATACATTCAATTTTCATTTCTACGTGTTCTGAAAAACATAGTCGCGCAGATACCTGCATAACCTACGTGGACTAAATTGTTAAAATCAATCATTCAAAAAAAATTAGGGGTTCTACTCCAGTTTCAAATTGAAATTTACAAAGAAATGTTTTAATTTAAGTTTCTATAAATAAGTTTGGATTGTTCAAACAAGTTTTATTCAGCGATCTGGATTTTCATGCATTTAAGTCCCTTTTGTTATTTATATATTTTGCTAGTCATATTCTAATGATTGCATTTCCATCTGATTTCTTATAATTTTTAAAAAATTAAACAATCACTCAGCCGCCTGAGTTACATTATTCATAACTGTTTTTCACAACTTATAAATATTAGGTAAAAATCTGATGCAATAATAAAATTACAGTGAATATAGACTGTCTTAAACGGGGGAGAAGCAGATCTTTTTTTACAAGATGTGATATAAATATTTGAGCCGGATAACGACAACCGGGTGACGAAAAAAAATTTTCTTCTCTCGCCCCATTGGCACCAGAAGAGGACGACCGAAACTCTGATGGTGTGACTGCCTTAAAAACACTAAAAGTGGACCTTGACAAACTGGATGAGAGGGTTCTAATATGCACTTCTGAGGAAGGCAAAGACCCACCCTGGGCTGTCAGGCCAATGAAGAAGAAGACATAAATATTATTTCGTTATCACGTATCATTGCACATAACTTTCTGTAATCAGTTATAGGAACCATAAATTCAAAATCGCAAACACAGGAGTTAAACCGAATTTTGGCTTATTTTTTTATACAACGTTAAAACTACTAGGCTTTACACTTTTTAGAACTTCAAGGGTGAAAGTGACCTTATGCAAAGTCACATTAAGGTCACCCCCTGACAAAAGCTAAAATAAATACCTTTCACTGAGCGTACTGCTGCGAGACGAACAGGAAGAGAGCCTGTTAGGTTAATGAAAATGTTCACTGAGATGTTGAGCCACGTCGACTCCAGAACTAGCCACCTGTGCTAGATTACGCGGGTGAGGATCCATGCCATGGACAACCCTATCGAGATGGCCCCACAGATTCTAGAGTGAGTTTAAGTCAGGTGAATTTGCTGATCAGGAAGAACTGTAGAGTCATCCTGGTGGTCTTCGATCGCACACGTACACTGCAAGCATTGTGACACCTCGCATTTTTCTACTAGTAGATACCATCATCCTGAAGAAACAACAATGCACATATAAGGGTGGACATGGTCCGCGATGATAGATGCGTACATTTATTGATTCACCGTGCATTCCACAATGATGAGGGAACTCAAGGAATGCGAGGAAAACATTTTCTAGACCATGATGTTCCTGCTTGGACTCTTCTGGCAATGATTTACGAATGCTTGCTTTCAAATTGTTTCACGTTATATGTACTAATCTCAATCTGTTCAATAAAGTATAAAACTTGATTCATTGGAAAATACTACCTGTGACCACACTTTTGACGCACAGTTGCGTTACTCGCGAGCTAATTCCAGCCTTCATCGCAGATGAACAGCAGTCAGCATACGTATATGTATCAAGCGCCTGGAATGGTAGCCCAGACTCAGTAACGTTCGCTGAACAGTAGTTTTAAAGTGTTGGTAGAGCCCCTTGATTCATCAGGGCATTGAGTTGATCAACGGGAGCACGTCTATTTGTTCAAACGTATCTCAGTCGTCGTTCACCTCTGTTATCTATGACCCATGGTGAACCACATTTTCCAAGTCACTGATTTTAGATAGTCCCATTTTGTCATGTACTTTTACCAAGGCAGTACACGAGCAGTTCACAAACTTAGACGTTTTGGAAATGCATTCACACTTGGGACGAAAGCCAATCATTGTGATATTTCGGATGTCGGATAAGTTGCTCCGGTTCTGCATTATGCTAACGATCGCATTTTTTTCCAAAGCCTTTACACACCCTTTGCGCACACTCAACTTACACTGTGCTGTCACTAGCCTTTTGAATTGTTATTTAACGTCGACGCGATAGTACGTAGTGGTCACATTAATATGACTGAGCTGTGTATAATTTAGCACCCAACGAATGTACCATCAGGATCTCGAAGTGCATAAATCCTCATAATTGAGATGTATTGACAAAACAACAGACTTCGTCTGCCACCCCAAGAATTATCATTTCAAATGGACGACATTAAACTGCAACATATTTAACGTGTCCCAGACGCCTTTAACGAACACGATAATTTTGGTTTATAAAATTTACTGACATAAAAATAGATTTCTTTACTTTTAAGTATCTAGAGCTTAATAATAAAAGTTCATTTAAATTTAATATTATTTTATTCAATTTATTATAAAACTTGGAATCGATTTTAGTTGCTATATTCTTGGTTATAATTTACTTAAACTTTATTTAAAGTAAGTTTATTTTAATTTATATTTTAATCATTAGTGAATTTATCATATTGAGTAATATCACCAAAGTGTGTGTTGATGATAATCAGAAAGTGAAATCTAAACATTTTTTTCTACAACTGATTCTTTTTAAATTACATACAATAATAAAGCACAGCAAATAGCACAACTTCTAAAAACTGTTTTAAGACATTTATCACCAGCAATTTTGCTTTTCGGGAGACCTTATTGGTAGTGGGACTTCATTCTCTTTTCGAAAGGAGGAAGAATCTAGAACATTCCAAATCAACATACATACAGATCAACATATCATAGGAAAAAGAAAAACAACACTTATATACTGGTGCTCAAAAGCTTCTGGGTTTGAATCTAGAAAGGAAAAAGTGTGGTCTTATCTCTCAGCTACGATAAGTACATCCATGCACAATTCAGTATAAAAGCTTTGAAAAGCCATGGAAAATATCAAAGTTGTTGCTGTGTACTCTTTTATCCCATTAGATTAATACTTTAAATCTAATATTTTGTAAAAGCTAAATTTGACTTTCGAAAAATTAGTCTGAATCTAAGTTTCCAAAAAAGTGAAAAAGCTTAATCTGAAAATGTATATTAGGTTTATTTAAGCAGAAATTAAGCAGTTTTATAAAAGGCTGTAAGATATCTTATTTGATAATCGTGAATGAAAAACAAATCTTTTAAAATAATGAAATTAGAAATCAGAATTGAATCTTCTAATCCCATTGATAAGACGATTAAGAGTTTTTTTGGGGTTTCAACCATTAACTTTGATTCTAAGAGATAATTCCCTGTGAGCAATGTAATGTACCTGCAAGCAAGAATGTGATTATCCTTGCTTAACGTGTGATTTCTTCTCGTTACAGACGGAAACAACCTTTCAAAGAACATGAATAAATGGGAAGATATCTTGATCATAAGAATTTTCAATAATTGAAAAGCCTCACTAATATTTATTATAAGACAAAAACGGGAATTGTAATTTTCCTCCAACTTTCAAAATTATGGCAACGCAAGAAAACGAAGTAAAAAATTATTATTAAAAAGGGACAGATTTATTTGATTTGTCATTCTACTGTTATTTTTTGAAGGGTAATTAGAGCTAAAGATCGATGAATGAGAATCTTTTTAATAAAATCACCTAGCGCCGAAAATAGATTGACCATTTATAATTCAAAATTCTGGGTTTTTTAAAACCGAATGCAAGTAAATTTCTGTCCTAGAATTCAGTCCAGCATTTCCTAAACATTAGAATATTTTCTTATTAAGGATAATCTAACATTTTTAAAAAAAATTAAATCAAATTAAGGTTAAGAGCATTCTTCTGCAAAATGGGAATAAACCGAAATATTTTGAAGCTTCGCATATTCCAAACCACTTATCACTTTAAGGTGTCATTATTATCAAATTGTATTTCACTCATCTTTCAAAATGACAATAGAGAAAATAGATAAAAAACTCTTTGTAAAGAGTGCTCTAAGGACAGAAGACATACTTTAATGTGTCTTGTGTGTAGAATTGCTTTATCTTTTTCAAATAAGAGTCTTTTATATTATTATTTATGATAAATTCTTATTAGAAGCATCCTATTATATAGTAAGTAAAATTTGTTTATAAAAAATAAGGAGATTATTATATTTCGCATGCTTAATTTTTCCTTTAATAGTATTTATCCTTTTTTTGTTTCCTGTAAGAAATATTTCCTATAATCTTCTCCCAAAAAAAGTGAGTTTATTTTTCACTTTAAAACTATTTTTGCTATATATGTTAAAAAATAATTATATGTTGTATTCTATTATATGCTAAAAATCTTATACTTTCCAATAGCATTTATAATATGATTTATATTATTTGCCATGAATTTTCAGTTTGTTATCAAATATTTCTGTCTGTAATAATAGTTTTCTAATTATTTCTGGACTGATATCTTCCTTGTAGCCTTTTAATTTCCAAAGACTTTATTTCTTTTGTAATCTTTAAATGTATTCATGCCACTTAAAGTCTGAGTATCATTTTGTTATTCAAACGACAAATCTAAAATATTTATTCAGTTTTTCTTTTGTTTAAATAATTAAAACTTATTATATTTTTTTAAAAAAATTGCTGAGAGTTTTTAGATTACCGTATTAAAAAAAGGGTCTAAATGTAAAAGATCGTTATTATCAAAAGTAAATAACTCATTAACCCAAATCTAGTCTTATGAAAAATATTTAATTTTATATTTCAAAAATAGAATCATTCAAAATAATCTCATTAATACAGAATCTAATAGATGAATCTTTTGGCCTAGTATATTGTCCTAATTGTGCGTGCGAATATTCTTATTAAAAGTGTTTGCATTCGGCAAATCTATTGAGACAAATATTCGCAAAAGCTAGTGAATTTTCGGTGGTTTTCAGAAATTTCATTAGAATTCTGCAATATATATAATAATCTCAATCATCTCTTACTCCGAAAAAAAATGATTTTCAAACCATAAGAGAATAGTAAGTCAGTTTTCCATTTCTAATGATATTTTGAAGAAAAAATGTGCAATGGATGTTTCACTATATATTTTTGAAGTCAATAATATAGTGTAATAATAAAAACATTTCACACACGCACACACACACACACTAATTTTTAACAAATTTCTGTTAAGCTAACCAAGCGACAGAATTTTTACATATAACACTAAGTTGTAGGCACTGTTTAAAAAAATTCTAAAACATATCATTGCCACACACTAACTTTGTTAGATTTTGTCATTAACAATGTCAAATTTTTATTTTTCATGACCTCACGACCTAAGCGAAATCTCTAGCTTTGTTCATGCGTATATGGGTGAGAGCATTCGCATTTTTTTCTTGTTCTTTGTAACGGTCGATTGCACTAGGGTTACTTATACTAGGGTTTTAATTCTATGACTTCGGTATTCATGAATGGCTTGGGATGGGCAAAAGCAGAGTCATTACTTTGTCTTAAAAGAAGTGGTCTGGGCACTTACCATTTCAAAGGATCATTTCTTAGAAATATCACCTAGTCATTTCTGAGAATTCTTGTCTTTGAGTCACACAAGGAATGAGTCACTGTGAGCAAGATCTCTCAGTTTCTTCACAATTTTTCTTATTCCGCATTACAAAAAATAAATCTTCAAATTCACTATCAAAGTAATATTAATAAGCAAAAATCATAATGTCTGAATAATATTAGTCATAATTAAAATACATTGTTTTTAAAAAATAATCCTTACTATGAGATTGGATATAAAGTCAGTGAATGAAATTTTTTGATATTCGATAATTTCTTAGTACATTACTGTTAGTATAAAAGTCCTTAATGTCGGTTCCACAATTGTTTTATTCGTTTACAAGCATGGTTTTAGTAAAACTTAATATTTTAGTGTGAAAAATATTTAAAGAAACTCAAATCTTACAAAAATTTAGTTACGCATTAGTGCCGTATGTATTATATAACAATATATTTGTTTGTGAAAATTTTACTTTTATATTTATTACTTTTTCAAGTTCTCAATTCCGATACAATACTTTACTCAGATGTATTTGGAAATTCTCGTTTACAAATAAAATTATCTGAATTATATAAATATGAGCAATTTTTTTTTTTTACAATTAAGTTTCAAAACCATTCGTGTATGATGTTATGAGAAACATACTGTTCTTTTAGAAAACATCATTTAAAAAAAATAATCAAAAAGCCAATTTTTTGATACATGTAGAAATTAATCGATTTCGAAATATTAGTTTTATCTTCTAATCACTTTCACGCACTTCAATTTTTATAAAATAAACTTCTGCAAAGATTGAAATCCCAATTCAAATAATGGAAAAATTATTATTTTCAGTTAGGTAATTCTGAGAAAAACTCAGAGAGAAGTATGTGTTCTGTTATTTTCTATTATGAAAAAAAAGTGAAATGTTTCATTAAATATTATTTTCCTTCTTGTACATTTCGGTTAGATTTCCTTCTTATAATCCTCTTTAAATGAATATTTTGTTTTCTAATCAGTAAAATGTTTTCAATCAAACGTGACTTCGAAATTACAGGAGTTTTATTGATTTATTATTGTTAGAGAATGAGAAGATGATAATGAGTTCTAGTCTCGGTGGCTGCATTCCTAATTTTGGAAGTCAAAATTTTCTCGATACCACTTTCAACAATTTCTTTCACAAATCTGTCTTTAAATCAATTCTGATCAAGATTTGACTTGTATTGAGATTTGATGCCATTACTATAAATAAAGCTATATGTTACTCTACTGACTATTGCTTTTAAGAATGTGATCGCCTATATCCATAGACTTTGCCAGTCATATCTTGAAATTACGAAAGTGCTACTCGAAAAATTTGTCCGCTTTTAACTCATTTGGAAAATTCCATAATGAAAGACCATGAGAATATTTCATGTAAAATATTTACAAAATCATGTCTGTACGTTACAGTGTGAAGAGACTTAATTATGTTTAATTATTAATACACTTTATAATAATTTGTTAACTATTTGGTATAGTCTGAGATTCCATAATAGTATTATCCATACATGTCCAATGATAGATTGTTCTCTTTAATTTTTTCTTAATCACCATCAGACCTTTGTTTCTTTATATTTCTAATGCTACTTATTAACCTGGACTTGAAATGCTGATGATTATGGGTGCAGATAATAAAATGACTGAAATTAGATTCGAGTATTACAAATTCTTGTTCTGAGCTGGAAAAAAATGTAAGATAGTTTTATGATTAAGCAAATATAGTCCAATATATTCCACATGAAAAAGAACAAAAAATGTTCCTTTCTACTACACCCCTAATTCCAAACATTTCATATTTTTTCAAAAACCTTATTTCCTCACATAGGAATAGCTTTCTACATTATTTTGATAACAAGTATGCACTTATGTAAATAATAAAGTGGAATAATATATCCAAGAATAAGACAGCTACAGGCTATATTACTGCAATTTTTTTATTACAATACACTACTTAAACATACGCTTTCTTAGTAAAATATACACTTCCTTAATCGAATTTATTAAGTTTTATTTCCTTTTTTTTTTTTATTAAAAAAAGGTAAATCAATATAACATGCTTTTTCAGGACCATTATTTTGCATTGATATGAAAACTAAACTTGGTAGGAAATCGTGTATTAGGAAATATTTTAATCTATTAAATATATATTTTTTAAATTTATAGTGCGTCAAAAGCAAAAACAAATTTTATGGTTTAATTATAACCATTGTCATAAATATCGTTATCGTAATTATCTTTATAATTAGATTTAACTTACAATTAATATGCATATATTATGTTTTTATAATTTTAGATTTAATTTTTTTTAAATAGTTCTAATTTTTTTGCAATTGCATATGTGTTTTTTACTTGAAATTTTTTTCTATGAATACTTGTAACATTGAAAGAACCAAAACTTGATACATCGCAAAAATTTTTTATTTAATTGCTTTATTACGAATTGAGACTTTTCTGAGACTGATTTGAGACTGAGCAGATTTTCTCTTGTTCCTTTAATCTATTATTTGGTTTGCTTGGAAAAAAATATATTGAACCATCATCTCCAACGATAAAGCTTAGAAAGTAAATATTTATTTCAAAAGAAAAATAATAATAACACGTGTTAAAATAATAAACTTTCCTTTTAATCAAAACTAATTTAAATCCTATTTTATTGAAAATGAGAAATATTAAACTTTTTTATTAAACTATTAAAACTTTTTTCAAAGTCTAACGGTCTAAAATTTTGTAATTTACATGGTTTTGTTTTTCAAATCCATCTTACTAATTATAATATTAGTATGATCTGTAGGTCATCAGCGAGGATTTCCTATGAAATTCTTAGATGCTCTAGGCAGAAGATACGTTTAATTGTAGGCTTCATAACTGGGCACTACTATTTCAGAAAACATCTCCATAAAATGGGACTGTTTCAGCAAGATCCTATCTGCAGGAAATGTCATATGCAAGAGGAAACGGCCAAGCATATCATTTATGAATGCGAGGCTCTTGCCCTCCCTAGATTAACCTCTTTAGGCATCATCCATACTAGAGAGTTACACCTAGATTCCATTAAAGGGTTATCAGACTTTATTAATAAAGTGGGTGATCCGAGCAAATGGAACTAAGAAACATTGGGTTTGGAGTTAACAGTACAAAATGCTGATAAAAGCAGAGGTGCTCAATGACATACAAACCCAACTCGAAGAAGAAGAAGAAGAAGAAGAATTATAATATTCACTTAATAATATTATTTCTTGATAATTTCATCATTATTTTCGTAATTATGAAGCTATCAAACAGGTATAAATTAATAAAAACTTCTTATCATTTTTCACACACATTACATACAAGCTGTTTTAATCTAAAATAAAGATCTTCGAATAGTATTTGTTAAATATTCCCATTCTTTCTAATTAAAATGCAGAATAAAATTTTTTCTTTATGAATAATTCATTAAATGAAATCAACTTTCAATATCAAATTAATATTCTGACTTCCTCAAATCGATCGACAGTTTTTTTAAATCAAAATTATAAATTCATGAATAAATAATGAAAAAAAAACAGTAGAACTGGCTGTGGAATTATAAGTAGCCGAGTAATCAATGGAAATTGGTTACCTTTAGAATATAAATGCCCTATTTATTTCCTGAAAAAGTGGTTAAAAGAAGAACTTAACATTATAAAGTTAACCTAATATACAAAGTTATTATTATTTTTTTTGACCATGTTGAGATAAGAAATGAGAGAAATATTAACTACATTTAAATGTTTCCATTAATACTGAGAACAATTTATAATTTTAAAACACTTAAAATAATTATTACGGATCTTAAATCCATGTACAATTATGTTTTTAAAGCAAGTATGTCCTTCATGTTGTATAAATTTCAAGTATTCGGAGCAATATGCTTGTGACCTTCAATTCCTTAAATGGAAAAATGAATATAAATGGTAAACATAAATCACAAATCCATTAAATTATTTCAAAATTATATTTATCTCAAGATCTATAAATATCCTGAGGCAGCTCTAGTAAAAAAAAAAAAATTTAGACTCTATTTCTTACAGAATCGAATGGTTTTAAATATATTTAAGAATGTTAAAAACATTTACTGTCTTATGTTTGACAAAGTGCACTTAAGGATGATTTCCTCCTTTTCTAAACGCAATTTTCTTATCGATTAGTAATGCATTAAATGTAATAGACTGAAAAGCTGATAAGCCGATTACTTTTTTGTTAAAAAACAATGAAGACGAAAACAAAATTTTTCTAAAAACCTTTCTTATCTGCGTTCGATTAAGTCATTCTATGAAATAAAAGTGAAATATTTTATTTATCAATCAAAATGGATTTCTGATATAAGTGTTTATAGTTTCTATACAGTTGAATGTATGTAAAATTGTTTATTCGTAAAATTTTGAATGTTTATATAAATTAGAAATATTTGTTATCTCCAAAGTTACTTTTTTTATAACTTCCTCCCAATTGGATCTATCATGGAATATTAGCTATATTTTTATGTATTACGAATTAGTTCTGCACCTTTGAGTATAAATCATATTCATCAGAACATTTGAAGCTATTTTAAATGTTTATTTGAACTTAAGATATTTATCACTTGACGCGAAAGATATTTTAAAACGATTTAGTACAAAAACCATAAAGAATTCTGCAAAATTTTTAAATAATTATTTTAAACTAATTTTTAAAAAAATAAAGGTTATTTTTACTGTAGAAAAAAATTAAAATTGAAATGTCTTAAACTTGAAAGTGTATTTGCATTTTTTATCAGATGGATGTTCATGGGAATATATTTTGATGAGTGATGTTTATCATTTAAGAAATATATCAATGTCACATCTGTTATCAATGTATTAAAAGAAATATCCCATTAACTTTAAATATAATTTAGATTTTTATCATCTGTTTCTCAAAAAAAAAAGTTATCCTGGAAAAACATATCTTAGATTCAATCTGTGAAAGGTGGAAAACCCAAAGCTTAAAAATAAAAGCAATAATTTTGAAGACTGACAGTAACCACGTGTTGGGCTGCCTTCCGGAAGTAATTCCTTCGTTTTGAGATGGCTGCATTTTCTTTTCAGTTAGATGTAGTGGATCATCATCACTCACTGTCTTCCTCCTCTTGTGCACTTGGCATTTACAAACAAATCCTGGATCATAAGAGGTTTATATGAAACGCTTCAGGTAATGCCACACCCAAAGGAAGCTTTCTACAGTATAATTTACATACTCTTAATAATGATGTATGTACATTCAAGAACTTAATAAGCTATTAGAAATTAAGGAATCTAGTAAATATATGGTACTTTCTCGAGAAACAAGTTTGAGACTCCTAAAGTTCAAATGTTTATTTAATAATAAATCGCAAAGCGCAATGAATTTTTTTATAATTAAGATTGACTAGGGCTTGATGTGTTTAATTTGTTCAATTGAATTTAATATACTTAACAGTTCCTTATATGGTGGAAAGAAACTGTCACTTGCTAAGAAACAGTTTTAGAGATTTATCCGACAAAATTTAAATTTCTTCTGGTTCAAAAAAATTTAATGTATTCTAAACTAATTTTAGTAAAGATCATGTAGTCTTAAAATGATTATTTTAAATTAAAAATTAATAAAGTCTTCATAGTTCCTTTATAAAATTCCATTCAATTTACAACAGCAATTACAATATACATTATCTAGAAATAAAAAAGTGATCACTGAATTTATGTGCATGATTAATCTAACTCATTTACATAAAAGAAGAAATGCAAATTGATTCTTCAAAACAATAAAAAATAAAATATTATCGGCGCAGTCATATAATGAATTAATTTTTTTTCTGTTTTGAGTCATGTGTGTTCAGTGTTTATTATGTCTGGAACACAACTTCGAAAGCTATTTTTCACTTTGACGATAGTTGTGGTTTTAAAATCCCAATGTTGCATTATTAACTGTAGTTAAAATAAAAAATGTGCTGGTCTCAGTTTTCACAAGAATAATCAGATTCTAGCATGTAAATTCTTGACTTTTCACATAAGTTAGTATTTGAATCATCAGAATTCTGGCTTTGAATTCTGCAGTTCATGGGTTTGGTTGCTTTCCACGAACCAATCGCTTGACAAGATTAGCTTGATCTTAAGTTTTAGTTAAATTAATCCTCGGGAGCAAAAAATTGATTTTAGTGTGATAAATTAACTAGCTAATTGTGGCTTTTAATTTCCCAAAAGCTCCGAAATTATAATAGATCTGAATTGGTTGTTCTAGACTTTTATGCCTTGTTCATATATTTATCAAAAAATTAACCCCGTTATTTATCTATGCTAAATGTTTTTCTAAAAGCGTAGTAGCAGAAATTTGAAAAAATATGTTCATTTAAGCTTTTAATCCTCTGAAATTTATTGAATATAGACACTATAATTTTCTAAACTATCTCACTAAGCACAAAATATTGATAAGTGATGTTTCTCTATCATAATTAATTTGGATCATCACTCGTGTTAATAAAATTAGATCTCATGTTCATTATATTACTAAAACTTGAATATTTCTAGGATATAATCCATGCTATGGAGCTGTATGCTTTCGACTTTATATCAATAGGTTGCATATTTGTTTCGCTAGCACTTTTAAATTCTCACTAATCTAAAATTGAAAATGTTTATCTAAAAACAAATTTCTGAAGAGACAAAAATTTCAGGTTGGCATAAGCAAATCATTGAACAGGTGTTAGTAAGTTAATTGTTATGAAATTTTGTACATGAGAGTTACAGTAAATAATTCTATGTATTTGGTTATCATACTGAAGAAACAAATTGGTTTTTAGGCATAAAGCCAATAGAACTTTCCATCTAATTCAATGTAAGTTAACGTTATTGAGTATTTTTTATTATAATTACACAATTTAAAAGACACCTGGAAGAAAATTTTATAGAAGTAGTGAAATACGCAGCTAGAAACGACAAATAGATAAACTTGAAAATACGGAAAGTATTTGATAACTTATCAGAATTCTTGTCTTTGGTAAAACTTTTCGGCACAAGTGCCGTATAATCCAGGATTCCAAATTCTGAATTTTTTTGGCGATGAAGAAATGTTGCCAAGATGACGTAAATACTGGGGCTACCAACATAGAATTTTCTGCATAATTTTTATAGCTCTCCATATATATGACGTAATGAAAACAAGGTTGCCTGATACATAAAAGAATCCGTCAAAAAATCGCCAATCTCAGAATTTGGCATCCTGGATTATACGGCGTCTGTGCCAAACTTTTGTTTCTGACATTTTTTATTTTAGCCATTTAAAAGGGTTAAATGGGGTAACACTTAAGCCAGTTAATATTTCTTCAATATCTTGAATAAATTCATAATTTTTTGGTATATTATACTGATAATCAATATATTAAATAATTTCTGTTTTTTGTGCCAGAAACCAATCTCTGGTCAGATCATACTTGCAAAATTTTTAGGTATTTTTTTTCATTCTGCTTGATTTTTTCCTAAAAAAAATATTTTTATTGAGCTTTTCCAGAGATTTTACATGCTTACAAAAACTTCTATTATTAAAACTCCTATTTAATTGCCACATTTATCGGATCAATACAGATTCTGTTTAAAATTTTTGTGCTTAAAAATCAAAATCGGACGTCAGTTGTATTCGTTATTTTCCTGTATTTAATCTGTGTTATTTTGAAATTAGTAACTTTTCCCCTAAAAAAAAAAGAGAAACCAGAACTCACTCAGAATCCTTGTATTGATTTATGTAACTTGAGAAAGCTATTCATTACTTCATAAATGTAGATTTTGGCTTATTTTTAAGTACATTCAATAATACTTTTAATGCCGACCGATTGGCTGAGTGGTTAGCGTTCCTGACTCCTGAGCTGTTGGTCCCGGGTTCGAATCCCGGTTCGGGCATGGATGTTACTTTCCTTCTTTGTTCTCTCTGTTCTTTCTTCTGTGTTGTTGTATGAATATGGCCCGCCCTATAAACGGGTATGGCGCGGGCAACGCTACTCGCCTCCGTGACTTGGTTCACAGGTGCTCGCTGGGTAACGATAAATGAGTAGCAGTTTCTGGCCTTGTTGTAGCATAGGGTTCAGTCACCCTTGTGTGCCCGCCATTGGATAAAAAAAAAGTAATAATACTTTTAATTTATAAAATGTTACTATTTGTTTATTTTGGGCGATATTTTAAATAAAACTAAATCATATTAAATAAAAATATCTTAAATAAAAAAGTTAAATAAGTTCTTTTTAGGGATACTATCACATTTTAATGCAAGAAATTTATTATATATATATATATATATATATATATATATATATATATATATATATTTAAGGTTTATTATTTTTTTTATCAGGTTTCATTTACGAGTTAGACAAAGCTCATAAATTAAATGTTTAATGAGATAGAAAATATGACTTGATACTTTTTCTATCGCAAATGATCGATGTTCTTCCATTTATAGTTCTCTTTTTCTAATCATTAATCTTTATTAACTTTTTGTAAAACTATAATTACATTTATTAAGGTTAGATTTATAATTTTTACCCGCTGATGATAATGTTAAAATCATTACATTGAGTTAAACTTGCATCGAAAATGAATGCTGAATTAATTCGAAAATTCACAAGGCCATTCAATGTTGATGTAGGTCAGTGAAAGTGACTTGACCAGTTGAATGGTAGCAAGAGACGCGTTGGCGGTATAAAGGAGGGGAAAAAAACAAATTCTCATCCTCATTTGATAAGAAACTAGACTAGGGAGACAAATTTTTGCTCGATTATATTTTTGTTTCCCCCAAAATATTCTAAAGAATGCCTTTATATCATAAAATTGCTTTTCATTTCAACTATAAACATTTGATTTCACTGCTACATTTGATTTTCAAAGAAATGCAACTGGTTAATAAATTTTCTAAGTAAATAATATATTTAAACAAATTTTTTTCAAATATTTTTGAAAATCATTCACTGAATTAGTTCATAAATGAGGGTTTCTTTAACAAATGCAAATGTATAATGTTTATTTTAAAATAAAGTCCAAGCTATATACATTCACATAAGTCAAAATATTTAAGTTAACTTAGAATGTTTTAGTTTGTTATGTTTAGAGTGCTATATTTTTAATGAATTAAATAACTCTATAGGATAAAAGCATTTTAAAAAATACTTTGATCAGTGCACTAAAAAAATAAAGGCTGATTAAGCTCTATCTTTATTTATTAACTTTGTATGATAGACATGTTCAGACTTCTAAAATTAATGAGTGGATTTTAATCGTAATCAGTAATCTAGTATCAATTGTAAAGTTATTTGATATCTATATTGCAAAGAATCCATGTATTCTTCTTTAAGATTTCTTACATAAATTTTATATTCAGGTTTAACTTTGGCATGTTATTTTCAATTAAAATTCTATTGTTTACTGTAGAGAATTCTGAAGATGTATTTTTCAATTATTATTGGGTTAATTTTAAAAATTCACATCGTTTAATGAGAACTTTTTTGAGAAGGACTCCAACCAAATACGACTGTCAAAATTCAGTATTGGTGTATGTTAATATAGCGAAGTAACATTTTGGCCATACATAAATGCCAAAATGTTATTAGCAGATATTAATGGAAAAAAGGATTTTATACTGTATTTTTTAGTCATAAACTTGATATGCACATAAAATATCTAGTTTAAAGTTATAAAAATAAAATAATTAAAGTCAAATTTTCAAAATAAATTATCTTCTACGTACGCCTGTTATTATTTGAAAAAAATAGATTAAATTTTTGTTAGTTTTGGAGAGTTATATTGCTAATATTTAACACATTTTTATTGATACCATTTGGAAAATATCGTTGGTTTTGAAATAACCTATTCCTAATTAAATTTAAAAATTTGAATTTAAAAAAATTCCTCAAATCCTCTGATTTAAATTTTTTATGTTACAATTATAAGCACTGTTACAATTAGGAGTTAATTAATTATAAGCACTCTTCAATTAGATTTTGGGATGTTTTCAAAGTTTTTTCGGTAATAAGCACTTCTGTTCGATGTTTGAAAAAACCATGATGGTCCCAATATCGAAACGATAAGACAAAGAATAAAATTGTTTTAAAAAATATCTTTAATATAAACTAAAGAAGTACTATTTACGTTATGATCATACATGTGATTTATACAGTTATTGATTACATACATTTTTTTAAAAACTTTGTCATTTTAAATTTAATTGAAACTGGAAAAGATTAAAAGAACACGATTTCTTAAAATGAGTAAAATTTAATGATTGGATTTCTTAAAATTTATTAAGATATATTTTATTACATTACATACCAAATATTTTAATTTGAATTCATATAATTTTTCTGATATACTTCTAAATTTGTATCCATTGACTATATATAGCTGGAAAATATTTTGATCATATTTATAATAGAAATCTGAAATTTAGAATTCCTTTTTTTGATTATAGAATTATTAAGTCTTTGGAATTACTTGTATAAATTTGAGTGCAATAATTAATATTGTATTTGTAGCTTAACTTCCTCACAAGAACTCTTAAAAAATGTTTTTGTGCCTAGTTGAAGAAAATGATATTCTCCCAGCAATAATTTCTAAACTAATGATTGTTAATTGTATTTTCATTAGTAAATATAGAAATAAAATGTGCGTTTTTCGTCCTTCACACTTAAATTCTGTTTTTTCAGCTATGAGATTACTTTATTTGATGAGTTGTTCATCAGAAACATATCTTGAAAAGTTTATGGGTCTTAATTTTTTAAAATTGGCATATTAAAATCCTTTATTTTGTGAATATAATTATATGTTGTTGTTGCATGCCCCCAAAGGCCAGCAACGCTATACCAGGTCCATGACGTTGTACACTCTACAATAATCCAGAAGAGGGTCGTTAACCAAGTCCTGCCTGGAGAGCCCTAGGCACTCAAGGATATGTTCAGGCGAAGCCTACCCGTAGAGCAGATCGTACAGGTTGCAAAGGTTCGACAACCCTCAGAAAATTTTAGGGTTTTAAGATGTCCACTTCGAAATCGGGCGAGAATAGTTTGTTCCTGACGACTTAAGTCGTTAGTCAGGAGCCTCCGGGACGGGAACTTTGGTACTAGTAATGTACCGGAGGGACAATTCAAGTCATCCTGTTCTTAATTTTTATATAATTTTAAGTATATAATTATATAGTATTCAATGAATAATACTGTATTTTTATTTACACATTCTATCTTCCAATTGAGTTTAAGTTCAACCTGTTCTTTTATTATGTTGATGAAGTAAAATAATGTCAATTATATATTTTATCTCTCTTTGAATTTATAAAATATATGATAGTGTCATGAATATATTGAAAATTATGCACTTTATTCTTTATCCGTACATATTCCTTAACTTCTAATTTATAATTTGGCAAAGTAATGCTGAAAGTAAGCTTATGTTTTATAGAAAAACTTTTCAAATGCTTATGTACCAAATATAAAAAAATTTTAAGTGAACTTGGAGTAGTTAGCATTAATTGCTGAAATAATTATTTTTGTTTATTGATGACTAAATTAAAATCGAAATTTGTAGAAATTCTGCTTTTTTTTTTTATTGATTGAAGACTATTTTGACATCACGTTATTCATAAGATTATATTTTTTTCACTTCTTTGAGAGGGCAGACGTGTTCCGCATTGTTCAGTTTTGATCGCTTCATTTTAAACAAGTTAAATCTCTGGATTCGATCAACTTTGTTACTCAATTAATTAACCAGACAACATGCAGTCAGTCTACTTATGATGAGTTAAATACAAGTTATGAACGCAAGTGAACTTGCATTTTGGAAATGAGAATTGAAATTTTTGTTCCTTGAGTCAGTCATAAGCATCAAAAATGTTATTCGTAGTGACCTTGACGTTCGAAAATCGTGCTGTTAAAACAATACATAGCCAGCAAATGCAAACCACATGTTTTTTTTTTTTTCCAAAATGGAGAAGTTCTATTGTCTGTTTCTGAACGTATTCTATTCACTAATCCACGAATTAAATGCAAAGGTCTTAAATATGGGTAATTTTGGTAAATAATAAACATATTAAATAAAAATAGCATTTTTAAATAAAAAAAATTTACTAAATTCTATGGGACGTATAAAATTTGAATTAAAAACAACTAGTCAGTGGCTATGTTACTTTCTAACAAAATGTTTTGTTGATTTAAATGAAAATTTATCTTATTCTTCACAATTTATGAAATGTTTTTTTTTTAATTTAATAATAGAGATTTGTAAATAAATGATTTAAAAATCAAGAATATGCTTTCTGTGATCTAAAAGTTAATATCTTCTTGATTTCTTCATTTTTTTTCAAACCTGTCACTTTTTTAATAAACGAAATATTTTCGTGATTATGTTCACGTGAAACATCAATAAACGTATATCTACTGAATAAACTTTGCATCCACAAGATTAAATCAATCTAAAAAACACAACTACAGAGTAAAATTTTTCAATTTTTATTTTTCAGCTATATTTGGAAAAGGATGAGCCTATAATTTAAATAATATAGTAAATCACTAAAAAAAGGCCTAATATTTTGAATTATTATATAATTTTATTTGTTCTATTCATTACAATTTTGATTTGTTATTTTTTTAAATAATATTTTGGAACACAATTTCAATGTTATGCAATCTACTTCATGTATTATAATCCTTTGTATGTGTAAGAAGAGAATATTTGTTTGAATAAAATTCCATTTTTTTACTCAAAGTTCTCGTGGTGTGATAGGACAACATTTAAAGGAGGACAATTCCACGTTGTTATACTATCCACTATTAAATAGTTTGAGATTCATAGTGCGTTTTTATTTCTACACACGTTTTATCCGAGGTAGGTGTTTGGGAGTTTTCCAAGATTTTTTCATCCTTTACCAAGTGTAAATAGTCAAATATGTGCACATAACATAACATTAATTTGTAGGAACATTTTGTAATAGGAACACCAACATTACATTCTCAACATGGCTGTTCTAAATCACTTTCGAATCCAGCCGAACAGCTGCTTTAAAAAAAAAAAAAAATCGTGTTGCTGTCTCCGCAGCGCCATCTCGAGTCGTCGAAATCATTACAAGGCTATTATATATGAAAAGTTCTACAATCCGTGGTAATTTGATTTATTTATTGCTCAAATATTTCATTATTTTTGCACGCCAGACTCGAAGCTACATTTTAAAGTGTTTGACCAAGAGCAACTCTTCACTTGGTTGAAAACAACTTACTGGTCTATTATTTTTATCATTCATAACTCATGTAAATATTTTTATTTGTGTGTTACCAATTTGGGTTTTTTTTTTTTTTTTTAGAAGGGCTTAAGAGCCCTTTGTGGTAGTTATAAAATAATACCTAATAAATTATCCAGCGATCCCAAACTGGAAAAGCCCATCAAGAACAGCTTTGTTCGAATTAAATGCATGTAATCGATGGTAGATTCTCTGTAAATTCCTTATGAAGTTCTGATTTTTCTCTAAATAACCTTGGTGGGCGCTCGCGTCATGCATTCGGAACAGAATTCCACTTGTATTATAAAAAAGAAACAATATCATCTAACGATACAAAAGGAACATCTGTCGACAGTGAATTCGCTAACGCAATCACGGGAGATGACTCATGTTATCTCTTCACGGTTCGCAGCTTTCATTTTTAACAGCACTTGCGTTCACAATTTTTACCTGTTGACCAAAAAGTCAGTCTCCCATAATATGGGGCGAAGGTCGACAGATTAGTGGTATCGCCCAGTCAAAATCCGTAGCAAGTGGGAAAATGCTATTTAAAATTGTTTTCTTTTTTTTTTCACAATAGCTTAGATTTTTATTCATTATGACTTAAAATGTTTTTAGTGTATAAATGATACTTAAAAAATTGATGTTAGCTTACTTTATTCAAGATTATGAAGATTTTCCTTTTTATAATAGTATTTATATATAATGAATTTATTAGTCAAGTTGTACTTTCTGGAACTATCATTTATTTTAGTATGTATAAATGTCTCTAAGCTTTTAAACAACTGTGTCAAACTGTTTATTTCATCAAATGTTTAACCATAATCAGAAAGACAGCTCTAAACGCTCGTATTCGAGTAGTGAGATAATCTCGATTTTTATGCTGAGAAAGTGTGATTTTATTAAGCTGATTTGGCTGATCAGCTTCTTATATAACGCAAGTGCTATATAAGAAGCTGAACTAAGTGGTCTGAACTTCAGCTTTTAAATCATGTGGGTTCCCAAACTTTTTTTTCTCGTGGACCACTTTTAAAGCTTTACAATTTTCGGAAGACCCCTTACTGCTACATTTCTACTGTATTCCCAAAACTCCTAAAAACTAGCACATTTTCTTGTGTCCTATTTATTAAAATGATATTTGTGGTTATACAAAATTATAAACATTTATTAATACGAACAATCAACGACAAAAACTCTACAATGAACTCTGAAATGTAAATCGACAGTAAAAAATAAAAAATACTTTTAATGAGACGGATGTACTTGATGAATTGACAGGGAATTATCAATATTTGGCTTCAGTTTTGTAAGAAGTCATCTCAAATCTCTCCGTTCTGTGATGTTCAATCTGCTTTTTTTTTTTTTGTTAATAAGTTGATTATAACGAAACCAAAACTTCAAAATTTTTGTTCTTTTTTATGAAAACCAAACAATTTTTCGTGGACCCCCTACTTACAACTTGTGAACCCCTGTTTTCTTTTCACGTGTACGTGGATCCCGTGTGATCTCCTATATACCCCTGGGGGTCCACCTGGACCACTTTGGGAACCTATGTTTTAAATAAATCGATAGTGAGTTCGTTTTTCGCATCAGGCGGCTTGTAGGCCGTGGTAACCTCCTGATTGGTTAGAGAGTCTTTCTCGTTATCGGAAAGTAGTGCATTGGAATCCCGCTTTAAAGGAAGATAAGTCATCTTCGCTAACGGTTTCTGGGGCTCGTTAGATATGTTGTGGTCGCAATGACCTTCCAAAAGAAATGATACTTTTGGATGTAGCAGGTCAAGTATTGGATGGGTTCTGCTTGGTTAACTGCTTCTAATTTAAATTACGAAAACTCATACTCGGCTGCTTCTATCGAATTGGTGGAGTCCAACTCAGGATTAGATTCAGGGAAGTTTGCTGGTATAACAACATATTTTTGGGTAAAAATATATTTGAGGGTGCCCCTTGGCGAGTTTGGCGATTTTTGTTTGGCGCCAATCCTGTTCACGCGGAACACTGTGCAAACAGTAATGGTGGCCAAAACACAATAAAATTTCAAAATAATGCAGTAAGCACATTAAAAAAAATGTACTTACTTTATTTCTCTGGAATATCCTCACTTTGAGGTACACAGAATTCTCTAATAGCACCTACAGATATTGCTTAAATTTATCCTTAGAAGAAAAGCAGTCAGAATCTAAACCAATCAGAACCGTGAATGGATTTTAGAATAACGTTTAGGGTTGTCATAAATAGAACAACATCGCCCAGCTTGGCGATAAACTTGGCGAGAATTCAAGGGGCACCTTCAAGTATTGTCTAACCTATTTTTGTAATTTTTTAATTCCTGGATAATTCTTCAGCTCAAATATTGAAATAGAACAGAAAATAAGTCACGAAGAAATGTTTTTATTTTTCGAAGTTTGAATTCACATTTAGGGAAGATACATTTTTTTGAAAAAGAAGTTTTAGAATTGGAATCGTTATTTCGACACTTCGTTTCAAAAAATATTAACTATTGAAACCTATCTCTCTAATTCAAAAGAATTTCCTTGACTTTGTTTTTCATTCAAAATAATTTGCATCTTATAATTTTTTAGAAAGTAATTTTAAAAAATCTTGAAGAATCTTTGATTTTAATTCTTATTGGAATCGTGAAATTTCATCTTAATCCATTTCTTGCTGATTCATTGGAAACAGCACCTAAATAAAGATAATAATTTTTCTAACTTAAACAACATGGAATTTGCACAGAAAGTGGAGCAGTTTGTGGTTTCCATCATTTTTACTTATTTGTGAACAAAATGCCGACATAACTATGAATGACGTTTCGACATGTGTGCGGCAGATACGTCTGACGCTACCCATGACCTCATAATTCATCCTACAAATGCAATATGCTCTTTTGACATTTTGGAAAATTCAGCATTTTATTATTAACAATAACGATGCTTTCTTCCCCTTCATACATATTTGGTAACACGCTATCGTAAAAAAAGCGAACTTCCGAATGCAGATAATACATTCATCTTTAATTCAATCTAGAAATAAAAAAAATTTCATTCGATATAGCTAATATAAACTTGTCAGTTTTATTTGACTTGATTAATTTCGTTAAAAGTCACTAAATTAATATATTTTAAATCTAAATGTGTTCTTATGAAAATATATTCGGTTTTTATAAATAATGTATTCAACACAAAAATGAATGGCAAAGAATTTTGTTCATAAAAATTTCATTTGCATTACATTTTATTGTTTATTACTATGACTTATAAAAAGCAAACTATGCTGAACTTTTCTTAAGACTGCTGAATACACAAAGGACCTTACAATTTGGAAACTAAGTAATTAAATTTCTTGCAGATAAAATAATTTTAATTATTTGAAACTATACTTTTGAGAAACATTTATATAATACTGTATTTCAAAATGTACTTACTTTTCCCTAATTTGTTTTTATAAATTTTCTTTTTATATTCTCTGCTTATTTTTTTGTATCTATTTGAACATGACAATTTTTTTCTTGCTTTTTCTTTGTTATAATGAATTTTATAAATGAACTCAGTAAAATTATTACCTTATAATATAAAGGAATTAATTATATTTTATTTCTATTTTGATAAACTTGTATATTTTGTAAATGCGATATGTTTCACATAGATAGCAGTTTAACAAAGAAAGAATAGCAATTGATATATTTGAATATCTTATTAAAAATTTGTTATTGATATAGTTTTATATTGTTTTCATAACAATATTTGTCCCATGAGCAATAATATTGTGAATTGTGAGAGCTATTTTTGTAAAGTCAGATGAAAATGGACTGAGAGCATGTATCTTAATACTAGTTTTCTTTGCCGCCCAACTTGTCTAGTGGTCAGCGCGTGTCTGACTGCGCATAGGGAGGTCCTGGGTTCGATTCCCGGTTGGGGCATGGATGTACTTTCTCTCTCTATCTATCCTGTCTTTGTCCCTTCCTTGTATGAATGAAGTGTGAATGGTTGCCTACCCTATAAACGGGTCCCTATGGCATGTGTGTACTGAGGATGTCGGACTCCACACCAAAATAAGGTTCAGTTGGAAAAGTGGAGCAGCGCACCGCATGTTCTCAGCCTAGCTAGCACACGACAATGAATGAATGAATGAATCTAATTTTAATATAAGAAGTTACGAAATATAGTAAATCGTGCCTAAAATGTGCTGAGGTGGATAATGATTCGACCTGGAAAGAGTGAGTAGATGCCCTTTGGAATGATGACATCAAGTACCATTTGTACCCGTGTCGTCCGTCCCAGATTTCATCAGTGAAATTTGGAGTGATAATACTCCAGTTTGCAAATTATGTCTTTTGACTTCGAATAAGTTCTGCCATCGGGATTCAAAAAATCATGGTTGATTTAAAAAAAAAAAAACCCATTCTCTTAACAACACTGAGCATGAATTCACACTGGATTCACTTACTCGTGGCCTTGTTTTCTGTTGTTGTTGTTGCTTATCCCCGACTGGCGTGACAGTACCTTCACACCAGCCCCATGAATCCAAAAATAGTCAGTCTCTCAAGCACCACCTCCGGTCTCAACTCCATGTCCCCTCTCTCACACCCAATGCACGGAAAAATATGAGATGGGGAGGCCTGAACCACTCGACATTTGGGACAGAGAGGGTAGACCTTGGTAGCAGAGATGTGTCTCTGAGCAAGCAGGTGGCCACTTCGCAGTCTTGTCAGAGCCGTTTGGCTGCATCTCTTGTGTTTACCCACCAATGCGGAACCAGGATGTTTGCATGTGTACCATTCGTGGGTAGGAATGGTATCCCTAAAAGTAGCATTGATAGCCATCCGAACACTAGAGGGGCCTTGTTTTATAAAAGATAATAACCACAGAAGAACTCAAATCATGGAAACCCTGCAATGTTAACTTTCATTTCATGACTCGACTTCAGTACTCGGATCTTGTCTACATGATATGGCGACAAAAATAACTTCTTTATAGAGGAAGAAATGTCGATGAAATTTTTATCCAATTTGAAGAAAGATTACAAAGTTTCTTAGTTCCTCTCTCTTAGGTTATCCGTTTCCCTTTTTTTTAATACATTAATGAATTAAAATATTTAATTTATAATGTCACACTTTTGTCCTAACAAATAACAAAGGGTGTGTAAAAAAACAAATAGAAAAGTCACTTTTAAGTGAATTATTTATTGGTAAAAAATATAATGACGATGCTATTTTATAAAGGCTTTCTTTAAATCTTTTTTAAAGTTTCATTCATGTTTATCAATATAATATTTGGTACAATGTGTAAAAAGAAATTTTTGTTTTAAAATAAACTATAAAGTGACCTATTATTTTTTGTACCAATAAACATTTTTAAAAGTAATTAAAAGGTAATAAAAGCAAACTATATGAGTATTAAAATAATAAAAAAAAACATTAAATTAATTTTATAAATAAGGCTCGTTATAGATTTGTGATTTGGTGGCGATCTTTGTCGTAAGATCCCGAATATAATCCCACTAACAATTAAACAACGAGAGATGGTTGCTGCGTTTCTATTTTCTTCATATACATTTGTCGGGATGAGTGCTTGAAAGTTTTCTTGGTTTATTCCCTTGAAATACCTAGGTGCCATTACCTATGCGAATTAATTCTGGAAATTAATATTATACGTTACGAATGTTAAAAGTATTTCCACAGTCGTTTTCCATTGGCTATTTTTCACCCGGTGTGAAAATTTTATACTTATGTACAGCGTGCCAAAATGACAAAAATCAATTTCGAGGTCACCCTCAAGTAGAATATAACCGATTTCGGCTTTTAATGTGTTAAATGTTATTTGATAATGGGATCATTAAATATTTTTTAAGTAAAAGCTTTCAATAGTATTTTTTTCACAAACTGAATCATGAAAGAACAAGTAAAGTTGTATATAATTTTTTATTACTATGATTTCTAAATTAATTATTTTTGGCTTACAGTCAACGATGAGAATAAAAGTAATTCTTAAACTTAAAATTCTAAGCATTTAAGTACAAATTGAAATTTCAATTATGATTCGATCTATTTTAAAAGTACACATAAAATATGATTTAAAGTAAGGAAAAATATTTCACTTAAGGAGAACAAAAATGAAATTGCTTATTAATTGAATATAAGATATAATGTTCAGTACTTGTATATAAAATATTGATTATGCACATCGATTCAATAGCTTAAATTGCAATAAACAGCAATTCTAATTTTAGTAGCATATAAATTTTATTATTTAAATAGTTTTTTTATTTAAATCATAGTAGTATATTTTCTTGTAATAAAAATTTATGTAATTATGAAGATATTGTAGAAAGAAAGTGTAATATTATGCAAATACATGTAAAAATAATACAATAGTACGCCCAGTTGATCGAAATGTATTGAATTAGTGTGGCTTATAATGAATTCGGTCGACTATTGTTAGCTGTAAGATATAAAAATTGATTTGTGCTCTATTTTTTTTATTCAATTCGTGTTTTATGTGTTTATTAAATTGCTTAATCAAACACTGAGTCTTTATTTCGTAACAGTTCTCACAGCTTGTGAACAGCAAACTTGAAATATGTTGTAAATTGCTATTGATTTTTATGCAAGAAATTTCATTTTTTTAAAAAATACATTCAGCTTGAAAGTTGCATTTTATTATTTTAATCCATTTCAATTTAAATAATTCAATAGCAAATCAATATTTCTGCCTTGTTTTTTTCCTTTAAGTTATAATTCAGTTCAGTTCATTGAAATTTAATCGCGAACAAGTTTTTGCTAAATATAAAAATATGCGGAATATTTAATAATAAGTATAACGGGGTAAAAAAAAATAATGTATTTAATTTCAAAGTCATTTACATTAATGCCTTTGGCAACAACTGAAGCATGTTTATACTCCAGGTCATAATTTATTCTTAGGTCACTTAGTGTCAAACTACATCCAGCCAACACGTGTGAGGTCCTCTGTAAAAAAAAGGTTAGTGGGTGGAGATGATCCCACCGCATAAAATGCCAGTATCAGAAGAAAGTGAAAAGGATGGTCAACAGTTTTTATGACGAACACCAGATCCCTTTTAATCTGAGTTGTGTTTTTGCTAATTTGCCACCCTCTGAGAAAGAGGATGCTGAAGAGTTCTTGCGTAATTGGATTTGACGTGATACACAGAAAGTCAATTTCTTAAGCAATATGCTTAATAATACCGCATTTTAAAATTAGAGGACTACTTAATGGCATGAATTGTTCCTATCTGAAATTCTTATGCCAAAAATAATATAAATGAAACATAAGTACACTCGTGACGAACGTAATAAAAATAAAAAGGAATTTTTTTTTTCCGTTGAACTTTAGTGTTGTTACATTTCGATTATTTTCGTCATAGTGTGTTTTTCGAAATGCGATTTATTTTTAGTCGTCAATATAAAAGGAATGTAATAGCTTTTTAAAGTGTAACTTAGGCTATCAGAGGTAGGTACATATTATGTCTTCTTTTATAGTTAAGTTAAAGTCTCTTGGACGAATTAGCACTTTATACTAACTAAAATAATTATAATATATTTGCATACATATAAATTATAGATGCTCTCGTGTTAAATCATTCTATGGCTTATATAATGAAAGAAAGGCTTGAAATGAGAGAAAACCTCAGAAACTAAAAGGATTGCAATTATTTCCCAGATGAAATTAAAATAATTATTTCAAAATCGATTGCTATTTTTAAATTCTTTATTGTCTAATTCTAAACTAAAATAATCTTTATTGAATTCATTAATCATAATTACTTTTGGTGTGTGCCTACCAGCTTGTCTAGTGGTCAGCGTGCCTGACAGTGGATAAGGAGGTCCTGGGTTCGAATCCCGATTCGGGCATGGATGTACTTTCTCTATCTATCCTGTCTTTATCCTTCCCTTGTATGAATGAGGTGTGAATGGTTGCCTACCCTATAAACGGGCTCCTATGGCATGTGTGTAGAGCAAAGTCGTACTCGTACCTACATGGTGCTCTAATTAAAAAAAGACACTCCTCTTCGACTTAAACTCGCATAGCCAAAGGCATAGCGAGGTTGGCTTGTCCAAGTGTCATTAGAAACAACAACTTTTGGTGTACTTATTGAAATAATCACATATTTACAAAAGCAGTTATGAGTTTTTCCATTTAGAAAAATTGGTTATTTAACTGAATTTAAATTGAAAAAAAAGGAGGATGAAAAATAATGATTAATTATTTACCCACAAAAAGCTAAAAGATTTTGTTTATGTGTAAAATAAATATTCATTTCTCTTGCCGTCACGAAAGTAAAGCAAATGCATTTGCATCTCATTACCTTTACCATACAATAAGGCATAAATAAGCATTTGCTTAGAGTCGCGAGTCCGCTCCCTTTTTGCTGAGTTGAATGAAGACATGTTTACGAACTCCATGACCTTCGTCGTGTTTTCTAAGAAATGATAGTCAGATTATTATTGTTCCCCATACGTGAGCATTTCTTATTCTTTAAGTTTGACACACTCTAAGTCTAAAATAATTTTTTCCTTGACTGAATTTTGTAACTCCTCTGTCATGGATTTTAACTGTTGTGAGCCGTTTATTTTTCCTTAATGCGTCATTCAAAATAATTGAAATATGCATTATCACGGATCATTCAAAATATTCTATTATATCGTATGAATATGGAAAGTTCAGTTAGTCAGAAAACCTGACTTATTTTGTGATTATGCCCATAAATTAGTTACTCATAAACTTTTACTCAGGCTAAGAATTTTAGAATTACTACACGAGGAACAACAATATAGTTTTTTTAAAAATACTTCAGTTTATCTATACCCTCTCTGAACGATTAATTTCCTGAAATATCGAATTTTTACTCTAGTGATTAAATTCAGAAGATAATATTACTAGTAATCAAAATCTAAGGTCGACCAGTTATGCAGGTGATTCTAAATTATTGGGTGAGGAAAAAATTTCAAACAAAATGGAGAAAAAATTGTTTTTTTTGGAGAAAACTGGGCGAATTCTTTTAATTCTTGTTCATAAATCGAAATATTCTTTACTACTTTTTCTTTTTCAAATTGCATTTTAATGCATCATCGTAATATTGCCGCATAGAGAAAGCTTACCAACGAGCTCAGTGGCTGAGTGGTCAAAGCACGCAATCCAACCCAGAGGTTGCGGGTTCAATACTAGCCACGGCTGTTGTATCTAAAGTATGGATTTTTTGTTTGTTTCTTTAATTATTGTTTCCTTTTGTTCTCCAACATTCTAGACCTTTCTTTGTTATGTTAATTAGTTGCTTCTCGAATATTCTATTACTGTATAAAAGCTTATACCCACTAGTCGTGGGCAACTTCTCGACCTTGTAAGGTTACAAGTCGCTACTTCGCTTCAATAAACTTGTTTGTTTAAAACCAACGGTGTGTTCACTTAAATCTTCGTGACTATATGATTTGGAATTGTAAAGATAATTATTAAGAATGTCTCTGATAAGTATATTGTTAGCTAATATATAAAACAGCTTTTATAGTAAAGGTAATATACACCCAATCCACCTCCAGTGGGTCCCCTCGCATGTTGGTCTGCCTGGGAATGAAGTAGCCGATGACCTTGCAAAGGCTGCCGCCAGTAATCCTTTGAACCCGGAAGATCGCATGGCACTAACACCATCAGAGATCTCTTCCATTACTAAACAACTTACTTCTAAAACTTGGGCTGACCCTCCTGCTCACCCTTGGTACTTCCAAAGACATCCTGGAGCCGCCACAACATTTAAGGGCTCCAGAGTACATCAGACGACACTGTCTCGACTTTCTACTGGCCACTTGAAGTGTATGATCTTTGAAGACGGTGAAAGAAAATACCCATCATGCCCCAAGTGCGACAATGCTCCGTTTTGCCCGCAACACATCTTGAAGTTCTTGGGGTTTTCTCGTGAGGAGGCTGTGAAAAGTCCACATCTGCTTTTTGGACTGTCTTTGATCTCATGGATCTGGTCTGGTTCCACTAGACCAGATGGGGGTTAGTCCCCCCTTCACAGTTTTTATGAAACAAAAGACGAACTACACCCTAATGATTTTAAGTGAATGTGAACAATAAATATTTAAAATTATTTTCATAAGTTAATAAAAAACTATCAAGATAGATAATACTGAAAATTTTGCGATTTATTAAATTATTTTAAATTTAGTTTTTAAATCTATTGATAACATTTTAGACTTGGAAGATCATTTAGTTAGAATAGTATTACCTTCGCATTATGCACATAAATTTATTTTTCCAGCAACTGTGAAGTGTGATTTTCTCAAAATAAATTTGAAAATGTCCACTTCTCTAAACGAATTTACCTTCTCAAATGGCTCCTTTTTAAAGACACCAATTATTGAATTTAAAATTTGATATACGAAAACATTATTTCACTGGGAATTTTTTTATTGCGATGACCACTAATATTTTCTAGTTGTGAAAAAGATTAAAGTTTAAAACGCCAAAAGTGTATTTATGCTTGTTTGTAATTAATTTATGTATTTAATTTAAACTTTTTACGTGACTTACAACCAGCATATTATTTCTGTTCCAATGCATTTAATAATTATGTTGAATTGAAGCAACTTAATAAAATCTTACATGCTGTAGTTAAAAAATGAAATTTAACCCTGATTACTTTTAATCTTACAATATTTTAATTTTTGGATTAATTTTTTGTATTTTTATAAGCTGTTTTATAAATATTTTGTTTAAAACAGCTTTATTCATTGTAAAATGTATAATGTAGATTAGAATTAAATATAACAATTTTTCTCTTGCCTTTTTGTGTTAATGATATTTTTTATGATTGCCTTGAACAGTTTTTTTATGAAAAAATAATATTCATGTCCTGAAATTTATAATTCTAAATTCATAAGTTTTGCAGATAAATTTCATTCGATTTCATTGATGAGAAAATGTTAGTGTATTTCTAAAAATATGTGTTAAGTACGTTAAAAATAGAAACAATCTGAAGCAATTAAAAGGGAGAGAGAGAGAGACAGAAAAGATTGATAATAGGAATTACAAGTTATCTTTGATTCTTATAAATTTATATTGTTATAATGCATTTAATTTGTATTTATATTTTGATATACACATTTTAATGCAGACAAAACATGCAAAACTTTATTTTAACTTTAAGCCTCAAGTATGAATTCTTTCATACTGTTTTATTAATTTATTATCCAAATATAAAAAAAATATTATGAAAAATTGTATATTCAAGGGATGATAAAGAAATTTACACCTTATTAAATTTTATACAAAAATAATGATTTTTAAAAATCAAGAATTGTTATGTAATAAGTGTTACGCATGTCCCATCCACCAGTAAAAGAGAATGACTTCCAACAATGAAATTTTGCCAATAATTTGAAATTATATATCAAAATTGTTACATTCGGAAAAAACATAATATCAATTTTAGAAATATTTTAATATTCTGTTATGTATAAAATCAGAGAAGTTATTTCTCTGATTTTATACGTAACAGAATCATAAAATATTTCTCATTGCGATACAGAATAAGATTATTTTGCCTGGTACTGTATTCTTTTTAGATTTTACATTTAAATAACTTCTTTTCTGTTGTTAAAATAATGAATTTAATGTACTTATATATTTACTTTTTCAAGCAAATTAGCTCAATTTTTTATTTATCCTATGTTTTAAAATAGTAGTTTTAACTTTTCTTTTAAAAAATTGGCACTGGTGCCGTATAATCCATGATTCTAAATTCTGAATATTTTGGCGATAATGTTGCCAAAATGACGCATCGTGACGTGCGCGGTGACCTAAATACTAGGGTTACCAAAATAGAACTTTCTGCATAATTCTTATAGGTCTCCATATGTATAACATAATAAAAACAAGGTTGCCAGATACATAAGAAAACCCACCAAAGAAATCGCCAATCTCAGAATTTGGAATCATGGATTATACGACACCCGTGCCAAAAAATTCATTAAGATTACATTTCCTTAAGTATGACATGAGGAACAGTTTAAAACCATATAGTATCAAATTAGTGAATTTGGGCTAGTTTTTCTGGTCGACGAGATTTTACATACCCAGCAAATATAAAAACATAATATCAATTTTAGTAAAATTTTTTAAGTTCCAATTATGAAAAGTGTGTTTTATATTTTTAAGTATTTTCACCTAATTAAAAACTTGATTAAGCTAATAAAGATTGTTCTATTTTTTTAAAAAAAATTTCTTTTTTCTTTAGGAGCATTTGACAATGTACAGACTAACTTTGAGGTTACTGCTCTTGGTAAGCGTGGTTCTGGCCGACCCACAAAGACCCTTGACTTCCATGTCCACAGCTCTATTTCCGGCTAATGCTCCAGCAACCACTCTCAAAGTTGGATGCCCCAGAAGAGAAGACATCCACCCATGCGAGTGCCTGGAAATTCCAAAAACTGATTCCAGCAGCGGAGAGGCTGAGCTGGAAACGGTGGCCTTTTGCAAGACCATCCGAAACACCCAGGTTCTGCAGAACGCCATGAAGGGAATGCAAGGCCACATCATCGACTTCATGGTTCTGGATAGTTGCAAGCTGCCCCCTTTCCCGAATGGACTCTTCTACAACGTCGGAATCAAGTGGATGGAAATCCTGAACTCCACAGTGCAGTTGAAACAAAACTTCTTCGAGTGCGCGAGCAACTGCTGGTGAGAAGACTTAGCAAGTTTCCAATTTATGGACTACAAAAGATTTGCGTCATTTAAATGCATAATATCCCTGAGGACAATGTCTTCAACACAAATCGACTTTCCTTTTTTATTCATGAATGTGCCAGAAATTCTAGGCCAGTGAAGTTCTCGAAATGGATGCCTAAACAAGAAAAAATAGCAAGTGAATTTTGCCTTCGTTCGATAGAAGACCACTAAAATTGTATCGTTAGAGGAAAATGGATCAATGGATTTCATTTTATTGAGTGCTTTATATGCATCATGCATTATTCCACAATTCATTTGATTTTTAATAATTCACAAAATGTCTTAAGTGTTGAAAACTGATAAAATTTTGATAAAAATAGTGAATATTCAATTGGGAGCGATATAACTGCCAAATTTTGTTGCAGTGATTGTGCTGGTAACAATCTGCGATTACAACCGAGAATATAAACTGGTTAATTCCATAGCTGATTTTATTATATATGTATTGAATAAATTCGTTTTACAAACAAGTAATATTTCTAGATATTGATGTTTTATATTCAATTTAAAATTTTATACATTTGATTTTTCCAAATTTGTACTTTTTGACCACACTACGACTTAATTCTGCAAAAGAAAGAACTTATCTACGTTGTTCACATAAAATTGCATATATTTCAGGCATAATTTTTTACATCAGTTATTATAAGAGTAGAATTTCGGTTTTTACAATTGCTTTCATTTCATTTAGTATTTTTTTCAATTAAATCTATTTCATGTTCTACTTCACCAGATTCATTAATTTTACAAAAATTGAACTAGGACTGATAATATATTCAGCTATTATCTGTTAAAGTTAACAACCTTAAAATCACAAAAAAAGGCATAATTTTCATGTTAATAATGAGTTTTCTTATAATGAATAACACATTTCTTAATTATAACCTACTTTTAAATTTCAAAAGCGTCAGTATATCTAAATAATTACTCTCACCATTTCAAAAATTTCAAGAGTACGTTTTAAACATCTTTCTTAAAATATTTCTTAAATGCTTTATTTACGCGCCAAATGAAATAGCAATTTGATTTTCAAAAGATAAAAAAAAAATTCATAACGTAATATAACACCAAATGTTTGAAAAAGGTTTTTATAACTACAACTTATATACATATGAAATTTACATTTTAGAAGATTCAGAGAAAATTTTTCGATTTACTAACAATAGTTAACATTAACTATTCATTAAGATTTTTTAATATTTCACTAATCTTTCAAAAATATTACGCTTAAATTGTTAATTAATTCACATAACTTTAATATACTGTGATGCTTATAAAATAACATCGAAAATTTAAAGTTATAAATTTTGCTAATTTAATAAGTTTTTATTTATTAATAATAAAGTAATAAATAAAAACTTATCAGTTTTAAATTCCTTTTGATTCTTTTTGCTAGGTTACAAACAATACTATATTAGTAATTAACATTTTCCTGATATTTAAAAAAAAAACTTGTATTTGCATTGAACATTTGCAAAAATGTATCTTTTATTTCCCAATAACAATTTAACATATTTAAATGATTGAATATTTAACTCAAATCGATTTACAAAGTTTCAATATAGATTTATCTAAAATATCTACTGTATCGAATAATTGTAGCACCATCTTTCATATTATCATATTTGCATGTCGTAGTCATAAGTTTTTTAATTGTTGTGATACTAGTAACTGTTAAATTTTGTAAATAAAATTCATTTATTGCTGTATTCGTTATTTAATTTTCTTCATCATGATTATCATTTTTATTTTTTCTTGAATCTAGGAGCATTAATTTGTCTTTAGCTCATTTTTTAGAACAATGAATGTGTTATTTATCTAAAAGTAATTATTCTTAACTGAAATATTTAAAAGGAAATTTCAATCAAAAGGAATTTTACATTTAGCAGAAAAAAAATAATAAGTTACAGGTGAAATACATAAACAGCTGTTATTTTAAATTTGCCAAAGAAATTTGGTACTCATATTCTTAAGATCTGTTATGAATATTAACAGTATTTTTAATTACATAAACTTCACGAACCTTACGCAAATGACTACGGTCTATTTTCTGCAGTTTACTTTTTTGTAACTTTTAATTCTTTGTATTTTGCCTGGCCATTGGAAATAAAAAAGAAAACTTTTAAGAAATTAAATTTGGTATATTAGTGTTGATCATATTCAATTACAAATATAATATTTTATAATGATTTTAGAAATTATATATATACATATACATATATATATATATATATATATATATATATATATATATATATATATATATATATATATATATATATATATATAAAGCTTGCTTATGAATGAAATTTCCTTTTTATTGATTAAATATACACTGTGTATTTTTTCAAATTCAAAGCATAATTTTCTTCTAGATTTTGTTTCGATTTCTTTAAATATATTATTTTATTGCCGACCAACTTGTCTAGTGGTCAGCGTTCCTGACTGCGGATAAGGAGGTCCTGGGCTCGAATCCCGGTTCGGGCATGGATGTACTTTCTCTCTCTATCTATCCTGTCTTTGTCCTTTCCTTGTATGAATGAGGTGTGAATGGTTTTGCCTACCCTATAAACAGGTACCTATAGCATGTGTGTACTGAGGAATTCGGACTCCACACCAAAATATGGTTCAGTTGGAAAAGTAGAGCAGCGCACCCCATATTGCCAGCCTAGCTAGCACATGACAACAACAACATATAATTTTATGAAAGAGATGAATGCTTGAATTTCTTAATTATCAGGTTACGACTTTTATTATCATATAATTTCATACGCTTACTTTAAATACTGTGAATATGGCCTTGAAAAATGTTGAATGCGCACAAATTTAGAATTTATACTAATAGTATTTTTAAAAAATCGTTTACATGATGTGCTTTTATTATTTAATTTAATTTCTAATATTGCTTATCAAAATGTTAAATAAATGTTATTTTATTAGTTTATTAAACAAATTTATTTTTGCCTAGAACTGTTCACGAAAAAATATTTCTCATAATATGTATTAGTTTTTTTATATTATTAACCTTAAATAAGAAAATTCGTCAAAGAAGTTCATGAATTCGGCTTTAACTCAGTTGTACGTATTTAAAAAATGGTTTGGAATCCACTTTAAACTGTAGCTAACATGTTCAAAAAATAACTGTTATGTGACATATAAAAACCAAAAGAAATTAAAATTTTTAAGCTTTATTCTACTTAATGATTTTTAATTTCGGTTAACAAAAACAAATTATAAAAAATATAAATTATTCATTCAATCTGAATATTATTTAATACTTAATATAAAACAAAGAAATATAGAATTAAGTTATACACGACAGCAAAGCATTTAAAAATAAAATTTAAGCCAATTTTGATCTCGCAATTTATATACTTTAATAAAAAGCATTTAGTAAGCTTCACATGATATAGGAAAACTTGTTTCTTTAGAAATAATTTTTATACCTTATTTTTTTTAATTTTTATATCATTATGTGTTTGGATTGAAATTCATAAATTAATATTAAGGCAAAGAATGCATTTTTTTTTATTTAACACCAAAAAGAAAAACATCAACCCAAATGACATTATGTAAATACTTACAAATGTGTAAAGCCTTTTCACTAAAGTATTAATGTATCTAGAAAAATGTTTGCCAAAATGTGATATGCTGAATTTCAAACCAAAAACATATTGCTAAAATTAATTTATTTATTATTATGATTAAGAATTTCGTAATTTTTTGGGTAAATTCCGAAATGCAGCGTTTCAGTTTGAATGAAGATTTGTTGTGTAAACTTCTTAAATCACAAAGGTTTCTCCTATGGATTTTCCACTCAACCCTTATGAATAGCAAATTTACTTGAGATGGATAATTTGTTACATTTTTAAGTTTCTCTTTGTAAGTTCTTATAAAAAAATACATCAACTTTTAAAACTTCACATAAAGTCAATAAACTCTTTCCATTAACTGAAAGTATTTCTTTTTTTTTCCCTTTCTATTTTTTTTTCCTTATTATTTTCTTTACCAAATCTCTTAAGATTCTTTGTTTCTTCAACAAGCAATATTTTATCCCCCTACCTTGAATTTATTTACTTAATCCCACGAAAATGCATTAATTTCTGAAATTCAGAAGTTTGGCCATAGTTTGGCAGCACTAACTGCAAGAACACGCGCCAACGCGCCAAATCTTCAAGCTAAGTTGTGCATAATTTTATCATTAAAGTGCGTGTGCGTGCTAAATGCTTTCGATTAAGCAGAAATAGAGAGCGAAATGTGGAAACATCATTAACATCTGCTATTTTTCAAACAAATGTCCATTTGCAATTTTTATGAAAAATAGTGTTTGAGCAGATGAATTGGAAGGAAACAGCTTTTCTCTTCACAAATGTAAGATTCCTAAATGGCGAATTCTTGCACTTTTCGATTTGTGCTTAAGAATGTTGAACTGATGAACTCTTATATTAGATTAAAAAAATAAATAAAAGTGGATGATTAATAAGATAAAAGCTAAACACACATACCAAATTCAACTGAATGATATCAAAAGTAAAATTAAACAACCATAATTTTACTTTTGATATCATTCAGTTTTCTAATCGCTGTATATTTATTAATGTGAATAAATCACACTCAATGTTATGAAAGCAATATTAAATTTTTAAAATTACTCCAGCTTTCAAAATTGTATAGTGATGAGAAAATTATAGAAAAAAATTACTGGAAGAACATAAAATATTTAACGTGTTTTATCTGAAGTGATATATATATATTATACAATGTGAATTTGTAATTTTGCAAAATGTACTGCATAATAAATATTATAGTTGTTTGATTAATAAATATTATCGCTTTCTCAGTAATTATTTGCAATTCTATGAATAAAACAAAATTTCCGTTTTCAATGAGTGTTGATAGCTTTATAAAATTATTCCATATTAAAGAAAATTAGAGACGAGAGATTATAAAAACTAAATTTTATAAATTCGTGAGGTTTTTTTGTGTATAGTATTATTACATGGATTTTTTTAACTAAAACATTTTTAAATTAAATATAATGTAACATTTATTTAACTGTTAATTTACATTCAATTTAACAAATAATTTAGGTTAATTTTTTTAATTGTATTTCCAATTTGTACTTAACACTAAAGAAAAATGCATTAAAATACTACTCCCAAATTCCCAAATCCTGTAGGATTAGGGAAAAACTAGAGAATTTTAATCCTAGTAAATATATATTTTCTTAATATAAATCTTGAATCAACATAAATAATTATATATTCTTGCTCACAACATTTTTAAACTAAACTACTTGCATTGGTATATAATAAAATTGCTCATTAAAGACATAGATAATGTTCTTATATTGACAGAAAGCTCTTCTGCTCACAACATTCAATTAATTTTTTTAATTAGTGGCCAATTTTCAGAATATCAAACAAAATACAGTCTTTTCTAGCATCATAAACTCTTTGTTATAGTATTCACTGAAAAAAAATTTCTTAAATTTAAATTATTCTTAAGAATTCTCAAAAAAACTTGAATTATTCATATTTTTCTGATATAGAATAAAAATAGTTCTAGTGAAGTAGTGATATTTTCTTCTAAATGAAGTAATTTCTGCAACTAGGCACAGATATTCAAGTTAGAGATGAATTGATGTTTTCAAAATTGTGCTCTTTTATGTGTTATACATTTTGACACATTTTTTTCATAGTTTAGCTTAGTGACAAGATTTATAATTAAATTAGTGTGCTACGGTTTTTAGTGGGAAATTTTTACTCATCCTTAATGTGAGTTGAAAATAACGATATTTATTATGTACTTTTTCTAAGCGCTACTCTGCAAAACAAAACGAGATTTCACGTATAGAAAAATAAAATAAGGTGTGAAACTTGAAAATTCCTTTAAATGCGAGGTTATTAAATAATGAATTTGGGATACTTTTCTTTCAAATTCTGATATATTTTTTCCTAATGCAGTTCTAATTTTATGTTTCCGTGTATTTCCGATTGGAAAGGTGTAAGGGAAACTATATAAATACACATTTGAAAATAACTTTTTCACAAATCAAAAAAAGATAATAATAAATAAAACATTTTTTGAAAAAAGACTGCAGTATAAGGATGTAAAAAGAAGATGAATCCAATCCAGTGCAAATTTTTTCTCCAAGTCCAATGGTTATGCATGGTAATGTGTGGATGAGAGAGAAATGGCTTCCTTTTTGAAGCGAACAGAGTTCCGAAATATATCACTTGGATTAATTACAAGGTGAACATGTTTATCGTTTTTAATGATCCAAAAGAACATGACCTACCGAAAATGTAGCTTATTGTTAGTGCTCGCAGTAGTCACCATCGGCATCCAGCAAGCACCTTTTGCCAACATGTCTCATATTGTGAAATTACCTTAGTTGTACAAGGGAATGCACTACTAAAAACGACCTTGCAGTAAAACCTGTGGGTTTTGGACACAAAGAAATTTATAAAAGCTTGACGCAAGTTTGTTTCATTGGTGAAGGGTTGTTCAGAGAATGGAAGACTCTTGATAATCTGATTGTGCAAAGTCAGGTGAGTAAACAGGATGACGCAAAGTCTTCCAACCAAGTCGCAGTATGGTATTCCTGACATCCGCGCGACATGCGGCTTCGCGTTATTGGTCAAAAACAGTAAACCCTCGCGATTAACCAGTGCTTGCGCCTTCTGTTACAATGCTTGTTGCAAACGTTCCAATTGCAGCGAGTACAGATCCGCAATGACCGTTTGATCCGTTGGCTGCACCTTATAGTGAACCACTTGACAACTTGTTCACCAGACTCCAGCTGCATCTGGTGGACAAGTTGTCAAGGAGAAAGAAAGAAAAATCTTCCAAGCTTTGTGAAACCAATGCTTTGCCGTACGTTCATTCACAGCATTATCCCCAAACACTTGACATATTCGTCGACCTGATGCAGCAGTTGATGTTGTTGTTGTTGTCGTGTCCTAGATAGTGCCGAAAGTTTTCTGTATGAGGGCCGCCAGTTCCGGGGCCTGGAGGCTGTAGAGAATCTCTTGAGGTGGTCCGCCAAGTTGAAACAGGGATCTAATGATTGCTTGGCAGTCATAAATATGGTCTGGTGAAAGTTCAGAATCTGGACAGTTTCTGCAGGGTGTATAGGATCTTGTGCTATCAGGTGCTATTTTCATGTCTTTGAAATGGCCTGTTCGAAGTCTGGCTAATTTCATTGAATTAAAAATCAATTAAATCAATTGTTGTTGTTGTTGTTATTGTCGTGTCCTAGATAGTACCGGAAGTTTTCTGTATGAGGGCCGCCAGTTCCGGGGCCTGGAGGCTGTAGAGAATCTCTTGAGGTGGTCCGCCAAGTTGAAACAGGGATCTAATGATTGCTTGGCAGTCATAAATATGGTCTGGTGAAAGTTCAGAATCTGGACAGTTTCTGCAGGGTGTATAGGATCTTGTGCTATCAGGTGCTATTTTCATGCCTTTGAAATGGCCTGTTCGAAGTCTGGCTAATTTCATTCAATTAAAAATCAATTCATTCAATTGTTGTTGTTGTTGTCGTGTCCTAGATAGTGCCGAAAGTTTTCTGTATGAGGGCCGCCAGTTCCGGGGCCTGGAGGCTGTAGAGAATCTCTTGAGGTGGTCCGCCAAGTTGAAACAGGGATCTAATGATTGCTTGGCAGTCATAAATATGGTCTGGTGAAAGTTCAGAATCTGGACAGTTTCTGCAGGGTGTATAGGATCTTGTGCTATCAGGTACTATTTTCATGCCTTTGAAATGGCCTGTTCGAAGTCTGGCTATTATTGAAGGTAGATTTCTGGGGCAATTAAGGTCTGGGTTGATAAGTAGATAAGTACAGTTAGTAGTACACTAGCAGTTGATAAGTACATTTTAAAGTTGTAAAGCAAACAGCTCCTTCGACACGTCCATTTCTCATCATACTATACGAGTTACGATTGATGAATGTGTACGGTGGACCTACTTTTATAAAGACTGATATTCCTAGTCTCGACTGACAGTGCCTCAATCATGTCATACATTAATTTGCATACTTATTCTCACTTCCTTTAATGGCAATATGTAAACGATAAGAACTTTCTTGTTTGCCTCATACATAACGAAATAAATATTTTACATTGAGTTTAAATCAACACTACTATTTACATGAACTGCAAGTGCAGCAATTATATTTTCAAACTGAGATAACTCTCTTTTAAACTAACAAGGGAACAACATAATGTATTAAATATAGCAATTCTTAATTCTCTTTTACATGAAAACTCTGCAGATAAACAGAATATTTTATGTATGGAAAGAACTCATCTCTAAAGATTATTTCTTTTCGTATATAGATCAACACTACCTATTGAAATATCACAAATAACTATATCTATTATTAGATACTAAGAATTAAAGATCATCGTTTTCGGAGAACTATATAATTGGTCATACAATAGGATAGGTTTTACCTACGTCATATATTATTATATAATACTATTCGATGTAAGTTCTCTCTCGAATTTGGATGCTAGAAATTTAAGCCCTTGATTTCGATTAATAACCGTGAAGTTTTTTTTACGTTTGTTGCGTAAACAATATATGAATTTAATATCAGTAGCAGTTTTCCATAAATTTTTATTCAGCTCTCATCAACTGCAAAATAATTTATCGGAAAAAAATTTTCATAGATAAGTTGCCATAAATAATGTTAATAATAGTAGAATTTATATCAGTAAAATTTATTCTAATAATTTATCACGAAACATGAGATATGAAATAAATTTTAATTTACAGCTATTAAGGCAAAAGGGTTAATGGCATTTTGGTATTGCTAGGAAATATATTTTTAATTAAAATTTACGATTTTAAAATAAAGAATTAGATATGATATTTTTATTCCGTGGGTAATTTCAAAACTTAAATTTGTTCAGGAATATTTCATCCCTATCACAGTTTAAGCCGCCTACCCTGTGTAGTGATCAGAGTGCCTGACTGCGGATAGGGAGGTCCTGGGCTCGAATCCCAGTTCGGGCATGGATGTATTTCCTCTCTCTGTCTATCCTGTCTTCGTCCTTTCTTTGTATGAATGGTTGCCTACCCTATAAACTGGTTCCTATGGCATGTGTGTACTGAGGAAGTCGGACTCCACACCAAAATATGGTTCAGTTGGAAAAGTAGAGCAGCAGTAGGCACAAGACAACAACAACATCACAGTTTAAAAAACAGTATAACAATACTTCATTTCTGTAAAACAGCATGAAGTCCAAACTTTAAAATTTTTTAGCAAAGTGTTTCATCTGTGATATATCGTAAATAATTTTAAGTCACTATATGCAAGTTTTGGTTAGTATGTAAACAATACATCAAATTTAATGATATAATCGATAAAAAAAATGTCTCTTTTTTTAATGGAGAACAAAAAGCTATTAAAGTCGAGTATAATCATTGTCAAACTTTACATGATATTACGTTCGGGTGTTTACAATATGATTCTATTAATAAATTAGAACACAGATATTTTAGATTCAAAAAGTTGTTGTTGTTGTCGTGTGCCAGCCAGGCTGGCAATATGGGGTGCGCTGCTCCACTTTTCAAACTTAACCGTATTTGGTGTGGAATCCGAC
Source organism: Latrodectus hesperus (assembly GCA_037975125.1). NCBI lineage: Eukaryota > Metazoa > Arthropoda > Arachnida > Araneae > Theridiidae > Latrodectus > Latrodectus hesperus. The sequence goes on from CM075852.1 coordinate 68,403,260, forward strand.
TTCTTCAGTACACATATGCTATAAGTACCCGTTTATAGGTTAGGTGGGCCACCAATCACACCTCATTCATACAAGGAAGGGACAAAGACAGGATAGATAGAGAGAAAGTACATCCATGTCCGAACCGGGATTCAAACCCAGGACCAATTTATCCGCAGTCAGGCACACTGACCACTAGACAAAATGTGCGGCAGATTCAAAAAGTGCATTTGGGATTAATATTCATGCTTATCTCTAACAGTATAATCAAAACAAATCAAATAAGGAAACTAACCTGAAAGGATGTATACTTGTAACGCATTAGTGACAAATTTGTTCTAGTAAATAATTTTAGTTATTCCTTGAAAATTCTGAAACTATATCTGTATGCTAATGATAATCTTAATTAAGTATCTTTCATAAAGATTAGATCCATGAATCTTAGAACTAATTAAATAAATTACAATTTTGTCACAGTGTATGTAATTTTCTATATATGCCCTATAATCAATTTTAAACCTGAATTTAATCTAAAAAATAGATTTATAAAAAAAATTAATCTTACAACATTTATATCCATGGTTATGATTTATAAGTACGAAGCTTTCTATGAGGTAAAAAAATTAAAGCTTATTTTCGTAGTTGAGGATTATTAAATAGAATTACTTTTGAAAGAAAATTTAAAAATATTTTTCCTTAAAATTCGGTAATCCTTAACAATTTAATACGAAGTTATTTTATAAGTAGAATTATTTGCATAAGAATTTGCTAGTTTAATTTTGAGTGGGAAAATAGCTCCATTGAAATAATTCACTTGCATAATATTTGTTATTCAATTACATTTCCTGTTTTCCAATAACAATACGAGTTTTTAAGAACAATCGATCAAATCAATAAAAAAAATTGCATTGGTATTACATGTTCATTGTTTTCAAGGTCATTCTCAAGGTATTTTTGAACTTCTTTTATATAAACTCAAATACAAGTTTAAAAAAAAAAAAAAAAAAAAAACGATATGAAAAAATGACTCTTTCAGTATAGCTACTCTCTTTTCTTTTAATGTGCCATAGCTAGGATTTAAAATTAGTTTGTTTTGAAATTATAACTAAGCAATATTAAATTTTTCAGTGTAGACATACACATTAAAGGACCCGAGGAAAAGTTATTGCAGTAAAAATATTCTTATCTCAATAATATATCCACTATAATAGCTCAACTATATCTAAAAGGATTGGGAAATATGAGTATCTAAAAACCTTTACCTAGAGATAAATAATATATTTTATTTCTTTTTTTTCTTTATTACTTTTGTTTTTCTCTTTTTCTTTGCATTTATTTTAATTTTTAAAATATATTTCATCAATAATAATCACTCTAAATGTTTATTCTAGTACTTTAATATTTGTTAAGTTGAAGAATATTGCAATTTTATAAATGGCACACACATGTAAAATAAAGTAGTTAATGATTTAAAACATTAATTATTTATAATTGGTTGGTTGGTTGGTTGGTGTCGTGTATCCAGGAAGTCAAATGAATCTGTGACTGCCAATGACAGCCTTGTATTCTCTGTGTAGATATCACCACACATCCAATGGGTATTTCCGATATTCTGGAGATATGCTAGAAAATTGAAATTGTGGCTTGGAGAGAATTCTTCGTCAGGACAATTTTTACATTTTACATATGTACTTGTATTGTCTACATTTATTTTCATGCCACCGAAGTTATCTGAATTATTTATAACTAGAAAACTAAATTATAAATAACGAATGTTTTAAAAGTAAGATAAAAGAAATTTATATTTATTACTTATATTCAACATTTTACTTAATTAATTACTCTTTCATTACCATTGGTGAAGTCAATAAGATTATCTCTGTTAATTATTCATACTTTAAATTTCCTTCAATTCTCACCACATAAAATATTTTAAACAAGTCTGTAATATTAATCATGTACATCACTTTTATTGAAACAATGGTATACATAAATTAGTTAATTTTTTGTCGTATTTCCATAAATATTAATGTCTAGTTTAGTTAAGGTTCAACAGTAACTTTTGAACACGATGACTAATAAGATTACTACCTATAGTTTAGAGTAGATTCTGAACCTCGATACAACTAACAAAACCCTAGAGGGGTATCGAACCTACAACCATGAAACGAGAACCTCAAAGACACCACTCGTTTAACAGTTCAACAGTAATGTGTGATGTAATTATATATATTGTTTCCAAAAAAATAACGTAAATAACAGGATCCAGTATTTTTAAATTATTGAATGATAATTTAGAAAAAAAAAAGCATTGAAAATTATCTTGATTTTATTATTTTAATAATTATAAAAACTTTAAGATGTGTAGTCTATTTCGTTTAATAAAATGACTACTGTCTCATGCTATTTGATTTTATTAAGATATTGAGAATGCCGCCCAACTTGTCTAGTGGTCAGCGTGTCTGACTGCTGATAGGAAGGTCCTGGATTCGAATCCTGGTTCGGGCATGGATGTACTTTCTCTCTCTATCTATCCTGTCCTTTCCTTGTATGAATATGGAGTGAATGGCTGCCTACCCTATAAACGGGTACTCTATGGCATGTGTGTACTGAGGAAGTCGGACTCCACACCAAAATATGGTTCAGTTGGAAAAGTGGAGCAGCGCACCCCATATTGCCAGCTTGGCTGGCGCACGACAACAACAATAAGACTGTCCGCAAATTCCTAGATGATCGCATGAGACTTGTCTCGCGAGATGCTCAAAGCGTCTTGCGAGAATCGCATCAGACCAAATGACGTCATTGAGGTCTTAGTTACGTCAGAAAAGGGGTGGAGCGCGAGACGTTTCCAGATTTCGAGCAGGTTCGAAATATCTGGCAACTTTCCGCGAGACAGCGCTCTCATTGGTTTAAAATTCCATGACGTCAGATACAACGTTTTAGCTACGTCACACTAAGACATCGAGGAGATCACATTTGTCTACTATAAGACGGCGTCTCAATCGGATTGTCTACCGAGTTTGCGGCCTGCCTAAGAGATTGAGAATAATAAAAATGTATATAAAGTGGTTAAGTTAATAACGTAAATCCCTTTCTATATGTACAATTAAATATATTATATTTAAAATAAGCTAATCCCAATTTAGAATAATCAAGAAAGTAAAAGTAATTACTGGTTAACTTTTTTACTTTAGGCAAATTATATAAATCAAATAAAATTCAAAACACTTTTTCAAAATAGCCCATCAATCATGAATTCCAGAACTCCTTCAACCATGAATTATTGTGAAAGTTGTTTGCTGCATTTTTTCAATAGTTTTCCTGTCATCCTTTTTCCAATTAAGAAAATTTAAAGGAAACCATACCTCGCTTTTCGGAAATCAGTTTCACTTTTTGCCGATCAGCTACTCTGAAAACCAGAATCTATTTTTCCTTGAATCACGGCTCTGTTCTTGCATTTTTACGTCTTTTGTTATATTTGTTTTCATGGATGATATCACTTTCCCACTTATATGCCATAGTTTAATTTTAATTAATAAGCAATTCCAAAAATAAAAAAAAGGAACTTTTGTGATTTTAAATCAATTTAATTGGAAGACTTCAATCGGTACGATCATTTTTAGAATCGTCTGATTTTATTAAAAAATTTTGTTAAGAGAAGACGAATAAAATCAAACATACCTTTTGTTCGATAAATTGAGATGGTACATTTCTATCAATAGTAAATATATTTGCTATCAATCAAACTTTTTTCGTATTAATAAAATTTTAGAAATAATATTTTGCTCACAGTTTCCTGTGTAATCGCAAAATATGAAGAAACATTTTCATCAATTCCAGAGTTTTACAAGAATTATCTTAGATCTTAATGTAATTAATACTGCATAATTTACGCAACTTATAGTTTTTTTCCCACCTTTTATTTCCATAATTTAATTCACCATGCGTGTACTGAGGAAGTCGAACTCCATACCAATATATGTTTCAGTTGGAAAAGTGGAGCAACGCACCCTATAATGCCAGCCTAGCTGGCACAAAACAACAGAATATGGTTCAGTTGGAAAAGTGGAGCAGCGCACCCTATAATGCCAGCCTAACTGGCACAAAACAACAGAATATGGTTCCGTTGGAAAACTGCAGCAGCGCACTCCATAATGCCAGCCTAACTGGCACAAAACAACAGAATATGGTTCAGTTGGAAAACTGCAGCAGCGCACCCCATAATGGCAGCCTAACTGGCACAAAACAACAGAATATGTTTCAGTTGGAAAAGTGCAGCAGCGCACCCCATAATGCCAGCCTAACTGGCACAAAACAACAGAATATGTTTCAGTTGGAAAACTGCAGCAGCGCACCCCATAATGCCAGCCTAACTGGCACAAAACAACAGAATATGGTTCAGTTGGAAAAGTGCAGCAGCGCACCCCATAATGCCAGCCTAACTGGCAGAAAACAACAGAATATGTTTCAGTTGGAAAAGTGCAGCAGCGCACCCCATAATGCCAGCCTAACTGGCACAAAACAACAGAATATAGTTCAATTGGAAAACTGCAGCAGAGCACCCCATAATGCCAGCCTAACTGGCACAGAACAACAGAATATAGTTCAGTTGGAAAAGTGTAGCAGCGCACCCCATAATGCCAGAATAACTGGTACAAAACAACAGAATATGGTTCAGTTGCAAAACTGCAGCAGCGCACCCCATAATGCCAGCCTAACTGGCACAAAACAACAAAATATGTTTCAGTTGGAAAAGTGCAGCAGCGCACCCCAAAATGCCAGCCTAACTGGCACAAAACAACAGAATATGGTTCAGTTGGAAAACTGCAGTAGCACATCCCATAATGCCAGCCTAACTGGCACAAAACAACAGAATATGTTTCAGTTGGAAAAGTGCAGCAGCGCACCCCATAATGCCAGCCTAACTGGCACAAAACAACAGAATATGTTTCAGTTGGAAAAGTGCAGCAGCGCACCCCATAATGCCAGCCTAACTGGCACAAAACAACAGAATATGTTTCAGTTGGAAAAGTGCAGCAGCGCACCCCATAATGCCAGCCTAACTGGCACAAAACAACAGAATATGGTCCAGTTGGAAAAGTGGAGCAGCGCACCCCATATTGCCAGCCTGGCTGGCTCACGACAACAACAACAATTCACCATGCAAGAAATTTGTCTAACTCTACATACATTTTCTATTTCAAAATAATTTTTCTTTCTAATAATAATAATAATTAAATAAACAGCAATATTAAGCAATTTTATTTCTGATATATAGAGCTCCAATGGCTCAGTAGCTTCACGTCGCTTCCCGTAAGTTCAGAAAAGTGAAGCATCATTTGCCGCGGGCAGTGGTTGGGAGGGTGACCACGGTGTATTCTCCTTCATTGGGTTGCTGGAACTCCGTGGGTTGGGGACGTGTCCACGTTCATCTGTGACGTCCAAAGTCCTTCCGTTGGTGTGGCGTGGATGTGGAGAGGAGGTTGCGAGCTCAGGTGTGGCCTCGTCACCTGACCGTGGTTCAAAATTACGAGGTACCTTAAAAAGTGCAAAGTCGTACTTTCACCTTCGTGGTGCTCTGATCCAAATGAAAGACGCTCCCTATTGATTTAATTCGCACTGCCAAAGGCAAAAGCGAGCTTGGCTTGTCCAAGTGTCATAGGAAAACAATAACAGCAACATTTCTGATATATTCTTTCAGGTGAAATATTTTTGAAAATATATTGATGGAGAATATTTTACCAGTAGAATCTGGTAAAATTAAATAGATTTATTGTAATGAAATATCTTAATTATTTCAACTTGAGAGAAAAATAATCTTAATTTCTTAATTTAGCCTTATTTGTTTTATTTTGATTCTCCAATAACCTTGTCTTAGAATTTCAAATAGATAAGGAAGACTAATTCTATTTATTTAGACCAATTTTGAATATATCTTGGTTTTACAAAGCATGACTTTGACTTACAGTTAATGTACGCTCTTTTTGCGTGCATTTTTGTTTTCTATCTATTTTCTTCAATTTAAAGAATATTGATCTGCTAAAAATTTTGATGAGTTTTACTTTTAATTGTCTAGATCTATCATTCTTCAATGCAACTTATTTAATTAATTTTTAAGTTAGGTAAAAGCCACGAAATGAAGAAAAGAACATTTATCACATTAAATCAAGTAAAACAGTTTTTTCATACAATTATCATTACATTTTGAGACATAAAAGTTGGCACTAGTGAAAAAATTTTTGAAGTTTGTCATTGCCTTTATTTAAAATGAAATTCAACAAGCATTCTCTTAGACTCTATTTTTAAGATTTCATGAACGCTTAAAATTTAAGAATATGAAAATTCAATTGTAAATAGTTAACTGTTTCATTTACATGATAAATAAGAAAGTTCTTGCCATTGGATGAAGTGAGAACAAGTATGCAAATTAGTGCATGTCGTAGTTGAGACACTGGCCAGTCGAGAGTAGGAATATCAATCGTTATAAAAACATGTCCACCATGCACATTCATCAATCGTAAGCTTGTGTTTATCATTGCTTTCTTAGCATCGTAATCGCAGACAGTGACGTTCAGGGGCTCCTGTATGAGATTCCCAAATGTTCCAAACATTGGTTGTCACCCTAAATTATTGTGCCGTACAGCGGAAGACCACATATACACCCAAGCAAGATTATGCTTTGTGTCTGGGTCTAGTCGTCAAGTGGTTCACAATGAGCTGCTATCAACGGGTTAAATAGTCACTGCGAACTTATACTCGCCGCAATTGGAATGTGTACAATAGAAGGAGTCAACACTGGTTAATAGCAAGGGTGTGCCGTTCTTGGCCGATAACGCGAGGCCGCATGTCGCGCCAATGACCAGGGATACCATACAGTGACTTGATTAGGAAACTTTGTGCCGTCCTACTTACTAACCAGACTTTGCACTATCAGATGAGTTCCTCTTCTAGTCCCTGGACAATCATCTTCGAGGAAGTTCCTTCATTAAAGAATCAGATTTGCTTTAAGCACTCACAGACTTCTTTGCTTCCAAAACCATCAATCTTGCTGTAACAGCAAGGGGATTGTGCAACTGGACATATGTTGGCAATAAGAGCTGTATGCGGTTGTTGATTACATTAAGAAATAATTTGCTACACTTTCTGTAGGTCATATTCCTAAGGGAAGAACTTTCTTGTTTACCTTGTATATGATAACACTGATTAAAATACTTTTTAATGTTTTCAAAAGGGTTTTAGACTTTTAAATTTTATCTTGAGTAAAAGAAAATTATCAATTTATGCTCAGGTACTTTAAATTTGTGTAAACTAAGCTTTTGCCATCATATTAATATAAAATTACATTCCAATCAGATAGATACAATTATTTAAGTAACATTAGGCCACTAAATTAACATCTATGACTAAAAGGAGCTATTGAGAATATAAATGACCTCTCGGTTTATATTCTTTTATAATATGAATAGGGGAGGGAATATTAGTCACTTTGTCTAATACAATTAATGCCATGTAATATTTTACTTGGCCTGAACTGGGATCAGATTTAATGGACTTGCAATCTTTAATAAATTCAATTTTAATTGGTATTAAAAATTCTCTCATTTGTAGAGCAGAATTTATGCAAGATATCAATAACTATTTGTAATAGCCGTTGTGTCATTAATGGTGACAACTACTATAATAACGCAATGTGGCAATGGGATTTGTGAAATTTTTGATCCGGTTAATTTTAGTGATTCAATCATAAACATAAAAAGCATGATAAAGTTTATCTCTGTTTTGAATCGAATTCTTGTAGATAACAAAATAATCATAATCGCTGTTCTCAAAGATTAACTTAAAAGCCGAAACAAAATTAAATTCTGTTGCATTTAATTTTCATAATATGAATAATTCTTCTAAAATATATAACGAGAAATCGTCAAATATTGTTGATTTATTCAAAACAATGGCCAATTCTCCATTTAAATATTCTCATAGTAGTTTGGCTTTGGTTAGTTTTTCTCATTACTTAAGAAATTTTAAAGATGCAAAGTCAAGTTAACTTTTAAACCTTTTTTTATATCCTTAACAATGTCGTAAGCAAAAAAGCTTTTTTTACAAATTTTATTGATATGATCAATGTCTAGTCATAAAAATTGATCGCCTTCTAAAAATAAGGTTTCAGTTTTAATTGAAAATAGTATTTTTTAAAATTTTATATGCTGGATTTATTTTGAGAACTAATGCTGTATAAAATTAGAATAAATTAAAGAACTAATATATAATTAAAGTAATTTTTTTGGACTCCCATGAACATTCGAATTCCCTTTTCATTTCGTACGATGTGAATAAGTATATTCTTTAATGTGATTTATATTTTAATTTCTATTTTTTTATTGTTCTTTCAATGTTTTTAAGGATATTTATCACTGTCGAGAAATGGAACATTGTAAGGAGCGGTTTTATTTTGAATAGAAATTAAGTTTTTGTAGTGTAAAATGGAGAAAATGCACTTTGGAATGCCCTCATTTTTGTCCTATGCAAACAGTATTTCATTGAAGTTAGTGATAAAAATTCCATAAAAGAAATTAAAAAGAATAAATTATAAATACTAAAATAATTATAAACAACAGAAAAATTAAAAAAAACAAAAACATAGTGAATACCCTAAAATTTAATGAAATTTTTATAATTTGGTGATTTTTGGAAGTGTTTTTTTTTTAAAAAAACAAAATAGAAGTACAACAAAACAATTAAAATTTGATAATTTATAAAAATTTTGCCCTTAAATATTGTTTGATTTGTGAATGGGCCTTAATATTGAAAATTGAGGGCACATATTATGTACCAAAATAAAATCTATTAATGAAACTACATATTTATCAAATGCATTTAAGGTGAATTAAATTGCTTATATCGCAAATAAAGACAAGCCACAGTGTCTTGGTTGGTTACATTGCCATTTCACTATCTAAAAATACCAAGTCCAAATCTTGACTTAACCAAAGATTCATAGTGTTCTCTAAAGGTGTCTGTGGTACTTTAAATAAGTTTTAGTTGCTACGTCCTCCAAGAGAAATAATACCTCTGTGAATGTCAGATCACAAATATTACAGGGTCTTCTACTTCTTACTAAGACTCTCATGTGGCTGCTTCAACTGACTGATAAAGACCAACTCTAGACTTTGTATGGGAAAGTATACTGCGCAACAACAACAAATAAAAATGTGAGGTCATTCTCATTATTGGAAGGTAGTGAGTTTGAATCCTGGCCTAGCTAAAAATCTGTAGTATTCACTAAAATCAGAGCTGTGGCACCTTAAATAGGTTGTGTCTGCAATGTTCTCCAAATGAAATAATATCTCTAGGAATGGGTGGTTGAGTATTGGATAGTTGTCTGTTTGGTCCCTAAAATATGAAGGCTCCTACCCAGCTGCTTCTATCTAACTGGCTCACGATTAGGTACAGGGGAAGCATGCTGGGGAAACAACAAATGAAGACATTGTTTGAATCAAGGTAGTAATGAGCTAATTTAAAAATGTTATTAAGATTTAATTTAAAAAAAAAAAAACTCCATGGCACGACAGCTCATGTGGGCCAAGGCCTACAGTGCCCATAACTGTTTTCATGACCAAGGGCCCTGGGGTGCAAAGCATATGTCCCAGTTAGGTGGTCAGCCTAATGTAAGACCCCCAGTGTTTAGTTCCCAAGCATGCTTGGTTCTCAGTTAATTGACCCACTGAAGGGATGAAAGGCTGAGTCAACAATGCCCAGCTTGAGGATCGAACCTCGGACCTGTGTCATGGGAGGGAGAAATGCTGCCACTAAGCCACCGGGCTTCAAGATTTAATTTAAACATTTTGAAATCAAGCAGAAATATAACATCAGTAACATTTTAAAAATTGCAATGATTAATTGAAGTGTTTTCAAAAAATAAAAACTGTATGTATTAAAATTGAAAGTGCTTTACTTAAATGTTTTTAAAAGAGTTATTTTATAATATTATAACAAATTTAAATTTAGAATAGAATAATTTCACAAAAAATCTTAAAAAATAGATATATTTCAAAACATGAGTAAAGCCCGCCACACACGATACGATTTTTCCATAGGATTTGTTGGAAGGGGTAAGAAGTAATTAAGCGCACAGTCCCCTTAAACTCTGCTGACCACAGAAGGGGAGGCACATCTGGAGTGGGAAGTTATTTTTAAGGGTGCCATTTTTCAACATTTATTGCTTTTGGCTTAAAATGTGTGCCATGTAAATGGAAATCAAAAATCGCCAAAAATTTCAATAATTTGTTGTTCAGTCACTTTTTCTGACTTGACGTATTTATTGTTGTACTCATTTGTCTGCTTGTAATTTCTGCCATTAAATATTATCATATAACATGAGCAAATTAAGCACAGAAGTATAATTAGCTATTGCTTTGGACTGTGATGATGGTGAAAAGCAAACAAACAATAAGAAAAAGAAATGGGCAGAAAATTCGTTGCTCCAGCGTTAATCTCTTTCACATCTAAATTTAATTACAGAAATACAATCGGAAGATAAAGATTTCTTGAATTACATGAGGATGAATGAAAAATTGTATTCAACAATTAGGTTTAAGGTCAAATGATTATTTAACTGGATTAGAAATAGGGCAACAAAGAAATTATTCCGATGAAGCAAAACTCATTCGAAAAAGTTTGCCAATTATTTTGCTTCCAATGAAGGCAAACTACCATGGCAAGACGCTTTGATTTAATCCTAAATAAAGTACTTAACTTTTAAAAGTTTATGTTTAGAAAATATAAGATATGGATACTAATAAAAGTGCTAATTAATTTGTTAGTTTTATTATTATATATCAAGAAATTAGTACTTAACACATTAAATATATTTTGCAACTGTATAAATGTATTATGAATACAATATAAATACACATAAATATATCTAATCAAATTCTGGGAAATTATAAAATGGTCAATATATTTAAAGGGTAAAAATGGCATCTTAATAACATGTGTAAAAAGTTATTTGTGCTTGAAGACGCGAGATCCCTTAAATTTATATGTGTATCTCCATAAAAATTATAAATACACAATAATTGAAGCATTTTCATCTATTTTTTTTTATATATTTTCAATAATTTTTCGTATGCTCTAACTTTTTTTTTATTTTATTCGTATAATCATTACTCATTACTTGCCACAAACAAGGCTCATCTCTATATACTTCAATGAATTCTTGCAATATATGCTTCATGGACATTTTTAAAAAGTGAATCTAATGATTTTGAGGTGTTGTATAACAGAAATCTAAGTTTCAGTAAATGAGAAGTTTCAAAAATTTTCCCAAGTGTCGCCAAGAAACAATTTGTAGCCCTGTGGGAGCAGGCACGCGACAACAGGAAGCAATTATTTACTTCCTGTAACCCCCATGTTGGAAGAAAAATCAGAACTTGTTTGAATTTTCGTGAACCTGTCCAACTTCACCACAGACGGTACAACTTGTTCACGTCCAACAAATCCTATGGAAAAATCGTATCGTGTGTGGCGGGCTTAAGCTTAAATTTGTGCAAAATAATCATAAAAGTAAATTTGAAAATTTTAGTTTCTGTCTTATACATGAAATTAAATGTTATTTTATTTCAAAAAATGGTTTATTTATGTCCAAATTATGTAGATTTTACTTCTTTTTTTTAAACTTATTACAAAGTATGCTTTTAAATTTAGAAAAAGCAATATAATATTAATTTGGCATCAATTTTATTTGCAGAGTTGGCTGAGAACTCATAACTATTTTCTGGGATTTGTGAATGGAAATTATCTTCCACAACCAACAACATTAAATGAGAATTTAAAGAAAAAATTGTATGATGCAGATGTAGAAGTTACTTTTCAAAGTGCTTCTGCCAAAGAATTGGAAATTGCTGCTATAAATTCACTTGAAGGGTTTAAAAGATGGCAGCAGTTTGATGCAGAAGCAAAATCCAAAGTTTTATATAAGTATGATATTATTCATGTCTTTTTTATTTATCAATCTTTGTAATGTGGCTTAACTTTGACATATAGTAATTTTATCACCAAGTATATTTAATCAACAAATGCAAACAAGAGAAGTCATAATTTGTAGCCAAAGTATAATGTCTTAAGATTTAAAATCATTTATACCTCATATGCATTTGTAGTAAGGAATAGTGCATTCTTATTTGGTGATGAAATTCTTAGTTTTAAAATTGTTATTTTTTATTTATTTATGTTATTTTTTATTTATTTACTCTTATATAAAGAAATTTACTTTCTTTTTTATATTAAGTACTCTGAATTATTTATTGTAATTTGAAAACTTGATTGCAGTGTTATGTTAACTTTAGAATTAGCTTTAATATATGAATTGAAATTAATGTATGTATTGATAAAAAATTCAGAATAAAATAAGGTAAAAAATTTCAGATTTCTTTGTTTATTATTAAGCATTCATTTTGAATATTATAAAGAATTCTATTTTGAATCTTTTTATAATATGCAAAAGGAATTTTTCTCAAATTGAAAATCTAATTGCAAGAGTTTCTATTATATCATATCAGAAACTTTTGCATTTATATTTTGGGAAAAATTATATTTATTTTCAGTTATCAATTTAGATTGTAATGTCTAGAAGTAAGTAACAGCAATTTATTTCTCAACTATTCATTTCAGTTTGTGTATCAGTTTGTTTAAATTTGAATCAGTGTTCCATTTTGCATGGGTAAGTGCTAAAATCACGAAATGGTACTATCAATTCTGAACAAAGCAACCAATTGCAACCTTTTATCAAATTTTTAAACTTTTTACCGTCAGCAAAACTTTAAACAATATCAAAATGTTTATGCCTCTAAAATTAAATATGTCTCAATTAACAGTTACAAAATTTTAATCTTTATTTTGTGTGTCATCAAAAATGTCAGGATGGCAAAGTTTGCACCAGCAAAATGGATAAATACCTCTAATCTTTCATATCTTTGAGGAAAAGTGATTTGTTATTAAATACTATTTTTGAATTTTCACTATAGTATAAATTGGAGAGTTTAAAGTAAAATTAAAATATTGTGCATAACTTTAAAATGTGTATATTTCAAAATTTGCTATGTTTATTCTTTTAGTCAAATTAAAACATATAATTTCTCAATAGCAGAATCTATATTTTCATTTATATTACTTTAAGTTTTGCTTTTATTATTGCATTTGCTAAACTAGAAAAAATAATAACAATAATTTTGCAGTTAACAAGAAATTATATATTAAATTGCAATGGATTAAATAGCAATAGAATAGCAAAAGATTAGAATAATACATATGCATTTTTTACTTAAATTTTATAATAAATATCATTAACATTGTTTAAATATTTAGTTTTTAATCATAAAATATTCTATTTTGTCAACAATTACTTAAGGGTTTAATGCTTCCTTCCCTAAGGGTTTCCTCTACTTAGGGTTTATTCTAAATTAATTCTTTAAATGCTTTTACTGCTTTTTTGAATAATGGATGTTATATAAACTGTTCTCATTGAATTGCTGTCCATTGCTTATGAATTGTTTCATATTAGATATTTATTTATATAAATGGTTATAAAAAAATTATAGTTTGTGTTTGAAAATAAAAAATTATTAAAGAAATTAATAAATCAAAAATCTTTCTGATAATTTTAATCACAGAATAAAAATCTATTTTAATAACATTTCATGTGTTTAATGTATTCAGTATAGCAAAGTTGTAAAAATGTATCGAGTTGAAAATAAAACCATTGATGAAATATTTTGGAGCCGATATTTAGTTTTAAAAAATGTCAATTTAACTTGTATGTATATTGATACAAAGAATAAAATCAATTAATTAAATATTTTGTAAATTTAAAAATATATATATATCTTAATACATGACTTTAATATTATAGAATAGCTCAATTGATTGAACAACATAAAAAGCTGATAAATGGAGTTGAGAATCTGACTCCAGTTGGGCGATTGAAAGAGAAATACAATGTTCCCTACCTTATTGATTCATTTAACTATTATGCTGGATTAGTTGGAGATGCAGAATTTTATAACGGATGGAATTCAATAGGTAAATTTATTAATCTTGATCATTAGATTAGAATTTGACCTAAAAACATGTGAATTACCATAGTTTCCTGCATATATCTGCATATGATACATTAGTGTTTTATCCGGGAGACTTTTTGTCTGAGTAAGAGAAAAAGGTGTCGCATTATCTGTGGCAATTATTTTAACAAATTGTCGAACATATATACTGCTGATAATGTGGTGTCACATAAAATTAAAAATGCACAATGTAATTAAAAATATAATTTGTTCAAAAAATATATTTATTATGAGAAACAGCTGATTAGATCCTATTTGGATCCATTTCATCAGAAAGTGCAAAAACTGAAATAAAAGCACAAGAGTAATAATTCCAAAAGTATTCTTTTAAAACTTAACAATTTTAAGTTTTCAACAACTTTTAGAACATGTTTTGACATATTTTAAAATAAAATATATTTGTTTTGTTAATAGTTAAATGAAAAAATGAATTATTTTCGAACTGTGCACTAGATAGATTTTTCTCTTGTAATGCAATACTTTATTTTTCACCTTATATTAGTGTTTGTTGCCATTTTTTATTTCTTTTCTGTAGCTTTTAGTTTAAAATTTGTTGTGTAACTTATGCTTTTGCTTGCCCGTGACAATTTATGAACTTGAATAATTCCAGAATGAACTGCAATATATTGAATTATTAAATATATCTACAATATGTTTGTGTGATTATGTAATAATTGAGCAGCTTAAAAAAGTTTGAAAGTAAAGAAGTAAAATTTATGTGATTTCTTAAAATAATGTCAGGAAAAAAGATATTCTTAAATTGAAATTTCATGCTAATAATAATTTTGTTCAGTCTTTTACATTTTTATCTCCATAATTTTGTACAAATATTCTTATTTTAATAAAAGTTGTGTATTTTTTAATGAAATTTTAAGCACATAATAAACTAATAGAAAGAGCATATGTAATCAAGTTGAAAATCTCTACAATCATCTATTTTTGTGTATGTAATCATTGATAACATTTTGAATATTTAAATGAAATCATTTCTGTTATAGCTATAGACTTGTTTAATACTTTTGATACCATCATTAATTTTAAAACAAAAATATTTATCTTTGTCATCATGTAAAAATATATTTGAAAAATATGTGTAGATAATTACAAATTTAACAGTTTAGTTAAAAATAATTCTCAGACTAACAATATTATTTGTCATGTGAGTATTTGCAACTTTGGGTGCAATATTTATAAAAATTAAATATTGCACCCAAAGGATTCTGAAATTCTCAAAATATGTTACCTGAGGACAATTTTGCAACTATTTTTCAGAAATGTTCTGAGTTTCGAGTTTCATAATAAATTATTGAATTACTCTTTATTATTAAATTATTCTAAATACATATCACAATATATGGTACACCTTTCTAACTTTGTTTAATATTTGGATAACAAAAAATGTTTTCTTTAGCCTCTCACCATAAATTACCTCAATTTTAATTCCTCTTATAATACCATTTAAACTCCTTTTGACACATGTTTGACTCCCTATCTATAATTTTTATCTGTTTATTTTCAAGTATTTTTTTTAACTTTACTCCACCATATGTGATTGTCTAAATAAATATAAAAATTTTACTTTTATGAAGCTTTTTTTCCCTTTATTTTTTGTTTCTGTGTAATTAATGTCAATTTCCATTTCTTTACATTTTCATCGATTTGAAAGTTTTGGGACCATTTCATGTGTATGTCATTTTATTCTTAAGAATCTGTATACAAATGAATTCAAAATGCCTTTTATTTTGTCTGTAATGCCCTTGATAAGATGAAACAAATTTGTATTTCCCCTTTTTATCCTTTTCATAAATTCAATTTTAACTTGAATTTTTTTATCCCTATTAATTTTTTCTATTTGACTTTTATTTTTCGCTTTAAATGTTTTCTTTCATTCTAAATTATTCTTTAATTTTTTAGCAAAATAAAGATATTTATGATATCAAATTACATAGGTGTTTAATTCACTTCTACTTTATTTAAAATAAATATATAAAGAGATAAAATATCATATCCATTACCATAGCTTAGCATTGAAATCAAGTGGATGGCATGAGAAGTACATTCACTCATTTGGCTCACCTTCTTTAGGTGAGTACAGGTGTCCCAATCCTGAAGTACCCAGGGATATATATTATCTTTCTGTATTTTCCCTTCTTCTAATCTTTTCCTCATCCTTTCCTTTAATCGCAAAATAGGCTCTCCATGAGAAGTAAGAAGCACACAGAGTGGCTTCTTGCAAATCTGTAGCCACTCTGTTTACTTCTTACTTCTCATGGACTGTCAAGATCCCCACGTATTGGCAGTGTGTGGCAACCCCTTGGGCAGGTTTTACATTTGGTTTTCAATGTATTAATTGGCTGATACTTAGCTACACTCATGGCTAGTCTGGTAGGGATCAAGCAAAGGTGTCACATTCTTGGCTTGGCATTAAGAGTGGTTACTGTCTCTGGGGAGTGATTCCCAGCATTAAGGGTGTCTGCTACCACCATGGTAAATGCCAAGGCTGGAATTGCCATTCCTTGTAGGATTTTGGGTTGGCCTGTGACGTCAAGCCTGAACTTTTACAAATATTCTAGGGGCTCTAATTCTTACGTTGTTGAAGCCAATTCATCTACTCATTACATGTTGATAAGCACTATAAACAATTTTCATACAGTATCACCTTTTCTGGTACAAAAGCTCCACACATCATATATTAATAACATTCAAAACGTCAAAAAATTATGATTGAGAGATTTTTTGTTCAAGTTGTCTCGAAACAAACACTGGTAATTAGTAATTCAAAAAAATTGAGTTAATTTTCTGTTGAAACATCATTTTATAAAACTTTAAATAAGTTTTGTTGTGTTCTTTCTAACTCTGACTTCATACATGTTACAGAAGCAGAATTTTTGGAAGAACATTGTTATTAAGGAGTTTTATTTCTGCACATCATATAAACATTTGACGTGATGGTAGACTTATTCCCACCCAACTTGTTTTTTAACTTTTTAAACGCCAATATTTCTTAAATCCATAAAAGCAGGTTATATAAGTTGCAAATTTTATCCATATATTCCTAACCCTCTGACCTGTTCAAATGTCAAAAGTGTGGTCATTTTCAGCAAGATGTAAGAATAGAGAATAATTCTATGTGTAGAAAATGTGCACAATCTAGTTGTGAAACTAATGTTTGTACTTAGAAAATTTTCAAGTGTTGTAACTGTTCTGGTTCACGTGCTGCATTTTCCAAATCTTGCCATATATGGATCTTAAAGAAAGAAGTAATTTCAACTAAAATAAAACAAATATTACTTTCCCAGAAGCATGGCAAATAGTCAAAAACAAAACACCAAAAGTTGGCGTTTTCTATTCCTCTTCACAAACATACTAAAACAAGCAACAATCCAGCAAAGAAAAGTAGTTTACCAATATCAGCTCCAGTTTCAACTTCTTCTTCTTCTTCTTCGAGTTGGGTTTGTATGTCATTGAGCACCTCTGCTTTTATCAGCATTTTGTACTGTTAACTCCAAACCCAATGTTTCTTAGTTCCATTTGCTCGGATCACCCACTTTATTAATAAAGTCTGATAACCCTTTAATGGAATCTAGGTGTAACTCTCTAGTATGGATGATGCCTAAAGAGGTTAATCTAGGGAGGGCAAGAGCCTCGCATTCATAAATGATATGCTTGGCCGTTTCCTCTTGCATATGACATTTCCTGCAGATAGGATCTTGCTGAAACAGTCCCATTTTATGGAGATGTTTTCTGAAATAGTAGTGCCCAGTTATGAAGCCTACGATTAAACGTATCTTCTGCCTAGAGCATCTAAGAATTTCATAGGAAATCCTCGCTGATGACCTACAGATCATACCTTTAGCGTGGGTTTGACCAGGAGATTTGAGCCAAGCTTCATACATCTTCCGTTTTTCCCATCTGCGAACATTGGTTTTGCGGTCTTCAAATTGATCCCACAAAAAGGTTCTGGACCAATGGGAACAAAAGACGATCCTTGTTTAGCAAGCTCATCAGCCTTTTCATTGCCTTCGATACCTTTATGCCCTGGCACCCATACAAGGATCACCCTGTTTCTAGTTGCCAGTTCTGTAAGAAGGTTTCTACACTCCAGAATCATTTTAGATTTGATTTCGAAGGAATTAAGCGCTTTTAAAGCGGCTTGACTGTCACTGAAAATGAGAATCCGCTTATCGTAGTAGCCCTTCTTCATATTCAGTCGCAGACAGTGGATAATGGCCAAAACTTCTGCCTGGAAGACCGAAGCGTATCGCCCAAGGCTTACAGACAAGCTGATTCTTGGTGACACGCCACAAACTCCCAGACCTGAGAGGCTGTTCTTCAGTGATCCATCTGTGTACCAGATTAGATCTCCTGTTTTAGTTCCAAACATGTTGTTATCCCATTCCTCTCTAGTTGGAAAAACTACATCAAATGTCTTGTCAAACATGTATGTTTTTTCCATGATGTCAGATGGCATCAGAAAAATAGGGTCTTGAAATTTCCTGGTGATGCCCTTGTGCCCTTTGGCAACAGGCTGGTCATACCAGTGGTTTTGCAGCTTCATTCTATATGCATTCAATCTTGCAACGCTGCATATGAAGATGTCCAAGGGAGTCAGATCCAACACAACCTCCAATGCTCTGGTTGGCGTGGTGGAGATTGCTCCTGTGATGCAGAGACAGGCTAGTCTTTGTAGACTCCTCAATCTGTCAATCACAGTCTTCTGTTCCACCTTATGCCACCAGATCACACAGGCATATGTGAAAATGGGCCTGACAAAAGCTGTGTACATCCATAACATCAGTTTTGGATGTAAACCCCAGTTCTTACCAAGCATTCGCCTGCAAATCACAATGCTTTTCTTTGCTCGGTTGATCCTATCATCAATGTGCTTATTCCAGGTGAGTTTCTGGTCTAAATAGATGCCCAGATACTTCACCTCTGAAGCCACATTGATTTCAACATCAAAAAGTCTTGGTATGAAAAAACCTTTCCGTTTCTTTTTGCGTGTAAAAGGTACGAGGTAGGTTTTCTGAGGATTAACCATCAGGTCCCTATCCATGCACCATTGACCTACATAACTTAGAGCATCCTGCATGAGATGACAAGTTATGTCAAAATCTTTACCAAGGATAAGGATGACAATGTCATCAGCATATCCCTGCGTATAATAACCCTTATCATTTAGATGTTTTATAAGGCTATTTACAACTAGGTTCCAAAGTAATGGTGACAGAACACCTCCTTGAGGACAACCTCTAGTAGTCTTTTTTTCAAATGATTCACCGAAGATGTTCATTTGTATATATCTATCCGAAATTAAGGCCTCAATCCAAGTACACAGGGTTTGATTAATCCCTGCCCCTCTAAGTGCATTGAGGATGGATGGATGGGAAGTATTATCAAAAGCACCCTGGATGTCGAGGAAAGTTGCCAAGGCAATATCCTTTTGATCCAGAGTGGCTTCAATCTTGGAAACTAGCTGATGTAGAGCAGTCTCTGTAGATTTACCAGGTTGATAGGCAAATTGAAGAGCATGCAAGGGACTATTTCTACCCAAGTAATCTCTAATATGCCGATCAATGATTTTCTCCATAATTTTAAGAAAGAATGAAGAAAGACTGATTGGTCTGTATGACTTGGCCTGGTCATAAGTGTCCTTGCCAGGTTTTGGAATGAAGACTATCCTAGTCTTTTGCCATGTCTTTGGTATATATCCCAGGGCCAAACTAGTTCTATACATTCTAGTTAGCATTGGTATGACAACCTTTTCTGCCTTCTGGATCATGATGGGCATAACTCCATCAGGCCCAGGGCATTTTAGAGGTTTAAAGGCGAAAATTGCCCATTTAACAATGTTGTAGTTTATGATATTTTTAGCAATGGTCCATTGATTGCTATTGACTCTTTGCAAAGAGCCAATGCAATGTTCCCCTTCGTTGCTATAAATATCTCTAGCTCCCGGGAAGTGAGTCCTGGTCATAATTTCCATAACCCCTTTTCCGGAAGCAGCAAAATTACCCTCCTCGTCTTTTAGGGTACCAACCAAAATAGGTTCATCCCTTTTAAGGAGTTTCTGGAGTCTAGCTCCTTCAGAAATAGAATCTATCTCGTCACAGAACTTTCTCCAGGAGTTAATCTTGCTTTTTCTAACAAGTTTGTTATAATTAGTGAGGGCCCTTTTATAGTTCTCCCATTCACCATTTTTCTTAGCTTTGTTAAAAGTTTTCTAACATTTGCTCTTTCGGCAGCTAGAGAGTCATTCCACCAAGGGCATTGGAGTTTAGCTCTTCTAGTGCGAATGGGGCAATTGTTATGATAAGAATCTAGAATACTTCTCTGTAGGAGATCTGCTGTAACTTCTAGATCGTAGTTGTCTCTAATAGGTCTGTTACCGAGCTCAATCAACCCAGTCAGTTCTTCTTGGAATTTCTTCCAGTCCGTCCTAACCGGGTCTCTGAATATGCGATCCAGACACACATTAGAGTGAATTTCAAAATGGATGTTTTGATGATCTGAACCAGAAGGTCGATCATCTACTTTCCAGTATTTGATATTTTTACTAATCAGCGTTGTCGCTATAGTAATGTCAATTACTTCTGATCGATTGGAAGTAATAAAAGTTGGTTTGTTGCCAACATTTAGAATATCTAACCTGTAGTTTAGAATAAATTCCAAAAGGTACTCACCTCTTTTATTTGTGTCCGTACTTCCCCAGACAACATGATGAGCATTACAGTCTAGTCCTAGGACTACCTGTAAGTTGTTATTACTGCAAAAGTTCATGAGCTTGTGCAGAGAATGGTCAGGTGGAGCCTTCTCTTCATAGGGCAGGTATCCAGAGCCAAAAACAATTTCCCTGTTCCTACCCTCTATGTTGAGTCTGACTTTCACAGCTGTCAGGTCCCTAAGAATAAATTCAGAGAGGGAAGAACCTCAATGTTTTTATGTAAGAGTATACAAGTTCTAGCGTTACCATTAGTACAATAGATAAGCTTACCTTTAGTTCCTTTGAGACCACTGATTCTTCCCCTAACCAACCAGGGTTCTTGAATCAGGGCCAGGTGTATATCCCCAGCAAGAAACTTCTTACTGAGGTTAGTAGTACCACTTCTACTGTGGTGTAGGTTGGCTTGAACTACCTTCACCCCCATCAGCAGGAGCAGGTTTATCAAGTACTTTAGCCTGCACATGGTGAAGGCCAATATAAAACCTATATCCCCTTACACGAAGAGTGGCAGCATCTAATTCAGGCACACTAAGAACGATGGTCCGCCCAGATGGGTCGTTCTTAATGTTAAGAATGTTCCACTCCAATGGAGTGACCCCACCGTTCTGAGCCTCGATTTTTCTCAGGAGCTCTTTAGGTTCCAGTTCATTACAGATTTTTGGCAGTTTTGCAATTATCTTAGTGGTTCTGACAAGTTTCCTTGCCTCACCCACCAAGAGTTTATGTTCTTGCCAAGGGCTTATATCATTGACATTTTGTTCCAGCCACTTTGAGCTCTCCAGATCTGCACAATTGATAATAAGAGCCCCGTTTTCAAGTTTACAGGATAGGAAGGTTGGGGCAAAGCCCTCCTCATTCCTTCCTATTTTCCTGGTTATCAAGAGTTCCAGGTCATAGGCCTGTTTCTCTGTTAACCGTTTTTCCGGATGACCTTCTAAGAGCACGGCCATCTTGATCGCCGTGAGAGCCGCCCTGTAAGTAAATCCCTCAGGTCCTTCTCTCTTGGCAGCCTTTCCAACCTTGCCCTGGTTCATCCGATTGGCAGGACGCTTCTCGCCTTTGGTTGCCTTGGGTTTTTCAACCCAAGTCCCCTCAGCGATTTTGCGCTCCTTCACCAGCCTCTTTTTCTGTGCACCAGATATTCTCTTTTTAAGCTTGATTCTGGTCAGAGAGTCAGTCATGCTAGAGATAGCTTCCTGACTCTCACCAGAAGAAGATGGTTTGGAGGTCATTTCTACCTCCTGTGAAGGTTTCATTGCTACCCCTTCATTAGATTGTCTCTGAGTTACCTTGTCTTTTTCAGAAAGGTCTGCCTCAGAAGTTTCTCCTGCAAAAGCAGAAATGTTTGTTATTTTCAATGTCTTTTCAGCCATATAATAACAGTAAATAATCTCAGGTAATATGACAGTCCACCCAGCATTGCCTGAGATACTGGGCAAGGCAAATTACTCTAGAAGTTCGCCAGGCAACTAGAGGCTCCGTTAAGACACCAATACCGCGGTGCCAATTAGCCCTAGGCACGGAACGCATAACACCAGGGTTTACGGGAGCTGGTTCGCGGCCTCTTATTCAATATTCGAGGCTATCCTGTTATTTCTACAGGACTTTCGGCGATCCACCACCTGCCGACGCGCCTGGTGGCTAGCTCAAGCCCCAGAGGGGTACGCATACCCCTGGTTCCAGGCCAGTTTCAACTTTGTTATCTAAAACCACTTCACAATGAATTTCTAATTGCACAAAGAAATGTACTTCAATTACCAATAAATCTGAGACTGGTGATACAAAAATTTAAATACTAAAATCTCAAAAAAATTATTAAAAGAACAAATATATTCTATTCTGAAACAGATATTGGAATGGATGCCTCCTCTACACACACACACACACATCTCAGATTGTTTCAAAAGGTAGAAAAGACAAGCACAAAATACAGTTAAATAAAACCTGCTCTAGATGACATTAATTTGAAACTGTTGTATATCTCGAAAAATATTGGAGTTTTTTTAATTATTTTTATAACATTTATCTGTCTCGTCTTTCTGGCTTTCAAGGTTTTGTTTTGATTCCTTTATTCTTCTAAGTCATTTATCTCAACATTCTCAATTAGTTCTTATCCAGGGATTGATTTACTCAAGCATTAAAATTTATTAAAAACTACCTTGTTTTCAGTGCAGAGTATCTCATCTGAGTATCTTACACCAGTAAAATCAAATTAAATAAAAAGCACATGTTATCTAGCAAGAATGTTATATAATTTGTTTCACAGGGAATGGGAAGACCATTCTTGTGCTTGCTTATATTATATGTGTCAGGATAAAGGTTCCAAATTTTGGTGAATTTCACAAAGGGTAGATTTTATGACTCTGTGAATTTGAATAAGCATATCCAAAAATTTACAATTCATCATCTGTTTATAAACTTTCTTTGATAATGATATGCCAAGGTTTGTTTTGTTAATGGTCATTTTTGCATAGAAGGGCTAATTAGGCTGAGACCTACACCTTAAAGTGAATTCCGAACCACTGCAACATCCATGTCGGGGGAATATACCATGAGCTAGAATAACAATGAGACCAGCACTAAACACTGTTATATTAAATGTCAATGCATCATTAATTATTCAGGACATAGTTACCCTGTTTTTTAAAATTTTATTTGTTACTGGTTATGATTTCATTGATGAGTAAATACATCCAAGTAGTTGGGGTTTTTTAACCACACTATTAAAGAGTATCTGTCACTTTCATCCACCAAGTTTGTTTTATGAATGAGTAAGCTCCTGACATCCATCCCATACTATTAATGACATATGGGCATCATACACATAAATAATCATACAAGTCTGCATTTATAAATAGCTATTACCACCATTTACATCTTGGCATAGATATTCATAACATCATGTTAAAAGTCCATAAATTTATTGTTAATTATTTATGTATTATTTGTAGTTAAAATTTTAACTTTTCTGAAATCTTATTTTATTTCAAAAATATGTTATTTTTTTAGGTGTTGTTTGTATTATTATTGAAGAAATGCATAAACCTGTTCTTTTTTCTACACTTTGGAGAATATGTGCATTGTTAGCCGCTGGAAATGCAGTCTTAATTTTAAATTGTGATGAAAGCTTAAGTGCCTTTTTGCTTGCAGAACTTTGCAATACTGCAGGGTGGGAAAAGTATTTTTTCTTCATAATTAAAATACAAAATATATTTATTTATCAAGAACTTAAAATAATTGTTTTTAAAATTTTACAATTATTCTCAAATACACTCTTGTTAAAAGAACATGTTGTGTGTAATATTAATATCATTAATCTGCAGAATTTAATCATATGTTTTTACTTACTACAGTTAAAAACTAGTTTTTACTTAATTATTTTCTCAAGTTTTTTAATATTTTGATTTTGTATCCTTCATGTAAATTCGACACATCATGAATATTATCTATAAGAGTTTATATAAATATTGAGTTTTTATTATGAGTGCAAAACTAATATTTTCCTTTTTTTATAACTATTTTCAGCATGTTTAACTGTATACATAATTAAACCTTTTTTATAATTATCTTATTTTCATTTTAATATTTTTTTCAGTTTACCATCTGGCTTAATAAATGTTCTCTGTTATGATGAATCCTCATTTGCATTTTTATCAAAAGTTAATAAAGTCATTTTATCGTCATCAGCACATAAGCAACTCATATCAGTTGCATCAAATTTATGTGTGCCATGTGAAATTTTGCCATATAGGAGACCATGTATGATTATTTATGAGAATACTGACTTAGATGCTGCCACAGATGGTATTCTGGAAATGCTACTTTCTGGAGTAGAAGTAATAGAATTTATTATTATTTTACTTTCTTATATAATCATATGATCAATTGATCTAAAAATATAAATACGTAAATAAATTATAATATCTTGTATGTAAAATATAATATCTTTTTTTCTCAATTATGTTTTAAACATCAGTGACTAAACAAATATTTCAAAATGATATTGAGTGTGTTGTTAATGTGCACAGTTTTTCCAATTTAAAACTCTCCTCGATTAAGATTGTGATAATTTAAACTTCTAACCCAATAAAGGCACAAAATTTGGATGGGCTTATTTTTTAAAAATGGTACAAGAAATCACTATCAAAATTAGTAATACTAGATTAAATAATAGTCATCAAAGTTTTTATAGAAACCTTGTACATGTGTCCTAGTTCACCACAACCCATTCCCCATTCACAAAACAATATATACCTTAATAACCTTAATAAACCTGAAATAATCCCACAAATATAATGAATAATTATTTTTTTAGATGTAACAATGTTACACATTATTCTTTATGAATTTGATGCTGTAAGAATCTATCAAGAAAAATCATTAAGAAACAAGCTTTCTGTGGCATCTGTTGAACACATTAATGTGTATTGAATGGTGTGCAATTCTGTGTTAAAATTTTGTTTTGAAAATATTATTTTTACAAAAATTTCAAATTAGGAAAAATATTCCTATATTTTTGCAATTATTTTCCCATAATAAAGCAAATTTTAAACTCTGTTAGTATCATCTTTTTATAAGAGTTAATAAATAGTAAAAAATAATGCAGTAAAATTGCTTTAAACTTTAATTTTTTCAATGTTCAAAGAGACATGATCTACTACACTTGGACTCTCTGCTTTTTGGTGTATTAATGTTTTCATTGAATAATAATAATAACAATAATCCATATGAAGCATGTTTTATATCAAAGGTATAAAGACCTGTAGTACAAATGTTTATCAACTTCAACTTTCCCATTGAACAGTTGAGAAAGACCATAGATTTTGTAAAGAAATTGTATCCAGATTCATTGAAACATATGTCAAACAACTGAAATAAACATATTTACTCCATGTTTGCTAAATATTAAACCAACAGTATCTTACTATAATTGTTTCCACCGCTTATATAGCCACTTTTTCATGCATGTTAAGTCCTAAACATTTTGTTTTCTGACTGGTAAGATCTGAAGTTGTTTGATTCTTTTGAATTTCTTTATCTTGTTTAAAAAATAAGCTGTGTCATTAGCGTTTGAAATGTTTTCTTTAGGAAATGACTTATCTTATTGAAGAAGCAGAGTTTTCTATTGTAGTAAATCATTTTACTAATATTAAAGTTGATGATCAATGAATTGGAAAATTTCTTTTATCACATTATTCATGTCTTTTACTTTTGTCAAACTTATTGGGTTGGTTATTTCACATTCCTGTATTCCAATATTATCAAAAAACCAAAAGTTGCTGCAGAATAAAATTTTAATTTATTGTAGAAATCTAAAACTGTGATTCAATGACTTGGTGACTTAAAATGACTTTAAAAATATTAGACACCTGATGAATATGTTAGAAATACATTAAAATTTATTAGACACTTAAATGTAACACCATCTTCACAACTAAATAAATGTTGATTAATATTTACAGATGAAATACTTAAAAACTAAATATTTAATTTACTAAACAAATTTATCAGCAAAGTTGTTTAATACAAGTTGCGTGTCTTATATTAGTAAGAGTAAAAATTCGTTTTTAAATATGCTCATCGCCAATTGCTAGCTTAAATATATTTTTTAAGCGCACCCCATTTCTGTTAATTAGTATACTAAGCAATGCTAATCCCTGAATGCTAAATATTTCTGAGAAGCAGCCACTTAGCAGCTAAAAATTTAGACCGTATTAAAATCAACATAATACAAGTTTTGCTGATACTAAGTAAAAAAATTCAAATTTTTTAATAAAATAGGATAAATGCAAATTCAAGTTATATTTTACATTGCTGTAAGCAGTCAATGAATAATTTCATCATGAAATTTGAAATTACTTTTACTTTTGGAGATTGCTGAACAAGTGGAGGTCAGCCATATACTAATAGTGACATTTAAAATGACATTTTTAGATTAAAAAATGTTTAATATGGTCAACAAGACTCACCTGCATATGTTGGAAAGATTAAAAATGTTTGTTATATAATTTATGATTGTTCAATGTCTAAGGTCTCAATGTCTAATTTATTACCTTAGACAATGGACAGTTTTGTACTTTTTAAAAAAAAATTTTGTTAGCATGTAAATTTTAGTGTATTTGTCCAAATTAAAGGATATTATGAATCATACAATGCTTTTTCAGTTAGTAAAATTTAATTCTGAAAATCCTTTATGTGGATGGACAATGCATACTCTCTCTTTCTTTTATTCAAAGTTTTATTTCTACTATCTTTTTACCTTTTTAGCATAAATGATGTTTTATTTATTGTAAACAAGATGCTCTGATGTATAATGAATCTTAAAGTTCTAGAATGTTTTCTTATTTTATTTTAGGGAGTATGGCCGAATTGTAGATTATATTTGCAAGAATCGATTCTAGAAAAGTTTATTCAACAACTAGGAAGGAAAATCTGCAATACCATTAGTGTTGTTACTGCTAATTATCCACCATTTTTATCAATCATGGCTAATGCAGCTTTGACAGAACAATTGCTGAAATTGATGATTCAAGGGATTTCTGAAGATGCTAAAACAATTTATGTAATATGCTATTGAAAATATTGTAAGCAGTTAACATTCAGAAATTTATTTCTTATTAATAGTAAGATTATTTTTAGAGTCGATGCACATCAGTAACTAGTGAATTTGAGGAACAATGTATTCATGCTGTTGTAATAAGTTTCAATGAAAATTCAAAACAAGACCAGGTAATAGCATTTTGTTATTTTGATTGTTATGTTATCTACTATGATATTCAAATATTGATTCAAAATTATTGAACTAAGAACCAAAGAAACTTTTTGATATTCATCAGAATAAATCGACAGTCCAAACTAATTGATACCTTACTTGATATTACACTTTACAACAATGGTATGAAATTTATGTTTATCTACTTAGTGATTAAATTTACTCTGAAATATTTGCACTAGTCATATTTAATTATCATGTGAGATTATAGTTAAATTTTTGATCATATATGTTTGCATCATGATACAATTATATACTTATTATATATATATATATATATATATATATATATATATATATATATATATATGTATTTCAACAAAATTCAAAATTAAATTATTCATTATAAATTAAAATATTCAATTATACAATAGAAAAAAAGGGAACATGTAGTTAAGTACAAGTTAAATTCAAATTTAATTATAAATTTCATCAAGATTCATCTTCATCAAAGGGTGTTGACCATATTTGCTCATAAGTATGACTTTTCTGCCAAAGGTGCAAGATTAGCATCAGAAATTGCTCAAAGACACTCCAAAATCATACAAAAATCACTGCATTTATTAATTGAAAGTGTATAAAAACTGAAGATAACAAATAATAAAAACTGGCATGTAAATACAAAGAAATATAAAAACAAACAACAAAGAAAAAGGAAATAAGTATTGCAATACAAATTTAAGTTAATTCTAAAACAAATAAACCAGCAATAAATTAACACCAAAAATACTTGACTAGTTCAAATACAAAGTAGCATTTTCAATCATTTATAAATACTTCAACACTTGGGTAATGATTCTGTAGTTTAATAATTATGTCTTACTTCACTTTTATAAACACTCCTTTACTTGTTAACTAGTGTTTGATAAAATTTATTGCCATATTATTATTATTTTCGAAAATAATATTTGAACGTTTAATTTGCTTTCTTCTGTTATTTAAATTATCAAATTCTATAGATTTTATACTTAGTTTATCCAAAATTATATTTTTATAAACTTAAAATGAAAATATTAGAATTTCAATAAATTTATTTATTTATTTTAAAATAAACTTCAGTGATCTCATAAATCTAAAATTAATATAAGATTTACCTTTGATGAATGTATCTAAAAATACACATTTTTAAGTTGTTACTATTAGTTTTAATGAATTTTAATTCTTCTGGATATATAGTTTTAGAAATTTATTCAAATTTTGAATAATTATTATCAAATCACCTACATATCTGAAAGTAAACTTCATCTGTAAAACAAAAAGATTTTCATAGTGTAGAAATAAATTGAGTTGAAGACATGAAAATTTTTATTCTTGTAGTATTCCATTTACTTGTACAAATAATTTTTCACCATTATAATTATTATAGATACAGTAGGTAATTAAATACTTTTAATATTTTATATTCATATCAGAAAAGAACTGAATTCATAAAAATAAAACTTCAAAACACTCAAAATTTTTCAAAAAAAAAAAAAAATGGAAAGCTTTTTTAAATTAAGTGCAGAAATGTTATCTATTGTATGTGAAGTGTATTGTAAATATGTCATTGGTTCACTGTTATTTACAATCTAAGTATTTGTTGATCTTAGAATAATTTCAAAAATAATATTTAAAGAATACAAAAAAATGTCACCAAAATTTATCATATATTATGCTGAAACTCGGCAAAATGGGATACTAGCAAGCTAATTCAAGTTTAAAATGCAATTTGATTAAAGAATACATTCAGACCAACAATATCTTAAAGATGGTATTTATTATACATTGAATTACATTAATATAGATTTATATATTCTAATTATTATTACTATACCTTTATATTTTTAAACTCATATTTCTCATAAATAAATTTAAATATATATTTTTGGTTTGTCAGGAAAAGAGAAAGATTAATGTATTCATTTACCAGATGCCTAGATATGAACACAACATACTTTTTAACTGAGTATTTATAATTGATAATGTTCATCTACAGCTCCATTGCTTTATCTCTGGATAGTCTCTTTTAGTTGTAGTGAAATAGTCTCTTATTAGGTGATGTTGATATGGGTGCTTTCACGTATCATTTCTTCTCACTGGTCTATTTTGCAGTATTTCTCCAATGATTTTCTTTTGGAGTCATCCTCTCTTTAGTCTTTGTCAGTATTTTGTCATTGCAATCTTTACCTTTGAATAATCATCTCTCACTTTTTCCTTTTTCTTCCTCCATAGTTAAACCAAAAATCTGCTCCTTTAACCCTCAACTGCCCAAACAAAAATACAAAAGACACTATGTTATTCTTTTAATATTATTTAAGACTACCCTTCTTTCAAGGGAAAAGGTTCTTTTGTGTGTAAAACTATATTAATCTTTTATGACTTTATTGGAGTTTTTAATTATTTCCTAAACTCATTAGTATAATTTTATTTATTTAAAATTTTTGCCCTATTGTATCACTATTTTCATGTGTTTCATTTATATTGCATTTAAATATATTTGCCAAAAGGGGTTGTTATCCAGTTCATAGCAACAAAAATATATCTGCTTTCTGAACTCCTGTCATGTTACATACAATTTAACTATGTATATGTTTAGTTCACTTGTAAAGTATCAGGATTTAATTTGGTTAGTAATTGGTGTTAATTTGTAAATTCTGGATTGATAGTTATGTAAGAAATACATAAGTTAATATTTTAAGTTTTGAAGACACAAGAATTTTTTTCTCCCAAATTGTTGCATTTGAAGAATTTGCTGATTTATTAATTAGCTGTATATAATTTTTTTAAAAGAAAAACAGGCATAATTGTTTGATATTTTATCTACTGGTATGATAATAAAAAGGTTTTAAAAAATATTCTCTAATGTAGTTTAGAAGATTTCTTTTATTTCATCCCTTAAATATTTATCCTCTTTTCTTTAATTTGTACTTGTAATTATTATTTTTTAAATAATTTTTGTCATATTTCAACTTAGATTTTGCTGTAGATATGTAAATATGTTGTACTCAACATCACATTTTTATAATATATTCAGGATTAAGTGTCTAAAATCATAAATAATAGTATAAAAATAATTTAGAGTTATTATTTATAAAAATGACACTTCTCTATAAGTTTGGTAAGCTGTTGCTTCTTTAATTGTAACTTAGAAATAAAATTTTTAAGGGAAAAAAAGGAATTCAAAATGCATAAAAATGTTCATTATAATATGTATTTATAGATAGATATAATTCATCTTGATTATATAGAAAAATATTTATATTTTTATGTATGTCATGCATATAAATATTTAAGAATTATAGTTTTACAACTAAAATTTGTAACTGTGTGTATTTAATTTCATAATAATGACAAATATATTGTAAAGTTATCTTTTATCATAATTGAAAAATCTATTTAAATAACTCTTTGTAAAAAATGTTTTAAGATTTCAGTATTTTCACATATTTATATTTTCAATAATATAGTAAAGAAAGTAGCTACATTTATTAACTTGACAATACTGTTATTCTATTTTTATAAATTGCAAACAGTATCTGCAAAAAAAAAAAAAAATTTACAGGTGAAGATAATGTATTGATAAGGAATAATACAACTCTTTTATTCTTTACATAGTTTGAGTTCAACATTGTTATATTTTGATACAAAAAAGTTTAAATAAGAAATGTATTATTTGTCTGTAAGAATATTTGCTTTACTTTACATACCATGTGTACATCAGTGGAAATAAAATAAACAGTGTAGGTGAGTAAACGATATCTATTCATATTTCATAACAAAATTATTAGTATCTTATATGGTTCATTAGAAATTTCTAAACACATTTAATTTACAAAAAAAATTTTATATTTAAAAAATAAGTAGGCAAAGAATGATAAAAAAATTTTTAATGAGCTCAGTATTTCTTAGAAAATTTATTTTTATCTATAGTGTTGATTGTCACATGCAGTACTATTTACTTATTGTATTACGATCTTTATTCAACAGAAAATTCTGTTATAAATTAATTTGATCCTCTTTATTGCTTATTTTAGAGTAGAATTAAAGTCATAAGTAAATAACAATTATTAGGATCGATTTTGAATATATTTACTTTTTATTTCTAATTTTAAATTGTTTGTTTGAAATTTGTAATATATGTATGAAAAGTGTTGATATAAAAGCAACTTTTCTTCATTTTTATTCTATAGTTTTCATTCCATAGTGATTGTTCAAAATGAATTAAAATATATCATAATAAAACTGTAAAATGTTAAATATGGAAAAATTGAATAAATTTTGCAACATTTTTAAACATATTTTGATGTTATTGAGCTAATTTTCTGGGGAATCAATCAATTTATATTTATTAAAATTGCATTATTTGGTACTTTTTAAGTGAACTGAACTAAATTTATCTTTTCTTAACTTTTAATAATGTTTTTATGAGTACTATAGACTGGTTTAATTATTGTATGCTATCTCACTTATTAAATTTTTGTGTATATAATGTGCTGTATTATTTTTTAAGAGAAAGAAAACAAATAGTGCTTTCAGATAACTTTTTTTTTTTAAATAGATCCAAGTTGGAAAATGTTGTCCAGGAGTCTACATAGAGCCATTTCGCACTATAAAAGAATCTATTACAATGTTCAATACAGACAAATTAGGTCTTGATGTCAGTATCTGGACAGAAGACATGTGCTTAGCTTTAGAAGTTGCTCATAAATTGCAAACTAAAACTGTTTGGATCAATTCCAAAAATTTGTTTGAACCTGCTGTTTCCTATGGCAGTTTATATTTATCTGGAAATTCAATAATAGGTGGAAAAGAAGTAAATATTATTTTCTTCTTGTTATTTTAAAATAATTAATTAAAAATGCTCTCTGAAGTAAAATTACTAGGAATATTATAGAACTTACTACTAACAAAAAATGTATAATATGTTGTTGTTTTGATCATAATATGTGATGTTATTAAAATATAATATTGTTTTGGGAAAGAATTTCAAGTATTTTTTGATGACACTGAATATTTTAAAAGTAAAATGTAGTTTTCCTAAGAATTTAAATTACTTCAGTTTTAGTTTATGAGCTTTTGAAAGAAGATACACTTAATTTACTTATAAGTTAATGGGAAATTTAGATTAAAAAGGAAACAAGAAAAAAATCAACATTAGGTGCAAAATATGTTGCTGAAGTGAAGTTATTTATGTAATATTTATATAAAAAAGTTAATTTTTTTTATCAATGTTTGCCAAAAATTTAAATATCTTGTGAAAAAAATGGGCCAAAATTTTTTTTAAAATATAATGTATAAGACATTCTTATTTCAGCATATACTAAAATGTACCTTATATATAGTATTATGAAGTATATATACTATCCATCATATTTCGCATTATTTTATTTAGCTGGAAAAAAGGTGCGAAAAATTTCCTTGAATGATATAGTAATTTCTTTTTATTCTTTTTTCAAATTAATTGAAAATTAATGTAGTGAAGAACATAAAGTATTTTCATTTTTATTTCATATAGTGATAATTTATTTATATTTTACTAGTCTTTTGAAAATAAAAAGCATTGGGAGAACACATATTGCAATGGCATTTAATAATATTTACTTCATTGAAAAGTCTGATCGAAATTAATTAGTTATGAATATTTCTTCAATTCAAAGCAAATTTTTTTGATTTACATTAGTCATAAATCAGATAATTCCAATTTGAATAATAGTAATTTTAGAAAGACTTGATTATTTTTTTCAAAATTAATTTTGATAGACGATTTCAGATTCAGGTAATTCCATGAAAATTCTTGTGAATTGATAGTTTACCAACTAGATTTCACTGCATTGCGTGTGTATAACTATTTTACTTCTATCATAAAATATAATGAATTTTAAAACATGAGTTGTTAATTTTTCAACAACTGTTAAAATTATCTTATTCAAAAACAATTCAAGTAATTATTGTATGCAAGATATACATTTAATTAATCTATGTTAATATCAATTGTTCAATATTTGAACTTATTTGATTGTTTGACTGTTTCTTTCTGTTGATATCATTTTATTTACAGAAAATAATTTATAAATGATTACTTATGTCAAAGTTATTATAATTACAACTGCAATTATATTAGATGTATTATATACTTTTCTCTGTGATGATATTTTAAACAAATTATTTCAAAGTATCTTTTCATAAAATAACTGAATTTGTTAACATAATTTTTAGTTTGTTATAATTGTCCACATTTAAATAATGTAATTCTGTAAATTTATTAGTACTTTACCTTTTAAAATAATTATTAAAACAAAAATTATATTTTTCATCTTTAAAAAAATATCAATGTATAAATTGATTAAATTGTATTAATGGTATTTTATATGTAAAATTAAGTATAAAGCACCATTAAAACAATTTAAAAGAAATACACATTTGTGGTAAAATATGAATAGAAATATTATGACTTCTTATCTATTTCTTGTGAAGTTCTTAAAATTTTTGCAGAACATAAGAAAGAACTATTATTTGATTGAATATAATTTTTTGTAATCTCATCATTATTTGTTTAAATTAAAGTTTTCTTATTCTTTCAAATAATGTTATGATATTTTTTATTATTGTCAGTAAATATTTCAGGGATTTTTTAGCCATTTAACTGTTTTAAAAGAAAATAAAGATAACTCCACTAGCAATGAATGCATGGATATAAAATCTTATGGAGCTGAAGCACCAGTGTCAAATATTAATCTTACTGGAAGTAAAGAAGAAAAAAAGTTAGCTTTTACTTTTTGTTTTGATTAATAATGCATTTAATAAACAGTCTACATTTTAACCAATGTGACAAATTATGAAAATTAAAAATTATAATTTTCATTAATTGTACTTACTATTTTTAAATTTTATATTATATTTATTATTTTTATATTATAATTTTCATTATTTATGTGCTTTAAAAGTATTTAGTAATCAGTTCATTTCAAAATCAATCAAATAATTTGCCAATCATCTGTAGTAATGATTTTGTAAATGTATAAATTTATAATTTTGCTTAAATTCTTAAAATTATGAAAGATTTGAGGAAATATGCAAAATTAATCATTTTAGAAAATACCAAATAATTCAAAATGTTGGTATTTTCAATTTGGTATATTCAGTCATCTTAGCTCTTGCAGGAAAAAAAACATTCTTTTGCCACTTTGGTCAATACCCCTTAATGTAGCTGACTTTGTTGATATTTTATTGTATTTTATGTTTGTTTTGCTTCTTTATTAAATATAATTTCAATTTCATTTGTATTTTATATATGTTTTCCTTTGTCTTTTAATATTCGTATTTTTAATGTTCTTCAAAATTTAATTTTCTCTATTTTTAAAAGTAATAGCAGCCTTTATGCTTTGTGAATTGTTGAATTTCTGTTATATTTGAGTACTGATTATCTGCAATCCTGTAATATTATTAATTTTACTTTATATACATATATTTTAATTCTTATTGTTACTTCATGTTTTTAAATTTGTATTTTTCTTTTTATTATTTTAATTCAGCAGGTATGTTTATATACAAATATTTGTATTTTCGTTTGGGAAAATTGTTTTCAATTTTTATTTTCTATTGTTAATTGATATTTTTCTTTTGAAGGCATTGAAACTGTTCATTTATATATTTCATGAATGAATTTAAAAGGCCGTCCCTTGTCTCTTAATGAGATAGATCAAGTTTTATTTCTATCATTTCTTAGCCTTTTCATTTTCCTTCTTGGCAGTTCTGCTGTGTTTAATTTCTATTTTTACTATGAACATACATTTTTACTTATTCTGCTATCATTATAATTTTTTTCCTTTGTTTTCTAACTAACTGTTATATATTGTCTGTATTAGAAACGTTTTTCAAATTACTTAAAAGAAAATTCTAATTTGAACTATTAAAGTTACTTTTTTTACTTATTATGCTAAAAATTTGTAAAAGATTTTACTTTTATTTTTAATTAATTTAATTATTTACATTTTACTTTAACCAAATTATATATTTAATTGTTATTATTATTTTTATAAATTTTAATTGAAAAATTTATTATAGAATTGAAAAAAGTATGAAGCTGTATATTGGAGGATCTTTTATCAACTCTAGTGATGAAACAGTACAAATTATATCTGATGCTAAAAGTAGACCTTATGCATATATTGCCAGTGCAAATAAATCTGATGTTCAGAAAGCAGTATTAAGTGCGATTTCTTCACAGGCAAAGTAAGTAATTAAAAGAAATTGTTTGATTGCTAATTCAATGTATTTGTAATAATGTTGTGATTTTTTGCTTTAATTGGAATTTAGTTACATTAAAATTTTTGATTTGACAATATGTTAAAAATAGCTAATATACAATATAAACTAAGATTAGCAATACAATATAAGCTAGAATATTGGGTGCCTAATTAATGTTAATTTAATTCCTTTTGTGCCTTTGGAAAAAGTACATTTTTTACAATAAACATCAAGAAACACTATAAATACAATAATAAACATAAAGAAATACTTTGTGCTGAATGTTAATATTGGCAATAAAAGAAACTACTGTGCAAAATGATTAAATCAACCTTTAACAAGGAAAATTTTAATAATATGTGCTTGAAATGTGAGAAAGTCTTTTGTTGTTATAGAGAGGTAAATCAGCTATTAGTAGAAATTAAGAATACACCATTTGATGAGCATAATATGCTATTGTTCCTGCTCTGAAATTTAATAAAGGAAGGATGAAAAAAATTTTTTATTTGTTTGTTTTTATTTTTAGAAAGTGCTTATAATGCTGCTGAAATGGCTTTTTGAAATGTCATTCAGAGTATTCACTGAGCAGACTTTTTTTTTATTTAAAATGAAAGTTTTGAAGATCATTTGAAATATATTACATCTCTGTATTATCAAGCATTAATAGATATGAAGAAAATCTGCTAGTTATCCTGAGGAGTAAAAGTCCATATTGTTTTAGAAATGTAAAGAAATCGCCTGTGATTTATTATGAGAATAAATGTATATTTGGTTGATTGTGTGATTTCCATGAGTTGCCTGTAAATTAGATAAAAAAAGAACTTAATATTATGCATTTTTCTCTAATAGATAATCAAATTGATCATAAAATAAAAATTGATAGTATAAATAATAATCATTGATGTATATGATGAAAATGACATGATGAAAATAAAATAATAATCATTGATGTATTAGCTGTTTTATTACAGCTAATACATCAATGATTTAACTTTGTGATAAAGTAAAGTCATTCACATACTTAAATGTGTCATTGCCATTCAGAAATACTTGTTAGAATTTAGGTTTTGGTGAATGAAATAAAAAAATAGAATTCAAATTATTTGAAAATACAATTTTCAGATGCTTTCTATCATTTATTGATGTCTTGGAAACAAATGTCTCCAAATGCAATTCACAAGTGCTTTTCTCATGGGAGTTTCAGATGTAGAAAAAATGATATTCTCTAAGGAATTGTTAAAATTATTACAAAAAAACTCAATTTTTTTTAACTGTTACAGTTATTGATGGCAATAATATATTTAGTTATTCCTTTAATAATATGTGATATTTTTCTGATTATATCTGAGTTCAGCAAAAAACTTGCAAATGAAAATGATTCAAAAGGTGATAAATATAAAAACAAATATTTCAAAACCTTAAAATATTTAATATTGAAAATTTCCTTTAAATATTTGCTAATAATTTATTTAAAAACTTGGCAAATTTTACAATTTTCATTTAACATTGAGCTATTGATTTATCTGGTAATATAATTATAAAAATTTTCAATGATCTTTCTTTGAAAACTAATCAAAATTTGTGAAGTAAGCTACAGTGTAGAATTATAATTGGATTCAACATATATAATGTATTTATTGTTTTTGTTGTTTAGTAAAATTATGTTGCTCATAAAAGAACACATATGCAAATGTATACATACTTCATAATGTACTAATTATATGCATTCAATGAACTGATTTAATTTATACATTATGAAAGACTTTCCATTTTTTTACTTGTTTGTATAATGCATACTTATTTCAAAATAAATTTAAATTCATGAATAATTATATTTCTATCACATTCAGTATATTAGAATAAATTTATTATTAAAATACTCTCAACCATACATAATCAAACTAAGCAGTATTAGCTATATAATATGAGACTAATTATTATAAAATTCTCAGTTCATTTTGAATTTTTCTATTTTTGTGACATTTTTATCACATAACCATGGTTTAAATGTAATCTCTTACCATTTGAAAATCTGATAACAAATGTATCTGGTATTTTTTTTTTAACTTATGTATGCAATATAATTTTGTTTATAATTTGTGTTCACTACTACAAGCTTATTTGAACTAAAATTTAAAAGTAAATTAACTATATTTTTTATTACTTTAATCTGTTTAATTGGCTCAAAAATTTGATTGTTAAAATTAATAATATAACATAACTTTAAAATTTTAAAATATTATTTAGCATGTTAATTTGTCCTTTTTATCGTTTTCAACATTGTAAATAACAAAATGTACTCTCAAATCTATTAATTATAATGAATTAGAGCAATTGGGTAACAGCTGAATTTATGCTTTTTATATATTATGTAAAATATATATAATTTAATTATTAAATTTGTATATTATTTGTGTATTAAACAATTTATAATCATACATATTATAAATTCTTACAGAATTTATAATAATTCTAAAATAATAATAAAGTATACATAATATTAAAATATATGTATTAAATTTTTGTATTTCCCAGTAAATTATTCTTTGAGGGAAAATCAAATTTTTAAATCGACAAAAACTTCACTAAGGATTACTTATTGAAATAATAGATAACACATTAGCATTTTAAAGTAAATATTATTTATTTGCTCTTTAATACTTATTAACTAGTATAAAGCTGATGAAACATAAAATGTAGAAATAGCTCCCTTTTTTCAATTCAAATTATTTTAATCATTATATTATTTAAACTATATTTTCTTTATTTTTTATGTACATTTTTTAATATAAATCACTTTAATATTACATTGTTTTGATAACTTTCTTTGCTAATTAAGATTATTATAAATGGCTTTAAAATGTTGTAATATTAAAAAGCATTTACCCCATTCAGTTTTCAATATTCTTTACAGTTTTTATCATCAGATTTTAACTCAGTTATAAAGACTCTGTATGTTTAAATCAATAAAACAAAATATATATAATGTCATATTTATTATCTAACATTAATTATTTTTAATATTAGAATGATTTGACTCACACACAAACTCATAATTTAAAGATTTATGACATTTTATTGAAAACAAAATATTCATATTTGATTTTCTTGCAGATGGCAAAAATTATCTAAACTAAAACGCTCTGCAGTCATTCGAAAGGCATCTGAGTTGTTAAATAAGAAAAGTGAAGAATTTTTGTCTGAGTTATGTACTGTTACAGGATGTCAGAAAGAAATTTGTGTTAAAGAAATTGAAAAAGCTGTCCATGTGTTATATTTTTGGGCAAATTACATAACTCATTTTGAAGATAATGTAACTGTAAGTAAAGCTGATAATTTATTTCTGTAAAAAAAGCTCTTAAATTTTATTCCATGGTAACAAATTATTATTTTTTGAACTTGAAGTAAACATATAAAGGCCATATATTGAATGCAATGTTAAGTATAGTTCTTCATATTGAAATCCGATATTTCTTTTATTGTAATTTATAATTTAATCATACAATTTTAAATTCTTATAAAAATGATATTTTAGAAAGAGCTAATTTTTCATTAATTTTATTAATGGAATTTTAATTGAAATATAAGAAATGTTTTAAAAATACATGAAAAAAGTTGTATCTTTCAAAGTTTCCTTGAATTTAGTTATAATTCTTGGAAATCTTGAAAGATGTGTTACTTTCTGGTTTTCTTGGTTGAAGTTTCATTTCTTGCTTGGTTCATCATTTTAAGGAAATAAATTGTTTCTTTTGCATCGATGGGGACTAAAGATTAACTTGTAAAATTCTGCCTTTTCTATATTTTGACAGCTTTTAGTAGGCCTAGGCTTTCCTGAGAACTTTCCTCCATTTCATTCATAACAATTGTTTTCTAGTTGGTAACTCTTAAAATTTTTAAATCATCCTACACAATCAGTATATCATAATTTGAGCCCTACACCTGGTTCTTGTATATGGTTGATGATGGTAA
This sequence comes from Latrodectus hesperus, assembly GCA_037975125.1. NCBI lineage: Eukaryota > Metazoa > Arthropoda > Arachnida > Araneae > Theridiidae > Latrodectus > Latrodectus hesperus. Next base: position 68,443,044 of record CM075852.1, read on the forward strand.
ATCTTAAGGAAAAGGAAGGATCAGTTTCACAGGTGTGACCTAATAAAGCTTATTTTTAAGATAGCCATTTGAGGTCATATCTGTGAAACTGCTATTATTTGCTTCCTTGAATACTTTTTAAAATTCTTAATTTCATTTACTACTCCATTAGTTTTCTTTGTTTATAGTGCCAAAAATATTTAAGGGCTTTTCATTTGTATATCTAGCCAAGAGTCCATGTATCTGATTTACAGACGAGTACAAGTCTTAGGATTGCTTTATACAACATGGTTTTTGTATATATTTGAATTAATTTTGACTTTAAAATTATCCTTAGATCCTGAAAATATAGATTATCAGAGAAAGTACATTTTTAGTTTATTATCTGTATCATTTAGGTTGTTAATGTTGAAACTAGATAAGTAAAATAATTAACTAGTACAAATTTAAAATATTTGATTTCTAGATATTTTATAACTTGCTTCAAATTTTAGTAATCTGTACACAATTTGTTTTGTTTTTGCTAATTTATTAAATGTATCTTTGATGCAGACTAGTTAAAGCCAGTAAATGTCTCGAATAATACTTTTTATTTACAATGATTATTTTATTATGGACATTAGACAAGATATGCACTGTCTTTTGTTGAAAAAACGCCCCTTTTATTAATTTCAAATCATTAAATTTTCACTCCAGAGCTAGATCATTTCACAATTATTGGGAAAATAAACTTTTGTATCTCTTCTGTAGTAAATTAGTAATTTTAGAACGGTGCTGTTTTAAATAAGTATGGTTATTCATTGCATAAATTTTATTTAAATTACTATTTGCTTTTTAATCATTTCTATCTATTTGCTCTATTTTTAATTTTTTTTAAAAATAAAAAAATATTTAGGTTTTTTTTAATTTGTAAAATTATTTAACATTTAATGTTACTTTGTAAAGATTGTGTGTATTGTTATACACAGTTGTATAATATAATTATGTATCTAACTTTGTATGCCATGCTTACATCTAATAATTATTTTTACTTTTATTTATTCTTTAAGGAAAACATTTGTTCACTTTATACTATTCTCACAATCAATCACAAGTACTGTATGGGAACTATATACTACATTCTTATTATAGTTTTACAAAATTTTCTAATATTTAAGTTTTAAACTATTAAGGGCTAGAGTAATATAAATAAGTTTTATAACTTTATATTTTAATATTTTCAATAAATCTATTTTATACTGTAAAATTTGTCACCTTGCTTTAAGAATACTGTTATTTAAGACGCTTTTCAGCTCTATCTACTTACATTTAATACTATTTTCATGTAAATTCAAGATATTTCCCAATGACCCAATTTTTTTAATTTCCAGGAAGCAAAGCTATATGGCAAAGTACTTCAAGAGCGTTATCCTATTGGAGTAATCGGCATTCAATCTCCTGACAAGGAACCTTTACTTTCTTTTATTTTCCTCATAACACCAGCTATTATATTTGGCAATTCAGTTGTTGCCATTGCCTCTGAAAAATATCCCACTTTAGCACTTAAAATGTGTGAAGTAAGTTTGAATTAATGCTCAACTTTAATTCTGATTTAAAAATCTTTCTTTATTTGAGTTTAACTTTAAAAAAATAATTATTGAGAAAAAAGAGCGAATTTTATAATTATTTGTATTGCTCTAAAAATATTCAGGTTTAGTTATATATTTTTATAATTTTCATTATTGTAGCAATTTTTATGGTTTGTTGTAAATAATTTATTCTTAAAGAAAAGTAGTAGCAAAATGGTATGCTCTCTGAAGTTCAATTCAACAGTTTATCTGTTCAGATCACACTTTAGTATGCATGGATGTTTGTAATGGTTTGAAATCCATTTTAAACTATACATCCTCTCTTCAAAGAAACGAGGAGCTGTCCTCGATTCTTTGAAGGCGAAGGATGTCATGGACTTGGTCTGATTCAAACCAAGGTATAAGAAAGAAAGAAGAAGAAATCCTCTTTATTTTGCCATTGAGTGGAAAAAAGTGATTATTGATTGACAAATAAACTAAACTAAAAGAAAAGTGTTTTATTTAGGGGAAATTGTAGATTTTTCTAGTGATGCTCTTTAATATTAATTTATGATAAGTAATTTACATTTTTTCTGTTGATTACTTAATTTTTCTCCTTTTAAGACTGAATATTTATTTAATAATACTACTTCTTAATATCCTTTATAACTGGTAAGTGAAAATTACTTTTTAAAATCCATTTAAGTTATCAAAAAATTAGTTTGAACTTTTGATAGTTTGTTATATTTATTGTCTCAAGTTTTATAAAACGGTTTTAATTTAGATTAAATACTCTTAAATACTGAACATAATAAAAATATAGATATTGAACAAATGCAATTTTATTTATACTGTTTATTTAATTGTTGAAATGCTGCTAATTTTATAGGGAGTAAATGAGCATAAATATAATGTTTATAAAAGTAAGTGTTACTGTAAAAAAATTATCAATATAAAACATCCATAAGTCATGTAATATGTATGTGTTTGTCCATCAGTGGTGCTTATATACAAACAAGCAGATTCATAAGGATCAAAGTAGGATAGTAATACATGCATGTACATAGGTAAATAGTAATGGATACACAAATAGTTTGGGATATAATTGTAGCAATTCCTTTTTTTCCCCTAAAAAAGAAAACTGAGTAATGCTATGTCATTTTTCTTGAAATACAGTATTGCTATAATACATAAAAAAGTTTGTTTAATATCTAGATGTTTGGAACAAGTTTTATTTAGTAAAATTATTGAAATAAACTATTTTCATTTTTTTAAGTGTTCAAAAATCAAATTAAATATATTTTATACAGTATTAAATTGAATTCATACCTCCTTTTATTCTTTCAAATAAAATAGTCACATATTAAAATTAAATTAATCTTAAACTATTAAGAAACCTGAATAAAAAAAAACAAATATAAAAGATTTTTGTAAATGTTATGTTTGCACCACGAGAAATATGATCTTTTGCAATTAATAATAGTGTTATGCTAAGAGAAATATATTTATTCACATTGTGTAGATTAGTAAATTTACTAATCTACACAATTACTGAAATGTTTTTAAAAGATTAATTGTAAAGAAATAAAATATATTAGAATAATTTTATATCGTAAAAATGAAAGAGTGATTAAATTAGAAAAAAACTTTATTTTTTGTCATTCAGGAAAAAGCATTTTATTGATAATATTTCAATATTTTGTATGCAAGTAATGTTGCAATTTTAAATTAATAACAAATTTAGTTGAGTAAATATCTATGTAAATAAAGTCCTTACTCTGTTTGTCATTTTCATCAGGGTTGAATTGAAAGCGGCTGTACAAAATAGAATGAAACAACAGTTGACTCTTATTTTTAAACTTTTACAATTTTATGAAACTAGTAACTGATCCTTAACAGGGTCCCATAGAGGCAATGATAGTATTAATTCTCATTTATGAACTGAATTTTTACAAAATATCTTTTCTATGAACTCATTTTCATCTTTTACTTGCACTAATTTTTTATCATGGCTTTTTCAGTTGTTTTCATTTTTTTTTTAAATTCATGGTTGAGAAACTTAAATCAGCATTTTTATTTGAGAATCATAAATCCTTCGAATTGTGGACAGCTAATTTTGCCAAAATAGAATTGAAATCCTAAATTTTTTTAAGCAGCTCATGTGAAAGTCTTCTGTTCTACAGTACAGGCATCAGAACAATAAAAAGCTTCAGGAGCAAATCTCATAAGGTAATTTTGCAAAGAGAGTCATGCCTTGGAATTGCCATATGAAATTGACATTCAGGGTGACTTTAATGCACCTTTTGATCGGTTTTGAAGAATGTACTAAAAAAACTATATCTAAGTCTTTTTACATGCAAGCTTTATTAAAGAAATCACTTTTCAAAAGAAAACAAAGAATATTTATCTGAAGACTTGAGATAGAAGATGAGATATTCATCCATGAATTTTAACCAAGCGCCCAGCTAATATTAATAAATTATTGGATAATTAAATGATTGAAAAACATAAAATGAGAATGAAAAAATTTCATACATCAAACAAAAAGGAAATGATATAGCATTTTGACTCTGCAAGGCAAGCAAATAAATGGGTGGCAAACTTGAAATACTTTTTGAGGGCAATATTAGAGAAATTTCTTAGGTCAAAAATGTAGTTTTTAAACAGAAAAGTAATTATTTTTCTTTGTTTTTTTCTCAATAAAATGAAAAGTTATTTTTAAGAATGAGTTTTACTTTGCATTGTGCAAACTAAATAGTTTTTTCTAACTGTTACATATTCATAAAAGGGGATCAATTTGGTAAAAAAATTAATTTTTAGAACTAAGCCTTTTTTATTTTACAAATTTTTGATTTTAATAACTATTTTATTGGTCCCAACCAGTTCATAAAAAACGATCGTCTACTGTAGTATCAAATTGCTGGTCTTTGTGGCTAACTTAAAAACAACAATGTTTCATTTCAAAACTTTGATTACAATATTTATAGTTAATTTGAACCATAATATACACTATTTTTAATTCCTTGTATTTGTATTTATGCTGCAGTGTTACATAATTTTAATGTAACATTTCTCTCCAGGATTCTTCTCACTTCAAAAATGGATATATATAATTCTCCTCATCCCTTTTAAAATCGTCATTTATGCATAAATGCTTATAATCTAAGAAAAATAAGTAAAACTTTGAAGATAAAAAATATTAAGACATTATTTTTACATTTCATGGTAATTTTAAACAAAAGTATTTATTATTTTCGATTTTTGAAGAGGTATGTTTTTATCCAATGCAGCATATTTAGGTTTTTCAGAAGTATGCTGTCATTAAAAAATGCATTAGAATGTATATGAAGAAAAGAAATGTATATAAAGAAAAGAAATATATAAAGAAAATCCAAATGTAAATAACTTTAGAACTAAAGCAAATTTGTCAATGTTGGATACCTTGCTCTATTCATTTGAATCTATACATGAATAGTTGATCCATACATGAAATCAACTGCTAACTAAGTAAATAAAAGTTTCACAATTTTCCCCCAAAAGTTGTATGTAAATTTGAAATTAGAAGCTAATGGCAGCAAAACACACATTTCTTTTATAATACAAGTTTATTGTATTATAAAAGAAATGTGTGTTTCTTGTTCATTAACTTTTTAAATTAGAATACAATCTGGAGAAGGTAGGTCAATCAACCTAGTAAATATACTTTAATATGATTCCTGAAATATAGTCACTAAATTTCTTGTTGAAGTATACTTTTTATGTCTTCAATTTCTTATTAGATATAATTCAGAATGTTTACTTTGTAAAAATTTCTCATTATGGAATTTTATGTTTATTTATCAAATTACCAGAAAACAAATATTTTGCTGCTTTGATTAATATTAATAAAAAATATTCATAGTTAATGTGAATTTTTACTTTGTCATTTCTTCTGTCTTTAATAGTTTTCAGATATAAAATTTGTTAATTTGATAGTTTAATGAATTAAGATGAGTTTTAAGGTCATTTTTCACCAGCATTATTTTTTTATATCTTATAATTTAATAGATGAATATTGAAGAAAAAATATATTTGCCATATTTTGATTTGAGTTTGATTTAAACTAATAAAATTTAAAATGGATAATATCATATGTCACTATAATAAATTATAAATAAATTATATTATAAATTGATCTCTTAAATAAAAATATTAATTTTATAGTCAAATATTTAGTAATAATTAATGTAATAATTTATAATATATATTTTTTTATATTACTTTAAATATATTATTATTTTTGTAAAATGTTTTGGACTTGTGTGTGTATGATACTATCTTGTATTTTCAAACATTCAATTCATATAAATTAGTTAAAAATGGTTGGTCATATTTTATCATGTACTTAGATATTTTGTATTTTTAAATGTAGACCCTTTTTATTCTAAATCTTTTTCTTTTTTTTTTGATAAGAAATAAATGAAATAATTTACTAAATTTGATATTCACATTAGCTATATATCACATTTAAATTGTGTGAGTAAAACACTAATTTATTTATATATTATTAAGGTTTTCCAGGCTGCTGGACTTCCAAGTGGTGTTTTGAATGTTATTGGAAACTCTAGAGCCTATCTAACTCGTCATCTAGCCTCTCATTTGAGTATTGATGCTTTATGGTTTAGTACAGATGGGGGACCATTTATTTACAATACAGCTAATGATATCCAACAAAAGAAAATATTTGACTGTCAAAACTTAACAAATGATTTAAGTGAAGCCATAAAAGGGAATTTTGTATTGCAATCAACATATTCAAAATCTGTATATATGCTTATGGGTACTGATTTTATTGAATGATTAATTTATTCAAAAATTAAATCATTCCAGGTTTCCTAATTTTTTTAATATTTTCTGTTTTCAAGATTCAATAAAATTTTAGTTTTCTACAATTTCATAGAATATTTTGTAGTATAAGATTTTGACTTTGTATTTTTTAAAATCATAAATTTTATATGTCGAACTACAAAATATTTTTTTAATATGAATTAATGGATAAATAATAGACAATATTTTTTTTTCATATTCACTTGGTACTTTTTACATGTGGATAATAGTTTTTGTATCATTAAGTGTTCTGAGACACTCTGTTAATAAATTTTGATGACTGTTGAATCAAAAAATGTACTAAATTTTATTAAATTTATTTCTATTTCCATTTTGAATTTTTATATTCCTAAATCACAAAATATTAAATAACCTTACTAAGATATATTTTCAAATATTTTAGTTTAAGTTTTATTTTAGTTTTGGGAAACTAACAAAGTTTTGAATATATTTATTCCATACATTATATAACCTAGTATTTTCAACTGTCAGTTTTTTCTAATAAAAAAATTTTTATGAATTTTTTTATGGAGAAAAATCTAATACAAAGAAAGTCATTATACAGTTTTAAGATATGCATTTATTTATGAAATAATAAAGTAGTTCTGAAAAAGTAAGGATTTTGTTGACTATTGAAATAAATTAGAACATTAAGCTTATAAAAATGACCATTGAGTGAAATGTATAAAATTAAGTTCATCATTTTAAAGTAAGTAAATAACATTTAATTGTTAGTGATTCTGTTTTGAAATGGCAGTTAGATGAATTGGTAATGTACTAATTCCTAGTAAATTTATTGAAAGGACATATTTTTAGGACTGTTGATATTTAAAACTCTAAAAGCAACTGTCTGCAATGATTCTCTGTAGTAGTAGGATTTTCATTAATTTAATTGATTAGTTAATCTCTCTCTCTCTCTCTCTCTCTCTCTCTCTCTCTATATATATATATATATATATATATATATATATATATATATATATATATATATATACAGTATAGGATCCATTATTCGGCTTCCCAAAACTGGCATTTTTCAGATTGTATATATATATATATATATATATATATATTTTCATTCTGGGGCAGAAACTCTTGAAAAGGACAACGTCCGAGTTGCCTTTATACCACCGAATTGCACATCTTTGATCCAGTCAATGGATCAGGGTATTCTAAATTCTTTAAAATGCTGGTATAAAACGGCTTTTATCCGAAAATATTTAGAACTCTGCAACTCCTGAGAAGGAATGATAGATTTTCCAAAAAAGTTTACGATCAAAGATGCACTTTGGAGTATTGTTAATTCCTGGGATTCATTGAACCAGAATACTCTGATCAATGCTTGGCATATCTGGCCTGTTTCAATTTTCTTGAAGGAGAAGAAAACGACGTATTTTTTTATTTTCGCGTGTCACAAGAAAAAAAATGATCCAAGAATTGTTAGAATATGCCGAAAGCATTTTAAGTGAGAAAATAATAGATAAAAAAAAACTATACAAGATTCCTTAAATGCTGACATATATGCTCCGACTGTACTTCAGTTAACTAATGACGAGATCGTCAGAAGTGCTCAATAGGAAATGCACCGATTCTTCAAGTTCTGAGGATACCGATGTAGAGGAAACAGAAAATACGGAAAACATTTCCATTGATTTGCCTAGAACTAACGGAAGAACTTATCAGCGGAATGGAACAAAAATCATTTTTAAAGAACACGATATTATGTCTGTATATAAAATACAAGAAACTTCGTCAGAAAAACCAAAACATTTAAAACAAAAAAAATTAGCGATATGTTTGTATCAATATGCAAAAAATAATCTTACTTTGCAAATTTTAGGTTATTTTATTATATATATGCGTGTGTGTGTGTATTTTTCATTAAAAATATTAACGATATAGTTATTATTTTTCCTCCCACAAGTTATTTCATGGATGGAGAAGTTGTGTCGCGATTTTTTGCAAATGGTTATTGAAATCTTTGGTAGTGATCCGAAAACCAGAAAATTCTAGTAATTTGAACATGTTCGGTCCCGAGGTTGGCGGATAATGGATCCTATACTATATATATATATATATATATATATATATATATATATATATATATATATATATATATATAAAACACTGTTTACTGAAATATTTTCATACTTTGTTTTTAGAGTTCAGACTTTTATCCTTTATAAGACTTTTTGAGAAGAATTGTAAAAAGATTAATTGTTAGGAAATTTGACAAAAAAATTAAATTTTTTCTTCTATTTTGGAGAATAGAAATACTTGCTGAAATGTACTGCAAATCAAAGGAAAATTTTTCTCTTATTGTTGCAAATGTAGTTGTGGTGAAAACTGGTTGTATTCAATACTGATATTTTAAATTTGTTTTAACATATTATAGTATTGGTTGTGTTCTTGAAAGTGTATTTTTTTAAGGCAATCGAGTTGAAATATAGTAAATTTTATAACTACAAAATTATTTAGAGGCTAAAAATTTGCAGTAAAATTATTATAAATGAAATTTTAAAGAAAAAACGTTCTAATAGGCTTTGTTTCTGTTGTATTATTTATATTGTATAATTACACTATTTCTCATGTAAAAATTTTTTATATCTTAATTATAATAGTTTGATTTAAAATAAACGTTTTCACAAGCATTTTTTTTATCTTTAATGCAATGGTATTATAAGTTCCATCTAAAAATTTAATTAGCATTATTTTATCAAATATTAATAAATTATTCATTCAAACAAAATTATAGTGAATATTTATTAAAAAGATAAACATTTAAAATTAAAAATCATTTCACACATAAATTAGAAACATATAACATTCTAAATGTGAAAAAATTGTAATATTAAATAACTAAAATTTTATTTTAATATACATGTTTAGTGTTCATTGCTTTAAAAAAATTACATCTTAAGAATAACTACTATAATTACATGTTACTATAATTGAAAATCAGAAATAAATTTTATGAAGTTCTAAAATATACAGTAGTGCCTTAAATTGCTGTAAAATATATTATAACTTTATTCTGTGTACAAATTTGTAATTCTTTTGTTATATATTTTAAAACATTGAATTAATCAAAAAACAAAAACACAAAGAAAACTTATTTTCAAGAAGTTTTCGTTTTCTGTAAGTGTGAGAAGTTGTCATTTTTACTGGTTTGCTGTGCAGCAGTCAGCAATATTTGTTCTTTACTTGACATGGAAGAATATTTTTTATGCAAAATATCATAAATAGAATTAAATGGTAACTCAACTGAGATGTATACAATGAATGCAATGATTATGGATATCACGGTGATCGATATGCAGTCAAAGATCTGGAAAAAAATTATCAAAAAACATTAATTTCAATGCAATTTAGATGCTTAATAAATTGTTTAACTAAATAATCAAATAAATTATTTCATTTACAATTTAGGCCTTATTTCTAAAAGTTAACAATCATGATAGAAGTAACTGTTAAACAGCAAAGAAATATTTAAACAGTTTGAAAGTATAACACGTTTAAAATAATTTATATTAAGAATATATATCTCGCTTATTATTAATGTTGTTATATATTCTGAAAAATATCGATTGAAATACTCAGTGTACTGTACAAAACTGTTTTGTAGTATTCGGCATTTTACTTTACAGATGGGTTAACAGGGATGTAAACAAATTCAGTCGGTATTGAAATAAAATTTACATGACCACCGAAAAATATAGCACTTCCTATCTAGAGGTAGGAAACTACGAGTTTGAAACTGTTCACAACTTTAAATATTTGGGATCTCAATTGAATGCATCAAACGACGTCGAACCTGAGATATGCAGCAGGGTTACAGCTGCTAACCGATGCTTTTTCGGCTTAAAAAAATACCTAAAATCTACTTTCGTCAGTCGAAAAACAAAAATTTTGATATACAAATGCTTGATTCAGCCTATTCTCACTTATTCATCTGAAACGTGGAAATCGACTGAGATGGACAAAGAAACCATCTCCATTTTCGAAAGAAAAACTTTATGAAGCATATTTGGTGAAATAAAATGTGATAATACATGGCGAAGAAGAACTAATTCTGAGCTCTATGAACTATATAAAGAACCAGATATCGTTAAATTTATCTCAGTACAGATATTAAAATGGGCAGGACATTTGAGCCGGATGAACGACAATCGGGTGACGAAAAAAGTTTTCTTGGCTCGCCCCATGGGCACCAGAAGAAGAGGACGACCGAAACTCCGATGGCGTGACTGCCTTGAAAACGACAGAAAAACACTAAAAGTGACAAACTGGATGACCTTTTACAAAAATCTGGGGTCCTGATATGCACTTCTGAGGAAGGCAAAGGCCCACCCTGGTCTGTCAGGCCAATGAAGAGAGATTGAAATAAAATTTAAAAAAAGGACGTCAAAAGAAGAAATATGACTATGGAATGGAAATCTTATTTAATTAGTGAAAAATCACAAAAATATTCAAGAGAACAAGAATATGGAATGTGTTGGTGATCACTGACTCACGAATGGAACTCGTTTTATAACTCATCTTGTGTTGAAGTAAATGCAATGACTAGAGCACAAGAGGAGAAACTCAGCTTAACAAAATTTCATATTTATGTTGGGGGAAAAAGAAAACGAGAGAGTAAGCATTGCTAATGTGCGTAGTTGAGTATAAAATATCAATTTTAGAATGATAGGTTCTTAACTCGATATCAATCACTGATAAACAACTGGAAATTGAGTTAGGTTAATGTTCTCTACTCAGGGCCTGGCTTAGCCTAATAGGGGCAAAAACTTCTAGAGGGCCCTTCTGCTTCAAAACAACAAACTTTCTGTTCTGTTTGGCAAAAGATTCTATCTGATTGACTATATAAAATAAAATTTTTATTTGATTTGGAGCCCGGGTCAACTGACCCGTATACCCCCTGCTTTAGTTGAGCTCTGTCTCTGCTTGCACATCTGTCAAAGTGAATAGTGACAATTTTTAGGATCACCCTTGCGACTTGAAGAAGTATGACCCAATCTATATGAAAAGCTGTCTCGCGATAGGCATTATTACGTATCAGTTACTTAAAAAACTTTACCATGAGTTATTGATGACTAATGTAAAACTAAATATCGTTATTCCATTAGAGGAATATATGTGATTTTGTCTCTCTTACAGATGAGTAATTAATAATTCATAAGGAAAGAATTGCGAGGGATTTCAAGAAGCATATCTTTACGAAAGGCAGTAGAAGATCTAGGAAGGCTGAATCTTTCCACATAAGTAAAATAATGCAATATTCAGACATTTGAAATGGGAAAACTAATCATTGTCGATTCCTCATTGACAAGTGCACGAAAAGTTGCAATTTAACTTTGTGTTCTGCATGTTATAAATAAGTAGAATTTAAACGCGTCCAGAAGCTACAATTATCTTCTTCTGTTATTGATTTCGTGCTTTTTGGCTTGTGAGCTTAGTGTTACACAATATAACCAATTATTTATTTACACGATTTTATTCTCAAGTGAAACCAGTTTTTATCAAGAAATATGTTCAGATATGCTCGGGTGTTCAGTGAAAATTGTTCTCATCACAATTATATTAAATGATTTTGTTAATTTTAAGAAAGCTATTTCTTAAGGTGATCAAAAACAATGAATGGAATTGTATTTCCTATATTTGAATGTTTCACTAACGTTTTCTGATAATACATCTTGTGCATTATGGATTTATTACAGGGTATGTGCTCATATATAATAGTACGCTGTAATTTTATTTTCACTGCTGTACGAAACTACTTTCATACTTCACATTTTATAGATAAACCGAACTTCCTAAAATTACCGTTTAGCCTCCTCACATCTGGTCAATATGTTTTGAATTTCTTTTTGGGACGTTTTAAATAATTCATCTATGTATACCACTGTGGAAATATTTTACTCTTTATCAAACGCATCATCGCTATTGAAATAGAGTGTGAAGACAACTTTTTCAATGTGTTCTATAACATCTATTTGTGGATATCTGCAGTGAAATTAAATTTGTGGCTGTTGTTATTTCCTTTAACTCCTGTTATCATTTTTTCTTCTCCTTTTTGATCTTATAAATTCTGTTTCATAATCCATCTTGAAATTATGTTTCATGTAAAATATTTTTCTATTTATAATCAAAAAATCTATATAACCATGCTGTCAAATAAGTATGCTTACTACATATTATCAGTTAGTTTGTTTAATTTAATATTACAGCTTGTATAGGCACTTGTGTGATTTTAACAAATTTTATTGAATTTTTGTAATAAGTTTTTCTATTTATTTTGTTTTTGATATCTTATGTTAACCCTAAAAACCACTATTTTATATAAAAACAATATATTGTGAATATTACACATAGAATATGATGTACTTTATGACAAAAATTAGTAACTCCTTAACATCAAATTAATTTAAATATCATATGTTGCGTGGGTATATATTTGATTCATTCTTTTAGGAAGAAAATAGATCAAATCTCTGACCGTAAAATAGGATAACAATAACGTTAATTACTATTTGAAAATTAAATTATATATAAATTATCATATAAAATTCTTTTTCTTCTTATTATATCAATTAAGCTTAAAGTTCGTAATTTAATATTTTTTTTTCATTTAACTATATCTAGTAACAAGAATAGCTTAATTCTTCGGTGAACTTTAAATAAGCTATATATAATTGCCAGATGGAAAAACATAACCATTCAAATCTTTTCAGTGGCACTTATTACACTATTATTATGTCTTGTTGATAATGATCAAAAGCGGAAGTCATAATAGAAATTATAATATTCAAAACAAACGAAAGTAATCCATATTAATTAGGTGCACACGATGTATAAAAGTTGTTTAGATTTTTCTTTTATTAAGTAATTAATAAATATCCTTTTTTTAACAACCTTGCGCCAATGTAAAGCTAGTTGTTTTTAATGACATTGTAATGGTCGTTTATGCCTATAGAATCCTCAAAAACTATAGAAACAATACTAATGTTGTACATTTTTGCCTTTTTCTTTTTCATTGAAATGCCTATAAAATCTAATCTCACTTATCGGAATTTCAATGAACATTCTAAACTTCATTATATTCATCAAACTTATTGCACAGTACAAAGATAGCACGAGAAATTTAGTCTAAGCAATTTCAAAAATTGCATGCATGTACTAATCATACATCACATTTTCAGAATTATCTAGTCATACGCTCTGTTTGTGGATGAGGATGCTACTTTCATTATAAATTGTTTTTGTTCTCTACAAGTTTCAAAATTTGGTGCTGGTAGCTGAGACTGACAGAATCCCTGCGAGTTTTCCAGCAACTCGATTAAACAGGGTACTGCTTTCTGCATGTACGTTAACCAGATATGAGAGAGTACTATTTTCCGAGTTTCTGCTCTTAGGACACTGTGGTGGATATACATTCCACTGTCTATGACGCGACGGAAGTTCTTACGCCCAACAACAATCTTCTACTGCTAAGCAAGAAGAAGTTTTGTCTTTTTAAATTTCATAAATTTAACGGCATTTTATTCAAATACTGCATTATATTTCTGCATTCATGCCGTTAGTATCATATCTAAAAGCTAATATACCATCTGTTGTTGTTGTGTGCCAGCTAGGCTGGCAACATGGGGTGCGCTGCTCCACTTTTCCAACTGAACCATATTTTTGGTGTGGAGTCCGACTTCCTCAGTACACACATGCCGTAGGAACCCGTTTATAGGGTAGACAACCATTCACAATTCATTCATACAAGGAAAGGACAAAGACAGGATAGATAGAGAAAGTATATCCATGCCTGAACCGGGATTCGAATCCAGGACCTCCTTGTCCACAGTCAGGCACTCTGACCAATAGACAAGTTGGGCGACATAACATCTGTTAAAAAATATAAATTAATTTTAAATATAAAAAAATTATGCCATTTATAAAAATTGCAGTATATTTTTCTTTTATCCCTCAACAGTTGATAATTGTTTATAATACTACAATTAATTCTACCATGTGATATGATATTATATGCTTAAAACTTCAAAGGTATTCTGCCGAAATGTATAGAATACAGTGTTGAAAAAGAAGTAGGTATTCAGTTTTACGCACATAAAAAGTGGAAAATATTTTACTCTTACTTACATGATCAATAAATCCAATGTACATCCGCTCGTTTAATGATGAATTTTTGAATAAAAGCACCAAGGGATGCAGTAAATATATGCAGTAACTGATGCGACTCAAACTCATCAAAATTTCCATTGACAAAATACTATTTAAAATACCTATGTAAATGAAAACATCTTTCATTAATAGCAATTCATTATAATTTAAATAATTTATTACACACACACATATATATAGTTTACTCCATGTTACAGATTTCTCATTGGTTATTATTATGTATAAAAATTTCTAGCTTTTTTATATATATTTTATAAATAAAGTGCTATTTATCAGCATCTTTTTTTAAATTTTACTATTCCTGAATGCTTTTCGTACTGTTATAAGAAACTTGTTTTATTTTACATTTTTTGTAATGATTTATATAGGGTTATCGAAATTAAACTTCCTCATTTCAAAGACTCTGGAGCCATCAACCGATCTCATGCCTTGTGAGTTCTGGCTATAGGGATTTTTTAAGGACATCGTTTACCGGGAACTTTTGAAAAGTGTGTCCGCTTTGGAGAGTAGTATTCGCAGATATATTCGAAACATTCATGTTGATTCTTCCCTGTTAGCGTTAGAAAATACGATTTTCAGAATAGAGTGCTTTGTCGATTAGATGGTTCGCAGATAGAACATCTTTGAAAGCAATTGTTTGATGTTTAGTAGTAATTTAAAAGGATGATTTTTTGTTTAATAAATTGTGAATACAATATTGTAATTGTGTATATTACAATATTCCATTGTTTCGGGATATCATTTTGTCTTTAATTCACATAATAACTCGTAGCGCCATTTAGTGGTCATAATTTGTAAAGTGGTTTCTCCTCCCCCCAGCAATCTTGAGCGCGTTATCGAACATTTCTTTTGCTCAAATATTTTTCTGTTCGGACTAGTAAAACAGCCTTCAAGATTATTTGAGTATCGAATGTTTAAGTTCGAAACTCTGCACTAAGTTGAAAATCTTTATCGAATTTTCTTTTCTTTAAAGATAAACTATTCTGGAGAAGTAACTATAAAAAACACACTAAGTCAGGCATAAAATTTTGGTCTGTAAAAAAATCGTCAGAATGAAAATTTTATATATATATATATATATATATATATATATATATATATATATATATATATATATATATATATATATATATATATATTCATAACTGCCAACTTTCAGAAAAGTAAATCCGTATGACTAAAGAAAAAATTATAACTCTATCATTTCTTTTCCCCATCTACAGTTTTTCAAGCTGGAGGCTTCCCCCCCTCCCGATAGAAAAAGGGTTTGACATGTGCATTTCGAAGCCTCTGCGACCACACAGTCCGGGAAGTTATTTCTCTCTTCCCACAGATGGGTTGAATGGAGTGCTTATTTCCGCTTCTCATCATGGCTAACGAGAAAAGATCGCCATTATGTGCTAAGATATAAATTTTTTTTTCTTTTTAAACTTTTCCCAGAAGAAACGAAACGCGTAAAATAATTCATGCTATCAGTAAAAGCTTAAAACCTGTGGATCTTGCGTAAAATTTACGCACATTGCGTAAAAGTTGGCAGGTCTGATATATTGCTAAAACCATCATTCTAAAATAGATGAGAAAACCTCAACATTTTGAAGAAGAAAAATTTCGTTTTGATGACATACAATTTTTCTATTTTCTTTGTAGTAAAAACTTCATCAGTGACATTTGTTATCATTTTAAATAATTTTTAAAATAATAATTATTCTGCTAGAGATTCAAATCAGAAAATGAATATTGCTGATATATCAGAAAAAAAGCTACAAAAATGTATGTATCCACAAATCTTTTTATTCGTATGACAGATATATTGAAATAGTTTTACTAATTCGAATGATGACTTTCAGATAAATGAGTGTTTATTATACGATTTGTCATTAAATAGTATTGCTGCGCCATCTAGGGAAGATTTTATTTTACAATGTGTCTAAAAATGTATGTATATTTTATTTAATTCTACATAAATAATATTTCCTAAAATAAGAAAAATTTTGAATTCTGTCTTACCTCCGTGGCCCGTAACACAGGAATAAACCAACCAAGAAGTGGCTAGACCCCATATAATTGTTCTTAATGCTAAATAACATGATATTATTTTAGTATTTTCAGTCGGGATCCAAATACCAGTTAATACCAGAAAGTATGATATAACAGCTATAATCCAAAACAGTGTTCTATACACCTAAAATTGGAAAATAAATATAAGTAGCGTACAAAGTAATACACTAACGAGTAAATTATGTTGATATTTGCCCTAAATATTGATATAACTAACACATTAAACTATATGTTAATATGGGCCAAATTTTATAAATAATTTTCATTGATTTTTGTATTTATTGATTTTTATAATTTTCATAATAAATAAATTTCATTGATGATTGAAACAACATTTTGATTTCTAAATTAAAAACATTTTGAAATCTAATAAATTAATTAATTTTACTGAAAAATTTATTCAGACTAAATAAAAATATCCCAAGTATTAACAACTCATTTAGTTTTAGTTGCAAAATACAGCAAAAGTAAAAATTATTAAAATAATAAATTTTTTAATTTTTCTCTTAACAACTATGTAAACTATTAACCTCTTAATTTATTTTAAAATTATGCACAAACTATTGTATGGGTGAGGAATTTTCATAAATAATTTAGGATAAATTAAAAAATTAAATTAATATTAATTTTTTATGAAATATAAACCCATTTAAATTCAAAACATAATTTAAATAATATTTTTATTTATATAATAAATTTTTAAGATGTAAGTAAGTTTTAATTTTGTGAATCATTAAGACATTCATGTATTTGCTGAAATTTCATGCATTAAAATGAAATTGATATTTTTCCTGAAAGGAAAGAAATCATTCTCACCTGAGGTATTTTTACATCTTTATAGTTTAAAAACACCCATGCTGTCACCATTCCTAATAAATAGGTTGGAAAATGATTGAATGGTCGAATATAAATTTTAGAAACAAAATCCCTTAGCATACTGAAAATAGAAATATTCAATTAATATGTATTTTTCAAAATTTTGTTCAAGTTACTATAAATTTATAACAAAATTTATGTAATTTCTAAATTATTCAATGCTTTAAAAATGAATGATCTTTTGAAATTTATTTAATTGAAAATTATAGATCATTTACTTTAAAATTAATTAATTAGTTACAAAGTGTATGACTAAACACATTAGGCCTTTATAAAAGCAACAAGGAAAACTACTTCATTAAAAAAATGAAGGTTAGTTTATATATAAAAAATCATTGCTATATTAAATACTCTTTATTTTCCAAAGTTAGTCAAAATTTTGGAGATTATTCAAAAACTTCTATGAAATAAACATTTTAAGTAAAGTTACATGATATAAATTTAAATAAATGAATCAGTAAAAATTGCCAATTAAATTATATAAAGAACTACTATACTATAATTTAAATCATCTGCAACGTTTTCATTCAGTTTTTGAGGAAAAATACTGTAAGATTTTTTTTTCAATTAAAAAGGAACATTACAATAAATTCTTTAAAATACATAAAATTTATTAAAAAAAAAACAATGAAAATACTTATATGCTTAAAGTTGTTGCTATATATTTGTGCTCGTTTGAATTATAATTCATTGTAAAACATTAAAAAACTTAAAATTCTGCGAGAAATTTACTCTCATTTCACTATTTAAAAATTGGAAAAGAAAGTAGATTTTAATAGTTTGATAAATTGTTTATATTAGAATTGCATCTCATTACTTGATCATAAAATTCTGAAGTTCACTTATGGATTTTCAGTATCAATTTTGCCAACATTAATTTCATGCAAAATTGAAAGAAAACTTTAATAATAATCCATTTCTTGTACATATTTATATAAATTAGGGTTAATATTGACCTAATAGTAGCACCATGTTCTTTGGATTGGAAAATTTAGGGCCCAATCCCAATCAAATTTGAGCAACTGAAAATAGATATTATCTTTCAATTTTCGGTAGGCATATTTGTAGGGCTAATTAATTTAAAAAGGATTCATCCTTGAAAAAAGTAAAAATAGCTCACTATATATGAAAAAACCTCCAAGAAAGCAAAATACACCTGAAGTCAAATAGTGCTTTATATATATATATATATATATATATATATATATATATATATATATATATATATATATATATATATATATATATATATAGGCATTTGGTAAGTACGTTATATAATTTTTAAATAATTTCAGTACCTATAAAAATTATTAAAAAGTTGTCCCTGAAATATAGAAGTTTATTCACAGATGTATCAAATATGAAAATTTATTATTAATCAAGTTTTTTATATATTAAGAAAATATAATTGGAAGCTTTAAGAATATCACCATTTTTTTTAGCCTTGTTTAAACTGCATGTATATGAACCAAGAGATATTTGCACGGTTTAGTAAAACTAAGTCGTGCAACTTATCTTGGTCCAGTATTCATTCTTTGGACGGATTTTCCATGCACATTTTAGTATCTCTTAATGATCGCAAATTCTATTTATCCATCAACAGTAATGAGGCCAGAAAAACAGATACTATTATTGCTTATTCATATCGATTTTGATAACTTATAAGCACTGACTATGAAAAGTCTTTCCTGGTGGCAATTTAATATGTATTTTACAATGATCTTCGACCATCAAGCTGTCCATTCGCTATGTTAAAGCATTTTGCTAACACCTCAATACAGTGGGTGATTCGTTAACGAACAGTTCGGACTTCAAACAAATGGGTCAACGAGCACTTTCATGAAAGATTTTTGTGTTCGAACAACAAACACATATTCGGATTACGAATTCTAACGAACACTTCTCGACTCTCGAACCATGATGTGCAAGTTCGCCAAACTCAAGGAACAAAAAAAGTCGCTTTTCATGTCTCTAGAATTACGTTGCTTGCCTATTAAACTTCAAAGTTCTATACTAGAAAAAAACTTCCTGTAGAGAATGTTTATAGCCAAAGTATACCATCAGTTTCAGTTTTTCATTTTATGCACCTCCCCTTCGTTCATTCGTGGGAGGATATCAGAGCAATTGTCTTAGAATGGCACCCAAACCAAGCTGATATCAGTAAGGTTAGGCATCTTTGCAACAACACTACTATTAATTACTTAAAAAGAGAGAAAAGTAATTGACAATGGACATGTTCTTTAATGCCTCATAAACAAAAAATGAAAAGGACTAATTAATATGCAACACTATACGTATGTAATATTTTTTTAATAAACTTACTGAGAAATCATACATCCTTTTTAATTTAATTTTTAGAATCTCCAAGCGAATTAATCGATTTTATTCAAGAAATCTATGGTGACACCATGATTGGTCAACCAACCATTCGGATAAGGAGCATAGTTTTGTAATGGATTATGTTCGTTAACCGATCACCCTCTGAGCATATGAAAGGGGCCGTGGTAGCCTAGTGGTTAAGGAATCGGCCTTCCATCCGGAAGGACGGGGTTCGATTCCCAATGCCGTCAAAGACCCACCGAGTACATGCGATATACGTGCTCGTTAAATCTGTGGAATCGAAAGTCCTGTGGTAGGTCGTTGAGCAGTTACGTGGGTGCAATGGTCTGGAGAAAATTTCCTCCCCCTTCAGATCAATGTCAAAATTGAGGGAGTGGATTCTCTGTTGGTGCCATCTATCGGAGGATTTAAAAAAGAGCAAAGACGTACTTTCACCTTCATGGTGCTCTGATTAAAAACAAAAGACGTTCCCTACTGACTTAAATTCGCCTTGCCAAGGCATAGCGAGCTTGGCTTGTCCAAGTGTCATAAGTAATAAAAACAACAACAACAACATATGAAAGTAAATTTCTAGAGAGAAAAAGAGAAAAGTATATTATGTTCGTCTGGAACTTTGACAGACTCAGCTTGAGATCATCTAGCTGAGAGAACTTACACGTGTCAAATATCTGTAGATTACATTCACCTCATTTAATTCCATGCGAAAAAGAGATATCAGCTCAGGAGTCAACTTCATCAGTTGAATTGGATCAAAAAGACTAACTGCTTATTACCGGTAGTATTGATGTAGGTAAAAATGCATGAAAGAAATCTTAACGCAACAAAATCTCTAAAAATTAATCTTGTTTAAAATTATTGATAGCAAGTGGGAAAACAATATTAACTATAAAATGTAAAATAGCGTAAAAAATAGCTAAAAAATAATGAAAAGAACACTATTTTTTAATGATTATTGGAGCAATAGCTAATGCTTAAACTAATTATGCATACAAAAATTTAAAGTGAAAACATGCATGTATTTCTATTTAGTGTTTTAGTTTTCATGGAAATCAGGAACTTACTCATAGTCTTTTATGTAATTCAAATCAAGTCTTCGAAATTTATTTGCCATCGACGTATTGTAATCTATTGAGATGCAGGCAGCAGTTAGCAGAAACCCTGTCGTTACACCAAATTTTGGATATCTATAGGATATTACAAATAATATTACATAGATAATTCATGTTAAAATTAAAAATTGTAATATAAAAGAAAATTAAAACTTATTTTTCGGAACGGTTATAATAACAATGGTTTTTTATTCAAATAATTTTGCATTAAATTTTACATATCAAACATATCTGTTTTTTTTTTGTTTAATTTTATACTTATAAAATATAGTCAAATAATAACAAAATTTATAAGAATGGAAAAAAACTGAAGGTAGAGAAATTATATAATTAACTTTAATGCAATTTGATTAACCTAAGCTGTCTCGATTTTTAATAGTTTCAATTCATTAAGTTTCCAAAAAAACCGCAAATTAATTTTAAAATTTTTTCTGAATTCTATTGTTAAATATTGTTTTATCTTTTTATTATTTATTTATTTTATGTTTTAATTTTTTCTGATAGGTAATAAATTTATTAACTTTATCAACTTTTCTTTAATAATGTTTATAAAAATTAAATACAATCAATATATATATATATATATATATATATCTACTTAAAATACACGTATCACTATTTAAAACACTAACGTTCCAGTTTTCTCAAGCAATGTGAAACACATGTGTATATTTTTTGTTAACAATATAAAATATCAAAAAATAATTACGTAATTAAAAAGAATCAAAATTAAATCTGAATAAATGAACTAATACTACTTTTCAGAGCGAAGGTAAAATTGTTTTTTGATTGATTCGTTTAATTATTTATAATACAAATAAAGTTCGAAAACTGCGTAATACCTCCAAAAATCGTATGGTGACATTTTTTGATTAGCGAAATGCAGCAACTTGAACTATCTCAATAAGTTGTTAGAAATCTGCTGAAGAAACAATTCATGCTTTCATTCTCTATGGCAAATCATAACTAGTATATTGTTGGCGTATAAGTTTTTGCATGAAATGGGTTTTCAATTATCATTTCCTATATAGAAAATAGAGCATATGCTCAATTGAATTCATGTGTGGGAAACTTAGTGACTCCATAATTTAGTGGAACTATACGAGATATTTCTCAAACCAAATGCGGACAATTTAAGTATAGTAACAGGTGTATTATTATTCAGGAATGCTCAGACATTGTTACGATACATAAATGCTACAAATGATATCTATTTAATTGAACATATCTATTTCTTATCATTGATTGGTTCAGTTTGTCAAAAAAAAAGCAGTTAATGACTTATAAAATGTTCCATATCTTTAAAAAAAAAAAAGCAACCTCAGTTTTAACGATACCGTGTTGATAATTTGAATTTCTGGTCTCATAATGTATTCACTATGCTCAAATCCTAGTTCAGCTCTTATCGACTGAAATCATGATATGTTTTAAGCCAGGATTATTTTGCTTTTCATCAGTTGTCTAACTGATATATCCATCATATTCCTGTGTTCGTTCAACGGAAATGCTGCAGCATTCAAGTTTGTCATTGTTAGCTTCTGTATATTATCAATGTAAATTTAGTTGCATTGTCTTCGCAGGCATATTAGTCGCATGTCCTACATTGACTGCTGTTCTTTCACCATTGCTTGTCAGTTAATATTAAATACTTTATGCAGAACTGATTAAACTCTGTCATTAAATAAGTACGGTCAGCATCTGCATTATCTGGTACTAATAAACTCTTTACATTCGTAGTATACTCCTGCCTTACAGAATAATTGATACTACCTTTAATAATGATTTACAAATAGTAACACAGCATGCGTCCACTTCCAACTAACATTTTGTATTCAAAGAGGGGAGTTTTAATCACTTTAGAAAACTTTTCCATATGAATTTCTAGGATAAAAATGAAAGTTTTAATAAATAACTTATGTATTTATTACATAATGATATTGCTATAGAACGACAATTTTTGAACTATACGAAATAAAACGTAATTTAGTTAAATATTACACAAACTTTATTAAACATGTAAACGTCACAACAGGTTTTCAGATTTAAGTTATGATATGTTCAATATAATTGGCTATGTTTGACTCAGGCAATTAGCAAATTTCTGCATAATCCGCTGATGTGTCGTAACATCGATACTGTCGGTGGCTCTAGCTAGCAATTTTCAGCTGCATATGAGTTTGGGGATTACTTCTGTATTCCTTCTGTTTTCCAAAAACAAGCCATTGTGTTCAGATGCAAAAAAATGGTGGTCCAGGGAATCCCATTCCAGTGGCCTCCGAGTATCCGAGAGTCAAAATGCGGTCCCTAAAATTTTTTTCCAGGATATCAAATGCTCTCTTGCCCTGATAAGTGGAGCTCTGTCTTGTATGAACTACATTTTTAAGGAATCAGGTTCATTATGGATGGCGGGAATGAAATCATTTTCCAAAATCTTCATATAACATTCAACTGTCACCATGCCGGCAACGAATAACACGGCAATTATTCTGTGACTGGGCATTGCACATCACACACTCACTAGTTGAAAGTGGTGAGAATTCTTGATAGAGAAATTAGTGATCTCAGATACCCGAATGCATCAATTTTACTTATTGACGAACCCATCCAAATGAAAGTGGGCTTCGTCGCTAAGCTAAACCATATTCACATCAAATTCCTGTTCATCACTTCTCTCGGCAACAGTGTTGGTGAAACACAGCTACTGTTCCACGATCATGGAGCTTAATGGCTGGCGGGTTTACATTTTGTGTGGAAAAGATTCAAGTCTTCATTAAACAATTTGTCACCAAATCCAACGGTTTATTACCACCTATTAAGCATTTAGTTTGATCAAATTTTTTGGATGATTAGTAACACAGAGCTTAACAAGGCGATCCTTGCATGGGTGCCAGAGCACAAAGGTATTGAAGGTAATGAAAGGGCTGATGAACTTGCTAAACAAGGATCGTCTTTTGTTCCCATCGGTGCAGAACTTTTTGTGGGATCAATTTGAAGACCGCAAAAACCAATGTTCTTAGATGGGAAAAACGGAAGTTGTATGAAGCTTGGCTCAACACTCCTGGTCAAACCCACGCTAAAAGTATGATCTTTGGATCATCAGCGATGGATTGCCTCTGAAATTCTAAGATGCTCTAGGCAGGATATACGTTTAATCGTAGGCTTCATAACTGGGCACTATTATTTCAGAAAACACCTCCATAAAATGGGACTGTTTCAGCAAGACCCTATCTGCAAGAAATGTCATATGCAAGAGGAAGCGGCCAAGCATATCATTTACGAATGCGAGGCCCTTGCCCTCCCTAGATCAACTTCTTTAGGCACCATCCATACTAGAGAGTTACACCTAGACTCCATTAAAGGGTTATCGGACTTTATTAATAAAGTGGGTGACATGAGCAACTGGAACTAAGAAACATTGGGTTTGGAGTTAACAGTACAAAATGCTGATAAAAGCAGAGGTGCCCAATGACATACAAACCCTACTCTAAGAAGAAGAACACAGATCTTGTTTTCTCGATGTTTTCACAATTGTTTGATGACAGACATTTACAACACTTATTACGAACAGTACCAGCTCTCTCAAACTTACGACTCAAATTATTGATTGCTTTGGACCTTGTCTTCAGCTTGTACTCGATCGCAAACTTCCTCTGAGCCGCCATTGGCTAAAGGCATAATAGGCCTTTACAATGCTTAAGCACATTGTATCGTGACATTTTCACTTAGAAATGGACAACAATAACAAATTGCGCGTGCATGTGGATATCAATTTCCATCAAGCCTCGTGGCTAACCACGAGGTTTGAAATTCATCTTTGTTCAGAAGTTATGACGTTTTCATTTATTACAGTTTAAAAATTGTCACCCTATATTTGGTTTAATAACATATTGCTGTCCTATTTCACTGTTTGCTCCTCATTCTGTAATAAAAACATTTTTTTAAATTTATTCTTCGAAATGAAGTGAAAAAATCACTTCTGTATTGCTGGGCGAGAAACTCATTCTGAATAATTACAATATTACAAAAACGAGAAGAAAAATGTTTGCACTATATTTAGAATAGCATTAAAATTATTGTAACTTTACACTAAGTTATATTTACCTGTACGTCACGATCATTAAAATAAGAGCAACAATTTGCATTTGAAATAAACATCCAATGTACCAAGAATGAAGCATGCACTAAAACAATGAAAAACAAATTAATTACAAATATTGATTATCCAAAAAACTTTAAATAGCATTTAATGTCTAAAATAATTTAAATATTTCTATTTTTTAAAAGGAAGTTTTAGCATTTTGAAAGCATAAAATATTTAAATACTTTTAAATATTGTGTTATAAATATCAAGCAATACATGATTAACAATCTGTATGTGTCGTTACTGTTATAAAAGCAATAAAATAGATTTCTTATTTAATTTAATCAGAAAATATCTTATTAAAAAGCTTTGAATTAGTTAATTAGTCTATCGAGCTTCATTGGTATGATGCTGAAATTCGGAGAGAGGGAATCAATCTCAAGTTCGATCTTGACATCTAATAATTGTTCAAGATCACGAAGAATTCCAAATTATAGTCACAGATTCTAAAGCACACGTGCAACGCAAACACTGACGCAACATATTCCTTGATTAATTGGCATAGAGCCGCCTACCCTGTGTAGTGGTCAAAGTGCCTGACTGGGGATAGGGAGGTCCTGGGCTCGAATCCCAGTTCGGACACGGATGTATTTCCTCTCTCGCTCTATCCTTTTTTTGTATGAATGGTTGCCTACCCTATAAAGGGGTTCCTATAGCATGTGTGTACTAAGGAAATCAGACTCCATACCAAAATATGGTTCAGTTGGAAAAGTGGAGCAGCGCACCCCATATTGTCAGCTTGGTTGGCACAAGTTTGTCACTCAACGGTCATTTTTTGCACACGAGGGCTAATTCCGGGATCTACGGGTTAAAGTGGATTCCGAACCACTACAAACATCCATGCCCAAGGTGGGATTCGAACCCACGAACTGTTGAACCGAAGGCAAGAGCACTAACCATTCGGCTACCAGCTCGGCGGCTGGCACAAGACAACAACAACAACAATTGGCATAGAAGTTAAACAGAAAAAACCATATTTAATATATTTAATTTAAAAAAATATTTTATTTCGGCTTGTTTTTCAAATGCAAAGAATTAAATTCTACAGTATTCTGTATAAATGGGTATTCTGTATAATGTAAAATTCTACAGTATATTCTGTATAATGTAAAATTATAAATATTACATAATTTTTTTAAACTCCTTTATCCTTACTTCCACGAACTTTTAAATTTTTATCCCAAAAAAAATAGCAAAAAATCTGTTAATTTATTTTTATCTCATTTATAATATTTCAAAATTTCATTTTATAATCAAAAATATTACTAAACATTATTAACTTCATTATAATATAACTTCTTTTCTTTTGATGACAACATTTTTTTAAAAAAATTATTCAGTTGCCTTAAAAGGTTAAGGAATAGTCTTTTAAGTCAAGCTAAGGCAAAATCTTTGAAGATTTAAGAAATGTAACATGTTTGATAATTCTAAAATTTTTGCAGCATTTATAAAAGCATTGTGTGCAACAATAAAAAATCTGATTAAGGAACAAACACAAAATCTCACAAGCTAGTGAGCAAGCAGGAGCTTACCCGAGTACCCCGCCCCTGTTATGCGAATACTGAATATAAAAAAATATTAATTTAAAATTGAAGTAGTTTCACATAAAAATGTTATTAAAAAAAGTAAATTACCATTTTTTATTATTATGGCTTCAAACAGAGATATAGATATTTAACATAACAGCTAAGAAACAGATGAAGCAGTTCTGTTCATTGGCAAATGTTGTTTCTTATGGAATAGTCTCAAACTAGCAATCAAAAATGGTTTCGTTATGAGAGTCTAAAAATGTGTAGGCCAATAGATTTGACTTCAAGTTATTGTATGCATTGAAGAGAGCGGACGTATTGAATATCAATGATGATTGCAGAGTGATTAGACTATTAAGTGTTATTTAGTGACTAAATAATTGTTCTCCGATTGACGTTTGAATTAAACGTCATTTTTAGATGATAAATAATGGGTGAAATAAGAAAATAAGGCTTAAATTCATACGGCAAGTATCGCACTGTAGATGTGTTACATCTATAATAACGAAATCAGAATTTATAGTAGCCGCCCAACTTGTTTAGTGGTCAGCATGCCTGACAGCGGATAGGGAGGTCCTGAGTTCGAATCCCGGTTCGGGCATGGATGTACTTTCCCACTCATCTATCCTGTCTTTGTCCTTTCCTTGTATGAATGAGGTGTGAATGGTTGCCTACCTTATAAACGGGTACCTATGGCATGTGTGTACTGAGGAAGTCGGACTCCACATCAAAATAGGGTTCAGTTGGAAAGGTGGAGCACCGCACCTCATATTGCCAGCCTTTGCTGGCACACGACAACAACAACAAATCTATAGTAAAATCCTCCTCTACTATATTACTTGTATATGGACTTACATATAGCTCAAAATCGGTATTCGAGTATTTGAGCTGAGATATTATGTAAGTCCATATATAAGTCCATAGGCATTTCATCTCCAAAGTAAGCAGATGAAATACAGAAAAAGTATGTCCAACCTAAGGCTGCAGTTTTTGTATTTATCTTTTATGGGATAATATTGCAAGAACTCCCATAGTTCAATTTAATTTTAACAAGTTTGAAACTGAAACAGTACAATGGATGGAATGAACAATATCATCTTTTGACTTAAATTCGAGTGACATGCACGAAAAACATTTGAAAATAGCGCTGTTTAGAAATTAAAGATTAATTTTGCTGCCTTCGACATTCAAACTGCACATCGTCAAGAATGAAATAAGTATTTTTTTAAATCTAATCACAGTAGTCTCATCGTATCTGTGCAAAACAGGTGTGTTGTAGTTTTAATTATTCACATGAAGCTCATGTCATATTGAACATCTTGGATCTCATTTCCGAATAATTCATTTTCTTTTTTTAAAATTTATGTGTAACTAATTTTTTGCTCGAAGATATCATTCCTAGAAAGATTCGAAGGATAATTAGATTCTTTCTGGAGTTCCAAAAATTACAGTTTTCATATAATTGCTTTGAATCTTTTATCCATATTGCATTTTGTTGCACATGTACTTTCTTTTGCAGGTCTCTTGTAATTCTGCTTTCTTACCAGTTTCGGTTGTTCTAGTAACTTTCTTGAAAATGTATAAATATATACCCGTGCATCAGTTTATTTCCCTTCACGCTTACAAGGTACAGATTCAAGGTTCGATCCTCGGGTTGGACACGGTCGTCTGAGCCTTTCATCTCTTCAGTGGGGCGATAAACTGAGCACCAAGCATGCTTGGGAACTAAACACTGGGCGTTTCATGTTAGGCTGATGACCTAACTGGAACATATGCTTTAGACTCTAGAATCCTCGATCCAGAAAATAGGTATAGGCTCTATGTAGGCTTTGACCCACAAAAAGACTGTCTTCCGACAGGCTGTCTTTTTTAGTTTATATATATATATATATATATATATATATATATATATATATATATATATATATATATATATATATATATATATATATATATATATATATATATATATATATATATATATATATATATATATACGATAAATTAAATGTAAACATTAGAGAAGTTCTGAGAATCGAGTTGCATACTTATAGGTCACATTTTAGGTACCCTTAATTTAATTATCGTAAAATATATATTATATAATTTTGCCGGTTTATAATCGCTTGAGTACTCAGTTAAATGGGAAAAAACTCTCTCCTTACTCAGAGCTTGCAATGAATTCGTCGAATGTTGGTCAAAGCGAAGTTATGTCTTCTTAAACAATCCTCTAAATAGCATTATCGTTCATTAATTGCTAATTAAACATTTCATTTAATTCAGGAATAAGTTGACAATGAAACTTTTGGATAATTATACTGTAGAAACACACAATTAACGGGGTATCTGTATCTATTTAAACACACACACATATATGTTTGTGTGTGTATATAAGGTTATTTTTAATATAATAATTTAAAAACATTGTGTTTAGCAGAGTGTTAAGGCAGCGAATGCAAGACACAGATGCATTCCAAATAGCATTTATTTAAAGAAAAAAGGAAATGAAATGAAATTGTCCCCCTGTAATATAGCTGTGACCCTTACTGTAGTTAGCAGACACCAGTGTGTTGTTTCTTACTGAAGGAGGTTTATATAGAGCATGGGTTCCCAAGCTTTTTTTCTCGTGGACCACTTTCAAAGTTTTACTATTTTAGGTAGACCCCCTGCTGCTACATTTCTACTGTGTTCCCAAAACTCCTAAAAAATATTTCCCTAAATCGGATGTATTAAGAAAAAAAAAATAGCCATTTTCTTGTGTCTTATTTACTGAAATAATACTTGCGGTTATACAAAATTATGAACATTTATTATTACAAACAATCAACAATTGACAAAAATCAACAATGAATTCCGAAATGTAAATCAACAATAAAAAATAGTCATAATTTTAACGAGACGGATGTACTTGATGAATTGACAGCAAATTATCAATATTTGGCTTCAGTTTTGTCAGAAGTAATCTCAAATCTCCCCGTTCTGTGATGTTCAATCTGCTCCTTTTTTTTGTTAACAGGTTGGTAACGGCACTAAAACTTCTTTCAACAAGATATGACGAAGAAAACGCTATCAAAATTTTTCTTGTAATTTCCAACAGCCCAGGTTATTTTACGGGGATTTCTGCCTGCAGCCAAAATATTTGATAGCCTTTTTTAATTTTCACCTTCAATTTTATCGTTGGTGTTGAACTCAAGTAGCTCATCTTGTAATACCACATTCGCCTCTTCCGTTTCATCAAACGGGGTTATGATCCATGGGGGTATTTCCATCGTCAGAATATCTTCAACTCTATTTTTGAAGTCATCGTGCAGGGTATTTAAATGTTGTGAGCGCAAGTCTGAATATCCTCATCAAGACATTCTATCTGTGACAAGTGCGGGAACTGGGAGAATTCAAGCCGACTAATATTTTTCTTTATTAATTACAACTTACCAAGAAAAGCCGAAATTACACCCTTTGTTTTTATTAAATTAAGGCAGTCCCCTTGAAACAGCAAGTTAACGTCATTTAATTTTTTAAACAGCACTGTTAAATACGCGATGTCCGCTTTGTATTTGTTCAGGTTTTCTTTTAAATCTGGTGCTTTAGATTCCAGAAATTCTATCACTGATTCGAAAAGTGAGTAAAATCTCGATAAACATGCATCTTTCGACATCCAGCGTACTTCAGTGTGTAAGAGCAGTCATTGGAAATCTTCACCATTTTCATCGCGTAATAGTGCAAGCAAACTGGTATTCAAAACATTGCTTCTTATTTTATTAACTGTGTTAACCACAAATTGAAGCGACCGGTGCAATCCATCACTCAAATTTTTAGCTGCAAGGTGTTGTCGGTGAATGACACAGTGAATTGCAATTAGTCCTGGTATTATTCTTTTAAGATGGCTTATAAACCCACGATATCGCCCGAACATGGCAGGAGTTCCATCTGCTGCCATCGAAATAATATTTGTAACTCAGGAAATTTAAATATCGATTCGTTTTACTGTCCGACTTCAAAGCTTTTGCGAATTGCAACTCTTCATGTATTTCTTCATACATAACAAATCGAACATATGCCAATGATAATGCTTCATTACCAGGCAAAGTAGACTCGTCCGATTGAGTAGAAAAATGAGTGGTTAGCAGATAATTACTAAAGAAGCTTTCTATACCAGAGCTCATTTCATCAATACGTCTTTGTACGTGTTGCTACTCAAAGGAATTCTTTTGAGTACGTCAAGTGGAGGTTTGTGCAGTCTCGACATGTGATGTACATTCTTGTACTATTATCTATTGTTCGATTCAATTCTGTGTTTGAACTGAGTCTCGAATATTTTTGAGTACGTACCTAGTGAATGATGCTACCTGCCTACGTTGATAGGTAAATCCAAGCCAAAAATATTTGTTCTATATTAGGAAAACCAGAAAATTTTTCGTGGACCCCCACTTACAACTTGTGAACCCCTGTTTTCTTTTCACGTCTACGTGGACCCCTGTGTGATCTCCTATGGACCACTTTGGGAACCTATGATATTAAGGATGCTATGGGGTTGTTAAATGTATAAGAAAGTTTAGGAATTCACTGGCATCTGTGCTTTAAGACTTCAGTATAGGGGTAAAATATGGAACATTCATAAATTTAGAATTGTAATAAATAGGTTACATTATCAAAGAACTCTTATTTAGTTTAACCTAATTTTAACAATTTAACAACACACACACATATATATATACGAGGGTTACTCTGAAATTTTTGAGATACGCACAGACGAGAATTTACAAAATAAAAATAACGGTTTAATTTTAAAGTACAAAGTATTTTAAAACAGAAGACGATTTTTTACTGACTTACTTCAACTTGTTTAGCGTGGAATAAATTTTAAACAAAAGAGAAAATGAAGTTGACGCGAGAACATTTCCGCGCTTGGTCTTCGACGATTTCAAAGCGGGATTAAATCAAGAAGAATGCGTTCAACGGTTGCAATTAGCATTTGGTGATGAATCTCCAGCTCGTGCTACTGTATTCAGATGGTTTAGAGAATTTAGAAGAGGTCGCAATTTTCTTCAGGATGAAGAACACACAAGAAGATCGCCGTCGGCAGTAATCCCTGATAATGTGTTTGCCATACGAAAAATGTTAATGGATGATAATCGGTGTACCTATCAAATGATACAGAAGGAACTTAACATTGGATCCGCAGCCATACACAAAATCATTCATGAAGAATTACATATAAAAAAAGTAGTTTGCCGTTGGGTTCCCCATAATCTAACTGAGCATCAAAAAGAGGAGCGTGTCAGAATCAGTAAAGAAACTCTTAATATGCTGAATGATGGTGGCCAACGATTCATTTCTAAAATTGTAACAGTTGATGAAACGTACATACCGTTTTTTAACGTTCCAACATGTCAAGAAAGCAAAGTATGGGTCTTTGAAGATGATCCCACGCCGAAAATGGTGAAAAAACAACGCGCACTGAAAAGAGTGATGTATGCTGTTTTCTTCAAAAGTACGGGATTGGTCAAGACAAGTTGGAAGGACAGAAGACAGTTCCAGCAAACTGGTATACCACTAAATGTCTTCCAGAAATTCTACAAGAACTGAATGTTAGGGGATTAATGCTTCACCATGACAATGCATCTTCACATACAGCCGGATTAACAGTTGAGTTTCTTAAACGAAAACAAATTAAAGTGATCGAACATCCGCCGTATTCACCTGATCTAGCTATGTCCGAATTTTGGTTATTCTTTAATCTAAAAAAGAACTTACGTGGACGTCGTTTTCATTCAGAAGAAGAGATTGATGTGGCTATAAATGCATTTTTTTCATCTATTCGAAGAAATGAATGGCTTGAGGCATTTAATCTGTGGAAAATTCGTCTACAAAAGTGCATTGAGGCTGGAGGAGACTACTTTGAACACACCTAAAATTTTGTAAGTATAACTTTAAAAACCTAATTGTATCTCAAACATTTCAGAGTGACCCTCGTATTTGTATTAAATTTATAAACTTTTGATTTAAAATTATATATATATATATATATATATATATATATATATATATATATATATATATATATAATTTTAAATCAAAAGTTTATAAATTTTCATAATTTATAACTGACATATAACTTTAACATTCTCAGAATGTTTATAACATATAAAAAATTTACAATGCAGTAGTTGAGACTAATATACGATAAAATATATAAAATTTATATCCATACAAAAGAAGTGTGATAATAAAATTCTTACGAAATCATTTATATGTAAAGTATTTTGAAGAAGGGCCATATTCCAGCCCCACGTTTTCCGGCATTTCTCCAACTGATACTCCCAAGATGAGTTCCATATGGGTCCAGAATGCGTCATGGGTAGGAGGAAAAGTAAACAAATGACAAACAAGAATGGAGGCATCAATCTAATTTAAATAAAAAAAAATGAAGAGAATTACTGAGCTTGTAACTAGTATATATATATATATATATATATATATATATATATATATATATATATATATATATATATATATATATATATATATATATATATATATATATATATATATATATATATATATATATATATGGGTTTTTGAGAGTACAGCTGTTTAAAACACTTAATAAATAAAAAGACTGAAAATCATCACTTCTAGATGCCAGAGCATTTCTTTCATTGTTAAGTGATTATATACTATTTGTTTTGGCAAAGGCTACAGTTACCCCCCCTACAATGCCGTATATTTGTTCCGCTTTATAGGAAAACG
The DNA here is from genome assembly GCA_037975125.1 of Latrodectus hesperus. NCBI lineage: Eukaryota > Metazoa > Arthropoda > Arachnida > Araneae > Theridiidae > Latrodectus > Latrodectus hesperus. Next base: position 68,476,426 of record CM075852.1, read on the forward strand.
CGTTGTACGAGCATTCTCCTAAAACGCGTCCGTATGTACTCGTTATGTACAAATCATTCACATTTAACTTTTCTCGTTAAAGACGGTTTAAATCGAATTTTAAGGAAAAAATTACGTTATGAATGAAATATGTGCGTTTTGTTAAAATCAAATTCAGAACGCTTAAAATAAAAAAAATTTATACAAATGTAACTAAAAAACAGTCTTCTTTCTAATCCCTGGTCTGAATCAGACCAGGTCCATGACATCCTTCGCCTTCAAAGAATTGAGGACAGCTCCAGGGCTGTATAAGAGTTCACGCTTTGAAAAGCCAATGCAGTTCAGCAGGTGTTCGGGACTGGCTTCGTTAGTATTGCACGAAATGCAGGTGGGAAAGATTTGTTTGCCCTGGGAGAACCGTAGAGTCCGAAGATGGCCGGATCTGAGTCTGGACAAGGATGTCTGCTCACGTCTTTCACCGTCGAAATTCAAAGATCTTCCAGGATCAGAGCCACAGTACCAAGGATGAGATGGCGGAATTTTCCAAGATGAGTTGGCAAGAGCCTTACTCCTAGAGAAGATTTCCTGGAAAGTCAGCGGATCAGCAGAACCTAGAGGCAGCGATGGTGCATCTTTAGCCGGATTAACATCGGCGATATCGTTGTATTTAAGATCGACATGTAATGGAATCCATTGAAAATGAATAATGGAGGACTCAGATAATGCTTTAAACTATTTGAAAATTCCCCTCTAGTTCACTATATTCCTACTAAGAAGCAGTTCATTTCAAATAAATCAAATAATTATAAAAATAGTTGTTTTACATATTTATTCGCTGTAGGTGCTATCTGAAATAACGTCCTACAGACACATTTTTTTAGCAGAATATTCAAAGGTCAATAATATAATTCAGTTTTATTTTATCAAAACACAATTAACACACAATGTGCAAACGCAAGCGAAATTGGATCATGTGAACTGTACTAATCATTTTAAATTTCGCAGTACATGAATATAGAATCAATGCGTTATATGGGGGAAAACACGAGGGACATGAAATCGCGTTATAAGAGAGTACTGTGTTATACAGGGAATTACTGTACTCATATTGCTTTAGTTTTTTAAGAAAAAAATGATAAAAATATAAAAAAATTTCAAAAAATTAATTTTTAAATCACAATTATGTTTTTGTTGTTGTTACTAATGACATTGGACAAGCCAAGCTCGCTATGCCTTGGTAATGCGAATTTAAGTCAATTGGGAGCGTCTTTCGTTTAATCAGTGCACCATGAAGGTGAAAGTACGTCTTTGCTCTACACACATGCCATAAGTACTCGTTTATAGGGTAGGCAACCATTTACAACACATTCATACACAGAAAGGACAAAGACAGGATAGATAGAGAGAGAAAGTACATCCATGCCCGAATCCGGATTCGAACCTAGGACCTCCTTATCCGCAGTCAGGCACGCTAACCACTAGACAAGTTAGACGACATCATAATTATAAACTAACCGTAAATTCTGAAGGTTATGTCGTTAGGTATTCCTTACGCGTTTAAGTTTTTAACAGTGTGGAGTTTCTACCGATGGGATATTTAAGTACACTTCAAAAACTTTAAATATTTTACTTCAATTTGACAAATGTTGCGTGTTTAAATCACGTCCTCGTCACTAACTGTAGTGTGTTTCTCGATATCAAAATTTAATAAGTCTTAGAATTAGTTCAAACACTACTTTTAATCAAACTATTAAGCAATAAGGTTAGACAACAAATAGTGCTGATATAAAAAGATTTTATTAAAATCTTTTGTTTTATTGAGTAACGCTAGATGTTGAAGGCCGTCCCACCCGGAGGTATTCGGCAGCGGTAATGACTGATCGCGGACAGCAATCCGCCAGGAGAGCTCATGGCCGATCGATAGCCGGTGCTCCAGCTGTCGATCCAAGTCTGCAACCATATCGGCGCAGTCCAAAACGTCCATTACACCCTGGTACGGTCTGAGCCTTGCCCGCAAAACGGCAACCGCCACCCTGCGGTCCACCCAGACTCGTCTCCGACGGAAGATTGGGCTACTTGCCTTTATTTATTACATTACATTAAACAACAAAGCTAACAGTTTATACAATCTTAAATATTATTACTATCATTATAAATTTATTAAGTTCCAATTACATTATTTAATCTTGTGGTAATGAGTCCATAAAAACTGAGTACATTATTTCCTTGATTCCAGTTATTGTTTTCGAGTTATTTAATAGTTGTTTAATTTCCAGTTGCTTATAATTTTTTGGAAAACTTCTTAGTCTTATATCTATGAATTTATTACAATCGTAGATTACGCGTTCAATGTCCTGTTTATTATTGTCATATTTGCATACATCTGATTTATTAAAAAATCTATTTTGGTAAGTTCCAAAAGCCCCGTGGCCAGTTTTTATTGGTTTAATAAAAAGTCAGCTGAAATTCTTTTTTCTGTTACAATTGGATATATTGCGTATAATCTTCTTGTTTTGTCTGAATTATTCCATCTTTCTTGCCAGGTATTTAGAATATGTTGCTTTGCAAATGTTTTTAATTGTTGTTTCTAGTATGGAGCTGTATGTGATATGTTGCTTTCTTTCGTTGCTTGTTTTGCGTACCAGTCTGTTAATTCGTTTAATTCTATATCTTTATGTGTCCTTATCCAATGGAATGTAAAGTTGATATTATTATGATAAATCAAATTTAATATTTCATTTATTGTTTTGTTACCTCTCTTATTGTATTTTATAGTGTCTAAAACGGATCTAGAATCTGAGTGAATATGGCATGTATTTATATTATGATTGATTATATATTTAATTGCTATTAAAATCGCTATAGCTTCTGCTTCGTAAACGGTAGTTAGATCATTTAATTTTGTTTTAATTATTTCTATTATTGTTTTATTATGGCATATTATCTGTTTTATTGAGTAAAAAAGTTTTGTAATTTTTCGTAGTCGATTGCGGAGGCGAAAAATTTTTTGGGGAGACTTTACTAATCACCTCCTATATCCTTCCGCGAATTAATGTTGTCCACTGATTTTGAAACTTGAAAGTCTAAGGGACCACTAAAGAGTGAAAAGTGCACAAAATTCGGTAAAAGGTATTGTTTATAGCATCATTACAAGGTTCAAGCCGCCCAACTTGACTAGTGGTCAGCGTGCCTGACTGCGGATAAGGAGGTCCTGGGTTCGAATCCCGGTTCGGGCATGGATGTACTTTCTCTCTCTCTGTCTATCCAGTCTTTGTCTTTTTCTTGTATGAATGTAGAGTGTATGGTTGCCTACCGCTTATAAACGGGTCCCTATGGCATGTGTGTACTGAGGAAGTCGGAGTCCACACCAAAATATGGTTCAGTTGAAAAAGTGGAGCAGCGCACCCTGTGTTGCCAGCCTGGCTGGCACACGACAAAAACAACAACAGCACGAACGCATTTCTTTAATTCTAATCTATTAGAACAAAGGAGGATGCCTATCTCATTCATAGTATATAAGGATTTTTAAGTTCTAAAATATAAATTTCAATTCTTAGTGGAATAAAAATAAAGAAATAAAAGTCTAATTTTAATCGAAGGATTACACCTAAAGTGACCATGTCATAAAGAAGATAAAATAAGAGTTAATATAATTTAAATGTGTTAAGAAAAGCTTAAAAGAATATCCAAGCAAGATAAATTTAACTCTTCAAGGTTTTTTGATAGTGCTGTAGGGAAGGGGGAGCAGGTAGTCCATTATGCCCCGGATGCCGCTTAGAAAGGGGGGCTTATTATTCAAATGTGCATCTTCTCCTACGAATGTACATGGAGAAATGCAGATTCGACATTTTTTATTTATGGGAGATAACACGGACGCATTGCCGCCCACTTGTCTAGTGGTCAGCGTGTCAGACTGCGGATAGGAAGGTCCTGGGTTCGAATCCCGGTTCGGTACTTCTCTCTCTCTATCTATCCTGTCTTTGTCCTTTCCTTGTATGAATGAGGTGTGAATGGTTGCCTACCCTATAAACGGGTTCCTATGGCATGTGTGTAGAGCAAAGTCATACGTTCGCCTTCATGGTGCTCTGATTAAAACGAAAGACGCTCCCGACTGACTTAAATTCGCATGGCCAAGGCATAGCGAGCTTGGCTTGTCCAAGTGTCATTAGTAACAGCAACAACAAGGTTCAAAGATCGTGAATTTATATTACCAAATTTGAGGCTATTGAAAAATTTAGATCAAACAGATACTCAAATAGGATTAAAAATAAGAAATATAAATTAGTTGAATTGGGGTATATTTTTTAGAAAATAATATCAATTCCTTAAACGCATGTAAGATGACGGCAAAAAGAAGATTTAAAAGAATTATTTTATTTTTGTATGATTTTTTTTTACTTAAACGAGCAATAATTTTATAATAAAAAGGCTATGCTTAAAGAATTTTTTATAGATGGCAAAATTTATTGAAATTTTTAAACATTAAATAAATAAATATGAGACATACAATTAAATTGTTAAACGAGCTTAATTTTTACAGTTTAAAAGATAATTGAATTTTTATAATAAACATCATTTAAAGCATATCAAAACTTTTAAATTTTCTGAAAATACTTTGTTAAAACATTTTCTAATAAACCATTTTCTTAAAATTCATAATTTAAGGTAAACAGGAATTGACCGCATGGTATTTTGTTGAACATATATTCAATATCGTTGTCAACAATTAAACTTTCATTTTGATTAGAGAATGTGTGTGTTTGTGTGTGTTACACTAATAAAAAAAATTTAGATATGGACCACAAAGTGCCAGCTTAATTATTGACATTCTAATGAATATATATTTATCAAAAAAAGAAATATGGGAAAATAAAATAGTAGTTCTTTAATTCTTATAAAATTAGATACATTTGATAAAGCGGGGCGAAAAATCTAATCGATAAAATCAATTGGAAAATCTGAATATACATCAAGTATTCTGTTATGAGTGAACCTTTCATAAATGGTGAGTGAACGTAGAACATAAAACCACAACGCATACGAGTCGAATGCTTTCTAATACTATTTTCTGTGTTGGTATCGAATGCGTTCTACGATTATGTTCTATGTTCGTGACGAATGCGTTCTAGGACTATGTTCTTCTGAGTAGAGAAGTTTCCTGGTTAGAAGTGGCAGCAACTATTGAATAATGGGGGAAATTTCTACTTCCTGCATGCACATTATTCAGAATGGGTTTGAGGAAGTTGGAACTAGTCTGATATCCCCCTCCATTGGCGATTATTGTGACTTTTTTTCATCGCCATTTGGCGACGAAAAAATTTGCACTGATCGCCAATGGAGAACAATCCAGAATGGGCACCAATCGGCATAAATAAACGAGAGTTTCACCCAGTTTCAAATCGCTAAAATAAGAAAAAAGAAATAACAAACATAATAAATATAGATAAAACGGGGTTCTCCCCTCCGATTCCAAATTGCTAAGCTTAACGGTATATAAGAAAACAGTAATCGTATTAGAAATTGATTAAAGATTCTATTTAAAAATATTTCAGAATTAAAATTAAAGAAGATAAAGTAGCAAAAATAATTACATTTAATAACATCTAGTTAAAAATGAATAAAATAATGAATTTCAGTTATATTAAAGATAGAATGTTAGAAATGATTACTTCATAAAAGTAGACAAATCTATTGCATAATTCAAAAATAATAAAACGATTCTATAATTTCGTTTATATATATTATTGGAAATTTAAATACTTAACATGCAAGTCTAGGAATTCTATGTGCCTGCAGAAAATAATTAAAATAAAATTCTTACCTTCATTCTTCGTCCGGCACTCTACATGCACAGCAAAATCCAAAATGAATATAAAAGTCAGAGTTTAGTTTCTGACACGATATCCATAGTGAAATACAAAACGAATATAAAAGACAGGACTGAAATTCCGGTGCTATATCCACAGCGAAATAAAAAATGTGAATATAAAAGACAATATTTATAATCCGCGCTACATCCGAAGTGAAATAAAAAAATAAATATAAAAAAAGGATTTACATATATAAATTTTACGATGTTGAAGATATAAAAGAAATATATAATAATAAATTAAAAAATATATATAAAAAATGTATAATAAATATAAACCAAATAAAAAGATATAAATAATAAACATATTAAATGTAATTGGAAAAAAGAACACTGTACGATGTTTGGACGCTGGTGGCAACGAAACACAACAGCAAAAAGCAGTCAAATGGCTTCGAATTGAAACGTTGAACAAAAGGTTCGAATTGAAAAGTAAAACTAAACGTGAAGTGAAACTAAAAATCCTGTTGCCACTAAAAAGCATATATCTGACGTAAAACAAAAGAAAAACGAAATCTGGCAACAAAAAAATCTTAAAAGTAGCAAAAACTGAATTTTGCAACACTATAATATAAGTAAAATCTCAAATTGGCAACACTATAATCAAAAACAAAGGACACTAGATTTGGCGTGAAATCATTTAGAGGGGATATCAAACTTACACTGTTATATGATGTAGATGTTAAAATGCCTTACATAAACTTCTATCTTTCAGCTCTGTCGACATCATTCCCCCTGTCAACTAGTAAGTATCTATCTCAACAGACGTATGTGTTGAAAACAGAAATCCAACAATCTATATCCCGTTTCTTGATGATGGCTAACATAGGATCTAGGATCTTCCACTCAGAAGAACGGGACTCTAAATATTAAGCGACTCATATAATAATTTCAAAATTAATATACATTAGAATCAGCTTAAAATGGCGCTAAACACATATCAATATAAGGTTGTTTAAATTTTTAATATGAGGAATAAAATACAAGAGACCATTTCGATCTACAAATATAAATGTTTTAAAATGAAAAAAGTGTATTTCCTACCTGAAAAATGCATTTCCTGGATATGATAAGTTATAAATATTAAATCGGAAGTACACCTTTTGAAAAATTGCAACATACCTATCTTCCATAGATATAATTATGACATCAGATGACTTTGCGATATTCTGTTTTTCAGTCGATGCTGTTTCCAATTGTTAAAGTATTAATGAAGATATCAGCATAGCTATAGCACTTTACATCAGACATATTCAGTGCAATTTAAGTCATATGAAAGATTCTTACCTTTCTAAACGATGAATAATTATGATTTATCATATAAGTGAGGGATGGCGAATCAATGGCACGCGTGCCACAAGTGGCACGTTTGAAAATTTTGAAGGCACGCACAAAAACAAAATTGTTTTTTTTTTGTAAATTATCTTTTTTGATAGCTATTAATCAAAAATTGTTAATCTACACTTAATTTATAATTTATGATATAAATTTGTAGTACTGAATACCTCTCTTAGTATGTTAACTAGAACCGTCAAATTATATTATTATAAATTATGCATTTTATTATTAAAGTACATTTTATTATTATTATAAATTATACATTTTATTATTAAAGTATTACATGAGTTGTCTCGAAGTATATAAAGATGCGTATCCAGTTTCGCCTTCTAATGTTATTGCATGTTGTTGCCGTCGCAGTGCTCGAATCAGACTGCATTAGTCATTTTTAGGAAACCGTCGTCTTTGAAACTTCAGTGATTTGTAAAAAAATATAACCGTTTATTGTAAACAGATGTAGTGTTATTCTTAGGTAAATATTTTTACATATTATTTCATATTTTATATTCTGCATTCGTTTGCAAGAACATATTGCGTCACAACTGTAGTTTTAACCTGCAACAACCTTAAGGTATTAAAAGTTACATAACTTATAATTTATTTTGCTTATTTTTGAACAATAAAATGTTTTGATATTATGAGAAATTATTTTATCATTAAATAAGCGTAACATGTAGAAATAATTATTAAAATTATCTTGAATTAATATATTGTTTATTATTTTCTTGTGTTGGTAATATTTTTAGTACTTTAATATGTGACGAAATATGTTCTTGCAAGCGAATGCAGAAAAAATTATTTATTTTATAACAACATTACTAAAAAATATATTTTTTAGCAGAGAATCTCAAGCTTGAGGGACGGATAGATACGGTATGATTGAAAAGAACAGTAAAGTAATTTGTATTTTATATTCTAAAATTGTAGTCTGTATAGAACATCTTTAATAAAGCGACATTATGAAACCAACCATAAATTTCTTCTCGATCGAAGTGTAGAAGAGCAAAAGGAGTATATATCGCGTGCCTTAAAAATAAAAATGCTCAAATTACTTCTTTAATGAAATATATTGGAACTCAATCAAAAATCATTGCTGTTAGTTATCAACTATTGCTCAATATGCGTTACCTCAACATTTTAATAAAGGAAAATTTTTAAAGGATGCTTGGCTGCAATGTGCACCATACTTATTCGAAGATTTCAAAAACAAAGAAAAAATTATCCAAAGAATTAAATACATGTCGATAGCAAGGAATACAGTGAAAGACAGAATTTTGGGTGTGTCGGAAAATGTAAATTTTCAACAAAAAATTCATACAAAGTCTTGCTATTTTACATCCATTTGCCTTGACGAGTCTACCGACGTTACAGGCTCTGCTCGCTTAGCAATTTTTGTACGTTATTTTGTTCAAAACAACAGTAAAGAAGATTTAATAAGTTTATCAACATTAACAGCAACAACAAAAGGATTAGACATTTGTAATGCAGTTATAGATGCATTGGAAAAAAGAGAAATAGGTCCTTCTAAAATTGTGTCAGATACAAATGACGGTGCCCGTATTTTAACTGGACGGGAAACTAGATTTATAAATTTATTTACAAAACGTATTGGACATACAATTCTTGATTTTCATTGCATTATTCACCAACAAGGTTTATGTGCCATAACAGGTTTAAAAATGTTTGATGATATTTGGAGTTTTGCAACAAAATTAATCAATTTTATATCAGCACGAGCACTAAATAAAAGAAAATTTCGAGAAATGCTATACGAAGTAAACTCGTCGTACAATAGCTTAATTTTATACAATAATGTACGCTGATTAAGCCGCGGAAATGTTTTGCAAAGATTTGTAAACCGTTTGGAGGAAATAAGATTATTTCTAAATAATGAAAGCATTATTGACCAATACAATCAATTACTAGATGTAGAAGGGCTAGCAAAGTTATATTTTTTCACTGATTTATGCTCTCACTTAAATGAATTAAATATAAAACTACAAGGTGTTAATAAAATTCATAATAATTTTTTTCTGAAAGTGAGTGTCACGAGAAGCCAAATAAAGAGTCATTAACGAAAGAATTTTCAATGGTAATTCAATCCCTGATCAGGAATTTTCTGCAATATTTACACACTTTAAAGAATTTGAAGAAACTTTAAAATTTATTTTATATCATGATACAATGCCATTTGAAAAATTAAATTTAAAATTCATTGAGTGGTTAAATTGTAATGAATTAGAAATGGAATTAGTATAATTTCAGTCAAGTACCAATGGAACCAAAAATTTGTTGATTTAAGAAACAATTTAGAAATTATTAAAAGCAATCGAGATTATTGGAAAAAATAAATAAAATTGCAGAAGATGAAATTCTAACTATATGGAATTCAATTCCTGACACGTTTAATTGTTTAAAAAATATTAGCAAAGGCAATTTTATCAATATTTTCATCGACATGGACATGTGGATCTCTATTATCCGAATTAAATTTTATGAAAAATAAATAAAGGAATAGAATGACGGATGAGTAGAGCTCTGCATGCATATTGTTGAAATTAACTAAATATGAACCAGCTATTAAATCATTATCAAACTGTGCACAGCAACAAAAACCACATTAAAAACAATTGTTTTAACGTGAATTTTGCTTCTAGCATATTGCTTTTTGTAAAACATTGATTAATAAAAATTTTTTAAAGAAGAATTGCTTTGATTTGTTTGTTTAATTATACTTACGTATAGTTTAACCACGCTAACATTTTAAATGAAATTTTTTGAATGGCGCGTTACTTATTTAAAACGGAATATTTATGACTTTGTGGCACGGACATCAAAAAAGGTTCGCCCCATCTCTGTTATAAGCGTGATTCTTCATTTCTTATACATTATAAGGTATCTCTGTATGAAATGAAAGCAATGGTTTAAAAAAATATGACATAAAACTTGATTGTACCAGTAATGATTACACTTTAATGTATGATGACGTATTTATTTATTACATCATTTTAATTTTTTCTTCAAATTTCATTTCAAAAATTATTTGTTCATTAAATGCTTATTTCAAATTTAAGTTTCAGTCTGTGAGAAACTTCAGCTATTTGGGCTCGGAGATTGACTACCAAAATGACTTCACTCCTGAAACCAGAAAGAGGATCATTGCCGGAAACCGTTGTTTCTTTGGTCTAAGACCTCTTTTGAAATCTCACCTAATCAGGAGAAGGACAAAAATAATGTTATACAAGACATTGATTAAACCAGTTCTAACCTACGCCTCAGAGACATGGACCTTGACGATGAAGGAAGAGAAAACATTGGCGATTTTTGAGAGAAGGGTCCTAAGATCTATTTTTGGTGCTGTCCTGGAAAACAACACCTGTCGAAAAAGGTAAAACTTTGAACTGTACAAAATCTATGGAGAAGAAGACATCATTCAATCAATAAAACTATCTAGAATGAGATGGACAGGCCACCTCATGAGAATGAGTACAGAGAGAACACCCATAAAGATCTTCAACACCACCCTTTTCTGTAGTAGACCAAGAGGAAGACCCAAAAAGAGATGGAACGACTGCCTGGAAGAAGACTTCAACATACTTAAAGTAAAGAACTGGAGGTCGATTTCTAAAAAAAGGGCGGAATGGCAGAGACTTCTGAAGAAGGCAAAGGCTCACAAAGGGCTGTCGTGCCAATGCTGATGATGAAATGCTTATTTAAACTCAAACTGTCATTTCTTTTCAATAGTACTGAAATCATCTTTTTATATATTTAGATTCCTTTTGTTGCTTTTGTGCCAGTAGATGAAGACGTAACGCTTACTACTTACTATATTGAACTTTGATACGGATAAAAGCATTATTTATCTCCATTAGTCTTCTGAAAACTCTTGGTTGGTAATCTGTATTCTACTGACTACAAAATACTTTTGTGTCAATAAAAGATGTACCAATGATGGTATCACAAAGACCAAAGCGATGGAAAATATACCATACAGAGACAACATAAAGAAGTTTAGTTTGCATTATCTAAGTTCTCGCAATATGCTTTGTTAAAAAATTCTTTACAAAGACAAATTAGAGTTATTTCTAGTTCAACAATCATTAGATTTAAGTTATTATCATTACAATAGTAGAAAATAAAAGAAATTATAATATTGGCTGCTTCTGGGAATTAAAATATGCATTCCCGTAATAATTTTTGGGCACTCCAACAAATTTATTACTAGTCAATCATGTTTGCTCAGTATAAAATACGCTAGTCTTTTACCAAAACTTAGATTCTGTTAAATAACATGATTATAATATAGACAACAAGTCATTACCTCTAGAATTAATACTAGAAGAGCCCCACATACGATGTTTAGCATTAAGATCGCCTAGACAAATGGTAGAAAAAGATGTTGTAAGACAATGGGTATTTTATCAAGGTCTGGATGTTGGTACATATTAAGTATGTTAAGGTAGCCTCTCCAGTTGATCCTTATACCCTGTATCTCTAGATTAGAGTTGTCAGTGATGTTGCTACTAATATTTATACTTTGATATTTTACGTCACGGGTGAGGAACATTTAGGGAATAAGATGCCAGAGATGTATTAGGTCTACAGGAAAGCTCTGTCTATAATTTGGAATAAAACAAAATGTAAATTTTTCTCAACGTCAATAAACTTTATTAAATAATATAACTGCCACTATTATTAATGACTTCTTGCCAGCGTGAGGGCGATTTGAATATTCCATTTTTGAAAAATGTTTCATTTTTTCATGCGGAAAATTGAAACAGGGATGGATTGATATATTTTTCCTTTGAATATAAATATTTTTAATTAGAAACAAGTCATTTTTAGAAGCTAAGGAATTGAAATAGTTTTAGAAATGAAATATTTTTAGGAAGTATTTATAACTAAGTATGTACTGATAAAATCTCACCTCCAATATCTTTGAATAATAAATTCGAAAACATTTATTTTTCCTTTGTTTTGATCCAGCTTTTTCTTCATTGTATACACCATCAAGAATCCACTAAAAAACATGAGTTAATTTTTTTTTATAATTTATAAATATAGCAGCTGAAAAAGAAGTAATTAATTGAATGTGAATATGAAGTAACCCAAATAGCATTTGAGAGCATTTTAAAAGGTAAAATAAAAGTGTTTTATAAGAATATATCATATCACTTTAATTTTGCATTGAGAATCTCTTATATATTAAAAATGATTTTATTGTCATTTGAGGTTAACATAATTAAAAGCTTACTATTGACATAAAAAAAAATGAATAAATATTTTATCTTTGAAAACAAAGATCGTTATAAAAAAAGAAAATTTGTAAATAAAAAATGAAAATAACACTAACTTAGATTCCTGTAAATGCCGAACAAAATATTTTAACCTTTTATTTGGAATAATTGAAGATTATCATAATTATCAAATAATATCTAATTGCTGTCTCATCGTATCTCATCTGGGGGAATGGGCGAAGTACGTCGTTTCTTCTTCTTAGAGTTGGGTTTGTATGTGATTGGGCACCTCTGCTTTTATCAGCATTTTGTACTATTAAATCCAAACCCAATGTTTCCTAGTTCCAGTTGCTCGGGTCACTCACTTTATTAATAAAGTCCGATAACCCTTTAATGGAGTCTAGGTGTAACTCTCTAGTATGGATGATGCCTAAAGAAGTTAATCTAGGGAGGGCAAGGGCCTCGCATTCGTAAATGATATGCTTGCCATTTCCTCTTGCGTATAACATTTCTTGCAGATAGGGTCTTGCTGAAACAGTCCCATTTTATGGAGGTGTTTTCTGAAATAGTAGCGCCCAGTTATGAAGCCTACGATTAAACTATCTTCAGCCTAGAGCATCTTAGAATTTCAGAGACAATCCTCGCTGATGATCCACAGATCATACTTTTAGCGTGGGTTTGACCAGGAGTGTTGAGCCAAGCTACATACATCTTCCGTTTTTCCCATCTAAGAAATTGGTTTTTGCGGTCTTCAAATTGATCTCACAAAAAGTTCTGCACCGATGGGAACGAAGTTCGTCGTTAGTCCTGGTAGAGTCACCTAAGGCCATTCCACCATGCTCTGCTAAATGCACTGCAGGCATGAGGCAAAGTCGGACTTAGGTGCCTCTAGGTCCTCAACCTCTTGAAGCAGCATATTAAGCCTTTTTATCCCTGACTCGTCGATTTGAAAATAATGAGGCCTGGTGCTGTTCTGATTGGGGTTGGGACAGGCGCGATCAGACAACTCTAGCGAGATTTCGAAGTGGACACACTCGTGTACAACGTCCTGTGACGGGCCACAAAGTTTATCCCGTTTGTCCAAAATGCAATGCGACTCAAGCTACTCCTGCCCACATTTTGTCCAACGTTATTTAAATAAAAGCCAGATGTTCTCGAGCCCTGGGGCTAGAGAAGTTAAATTCCCAGGAATTTTGAACAACGGGTTCATTTACTTGGAATTTTGGGAATAAACCGGGAATTTTCAGGAATATAGGAAATTTTAAGGGAATAAATTCAATCAATCATCTTACGTTTAATGGACTGTCTCGACTTACATATAGGAAGAAAAGTGAAGTAAATTGCGTAAAATGCAATATATATATATATATATATATATATATATATATATATATATATATATATATATATATATATATATATATATATATATATATATATATATATATATATATATATATATATGCGTTTTATATTCAGTACGAAAGTTAATCGATGTTTCTCTCTCTCTCATACTGAGATAAGCAATAATACTTGTCAAAATAATAAATGTAATTAATAATTAATAAGGTATGCAGACCAGCTTGTCTAGTGGTCAGCGTGCCTGACTGCGGATAAGGAGGTCCTGGGTTCGAATCCCGGTTAGGGCATGGATGTACTTTCTCTCTCTGTCTATCCTGTGTTTGTCCTTTCCTCGTATGAATGGGATCTGAATGGTTGCTTACACTATAAACGGGTTCCTATGGCGTGTGTGTACTGAAGAAGTCGAACTCCACACCAAAATATGGTTCAGTTGAAAAAGTGGAGCAGCGCACCCCATATTGCCAGCCTGGTTGGCACATGGCAATGAATGAATGAATGAAAATATTAAATTTCTCAAAACGGTCAAAATACTGACACTCACTGTTCTTTTTTTTTTTTTTTTTTTGTTAGTTATAAATTCATAAATTTATGCTGAGAAAGAACGACCATAAAATATTTCCTCAAGATTAAATTTTGAAATTATTCTAAATTGGTCATTAAATTAAATTGTTTTATTTCTATGAAAAAATTTTTTGCTACCGTAATTCGTAGTAGAAATTATAAGTGAATTTTTATTTGTGTTAAAAAATGTCAAATGAAAAAAAATCTAAAAAATTTCCAAATTATCCGAAAAATTTGAAAACTTTCGAGGACTTTGAAAATTTTCAGGGGAATTTTTAAAATTTCCAAGGAAATAAACGTGGTTTTTTCCCTCCTTTATAACACTACCTGAGGCTGTAGTCCATTGTTTGAAGGCGTTCAGACTTATGAACCTGGTTTTATGTTATTGTCAACCAAGAGGGAGGGATAAGCCAAAACACACATAATTGTCTAAATTTATATAATATAGTCAGTCAGTTTTTCATAAAATTACTACATCTTCTAATCATTGTAATATAATAAATTAATTAAAGGAATATTGACAGCGAACATAACTTACCTGACAAAAGTGAAATTCTCCATGTTTACATAAGCGTTCATAATTGGCGCAATGATTATTCCAGGGAAATCCAAAGCAAAAAAAAGGGAAGCTAAAACGCATAATGAAGCCATCACATTATAAATGAAAGTTAATATTTATAACAAATAAGTTAAAACTTACAAAAATTTTTTCTTTAAAAAAAAACGAAGAATAATTAAATTACCTGGTGCTTAAAAATGCATTTTCCATGTGAAAAACTAAACTTTTGCATATTTAGTAAATTTATATTCCATGTAAATTTATATGTGTGTGTGAATATAAAATTTACGCTTATTTTTCACAGTCGGGATCATTTAAGACCTTATTAAAGTGTCTCTATTAATTCTCGGAGGTACATACTTTGCAAAACTTAAATATAATATACAAAAGCTAATGGAGAATTTTAGTTAAAGTAATATGAGAAACTAAATAAAAAAAATAGCGTATTTCATTTCAATCTCTTATGCAACCAACAGGAATTATAATTTTTCAAACATAAAGCAATGTTTATATATATATATATATATATATATATATATATATATATATATATATATATATATATATATATATATATATATATATATATATATATATATATATATATATATATATATATATATATATATATATATATATATATATATATATATATTTTTTAGTTTTGTGAAAAATATTGACAACTGAATTCAGACGTAATCACTGTACAACAGTTTATAATTAATTGAAACTTAAATTATGTCTACTTTTACTAAATGCTCCCCCCTTATATTGGAATATTTTAAAGCATTCAATGCTAATTTAATTTAATAATGCATGTTTTTATGTGCTTTTTAATAGTTTAAAAACGTACTGCGTTTAAGTAAACTCATAGTTCTTCCGAAAGGATATTCTAGATTACGTAAACGCAATAACCTAAATATAGCTAATGTTTAAATCTTAATCCAGACAATACCCATATTTAGGTTGTTATTTGAGAAATTGTAAAATGTATTTCTCAAAGATACGGAGGGTATTAACACATTTTTAGAAAAATTTCGGAGCCGTTTAATTAATGTTTAAAATCTAACGATTATTTTTTAAAATCTTTGATCTGATAGCCTTTTTTCTGGACTATAAGTAGGCATCGTGATTTCCCTGATGGAAAAGTTTTTCGTAAAATTTCCAAGGGTATTGCTTTCCATTCCTTTTCTAGTACTTTCCAGAGTCCATCTATCGTGGTTGGTTTGCGTTTAGAAAGAGCTCTTTTTAACAGACCAAAGGCACAATAGTCCATAGGTGAAACGTCAGGGGACTTCACAGGAATATGTTGATTAGGTATACATGCAATACCTGTATTAGTCTTCATTTTTTTTCAAGGAATGCAGTGGTAGTTTTCGAAGTATGACTTATAGCTTTGTCTTGATAAAGTTTCACTCTTTTAAAGTCATTGATATTAAATAAATGGAATTTGTTCTGTAAATATAGGACGTAAAACCTTCTCCTGATAGTATAACTTAATTTTAACAGTTTTTTCCACTCTTCTTATTTTTAATTTCCCATTGTTGGAGAAACCAGCGACAATCATAAACCCTTTACTGAAACTTTCTTTACATTGAAGGAACCAAGTTTGTAAAATTTTTTCTCCTCATTTTCTATAGTAAATAGACATTTTTTGTTGCAGCCATTTAGGTAAATCCATGCTTCATCAAAGATAACGATGTATTTCCATTTATATCCTCCTAAATGGTTTTCATACAATATTCTACAAAATGTTTTACGTTGGGCTACATGTCTTGGCAAAAGCTGGTAAACATTATGTTTTTTAGCTTTTTAAATTTGTAAATCTTGGTTTATTATTTTATTTATTGTTGCTACAGATGTATCTAAAGACCTTGCAATTGATTTCTGGGTTGGCGGATTTTCTCTTGTTACCAACGAATTCACTTTAGAAACATTTGAAACACTACGTACCTTTTTCGGATATTCATTTGGAGCCTTCTTTCCATGTAGATATAATAATTGGTGGTTTTTACCTGTCCGATTAACAATGTTGCTTATTTTACACTGAGAAATTTTAATACCATGTATTTCACAACGTTTTTGAATTCTGGAATAAGAACATTTCTTTTCGGAAAGCGCAAAAACATATCCTTCAATCCACAGCTTTTTTACATGCGACATTTTGAAAGAAGAATAAATTTAAAAGTAGCAGCCGATATTTTTCATTTCAAATAATAAGCTGTTGCCAAAATTTTTATTCTAAAACATTTACTTTTTTAAATTCTTTATTGCAATCGTTCTAAAAATGTGTTAACACCCTCTGTAATATAATAATCTAAACGCAAGCAAACACTATATTGATAGAGTTAATACTGTCATATTATATTTACTCATATTCAGTATAAAATTATTTATTATTGTTAATATACTTTGCACACATTTAGTATAATCATATAATAATGTTAACCAGATTTGATGTTGGTATTGTAATTAGTTAATGGCAAAGATTTCTTCTCTTTTTTTAATGAGGGAGGTAAACAATGTTTATTAATAAAAATGTTTCGCCTTCTAACCATAGAATGAAGTTATAAATGTCGATTCTACATTTATTCTGTTATCATCTTTAGCACTGAATATCATTCTTTAACGTATAATTTAAAGCCAAAGTCCTTAAATCATCGAGCATATTCATTCAATAAGCAATTTACTGAAAAAAAATTAACTATGAAAGAAATACAGAAATCTCTTTTCCATATTTACAAACATTTTTTTAAATTTTATATTAAAATTAAAGTTTTTAACACAAAATACTAGAAAAAATACAGAAATTTATTTTCCATATTTTTTTTAAATTTTATATTAAACTTAAAGGGTTTGTTACACAACATCGCAGAATGATAATTTAAATGATCTGGGGAAAAAAGGGTTTCGAAAATTTTTGGAATTTGACCATGATTTTATCTGGATAATATAAAGAAGTAATGATAAATTGTATATGACTAATGTTTCCAAATATAAAAATTCAGAGTACATATTTAAAATAGAAATGAGCATAATAAACGACAATCATTTTCTTCATATATAAATGAATAAATAAAATATTTTTAATAACCGTTAATTATATAAAGATTGTTTTAATATTTACTCACTGTATTTTCTTTCTTTCCAGTGCTCAGTAAAGATAAAGATGTGTGAAATTATGACCCAGATGGATAAAAAGAAACGAATTCCGCTAAGGCAATCTAAAGAATGTTTCTTGTTCCTTTGGAATACTTTCTCAAAATTTGCTGTCAATGAGAAAGCTTTCAACATTTGTCTGCCTAAACCTGCGAACATAATCAAAAGTATTAATTTTTTAAATTGTTTGCTTCGAACTCTCAAGTCACAGGTCCGAGGTTCGATATTCGGGCAAAACCAGGTTGACTCACCCTTTCATTCCTTCAGTGGGTCGATACAAACTGACTATCAAGCATGCTTAGGAACTAAACATCTGCTTCGCATTCCAGAGTTCTAGGTCAGGAAAACAGATGTGGGCACTGCAGGCTTTGGCCCGCATAGGGCAGTCGTGCCACAGAGTTTAGTTTAGTTTAGTTAGAATTTTAACTTTAAGCTTCTCAATTTATCAAACTATTACAATTTTAACTGTTGTTGTTGTTGTCGTGTACCAGCTTGGCTGGCAATATGGGGTGCGTTGCTTCACTTTTCCAACTGAACCATTTTAGTTGTGAAGTCCGACTTCCTCAGTACACACATGCCATACGTACCCGTTTAATGGGTAGGCAACCATTCACAATCCATTCATACTAGGAAAGGACAAGATAGATAGAGAGAGAAAGTACATCCATGCCCGAATAGGGATTCGAACCCAAGACCTACCTATCCGCAGTCAGGCACGCTGACCACTAGACAAGTTGGCCGGCACAATTTTAATTAACTTCAGAATAAAAAATACTATAAAATGTAAGACTTTTGACCTGAAATTTTCTTCCCGTAAATGAAATGTAAGCATTATAAATGTATTTTAACAAAAGTATTCATTTAACTTGCTATAGAAACATTCGTGATTAAGTAAAATATCTGAGAAGGAATTCTAAAAAGAACTACAATTTTTGAAAAGTAAATGTTGTTGTTTCCCATCCTCGCGACCATAATGCTAAAGCAGGTCCATGAGTTCATTCACCTTGAAGAAATCCAGAACTTAAAGGGGATCTTGAACCCAGGCTTGCCTGGTAATTCAAGATAAAATGTGACCAGGGGAGACTCGTGCTGAAGATATCCTAGTGCAAATTTCGAAGCGTTTAATGCCTCCAACAAAAGTCATTGATGACAAGTGACCACTATTGAAACGGGTAAGAGCAGTCTGACCTCGTCTACTGTTGCCCTCAAACCAATGAGCCGCCAGGGCATCTACTCAGATACCACGGATGTACTGGTGCGACCATCCTAATGGCCTCATTCATTGCCTTATGCTGAGAAAGAAGCTCCATATATGTAAGAAGAATGGCAGGCACCAACTCAAGCCAAACTGTCAGCCATTTTCTTTCCATCAACGTTGACATGGGACGGAATTCCTTGGAAATGGATCCGGTGAGAACGGGAAAGTTGTTTTAGTTTCCTCAGGATGTTTGCACACATACCGTGTTTACGCGAATCTAATGCGCATCGTCTTTGGCCAAATGCAGTATTCAAAATTGGGGTGCGCGTTAGATAAACTGGCCCTTTAGATTCGAGTGCAAGGTCAGCATTTATAAAAAAAAAACTGGTAGCTATTTTACTAGCTTAACTGCAAGAAAAATAATGCTTATGAAGCGCATTAACAAATGTCACTTTTATTTACAAATGTTACCATTATTTTGATAAACATCTCTATGCTTTTTATAATGTGTTTATTATTTTTGATAGATCGACTTAATACATACATTTCACTGTTAATACATTCCATCATTACAAGTACTGTATTAAGCGTATTATCTAATGCGCATGGTTTTTGGCCAAATGTAGTATTCATAAATTGGGGTGCGCATTAGATTCGAGTGCAAGATCAGCAGTTCGCCGATGACGTCAACCAAATTTAAATCGTTACGATGGATTACAGTATTTCTCGACTACATTTACCGTTACATTTATCGTTGACACATTATTGCATAGAGGATACAAACTGAAGAGTACGTGGTCACGAAATGGAGGGCAAACAATGAAGAATGTCATATAACGCTACTTTCAAACGTAAATTAATTCTTTATGCTGAAAAAAATGTCATTAGAAAGGCAAGTAGAGAGTTCAACAGACGGCTGCAACTTCCCCCTTTCTTATTCTTCAAACGGAAAACGTCCAATAAAACCCCTAAGAATGAAAAACTGTTCCCAGATGATGTCCTGACTCAAAATCAAGAGAAGGGTTGGATGACGGAATCATTAATGCTTGATTGACTCCGAAATGTATGGGAACGCCGTCCCGATGGACTCTCCAATTCACCATCAATGCTTTGGACGTATTTCGTGGTCATATCACCGACGAAGTAAAAAAGAAGATGCACAGTCTAAGCAGTGATCTTGTTAGCAATCCTGGAGGGATGACGTCTGTGTTACAACACCTGGACGTTAGTATAAATAAACCTTTTAAGGGGTACGCTCAGGTGAAGTACGAAAAATGGTTTTGTGAGCCAAACCATGAATTGACCCTGACAGGAAAAATTAAGCGTGCTGCACCGCACAATTGTTGCATACTGGGTTTTTGCTGCCTGGAAAAGCATCGAAGCACCAATGATTGTGAAATCTTTCAAGAAATGCTGCATTTCAAATTCATTGAATGGCAGTGAAGATGAAGTGCTCTGGAACGCCAAGGATGACGATGGGGAAAGAAGAAATGAATCTGCTTCTGACGAAGAGGATTCCAAAGATAAAAACATTGGTGAATAAAGACGTTTACTATTCATCACTGATTGTAGAAACTCTTAGCTATATATAAATGTTACGAGTTATTTCATATTCATATTTTACGATAGGTACCGTATATACGGTAGTGGTAATTAACAATGATTGTTTCAGATAACAATAGCCCACTAATATGTTAATTCTATGTTCTGCTACTTTATGTATAAATCCATTGTTGTATAAAATATTGAATAAAAATGAAAATAAAGTTATCATAACATTGATTGATAGTTTATATACAAATCCATTGTTGTATAAAATAAGAGTCAATAAATTCACTGATGCGCATTACATTCGCCGAAATTTTTTTTTATTACTTAAAGTTTTAAAATGGGAATGCGCATTAGATTCGCATAAATACGGTACTATCGCTCAAATTTGTTCTTAGAGGGAGAGACGGAGGAGGTATGAAGCTTGGCTCAACACTCCTGGTCAAACCCACGCTAAAAGTATGATCTGTGGATCATCAGCGAGGATTGCCTCTGAAATTCTAAGGTGCTCTAGGCAGAAGATACGTTTAATCGTAGGCTTCATAACTGGGCACTACTATTTCAGAAAACACCTCCATAAAATGGGACTGTTTCAGCAAGAACCTATCTACAGGAAATGTCATACGCAAGAGGTAACGGCCAAGCATATCATTTACGAATGCGAGGCCCTTTGCCCTCCCTAGATTAACTTCTTTAGGCATCATCCATACTAGAGAGTTACACCTAGACTCCATCAAAGGGTTATCGGACTATATTAATAAAGTGGGTGACCCAAATAACTGGAACTAGGAAACATTGGATTTGGAGTTAATGGTACAAAATGCTGATTAAAGCAGAGGTGGCAATGGCATACAAACCCAACCTGAAGAAGAAGAAGAAGATCCCTCATATTATGCCGATCGGGCCAAGTGCTGAGTAGCACTTCTCCTATTCTATCCGATCTAAATATCCTTTAGCTGCGAGGTGGCATGATGGAGTGCAAACCCTCAATAATTGCGATAAGCTCGCTTCGAAAAACCAAGCAGAAATCTGGATTTCTCCACTGGATTTTTATTTATTGTGATAATTAAATTGATTTACTCAGTAGATTACAAATTTATTTTTTAACTTTCGAATGACATAAGAACAGTACTAGAAGTTTCTTAAAAATAACAAATTTTATTCTTTTTTTTTTTTTTTTTTGGAAGTGTAAAATCGTATACCAACTGCAAAATTAAAACATAATATCAAGGGGAAAAATTAAAATCATAAATTTTTAAAGTTAAAATTTACGTAAAAATAATTACTATCTTGCAAAGTTTGAAGCATATAACAAAGAAAAAAATAAGGAAAATTTCGACACATTTATAATGAACACATTCATACATTTATGATGAATATGTTGATGAAGATATTTTTCATAAGCAGCTGCATATATTCACCGTTTCAAAGGAAAAAAATTTTTCGACAGATATCTATATTGTTGCTCGTGAAAATAAAACAATATTTCTTTTTCTTTTTTTTAAGAAGGACTGACTTGGGAGTAAAATAATCAGCTGCCTCGTCTTTTGTTTATCTGTTCGTGAGTTTGATTCTCAACTCAGACAAAAATAATTTTGTTATTCCTAATTTTAACTATTAGTAACAAACTAATAATTATCACATGAAAATGTGATTATATAATAATGAAAACCTAAATTTGACTTATTTTAATAATTTTTTTATTTTAGTTATTCTGTTATTATGAGTCAAAAAATAAATTATTTAGTCTTCTTTCATTGTGGTTTTCCAGTAGTAAAACATTTTTACTAGCATGACTGACTCTCTGACCAGATGGGACTGTTTCAGCAAGACCCTATCTGCAGGAAATGTCATACGCAAGAGGAAACGGCCAAGCATATCATTTACGAATGCGAGGCTCTTGCCCTCCCTAGATTAACTTCTTTAGGCATCATCCATACTAGAGAGTTACACCTAGACGCCATTAAAGGGTGATCTCTAGACAAGTTGGGCGGCTTGAGAAAAGGTAATAAGTGCATTTTTAAATTTATTAGGGGCGTTCAAAAAGTAAGTATAAAAACAAACAAGGATCATCTTTTGTTCCCATCGATGCAGAACCTTTTTGTGGCATCAATTTGAAGACCGCAAAAACCAATGTACTACTTAGATGGGAAAAACGGAAGATATATGAAGCTTTGCTCAACACTCCTGGCCAAACCCACGCTAAAAGCATGATCTGTGGATCATCAGCGAGGATTGCCTCTGAAATTCTAAGATGCTCTAGGCAGAAGATACGTTTAATTGTAGGCTTCATAACTGGGCACTACTATTTCAGAAAACACCTCCATAAAATGGGACTGTTTCAGCAAGACCCTATCTGCAAGAAATGTCATATGCAAGAGGAAACGGCCAAGCATATCATTTACGAATGCGAGGCTCTTGCCCTCCCTAGATTAACTTCTTTAGGCATCATCCATACTAGAGAGTTACACCTAGACGCCATTAAAGGGTGATCTCTAGACAAGTTGGGCGGCTTGAGAAAAGGTAATAAGTGCTTTTTTAAATTTATTAGGGGCGTTCAAAAAGTAAGTATAAAAACAAACAAGGATCATCTTTTGTTCCCATCGATGCAGAACCTTTTTGTGGCATCAATTTGAAGACCACAAAAACCAATGTACTACTTAGATGGGAAAAACGGAAGATATATGAAGCTTTGCTCAACACTCCTGGCCAAACCCACGCTAAAAGCATGATCTGTGGATCATCAGCGAGGATTGCCTCTGAAATTCTAAGATGCTCTAGGCAGAAGATACGTTTAATTGTAGGCTTCATAACTGGGCACTACTATTTCAGAAAACACCTCCATAAAATGGGACTGTTTCAGCAAGACCCTATCTGCAAGAAATGTCATATGCAAGAGGAAACGGCCAAGCATATCATTTACGAGTGTGAGGCTCTTGCCCTCCCTAGATTAACTTCTTTAGGCATCATCCATACTAGAGAGTTACACCTTGACTCCATTAAAAGGTTATCGGACTTTATTAATGAAGTGGGTGACCCGAGCAACTGGAACTAGGAAACATTGGGTTTGGGGTTAATGGTACAAAATGCTGATAAAAGCAGGGGTGCCCAATGACATACAAACCCAACTCTAAGAAGAAGAAGAAGTAGAAAACATTTTTAACCATTTCATTTGGTGTCATATGTTACTTTTTAAAAGAGTATGTGAAATAAAAATGAAATAAAACTGTTTAATGTTTTTATATTTTATTCTAATTTCTAAAGTAATTTAAAGAAAAATTGTTCTGATACCTTTGCGGTGATTATACATTTAGCAATATTTATGATATCAATGCACACAAAATTTAATCTTGCATGAATATCATTTTATTTTTCTCCTACATGCTAGATATAAAAAAATTGTAGTCAACTGCCACTAACTTTTTTCCTACACACATTGAGAGTTTAAGAATAAATAACCAGATTATCTCCCACCTAATTTGCATCTAATATACATTTGAGAAGAATAAGTCTAACTATCCTATTATCGAAGTAAGCAATTGAAATATTTCTTGGTTTGCAAGGAATTTCCTCAGTGATGAAGAAAGGTTGATACTGCTGCATTCGATTTTAAGCGAATATATATTGGGCAAGAATATCAAACTGCCGAACATTATTCCGCTTTCTTCTGCTATGTAAGCATTTATTGAATCCAATAATCCAGTAATTACTTTAACATGGCTCACTAAATGTTGTATTCTAGATATTTCAATTAATAATGCTTACAAGCCATTAATTTTTAAAAATATAATTTAAAAATTTTAATATTAGTAATTAAAATTGGCACAGGTGCCGTATAATCCACGATTCCAAATTCTGAATTTTTTGGCGATGAAGAAATGTTGCCAACATGACGTTTCATGACGTGCGCGATGACGTAAATACTAGGGTTACCAAAATAGAATTTTCGTCATAATTCTTATAGGTCTCCATATATATGACGTTACAAAAACAAGGTTGCCAGATACATAAGAAAATCCGCCAAAAAATCGCCAATCTCAGAATTTGGCGCATGGATTATGCGGCACCTGTGCTTTAAAATTTTCTTCGTTTTTTTTTTCCGAAAATGCTTTCCTTAATCTTACAAATTGTTTTCTAACTACTGCGAGAAGAAGTTGATGTAGTTTTTACATTATTTTCTATATAACGTATTTATTTTTAAAGCTTTAAAGAAGTTAAATGATGGTTAAAAAGCTATTCTGAAGTTAATTAAACCTAAATAACACAACAAACTTTCCCATTTTCAATAACTGCACCAAAATTATTCGAATGCTATAATGAGTATTTTTTCGAAGATATCATCTGCATATGCAGAATTGGTTTTTATTCAATCGAGCTTATAATAGAATTTGCATTTAAATTTAGGATTCATAATGAATAGTAGTTAAATCACACAATTTGAAACAAAAAATCCCAGGTTCTATATTAAAGGCTATTAAACAACGAAAGTCGAATGCTATATATACATATTTTTTCCAAGAATGTCTCTAGGAGTGCGTTAAAATATTTTCCTAGTATCTACTCTTGATTTGTTATGATTCACTGAATTAAAAATAGTCTTCAAAAGATCCCTTCAACAAATAAATACGCAATATGCCTCAAAAATACTGAATATAGCTTTTAAACTGAAATGGCACGAAGGTTATGCACAATGGCTTTTAAATGTATTTAAAAATTTTAGGGATTATTTAAAAGCAATTTGCATTCAAAAATAAGAAAATGTTTTGTAAAAGCTTATTTTTTTACCATTACTTTCGTATACATAGTGCATATCATTTCTTTTTCTCTTAAGTGATTTAAATCTATTCCTCTATCATACATCATACTAGAAATATTGATCTAACTAAATAATTCCTCTTGAATTGAATTAATTTAATACTAATTATTATAATTCATAATCATGATAACTATAGAAACATCAGATAAAGAAATTAAAATTTTAAATGTGAGTAAAGGTATTAAGTAAATATTTTGCGGCACAGATGCCGTATAATCCATGATTCCAAATTCTGAATTTTTTTCGCGATAAAGTAATGTTGCCAAGATGACGTATCGTGACGTGCGCGATGACGTAAATACTAAGGTTACTAAAATAGAATTTTCTGCATAATTCTTATAGGTCTCCACATGTATGACGTCACAAAAACAAGGTTGCCAGATGTATAAGGAAGTCCACTAAAAAATCGTCAATCTCATAATTTGGCGCATGGATTATACGGCACCTGAGCCTATTTTGCTACATTTTTACCTATACATTATTAACTCTTTGAATAATAAAATTTTTCTTTCAATTTAAGCTATTTTACAATTTTGTTATAGGTAAAATAAAAATAAATAAATAAAAAACCCACCGAATTTGAACATATTTTGAATTATACTTTCAATAACTCTTAAAAAATCTCCAAAATATGCACATTATAAGGAAAACTACCAATGAAATATTTCAGCCTGGATGATGTATAATCCAGGATGCCAAACTCTCAGTTTGGCTATTTTATTGGCGGATTTTCTTACTTATCTGTCAATCTGGTTTTTATTACGTTTTGCGTTGTAAAAAATTCTATTTTGACATCCCTAGTATTTACGTCATCGCAAGACGTCATCTTGGCAACATTTTTTCGTCACCAAAAAATTCTGAATTTGGCATTCTGGATTATACGACATCTGTGCCAATATTTCTGTACATTTCTTATAATGAGATCATTTTTACAAATTAATAAGTAATTGATATTAATTTAACAAAAATGTTATACAATTGGCACAGAATTTATCACTTGTTTCATAAACAATGTGTAATGTAGTTGAAACATTTTAATTGTCAGCGTACATACCTTCATCAATCAAACTCGCTGTTTTCTTTGTTTTTTTCTGAGCCTCTTTGTCACGAAAGTCCAGAAAAGTACCCAATAAACAAACTCCAAACAAACAAGAAAGAATGCAACTATTTCAAAAACAATTAAATAATTCAAATTATTTTATTACAAAATTTAGATTTTTATAAATTTTATCATATTATTAAATATATTAATAATTTTTATTTAGTAATTTAATTAATTTCTTTCTTTCCATGATTTAATAGCTACAAGATTATTTCTGAAAAATGCTTCTTATTCATTTCATAAAAAAAATTTATAAAAGAAAGGAAGAAAATTTAAATTTATTATATTTGGCTTCATATTAGAATAAAGGTTGCACAATTTGATATTTGGAAAAGGATACTGCCATAAGAATGTTCTTTTAGACAACTTACAATATTTGACAATATTTGAGAGAGTCAAACAACAATTCCATAAACAGAAGCTGTTTTTATTTTATTATTTGATTTATTTTATTATTCAAGATGGCTGCGATTTTTTAATTTATTATTTGATACGAAATATGTACTTTTGTCAATTTATTTAGAGATTCAGTTGCTCAGTAGCTTTACTTGAAGCATCATTTATCTCCAACAGTAAATGAGAGGGTAACCACATTCTCCCTCATTGAGTTGCTGCAGCCTCAGTGGATTGGACGTGTCCACGTTTATCTGTGACGTAAAAAATCCTTCTGCTGGTATGGCGTGGATGAGAAAAGGAGGACGCTAGCTCAGATGGGACCTCATCACATGTCCTAGAATGCTAATCATTTGCATACCCCATTTCCCATTACCATATGAATTCATATTTGCTGATGATTCTGATGCGGCTAGCACACGTGGAGAAGTGATTACCAGCTTAGGTCACTTGACTGTGATTCAAAATCACGAGGTACTTCGTGATAAGAGTGTATTCCAAAACCGTTAACATTAAGGTACTCGCCTGGACCACTATATATGTATGTCAAGGAATTTAAGACCCACAAAGTTACATTACGATTGACAGGCAATGATCTATTTTAAAACAAACTTGAGAATAATTCTAAACAATTCTCAAATGACTAAACCAAAAACTGAGCTGTTAAACACTTTATTGATACGCATTAAATAAAGCACATTTCTGATGAAAGTATGAATGGATTCTTTAATTTTTAAGCATTTTTACCACTTCGCCAATTATTTGCCAGTGTATTATTAAATCTTTTAGAAGTGGGATAATCAATTTAACTTAATTTATCATTTTTATAGTAATTTTGGGAAAAAGAATTCCATTATTTTCCCAATAGATGGCTGTAGATATCGATGTCCCGTAAAGTATCGATCCATTTTTCAAATTTAAATTCATAGGAAAGATGACATTTTACACTAAAATATTCTGCTGTTATTTGTTTGGTTCCTTCATTGTGAAGCACAGTGTGTTAAAAATGGAATTAAAGATAAAATTCAGTACATTTTACAGTTTTTCTTTGATAAAGGCTAAAATACAAACCAGGCGGTTGAAACTGAGATTGGTATTTGTGGTCCTGGTATTGCAACAGGCAATTATGCGCAATTTCGATATCTTTTATTCCGTTCAGGTATTTTTGATATTAGAGATGTACCTCGCATAAGTAGGGCCGGCATCTAAAATGCTGCAAAGTCATAGGAACAATATAATGGTTGCTAGCATGTTAGCAGTCTTAGAGATCCAGAAGAATATAAACCACAGATAAAGATCAACCACAAAACAATTTTAAGCCACTTACACAAAGCGAAACTCAAACACGTAAAATAATGCTTTGAAGTTTATATTAATATGTGTGATGGTTTGGTTTGTTTGTCGCTCAAAGGTCATTTTTTGCACACGAGGGCTAATTAGACCGGGACCTACGGTTTAAAGTGGATTCCGAACCACTACAAACATCCATACTCAAGGTGGTTTAGGTTTGGATTGGGTTTGTTTGTCGCTCAACGGTCATTTTTTGAACACGAAAGCTAATTAGACCAGGAACTACGGTTTAAAGTGGATTCAGAACCACTACAAATATCCATACCCAAGATGGTTTAAGTTTGGTTTAGGTTTCTTTATCGCTCAACGATCATTTTTTGCACACGAGGGCTAATTAGAACGGGACCTACGGTTTAAAGTGGACTCCGAACCACTATAAACATCCATGCTCAAGACGGGATTCGAACCCACGAACTGTTGAACCGAAGACATGAGCGCTAACCATTCGGCTGCCAGCTCGGCAAAATGTGTGATGGATTTTACCTCCAGACAAATAAAATGTGATTATTCCTTATCAAAATGTTCAGAAAAACTTCTATAATAAATAATTGATTTTCAGTTTCCAAAAATATTTTTGACTAAAATGATAACTCTTGTCACAGCAATAACACTTTAGACTTTTACTTTATATCCTTCAATGCATCCGACATGACACACACTTAACTACACACACACATATATATTTATACATATAATCATTTCTAGGTAACATAGCATCTGTTTAAAGAAGATTTTTCGTATTAAACAAGACGAAATTTTTCTTTACTATCAGTTTCTAAGAAAAGCAAACTGAATACTTGTAGCATAATAAATGAACACGTTTTTGATTAATATTTAATAAATTGCAGTAAATATGAGAAAATTTACTTTTAAAGTTTCAAAGCAATAGATATTTGCTCTTTTTGAGAAGTAATGCAATTTTTTTTTCAAATTTTGCTTTTTTTTCTTATTTTATTTTTACAAAGCTTTATTTTGAATATTATTTTTGCTTATTATTGAATTTTCATAAGGCTAAAAATAAAACTCTCCTCTAAGTATAAGCAAATAATCAAAAATTTTTCCCTTCTACTTAAATTAATATTGATTGTATACTTCCGCCAAAATCATTTCTTTCATTCAATTAAATTTTTTAAACAATGTAAAATGTTTTATTATTAGAAAAGAATTCTCACACTGATATTATTGCAGAAGCAGGCCATTTTCTTGGCTCATCTGTTTGGCAATCTGAAATCGATACTTTCAATGCCCATGTTTTCCTAACTGTAAAGAACAATACACACCACACTTTTAAAAAAATTTCTAAATGAAAATATTTTTGTATATAATAAAACTAAGATTATTTTCTAAAATCAAATTATCTTGAAAATATATTTCATACAAGTTTTAATTAATTTATCTAGTTTACTTTTGCCAACAATTACTATATCTGTCTTACATATTTAGATTACTGTCATACTTAAAACAATAATCAAATATGCGCTAATTACCATTTTCGGCACAGATGCCGTATTATCTAAGATGTCAAATTCCAAGTTTGGTGATCTTTCTTATGTATCTTACAACCTGGTTTTTATTAAGTCATAGATATGGAGACCATTAAGAATTATGCAGAAAATTCTATTTTGGCAACCCTAGTATTTACGTCATCGCGCACGTCACAATATGTCATCTTGGCAACATTTCTTCATACCCAAAAAAATTCAGAATTAAGCATCCTGGATTAAGCGACATCTGTGCTTTAATTTCCCTTACTGTAGAGTACAGTATGAATAAAATTTTTGGATGATATACAGGGTGATCTTTTTTAAAGTGACAGTGTTTGGAGTGCCCTGTAGCGCGATCTAATAGCCGAAATGGCATCAAACTTGGTATTTAGATTAATCAAAACACGGGAAAAAAGATTCCGTGAAAAAGAAATTAGTTCCAAAAATCACCGCTAGGGAATTTTGTGGCGCTTTACAATATATAAAATGCAAGAAAAGAAAAATACTAATATACACAATCGTACAGTTAAATTATTAATGTTTATTTACTACATTAACTTCCCCGATGAGGAATTAGACAACATTCAATGTCAGCACCGTTCTCAGAAACAACACCGTGCATTCTGTACACAACGTTCTCCACAGCCGTACGTAACATATCACATGGAGATTTCAACACTGTCTTTGTTATGCTGTCCTTTAGAATATACAAATTTGATACTCCACCAACATAAACGCACGTTCCGGTAACGTGAGAGATAAGGCCACTGAAGCTCGTTTACTTCAGGTAATATTATTTGTCGGAGCTGTCTACTACTTGCTTTTATAGTCCCTATTACTGGCACTGTCATTGCACAACATTTGCATTTTTCTTTTCATTCCCGTGTTTTATGCTAATTCTCATTATTGTAAACTACAACAGCGCCACAAAATGCTCTAGCGGTGACTTTAGGAACTAAATTTTATTTTTACGGAATCTTTTTTTTCAATGCCTTGATTAGTCTAAATACCAAGTTTGGTGTCATTTCGGCTATATTAGATTGCGCTACAGGACGCTCAAAACACTGTCACTTTAAAAAAGATCACCCTGTATATAACTGCATTCAACTCCGAAAAGCTTTACAAGCGTGATTCATTCTTGTGAACAATAACATTTTCGTGAAGCAACACCTGAGTAACGATTATTTGAAGAAATAAATACGTAAAATGTTAATATTCAGAAATAGGAATCAGTTTTAAAAAAGGAAAATATATTACTCCTATCACATAATCGTATCGAGACGGAGTTCACCATTTCCACAAGTAACGATCAACTTTCAAGTATTTTCAAACTTGATTCAACACAAATTTCGTTGAGAATAGCTACTTGAATGATTAAAATTATTAATGTGCATTTAAAAAAGGGGTAAGCCCAGCAATGCCGTTATAATCCAAGATGCCAAATTCTGAGTTTGGTGATTTTTTTTGGCGGATTTTCTTATTCATCTAGCAATCTGGTTTTTATAACGTCATACAGATGGAGACCTATAAAAATTATGTAGAATATTCTATTTTGGCAACCCTATTATTTTCGTCATCCATAGACGTCATCTTGGCAACATTTCTTTCGTTACCAAAAAAATTTAGAATTTGGCATCCTGGATTATACGGTATCTAAGCCAAAAAAAGTATATGCTAGCTATTGATTACTTTAAATGATTCAAACTATCTTTAAATTTACCAAACTCAGATGCATATAAGAAGTCACATTTTTTCTATAAAAATAGAAAACAAAGAACATTCAGTAGAAAATATCTAAGAAAAATTAATTTTAAAAATTCATATCTCCATTAACAAAATTATAAATTAATTTTAAATTTAAATAATAAATCTACTTGATTCATATTGATATTATCTTAATAAATGTAGCTTAATTGTTAATTTATTAAGACCTTATTAATGTGTGGAAACACTTAATAAGCATAAAATTTTACTCACATCATCGAAATAATTATTTAAATAATTCTATTAATTAAAGTTAATGTTCCTGTATCGATTTTGTCTTGATTTAATGGATCCATGCTGTTGAAACTGGTTCAATATTTGCGTGCTACTTCCCTAAAAGTTACAATATTTTAATTTTTGCCATTATATTGCTTACTTCCCTTGATTACACCTGTCAATTTTTCAGATAATAGTCCAGAAGTTTCCATAGCAAAAGCAAAACATCATATAATACATTTTTAGTATATGAAAGTACATATAAAATTTATTTATCTTGATAACTGTTTGAAATCTTAGTGATTATCAAAAGTTAATTTAACCCTCTTTGCCAAATGAGCATTAATGACGTGCTTGAGATCCCATGCTTCCACGCGAAAAAATTAAACAGAGTTACTGTTTACATATAGTATAGTACTATTTACTCATAGTATATTTTGTTATTCAAAGAATAGTTTTTTTCATTATTGCCACAGAGATCAGTTACAAAAGCTTCTCAATGAACTTTCGTGATATTCATTAAAATATTGATTAGTGACTGGAGAAATAACTTTTATTCTTCCAAAAGCCATAATTTCAAAGGTCATGGAAGTTATGGAAGAGAAATAATATACATTGTTATTTAAAGCACACATAGTTTTTTCATTATTGCCACAGAGATCAGTTACAAAAGCTTCTCAATGAACTTTCGTGATATTCATTAAAATATTGATTAGTGACTGGAGGGATAACTTTTATTCTTCCAAAAGCCATAATTTCAAAGGTCATGGAAGTTATGGAAGAGAAATAATATACATTGTTATTTAAAGCACACATAGTTTTTTCATTATTGCCACAGAGATCAGTTACAAAAGCTTCTCAATGAACTTTCGTGATATTCATTAAAATATTGATTAGTGACAGGAGAAATAACTTTTATTCTTCCAAAAGCCATAATTTCAAAGGTCATGGAAGTTATGGAAGAGAAATAATAAACATTGTTATTTAAAGCACACATAGTTTTTTCATTATTGCCACAGAGATCAGTTACAAAAGCTTCTCAATGAACTTTCGTGATATTCATTAAAATATTGATTAGTGACTGGAGAAATAACTTTTATTCTTCCAAAAGCCATAATTTCAAAGGTCATGGAAGTTATGGAAGAGAAATAATATACATTGTTATTTAAAGCACACATAGTTTTTTCATTATTGCCACAGAGATCAGTTACAAAAGCTTCTCAATGAACTTTCATGATATTCATTAAAATATTGATTAGTGACTGGAGGGATAACTTTTATTCTTCCAAAAGCCATAATTTCAAAGGTCATGGAAGTTATGGAAGAGAAATAATATACATTGTTATTTAAAGCACACATAGTTTTTTCATTATTGCCACAGAGATCAGTTACAAAAGCTTCTCAATGAACTTTCGTGATATTCATTAAAATATTGATTAGTGACAGGAGAAATAACTTTTATTCTTCCAAAAGCCATAATTTCAAAGGTCATGGAAGTTATGGAAGAGAAATAATATACATTGTTATTTAAAGCACACATAGTTTTTTCATTATTGCCACAGAGATCAGTTACAAAAGCTTCTCAATGAACTTTCGTGATATTCATTAAAATATTGATTAGTGACTGGAGAAATAACTTTTATTCTTCCAAAAGCCATAATTTCAAAGGTCATGGAAGTTATGGAAGAGAAATAATATACATTGTTATTTAAAGCACACATAGTTTTTTCATTATTGCCACAGAGATCAGTTACAAAAGCTTCTCAATGAACTTTCATGATATTCATTAAAATATTGATTAGTGACTGGAGGGATAACTTTTATTCTTCCAAAAGCCATAATTTCAAAGGTCATGGAAGTTATGGAAGAGAAATAATATACATTGTTATTTAAAGCACACATAGTTTTTTCATTATTGCCACAGAGATCAGTTACAAAAGCTTCTCAATGAACTTTCGTGATATTCATTAAAATATTGATTAGTGACTGGAGGGATAACTTTTATTCTTCCAAAAGCCATAATTTCAAAGGTCATGGAAGTTATGGAAGAGAAATAATATACATTGTTATTTAAAGCACACATAGTTTTTTCATTATTGCCACAGAGATCAGTTACAAAAGCTTCTCAATGAACTTTCGTGATATTCATTAAAATATTGATTAGTGACAGGAGAAATAACTTTTATTCTTCCAAAAGCCATAATTTCAAAGGTCATGGAAGTTATGGAAGAGAAATAATATACATTGTTATTTAAAGCACACATAGTTTTTTCATTATTGCCACAGAGATCAGTTACAAAAGCTTCTCAATGAACTTTCATGATATTCATTAAAATATTGATTAGTGACTGGAGAAATAACTTTTATTCTTCCAAAAGCCATAATTTCAAAGGTCATGGAAGTTATGGAAGAGAAATAATATACATTGTTATTTAAAGCACACATAGTTTTTTCATTATTGCCACAGAGATCAGTTACAAAAGCTTCTCAATGAACTTTCGTGATATTCATTAAAATATTGATTAGTGACTGGAGAAATAACTTTTATTCTTCCAAAAGCCATAATTTCAAAGGTCATGGAAGTTATGGAAGAGAAATAATATACATTGTTATTTAAAGCACACATAGTTTTTTCATTATTGCCACAGAGATCAGTTACAAAAGCTTCTCAATGAACTTTCGTGATATTCATTAAAATATTGATTAGTGACTGGAGGGATAACATTAATTCATCCAAAAGTCACAATTGCAAAGGTTACTAGTCATGGTAGAGAACTGTTGACATACGATTATTCTCCGTTATATTATAATAACATAAAAGTGTTGTTCAAAATGCTTTTTTGCAATGTGAGGTTTCACTATAAATAAATTAAAAACAAATGAAATTAGGTATGGAATGCTTGAAAACTCCCTTAAAATAAAAAGTTATTGAATTTAAGAGTCGAAATTCTTTTCATGTGCATTCCAATGATATATTATTATCTGTAGTACATAGGTAAAAGTGTAAATAAGATAGCTGTGAAAAGTATAAGAAATACGTTTTCAAAAATTAAAAAAAAATAATGAATATAGCTATTTTTTATAAGAATTAAGTTAGAAAACTGGAAAAAGAAGAAGAGTTTAACGTTTTCAATATTTTTATCTGTACTCCCAGAGTTTATGCAAAGGTGACAATTTCAAAAAGGGAGAAGAGCATCTTACATTTATCTTACAGCAAAGGTTCCAGAGAGAAATTTCACTTGATTTAAACAAGTTACATCCATCAAAAAAAAAATCCATTTAAAAAAAAGCTTAAATTAGCTTTTATCACAAACACTGTTATTAAAATAATTACAAACACTATTATTAATATTTTGAAATGAAATATATCTTATGTACTTTTCGATTATCTAGAGCCTAACAACATGATATAATTTTCATTTTACTCTATAAAGTGTTTCTTAATTCAATCCCAAGCAAAATTTTTGTCGATAGGTAGAAAAAGATTGTTATTTATTTATACAAATAGAACTAATTCTTATCAGTGTGTTATAGATATTGCAAAAATATTTTAGGATTATGAAATTCATTGTCACTTATTTCTATGTACCATAAAAGTTATTTCAAGCCACAGTAATGTAATTAAAGTTTCAACGTTTATAATTCAGCATTTACCGAATTACATGGCACAGGTGCCGTATAATCCATGGTTACAAATTCTGAGTTTTTTTTTTGTGACGACGAAATGTTGCCAAGATGACGTCATTGTGACGTAATGCCGCGCGAATATGTTGTAATTGTGACGTAATAAAATCGTTTTTGAAAAATTTTACACATCTAAATATTAAATTTAAACCTGATAAATAAAGAGCGTGGATATATATTATTGAAATAAAATAAGATTTAAAAAATAAAGAAAAATTAAAACAGAAAGTGAAACATTAGAAAATACAAATATTTTCCATATTCGTATTCGTTTCCGAAATTACTTCGGAAACGAATGCGAATAAGAAAAATATGGGAACTTCGAAAAAGTAAATATCAGTTTTAAGAAAATAAGAATACGAATTCTAACGAAAATTCCAGAAGAATCCAAATACGAATAATAATGAAAAATAAAGCAACATTCGGAAAAGAATAAATATAAATTATTAAGTACAAATTAAACTGTTAAATAGAATATCTTTAAGAAATTAAAATAAGAAACAATAATTTTAAAAATGTATATACAAATTATATAGCATTTTATAGTAATAATATAATTTATAAGAATGCCATACATTTTTTTATTTCAAATGCAGCAGGCGAAAGCGAACACAGTTCTATCACCAGGAAAGTGGATACAGAGAAAAATACAAAATAAAGAATTAACAAGAAGACAGAAAATTTGTATAGAGTTATGGCCTAAGGCCGATAAGAAGTTTTCTAGTCTCCCAATACCGGGAGTAGATGCAATTTTTCTTCAAAGCAGGACATAGCGGGAGGTGGTCTGCAGTCATCACAGCCTACAGAGAGGGCAGGCATGGCTAATGCAATCTTGAGATTGTAGGGATGTGCATTAAGGCAGTCGTGCATTGTTGACTAAACGCAGCAACAGCTCTGTGCCTAGGGTAGTCCGGAAGATTACAGATAGCTGTGCTCCAGGCTTTGCTTTTTATACTTTCTTCTAAGTTGGAAGCATGTGAGTTTTTTACGGCAAGTTTAATTTTTGAGACGGCTGATCTATAGAAAAGGTTGCTATTACTGCTCGTAGTGGGTTTGCATGATAGTGCATCCCTTTTTGGCCAACCTGTCTACGGCTTCGTTTCCAGGGATGCCACAGTGTGATGGTATCCACTGTAGGACTACTAATTTTCCCCTTTCCTGGAGACGCCAAAAAAGGGAACGGCACTGTTGGATAGTAGCAGAATCAGGGGCCTGATAGCAGTTAGCTATTGCAAAGATCGCCGCTTGAGATTCAAAAAAGATAGCAGCCCGATCAAAAACAGATTGTTGGGCATTAAAGGTCTGTAGAGTCGTCTTTATTGCTGCAACTTCGCCATCAAACACAGTCTTTGTGGGTCTAAAGGAGAAATAGTGTGAAAAGTGCTCTGAGTGGATGCCGCTTCCCACGTTACCGCAGGCATCCAGTTTCTGTATATACATGTATCCATTTATTAGGAGGGAAACGTGTATGGATTGTCTCCATACCCGTACCTAATAAGGCCTCAGTGCAGTCACGTGATTTTAAAACAGGATGGAGTAGGTCTAGGTAGTGAGGGATTTGGTGAACCTTCATTGGATTAGTAGAAGTCATCCAGGGCTCAGCTTGAAATGAGAAGTCGAATCTCAGCATCTCTCGCGCCACGGCCTGCAAGAAGCCCTCTTGAGTCTTTAGATTACGTGGGGAGGAGCTAGAGGTAGCCCATTGAGAACTATGTGGCATTCGTAACAGTTTTAGAATGCCATACATAAACTAAAGA
The DNA here is from genome assembly GCA_037975125.1 of Latrodectus hesperus. Lineage (NCBI taxonomy): Eukaryota > Metazoa > Arthropoda > Arachnida > Araneae > Theridiidae > Latrodectus > Latrodectus hesperus. Next base: position 68,513,802 of record CM075852.1, read on the forward strand.
AAGAATGTGTCGACACAATTTTAAACAGTAAACTTTAAATTCAATTTAAATTTTGAAGTAATGAAAAAGAGCAATACAACCTGGAATTTAAGTATCCAAAATGTGAAGCAAATTGTAAAAAACACTAAAAAAATCTTACGAAGTTAACTCACAAAAATGTCTAGTAAAATGCTGAAATGGAACAAAATGTTCTAAATTTTGTCGCGATGACGTAAGCACTAAGGATGTTAAAATTGAATTTTCACCTTAATTCTTATTGGTCTTCATCTGTATGACGTAATAATAATCAGGTTACCAGATACAAATGAATATCCGCCAAAAAATCGCCAATCTCAGAGTTTGGCGCATGGATTATACGGCACCTGTGCCGATTACACAAACGGTTTGCGTATATGAATAAATAATCTAATGGAATAGTTACCTTCAGAAAAAAGATTGTAAACATCTTGTTCAGAACATGCGGAAGGTAAACAAGTACCTAGCCATATACCAGCTTCTTTCAAATCAGCCACTTGCTTCCTCATAATTTCCAATATCTGTTATCAATAGCCAGGGAGAAAACCAGAAAAAAATATTAGTGAGGGCCTAAAATTATATAATATCAAAAAAATTTATTTCTGATATTGTCTCACTTATGTTTAAAAATTTAAAGTGATTTTCCCAATCATGTTATGTTTAAAAATTTAAAGTGATTTTCAAATCCTTCTTGGTAAGAAGGATTTGTAGAATGAAACAGAGAAGTGTAGGTATCCCTACTATTTATCTTAGAAATCTTATTATATTTATATTTATTACATTTATAATTTTGGTGTAAATGAAAACTGATATTTTGTTTCTGGTTTCTTATAGATGCAATATAATTTAGGTTTTTAAATAATGCTGAAAATTTTAATTTAGTAGTAAACTGTAGAATCGCAAAAGCACACATGATTTATAAGTAATAAATTAGAAATGGAAGAAGAGTCAATGTCTGCGTGCTTTTCAAACAAACTGTGACGATAGAACATCATGTTCCCAGAAAGTTTTATAAAAATGTCTTCTATAACTCATGCGTCAGTTATAAAATGTTCCAAGGATTATGAAAAGGCACATTTTAACTATACTCATATGATCTTATGCCTAAAGTAAAACGGCATGAACTCGTGAAAAGGACGTAATTCTTTTTCATAACATTAAATATAACAATTTTATTGTATTCAGTATAACTACACATGATATAATCCCACTATATTTATATAAATAGTGTTACAAATTTGTAAATAATGATTATATTTGTCTTAAAATATCTCAGACAAATCAGAAATTCTCACATTTTGGGCAAAAATTGCGGTATTTAGACGTGTTGTAGTCTAAAAGCGGATTTCCTAATGATTTGGCGACTTGGCGACAGTTGGCGAGATTCTTGGCGACTTGGCGACGGTTGGCGAGATTTTTGGCGACTTGGCGAGAAATCGATACTTCTGGAAACATCCATCACCTAAGCTCTAGGACCAATATTTTTCGAGATAGCCTAGAAGCTTCCAGAACCTTGGCGAAATTGGTAGATTTCTCCGCCAAGTCAGGTATAAATACCGCAGCCCGACATGGAAGAGTAGAGTTTTGTGAAGACAGTCAGTGAGTGAAGACGATTAGTTGTGACTGCTAGTTGTTCTCTGTCTGAGGTATTTGAGACCTGTGATTGGAAGCTATTTCTTATTGTATCTGACGAATTGTAGCTGTATAATTGTGATTGTTACAGCGGGAATTTCGTTTCTCTAGTGAAGTTTTTACGAATAAAAGTCTTGTGTGCATTAAGTGGTTGCTTTATTCAACTCTCAATCAACACGAACCCGTGGAGCTCGGTACAACTGGTGTCAGAAGTCGGGATTGAAGAGTTGATGCAGCGTGTCACAAGAAAAATGGATATGGATTTAATGAAAAGTCTTCTCGAAAAATTAGCGGAGCAGATGGCTGAGATGAAAGCTGGACAAGAAGATATGAAAACCGAGATGAAAGCTGGACAAGAAGAGATGAAATCTAGACAAGAAGAGATGAAAGCTAGACAAGAAGAGATGAAAGCTGGACAAGAAGAGATTAAATCCGAGATGATGAAAGAGATAAAATCTGGACAGGAGGTGATGAAAGCTGGACAAGAAGAGATGAAAGCTAGACAAGAAGAGATTAACGCCGAGATGATGAAAGAGATAAAATCTGGACAGGATGAGCTTAAGAAGGACATTGTAAGTGTTAAAGAAGAATTCTCCAACATCATTCAGGAGAAGATGAATGCAATGGAGGATAAGGTAACTTCAGTAGAAACTAAAGTTCTAGAGATAGAAGAAAACGTGGAAGAAGCATTAGACAATATCAATAAGGAGATTGAAAGCTTGAAGAAGCAAATGTCAAACAGACATGAGGAACCCAACGTGGCATTTGTGCCATCCCTAGCCAATATTAAACTCTCAACATTTGATGGGAAATCATCCTGGCAAGTATACAAGACCCAGTTTATGATGGTAGCGGAAGCCAATGGATGGAATCCCCGAGCCCAAGCTTTTCACCTGGCGGCTTCTTTAAGAGGAGACGCGGCTGACATCCTCGAGACGCTTCCGGAGGAACAGAGGCACGATTTCCAAGCCTTATCGAGTGCGCTTGAGCTGCGGTTTGGAGATAAGTGCACCAAAGAATATAGCAGACTACAGTTAAAGTCCCGCTATCAAAAAGCGGGTGAAAGTCTGCAAGAATTGGCTGCCGATATTCAGCGACTTTCCCATCTAGCATTTTCGGACTGCCCAGCTGAGACACGTCAAGATCTGGCTCTCCATCACTTCATCGATAGTGTGCGGGATCCGGAGATACAGAAAACACTTAGACTCGCCGATGTCAAAGATATCGGATCTGCCCTAGTCTACGCACATAAGATAGAGGCTGCCCAGCAGGCCACGCGTAAAGACCAGCACTCAATCAGAGCCGTTTCTGCTACTGATACGAACTATGATCTAAGAAAGCAAATTGAAGATTTGCGGCGAAAATTACGTAGCTTAGAATTGAGTAAAGGTGGCAGAAACACGAAAATTCAGTGTTGGACTTGCGGTGGAGTCGGACACGTACGTAGATACTGTCCGAAAACAAAAGATGGTGGAATTCCTAAAATGGAAATACGTCAACGCAAAGAAACTCTTCATGGAAATACTGATGCATTATCAAGGAAACCGTGTAATGAAAGCTGCCGATATTGTTCTAGAGTAGAGAAAAACTATCAGTTAGTAAATCCTTCGGTACGCCAAGTTACTGTTTTACCTCCATCGAAACCAGACCCATGGAGTGATAAAGAACTTAGAGAAGCCCAAAAAGAAGACCCAGATATAAACCCAATTTTAGAATTAAAAGAATCTTCCAGTATGAAACCAAGTTGGCAGGATATCTCTACCTACAGTCCTACTACTAAGCAATATTGGACTCTTTGGGACTCACTCCATATAAGAAATGGTGTCTTATACAGGAAATGGGAGTCCGATGATGGACGTAATTTCAAATGGCAGCTTGTTCTTCCAAAATCAAGAATTTCAGATGTTTTGAAAGAATTGCATAGTAGCTCAACTGGAGGCCACTTCGGAGTAATGAAAACTCTACAGAAAGTTCGAGAACGCTTCTATTGGAGCAAAACGAGACAAGATGTAGAGAAATGGTGCCAATCTTGTGATGACTGTGCGGCACGTAAAGGACCGAAGAAACGTAACCGAGGAAGGTTGCAGCGGTACAACGTAGGAGCACCTTTTGAGCGAATAGCATTAGACATTTTGGGTCCTTTACCACGATCTTCAAATGGCAACAAATACATACTAGTTGTCATGGACTACTTTACTAAGTGGCCTGAAGCGTTTGCAATCCCCGATCAAGAGGCGACTACAGTAGCCGAGGTTCTAGTGCAGCAATGGGTTTCCAGATTCGGCACACCCTTACAAATTCATTCTGATCAAGGGACAAATTTCACCTCTGTTGTGTTTAAAGGAATGTGTCAAATTCTCGGAATAGACAAGACGCAGACCACGCCACTACACCCACAATCGGATGGCATGGTAGAGAGGTTTAACAGAACCATCTTGAATAACCTTTCACTTATGGTTTCCAGAAATCAGCAAGATTGGGATTTGAAGCTACCGCTGTTTCTGCTTGCATATCGCAGTGCTGTCCATGAGACTACCGGATATACTCCTTCACAGATGCTCTTTGGTCGCGAACTTCGTCTCCCTTGTGATCTTCAGTTTGGACGTCCACCGGATACATCTTCATCGCCAGAGGAATACCTTCGAGACCTTCAGGCACGTCTTGAAGATGTCCATAACTTCGCTCGAGACCGAATCAACCTGACGACTGAAAGAATGAAGACAAGATATGACACAAGAGCGACGGGACATGAATTTCAAGAAGGTGACAAAGTTTGGTTGTGGAACCCGATTCGACGTAAAGGACTTTCTCCAAAGTTGCAAGCCAACTGGGAAGGTCCCTACACAGTCCTAAAAAGACTGAACGACGTCGTGGTTCGTATAAGAAAATCATCTGCTTCAAAACCAAAGGTAGTACATTATGATAGATTAGCTCCTTATCGTAATGTAGAGTAAAAATTAGTAGACCATGGTCTCTTTGTAAATAGTATAGATAATTTTAATCTTTTCTATTTTCTTGTATTTTTAGTTGCTTGTGTATGTAATGTGCTCTGTATCCTCTTGAAATGTAAATTCTTTTATATTAAATTTGGCCTCCTATCAGGGGATTGTACTGCCCGGGACGTGCAGTCCTTGAGAGGGGGCAATGTTACAAATTTGTAAATAATGATTATATTTGTCTTAAAATATCTCAGACAAATCAGAAATTCTCACATTTTGGGCAAAAATTGCGGTATTTAGACGTGTTGTAGTCTAAAAGCGGATTTCCTAATGATTTGGCGACTTGGCGACAGTTGGCGAGATTCTTGGCGACTTGGCGACGGTTGGCGAGATTTTTGGCGACTTGGCGAGAAATCGATACTTCTGGAAACATCCATCACCTAAGCTCTAGGACCAATATTTTTCGAGATAGCCTAGAAGCTTCCAGAACCTTGGCGAAATTGGTAGATTTCTCCGCCAAGTCAGGTATAAATACCGCAGCCCGACATGGAAGAGTGAGTTTTGTGAAGACAGTCAGTGAGTGAAGACGATTAGTTGTGACTGCTAGTTGTTCTCTGTCTGAGGTATTTGAGACCTGTGATTGGAAGCTATTTCTTATTGTATCTGACGAATTGTAGCTGTATAATTGTGATTGTTACAGCGGGAATTTCGTTTCTCTAGTGAAGTTTTTACGAATAAAAGTCTTGTGTGCATTAAGTGGTTGCTTTATTCAACTCTCAATCAACACGAACCCGTGGAGCTCGGTACAATAGTAACGTTATAGGATAAGAAAGTTCAAATATCCTGCATGTTGCTGTTTTTTTATATGTGTCTATATTTTTTTGTCCTGTTCTTAAATGCTTTGTTGTTCTTAAATGGTTAGAACGAATCATGGAGACATGCAATCTAGTGGAAGGTCTTAGAAGATAAAATAAAAAATGAAACAGATATTAAAACATACAATCAAATAGGTGAACCATTTAGCAATGTTTTGTCGATGTGATTTTGCGACTTGTGTTTCAAAAAATAGAGATTGACTACTGCAAATACCTACATAAATTTAAATTGTGTAATTTCTTTTTATTTCCTTCTCTTAAAATTTCACTAAAAATTTCATAATGGACTGACAAAATGCATGTATGTATGTATGTTTATGACCTTGTGGAGAGTATGTTATGAAATTTTATTATCTGTTTTTAGATATTAGTCAAAAGACCTGACCTTGTTTGTCCCTTGACCTCCCGTGTGACAAACGTACCCGGACTGTTCTCTCAAGACTTGCTAGCGGTCATATTAAGTGCCTCACTTTCAACGAGGGCAGGAAAACGTTCGTCACCTGCACCAAGTGCCAAAATCATCAGGCTTCTCCTGAGCATCTTTTGGATTGCATGGGTCTCTCTAGGGAGGATCTCTTTAGCAATCCTCTTTTAGTCTTCGACTTCCTTACAGTCAACGAACTCGTGGATCTAGTCTGACTCCGTCAGACATGGAGGATAAGCAACAACAACAACAACAGATATTAGTAAGAGCTCCATTGGCTCAGTAGCTCTACGCCGCTTCCCGTAAGCTCGGCAAAGTGAAGCATCATTTGCCGCGGGCAGTGGTTGGTAGGGTGACCACGGTGTACTCTCCTTCACTGGGTTGCTGGAACTCCGTGGGTTAGGGACGTGTCCACGTTAATATGTGACGTCCAAAGTCCTTCTGCTGTTGGGGTGTGGTGTGGATGTGGAGGGGAGTGTGCCAGCTCAGGTGTGGCCTCGTCACCTGACCGTGGTTCAAAATGACGAGGCACCTTAAAAAGAGCAAAGTCGTACTTTCACCTTCGTGGTGCTCTGATCCAAACTAAAGACGCTCTCTATTGACTTAATCCGCACAGCCAAAGCCATAGCGAGCTTGGCTTTTCCAAGTGCCATAAGCAACAACAATAGATATTAGTACAGTATTCCTTGTCATCTATGCGGAAAATTCTCTCAATTTAAGCAATTTTGCATTATTTTGAACACAACAATGTATAACCAGCCTATTTTAGAAACATTTTTGATATTTTTAGCCTTGTGTTGTTCTTTTTTACAGTGATTTTCTGTTAATTTAAAACTTTTTTTATCTAACTGAGACAAATTTCAGCAATTACAAAATAATAAATAATGGATAAAATTTTAATTACATTTAGAACAACTTTTAGTTATCCTATCTTAGAATCATTTTATAATTCAGATATTTTTACCCTTGTGTTGTACTTTTGTTTAACAGTGATTTTTTACTAATTTAAAATTCTTTTCAACTGACTGAGACACATTTTTGCAATCACAAAATAATAATAATGAATTGCATCTTAGCTCGTTATTTTCTCAAATATATTTAAAAGAAATTGAAAATTGACCATAGGAAATTTTTACAATATTTCAAGTAAGAGTTCATTTTAACTAATCGAAATTTCATGCAAAGTTATTAAAGTATTTCTCGTTTGTTTTTAAAAAATGTTTCTCAATTAAAATATTATTCATCAAAATATGGTAACATCGTTGCAATAAATAAATAAAATATAAAATAAACAAATAAATAAAACAAAGTAAATGTACCCAATCTGGTGGATATCCATATTCTTCTTCGTAAGATTTTTCATTAGTTGTTTTCTCGTCCATAGATTGAAGAAGAGGCGATTTGAATCCAATCATGCAGAATTTACCACGGAAAAGAGTTGAATTAACCTTTGTTTTAGCCCTCACTTTTAAGCATTCATAAAATGAACCAAAACCTGTTCGAGTTCCTGTCAAAAGACCACTTGGAATCGTTCCTGTTGCATCAGCCACTGGAATTTAAAAAAAGAGTTTAAAATCTTGAATCCCATATTGATAGTAAGATATATGTGTTTATTGCAATAATTAACAACAAAATTTTTCTACTGGAGAAAATTTCCTCTCCTTTCAGAGCAATGACAAAATTGAGAGAGTAGATCCTCTGGTGGTGCCATCTATCGGAGGATTTAAAGAGCAAAGACGTACTTTCACCTTCGCGGTGCTCTGATTAAAACGATACACACTCCCTATTGACTTAAATTCGCATAGCCGACGGCATAGCGAGCTTGGCTTGTCCATGTGTCATAAGTAACAACTTTTTCTGAACATCTGATACATGGAATACCAAAACTCAAACATATCTGAGTATGAAATTATAAATATTTTAAAATATTCAACTCAGTATCAGCGAGTATAATACTGGCTATAAAATATTATATTATTGATATATATATACAGTTAAATATGGCTTGACTGAAATTTTCAAAGTTTGCTTAGGATGAAAAATTACTCTAAATGCTTTCATAACAATAATTGAAATGAATACAATATTAATTTATATTCAGCAAATGATGCATATTGTAATTCTGTTTAATTATTTTCACTTTAATTTAGTTAAATAAAAATTCAATATAATTTATTTTTATTTTTGTTGCTGTACAGCTTTTTAGCTTACAATGCTTAAATCTAATAGTCCAATATAGATAGTATATTTTATTGTAACTTTATATATATTTACATCTTTTATGTTGTTCAGATAGAATATTTTCAAATGTCCTTAGATTTTGAAATTCAGTTACCCTAAATTTCTTTTAGTCTTTTACAACATTAATCATTTAAGCAAATTGTGGAATATTTTCTATACATAAAGCCCGCAGAAGATTCATAGTTGTAATCTGACACTATTTTATGACTTTCAAAGTTTAAATATCTGATTTTTATAGATCTTTAAAATGTGATATTCACCCACACAGTAATATACAGATGTAAACAGTAGCTTTTGATGGAAAAATGATATCGAAATGTGTATATTAATTCTTTGAAAAGCCGCCCAACTTGTTTAGTGGTCAGCGTGCCTGGCTGCGGATAGTGAGGTAGTGGGATCGAATCCCGGTTCGGGCATGGATGTACTTTCTCTTTCTATCTATTCTGTGTTTATCCTTTCCTTGTATGAATGAGGATCTGAATGGTTGCCCACCCTATAAACAGGGTATCTATAACATGTGTGTACTGAGGAAGTCGGACTCCACACCAACATATGGTTCAGTTGGTAAAGTGGAGCAGTGCACCCTATAATGCCAGCCTAGCTGGCATACAACAACAGTTCTTTTGAAAAACATTCACAATTCAACTTATTCATGTACTTAATATTATATGGGGTGGAAAAAATACTACCCTCCAATCTCAGCATTTAGCAGTGCAGTTATTTATCAACATTTCGAAGAATTTACGATTCACCAATGAAAACACTGAATCAAGTTCCTCAACCTTAAAATTGAGTAAAAGAAAACATTTAAAAAAATAATAAACACAAACAAAAAATGCATAAAAATAAATTATAAAAAATAATTTAATTTTAGTTTTTAATTGGGAATTAATATTTTATTGCGTCAAGGGCAAGGTAAGGAACCAGTTACTAGTTAATAAAATCGTTAAGTATTTGTATAAATTAGAGGTTCTTATAAAAACAAGCGTCAATTGTATTTAAAGTATTTTCTTTTAAAAATGTAGATGCGTTGAGATTATACTTTTATGCTTATAAAAAGTGAATTTAACTTAGTAATATTTTTTAGAAATGACAAGTGCTTGTTTTATTTTTGAAGATAAAATATTCGCCCCTGAAATTAATCATTGACCGAATATGTAAGCACGATTATTCTCTCAGTTTGTTACAATCATAAATACGTTGGTCATTCTCTTTCGTCATACTTGTGTTGATAACTATAACATACTCTGAATATTTGCTGAAACAACTGAAATTCAAAATGTATTTATTTGATAGTGATTTATTTGATGATTATTAAGGAAACTCAAAGTTTTCCCGAAATACCTTCCTTCATAAGACAGCTGAGCTGTTAAGATTTCCAGTTCAGATAATCATCGTTCATACAAAAAATAGCCTTTGTTTGAGTATCATTATGCTTTCCAAAGAGAATGATTATCAATAAAGCATAAAATGATACACTCACTGTTTAAATGTAAGGAAAAGATAATAGTTTCTGATAGAATAATAATGATTTAATATTTAATTTCTCGCATTTCAAATGACAGTGAAGTGGTACTTTTAAATAAATTGATGTCATAATAAAGATGTTTTATTCGCATGATTATGAAAAGAAATCATTTTTATGATTTAAATTGTCACATGTATTTAAAGAATTTTATGTTAAAGTACTTTGATCTCAAATTTGTTTTAAAACATTTTTAATATCATAGATACTCCCAATTACTTTATTAGAGCTTACCATTCTTTCTCGATAATTAATGTTTTTCAATTTGACAAACATTTTTAATTCATGTGGAATTTTAATAATAAAAATAAAAAACTAATTTTTACTCAAAGGGAAAATAAATATACATATGTCCTAATGTAGAAACAGAGGCAACTAAAATTTGCATTACTCATTTATGGATGAAGGTAAATATTAGAAATAACTTTCAAAGCATCTCACCTCCCCCCCTAAAAATGGTTCTCATTGGTTCTTTTTATATTATTTTTGCCTTTTGAGAGATTAATTTGAAAATATCAAACATATTTAATGTTTTATGTAAATACTTTAATAATTATCATTATATATATATATATATATATATATATATATATATATATATATATATATATATATATATATATATATATATATATAGAAAATTTATATTTATTAATGAATTTGGGCTGAATATATATTTTTTTATTAAAATCATAGCTTATAATTAATATTAAAAAAGAATGAAATACATCAAAATTAAAATATCAATATTTATAAAAAATAAATTTTTAGATATTTTCCAGTAATGATATTAGTTTAAAAAAATTTATTACTGTACCTGAATTTTAATAATAATGAAGAATTATAAGCTTTTTTTTTATTCTTTTTTATATAACACCAGTTTATCATTAAGAGGAATCAATTATATTAGTTTTAATTAATTTTTAAATGAATTTAGTGCATTCAAATTTAATTAATTCAGATAAACAAAATCAGCAAGAATTGTCTTTTCCTCTATATTGCTGAACAAAATGTTACTCTAGGAAAAATTTGCATTAACATTTTCCTGTTTTTCAATAAAAAAATTTTTTTTTGGTTTTTATTTATGATTGAAATGTTCTTTAAATATATTTATTTTTGCCTTTTTAAGATAATACTATAAAAAAATAAAACAAATAAATGTAATTTTTAAATGAAAAATGAATATTCTAAACACAAAAACTTCCTCATAAACTATAAGTACTCAATAAACTTTTGGGAGTAGCTATTCTTTATATATGAATAAATTCATTTTCTTAATTATTACATTTAGCAATACATCTATTTTTTAGAATATTTTTGTCCCAAATATTCTCAGTTAATTATGACACAAAAGAATATTGTATAGCCATTATATTTTTGTTGTCTATTACAAAATTAGATTAGATTTTTGAAGAATGAAGTACTATTAATAAAGTCATTAAAAAGAAGTAATTATTATTTTAATTGGCAAAATTTGAAACCTATATTTTATCTACGAAAAAATAATGAAATTTAACTAATTTTATTTGTTGTTGTTGTTACTAACGACACTTGGATAAGCCAAGCTCGCTTTGCCTTGGCTATGCGAAGTTAAGTCAATTTGGGAGTGTCTTTCGTTTAATCAGAGCACCGTGAAGGTGAAAGTACGACTTTTGCTCTTCAAATCCTCCAATAGATGGCAGCACCAGAGGATATACTCTCTCGAGTTGGCCATTGATCTGAAGGGAGAGTAAATTTCTCCAGATCATTGCACCCATGGTAACTGCTCAACGACCAACCACGTGTTTCGTATGTACTCGGTGAGTCTTTGGTGGTATTGGGAATCGAACCCCACCCTTCCGGAAGGAAGGCCGATACCCTAACCACTAGGCTACCACGGCCCTACTATTTTTATTTAACAATACCCAAACAAAATAATGAATATTATTGAACGTTTATATTTTACTATGTAACTATTATAATTTAAGCAATTTTCATATCTCTTTTGGAATAAGATCATATATATGTATATGAAGTACCTTAAATTATATTCATTTTGAAATAATTTGAAAATATAAAGATAAATTAAAATAATTCTAACCATGTAAAAATGAGTGAGAATATGTTGATTTCTTACTTTTTACAGCCCATGACTCCCAATTCTTTATTCCAGTAAAGTACGTATTTAGGCTTTTCACACAGATATCACTGACATTCTTGGTTGAATAAATATTCATGAAATATGGTTGAACACGTCTCAGGAATTCATTTTTCGACCAATTAGCACCGGTCATGAAATACTCCCACGTGATATTTCCATTTTGTTTTGGAAAGACGCTGTCAGAGATGAGATTTTCATTGTTAACTGATGCAACAGTGTATTCAAAAAGTAATACAAAATAAAACTTTTTCCACATTGTTTACGGTTTCTTTTACCATGTAAATCAATTAGAAAAAATATTGAAGTTTATTATTTTTGAGAAGGATCTCTCTCACGTTTAACTACATCAACAATTCGCAAAGACAGCGAAGCAATTTATAGCTTCAAATGAGAAATAAATTCCTTATTTGCAGTTCTCATCAACTACAAATGAGGAATTTATTTCTGAAATTACACAAATTATATAATTATGACGACAGTTTTGAAAGCATTGAAAATTTTCAATGTCTGTGACAAAATGTTCTCAGGAAACATTAATTGAAAAAAAAATCCATAAGCATTTTCCTTATTCCTCTTGCCTTGGTTATCTGTTCTTATCGCAATGAGAACTATATACTTTTGGAAAATAAGAAAAATCATTTCTATTAAGACAGATAACTACTTTATGGAATAATTTTAAGCAGAAAATGGTCCAAATTTTCCTTTTAATAATCTGATCTGCAATCAACAATAGCTTGGAGCAATTGTGCAATATTTCTTACTTGCAATAAGACATTGATATGCAATAACTAGCAAAACAAATAATGTGTGCAAGATCCACTGGATCTTTAGATCTATTATATTGTTCTTACTAAATAATGGGTGACTTACTTCGAATAGAGAAAAATTATCTATTTTCACAACTAGTTGCAATTTTTAAGTAGGATAAATCGGAAATTATAAAAAAAGTTAAATTCAATTTTAAAATTATAAGATAAATTTTATATTTAAATGATAAAATCAAATGAATGCAAGCAATTAAATTTTTAAATATATTGATCTTTCTGGATAATATTTTTTATCGACAGTATTAGTTTAAAAAATCTCTATATATACAACCTCTAAAGTAATGCATCTGACTAATTTTGAATAGAGAAAAATTATCTATTTTCACAACTAGTTGCAATTTTTAAGATAGGATAAATCGGAAATTATAAAAAAAATTAAATTCAATTTTAAAATTATAAGATAAATTTTATATTTAAATGATAAAATCAAATGAATGCAAGCAATTAAATTTTTAAATATATTGATCTTTCTGGATAATATTTTTTATCGACAGTATTAGTTTAAAAAATCTCTATATATACAACCTCTAAAGTAATGCATCTGACTAATTTTGAATAGAGAAAAATTATCTATTTTCACAACTAGTTGCAATTTTTAAGAAGGATAAATCGGAAATTATAAAAAAAATTAAATTCAATTTTAAAATTATAAGATAAATTTTATATTTAAATGATAAAATCAAATGAATGCAAGCAATTAAATTTTTAAATATATTGATCTTTCTGGATAATATTTTTTATCGACAGTATTAGTTTAAAAAATCTCTATATATACAACCTCTAAAGTAATGCATCTGACTAATTTTGAATAGAGAAAAATTATCTATTTTCACAACTAGTTGCAATTTTTAGATAGGCTATATTGGAAATTATAAAGAAAGGAAATTCAATTTTAAAATCATAAGATAAATTTTATATTTAAATGGTAAGACCAATTGAATGCAAGCAATTACATTTTTTAATATATTAATCTTTCTGGATAATATTTTTTATCGACAGGATTAGTTTAAAAATCTCTATATATACAACCTCTAAAGTAATGCATCTGACTAATTTTGAATAGAGAAAAATTATCTATTTTCACAACTAGTTGCAATTTTTAGATAGGCTATATTGGAAATTATAAAAAAAGGAAATTCAATTTTAAAACCATAAGATAAATTTTATATTTAAATGGTAAGATCAATTGAATGCAAGCAATTACATTTTTTAATATATTAATCTTTCTGGATAATATTTTTTATCGACAGGATTAGTTTAAAAATCTCTATATATACAACCTCTAAAGTAATGCATCTGAAAGGACCCACATTCAGTTTCTAAAAGTGTAATTATCTTAATTTCAAGTAATCTTTTCTCAAAATATCAACGTGGGATCTGTAGTATTTAAAAAAAAAATATTTTTGAAAATATTTTCTAAATATTATCTCTTAAACGGTATTTAGCTAAAAAATGGAAATCAAATCTTTTTCCGTAATGAGCAGTTATACTCTATTCAAAGTGTTTTTCTTTAAACAATTATATACAAAAATTTTTTTAATTTTCAAATCCTGTTTCATTTTTATAAAAATCAAGGCGTACAATTAGATTACTGGCAAAACTTCCTGTATCTTGCATAATTTCAAAGCAAAAATAAGAAATTTTGTCTAATCCTATTCACATAGTTTACACATTCCTTGTTACTTCAAGTATTTTTCACTTATTTTCACACTTATCTACTTTCTTTTTCATATAGTTTGACATAAGCTTTTTCTTCTTATAACAATAATTCAAATTATTGCAGTTATTAAAAAATATTCTCCTAATGTATTACCTTAATGTTTTGATTATTTTACGTTTTAAAGATTTCCACAATAACATACAAATAGTTCTGTTTTATAATTATTAAAAGAATGTTAAATTTCTCTGTTATAACATTTACGAAATATTTCATTTCCTTTATAAAGTAAAGGATCAGCATTGATTATATCTAATCGCTAATAAATTATTTTGAAATTACTACAGCAATTATTTTTAAGTATAAGTTCTGTAATATATATATAAATAACGTCAAAATGATTTTTTTTCTTTATAGAATATATTTAGGGGAATGTTCAAATATTTTTATTTTTCTTAAAATATACAAACAACTAATAGTATGTCCCAGATATTAGTTAGTGTTTTTCTTTATTACAGATGAACTTTTCTGATATATGACTTTCCATTATTTGTTAATTTTTCATTATTTAATTTTTCGCATAAAAATTCAGATTTTTACATAGCTAAAGATATTACAATCGATCTAGCAATGAAAATATTACAGTTCAGAATTTGAAAAATACCTCTCTTTTTCTTTGGATCAGTTGTAGAATACATTTTTAAAGGTTTTGAATGTACCTCCATGAAGTAATCGAATCACATTAAAATTGAATATGCATTCAATTCTTTATGCCCAACCAGATTGATTAATTATTTTTATTAAAATCAAAAACTTCTATATACTAGACATTTTATCATGAAAAGGTACATTTTAATTTGATTAAAAATGATTAAATCTGCTTTTTCCTTTTATTTTGCTGATTGTTTTAATATATTTTGAATAATTATATGATACAGTTACAGAAAAATTTAGATCTTATTATTTTATATTGTTTTCTACACACACAAACCATATATTTTTTTATGATTGAATCTGAAATTTCCATAATTACATGTTGTTGTCGTGTGCCAGCCAGGCTGGCAATATGGGGTGCGCTGCTCCACTTTTCCAACTGAACCCTATTTTGGTGTGGAGTCCGACTTCCTCAGTACACACATGCCATAGGGACCCGTTTACAGGGTAGGCAACCATTCACTCCACATACATACAATGAAAGGACAGGATAGATAGAGAGAGAAAGTACATCCATGCCCGAACCGGGATTCGAACCCAGGACCTTCCTATCCGCAGTCAGACACGCTGACTACTAGACAAGTTGGGCGGCTCCATAATTACACAGTATGGTTAAAACAACGATTTTAACTACTGCAATTATATGTTGAAATTCTTTTTTAAAGCTTTATTATGCATATGAATATTGTAAATTTTAAATATTCAGCTAATTCTTTCACATTCTTTGTAAATAAATTCATAATTATTTTGACTAATTCTTTATTTTCTATTTCTGTATGATTGGTTTCATATTAAATAAACCCAGATTTGTTCAATTTCCAATATTTTTTAAGTTTATGATAGCTGCACAATTTTCACATAGCTCTTTCACAAACGCTACTTGCTCACTACTTAATAGCGTTGAGAGATTTAACGGAAAATTTCTTTTTTCTTCTCGTATCTTGTAATCATAATGTGATCGCAAATGTTTAAAACGATGTTTTAATGAAATGACTTTTACAGTTGCATCATTTTTTACATTTCATTTTTGGTATGAATTATTAGTATTATGTTGTTGTTGTCGTATGCCAGCTAGGCTGACATTATGGGGTGCGCTGCTCCACTTTTCCAACTGAATCATATTTTGGTGTGGAGTCCGACTTCCTCAGTACACACATGCTATAGGTACCCGTTTATAGGTTAGGCAACCATTCACAACCCATACCTACAAAGAAAGGACAAAGACAGGATAGACAGAGTGAGAAAGTACATCCATGCCCGAACTGGAATTCGAACCCAGGACCTCCCTATCTTTTATCGAAACTTTAGTCAGACACTCTTACCACTATAGAGGGTAGGCGGCTATTAGTATTATACTATGCATTTAAAAGAATCAAGCTTATGTTTAAAAGAATAAGCTTATCAAGCAATAATGTGGTGAAAAAGGAAATTACAATTGATTATTTTTAATTCAAAAGAAGAAAAAATCGATGATAAATATCACGATTATGTGAATAATTCAAAAAATAGATGAATATAAATAAAGAAAAAAGAAGTCATTTGCATTATAAATGAATTATGAAAATATGCATTATTCATGCGTAAGATTGGCTGGAAGAGTAATCACATAAGTATTGAATGCAAATAAGTCAATTAGGAGCCATAATTGTAGAAATTTGACTAAGTTTTAAGGAAACCATTGAGTGAAAATATCAGTCACTAATCCTTAATCTTTATCATACTCAGGGAATGTTAATTAGTAAGTAAAAAATGTGTCCATAATTTAATGAGTTATAATCTGTAATATACCATGCAAAATAATTTGAATACTTTACCCACGACATTTTTAAGTAAAACATAATCATTCTAATTCATACGTAGAAACAAAATTATAGCTTATACACAAAATCGTAAAAAAAACAAAGGATATTGAAAGTGAGTTTCTATTCTTATTTCCCAGGTTGCATAAGCTTTAGACTTCATTGTTAACGTAATCGAAGGATTATTCCTATAATCATTTCCTATAATCGAATTACTATTAAATACAAATGTTTTATACTAAATTATTAGAAATTTTTACATTAAACTAAACATCAAAACGATAATAAAGTCATATAAAACTATTTTGCAACCAAATATTTTTATAAGTAATAATTTCACAAAGTTTTAAGATTTTTTTAGGAAAACTCTGCGCGATTTCAAATTAAAAAAAATGTATCAGGTTCCGAAGGAGGTTATTTTTTGATTTTAAATAAGTTTAAAATATAAATCCAAAAGCTAGAAAAGTCTAATGAATATGAAAGCATTGTAAGATTTCTCAGTTTCTAAGATTAACATCCTTTATGGAGTTGCAATTTAACAATTAAAAAAATTATTAGCAATGAATTTTTTTACCCTAAAAGACTTATCTATATTTACTAATTTATAAAGAGACTAACCAGAAATTTTTTTTCTCATTTGAAAAATATTTCCCACATAGAAATTAATTTACTTTATATATATATATATATATATATATATATATATATATATATATATATATATATATATATATATATATATATATTCATTATCTCTCTCATACACACACTATCACTTATGATAGAAAATAATGTTTACATAAAATAAATGAATTATCTCACCATGATCTTTATAATTTTGAAAATCTAGCACAAATGTTATCGTATAATATTGTTGTAAAAAAATTTTTTATTTATAAAATGAATCTTTCATTATTAATTTTATTAAAAATATTTTTCAACGTGTTTGGGATATAATTTAATTCTATGATTACATAACTAAAAACTTTACAAAGAAATAACTCCAACATTGTAAAAATATGAATAAAATAAAAACTGGATGTTGTAAATTCAAATTTATAGATATAAATGTTAAAGACAAAGAATCACTTGAATATTAATTAAATAAATAGTAAAATTAATCTTCTAAGCGATTTTAAATTTTCTAAATGATTCATGAACTATTACAAGGATATTTTTCAGTACCTAGGAAAAGTTAATCTAATTTATTTAAACATATTTGAAAAATTATTTGATCAATTAATTTTGGCCTATTTCTGGATAATAATAATTTCACGTTTTCCCCAAGAGAGAGAAAAACCTATTTTCATTGCATTCTTTCGTAATTTGAAATAAGCGAACAGAGTAAGAATCCAAGGAGAAGAGATTATTATTGATAAGTTTAATTTAGTTGTTATTTTTTATGTTTTGTTCACTAGGGTTGATTTGGTAGTGACTTAGTTTTAATGGAGGTTTTGAAACACTAGAAGCACCCATGGCTTCAAGTGGAGATCGAACTCATGAACTGAAGCCAGAGATTCAACTTTAAAGTGAAAGCTCAGCTTCGTCTTGTAAAAGAAAAAATTAGCACTTTAACCTGCTAAATTATTAATTAAACTTCTTTTGTATTAAGATTTAATTGCTAGTTGATATTTCAAAAGAGATTTTTTGTTCCAAATTAATCAATTTTATTTTTTTTACAATAAATAAATTAAAAATATCAACATCTTTTGGTTGTTGTCGTGTGCCAGCTAGGCTTCCAACATGGGGTGCGCTGCTCCACTTTTTCAACTGAACCGTGTTTTGGTGTGGAGTCCGACTTCCTCAGTAACTCACATGCCACAGGGACCCGTTTATAGGGTAGGCAACAATTGACACAAGGAAAGGACAAAGACGGGATAGATAGAGAGAAAGTATATCCATGCCCGAACCGGGATTCAAAACCACGACCTCCATAAGTGTAGTCAGGGACTCTGATCACTAGACGCGGTGGGCATTTTCTCGGCAAAATCTTTTTCAAACAACTAAGTAAATTTTTTATGATGGCTAATTTTTGGTTTTTGAAATAATTATGTAATTTAATTTAATATTTACTTCTTGATTTTGACAAAATTATTCAAGTAAAAAACCCAGTTAAGTTTTATAATGCAACAAAGTTAAATTTTAATCAAGTGCGATTAATATCTTAGAAACCATTATTTCTATTCGTTATGTTAAAAGGATGTTAAAAATATTTTTGACTAGAACTATGATATAATATAGCTGACACGATTTTATACAGCTCCTCTTTGATTACATGCCTTCTACATTACCATTATTTTATTTATTGTTGATATCTTTTTTTAATAACAAAATACACTGTTATTATTTCCCATTAGTTTGACTATCATTCTTCAGAAAAATGCATGAAATGTTTTTGATGTCATGTAAAATGTGCTCCAATAAATTTATATACACAATACTCTAACAACAATTATTTATATCTAACAACAATAAAACAACAACAACAATTATTATCAATCTCTAACAAAAAAATAATGACGTTTTCTACAAAAGTACTTGATTTATGCAAATATTGTTAATTTTAAATAATTTTCTCATTTTCCTATGAATGGTATCATTATTTAATTTTGAACGTTTTTTTTTTTTTTTTTTGAGTGTTTGTTCAATAGGGAGATGGCAAAAAGATATGTAGAAGAAATCCGAATTACTGTCCTGTTTTTCGAGCTGAGCTTTTGGCAATTTAAGAGGCTTTAAATTTCTGTGTTACTGAGGGTATAGTCTCTGATATGTGGATCCTCAGTGATAGCCGAAGCTCCATACAACATTTGGCCCAGTGGTGACGGCATGGTGACATAACAACAATTAAAATAGTACTACAACTAATTTGAAAGCCAGTACCATAGTCTTCCAGTGGGTGCATGTTAATGTGTATGGGAACGAAGTTGCGGATCAGTTAGCCAAGGATGGAAGACTACAGAATGATCATCATTGGAGACTGCCAATCGTCCTCAGAGCTGACCTTTAGAGTTAGGATGGCTATCAATGCTATTTTTAGGGATACCATTCCTACCCACGAATGGTACACAGGCAAACATCCTGGTTTCGCACTAGTGAGTAAACACAAGAAATGCAGCCTAACGGCTCTGACAAGACTGCGAAGTGACCACCTGCTTGCTCAGAGACACGTCTCTGGTACCAAGGTCTCTGTCCCAAATGTTGAGTGGTTCAGGCCTCCACATTTCCTAGTTTTCAGTGCATTGGGTGTGAGAGAGGAGACATGGAGTTGAGACCGGAGGTGGTGCTTGAGAGACTGACTATTTTTGGATTCATGGGGCTGGTGTGATGGTACCATCACGCCAGTCGGGGATAAGCAACATCAGTTTTGAACGCAATTGATTAAATTAAAATATAAATCTTTTATTTTTTTACATAGAAAATATTACATCATCATAACTATATGAAAGTATTATGACACAGTAAAATGTTTCATTCTATCAATTTTCCTTCCCTTACAGAAATATTTAAGCTCAGACTTAAATTTAGTTTGTTTATAATATAACAAAGTATTCTAATCTCTAAATGGATCAGATTTAATTTCATACTTACCATTTATACAACACATATATAAATATTTCTACTCTATTCTCAATGTAAATAACATTTTTTCTTAATACCTGTTATTAATGGTTTACTTTGATGACTGTGAATAATTCTTTTCTTCTCTTATCACAAATCTTGGGCATCTATCCATTTAAAATTTAATTTTTTATTAATATTTTGTGACTTAATTTTTCCTTCTATTCCAGTTTATTTCTTTAACTTCCAATTATACTTTTGTAGTCATTTTTTATATAGGCGTTGATATTAGCTATCGAAAACATAACAAGAATAAAAGATTAATATCTTTTACTCTTGTTTCTCTGACCCTTTTAATATTTCTTCTGGAAATTATGGTACTTAGATATTCAATATACGTTAAAATGTAATTAAAAGGAAGATCTAATAGATGGTAAGATACTGAAAGTTTAATTCTGTCAATACACAATGACTGTTTATTCAACTATTAATCAGAGATATTTTGAACTAAAATAAATGATGCGATTCATTATTTTTTTTGAATTCTTCGAGTCAAATTATATCTTTTGGTTGAAATGAAATTCGAGTTTCTAATTTTTTTTATGCAGTCCTTAATATTAGTTTTTAATAAATTTGTTTCAAAGACTACATATAACATGCATGTTAAGTGAGTGTAAATGCAGCATTGAGTAAAATAAGGTATCAATAAAAAACATCGCTTTAATGACTAGAAATAACCGATACCACATGCTGTTACTGAATACAAGCTTTGACTATATTGTTGAATGTAGAATTCATTATGCTATGTGACCATGACAAATGGATAGCAATGTATTAGGAGGATGTGAATGGATGTAAAGTCTTATTTGGTTGTAATTTTCATGTGGAACAAAATACTTCTATTTTAAAAATCAGGATCCGTTGCCTCATGTTTAACAACATAGCAGTAATGATATTTCTGGAAAGAACAATATTCTTAAATGTGACACATTCACACCAGAAAAATGATAACTAAAATGTTTCGCGAGTACTGCTGTGTTGCATATATTAGCAGTTGGCGACAAACTTGGCTGAAAGAAAAGAACATAACCAAATATCTTAGAAAATGTATAGACCTAGAAGAAAACATCTAAGGAAATATAACAGCAAAAAGAAAAATTGAGTATTTTATATGGTGAAAATCAAATTTAACATGGCATTCTCAATTCGCGAGTTTCAACTATGTAAACATAAATCATCATCAGGAGATTTTATGAAATTGAATGTCAATCAAAATTGAAGAAACACGTTCCACTGACTTCTAACCACAATGAAAAACTGGCACGAGATATAATGAAGTGGGAATGAAGAATTTTCCTTTTCATTCATTTGTCTTGGACGTCTAAGTACAGATTAAAAGACTTAATGTACCATCACTGCAAGCCTTAAAGGAGAAACACCATACAAGATTTATTCTTGAAATGATTGTGTAAGACAGTATCATAAAAATAAAATTTAAGATTTTTTCCCATTCAATGCTGATAAATTGTATTTTAATATCAAGTGTAGAAGCCACTTTCCATCCTGGTTTACTTCATCTTCTGATTACAGAATTTGTCTTTTGTTAAATATGTTTGTGATGTCGATTATTAATTGATCATTAGTTAATAACCGTAAAAAGACTATCGACCCAATACCACCAAAATTAATTGTCAGTTATATATCTTTGTACTTTGCCAAAGAACTTTCAAAAGTAATGTGATTAGTATATTTATTGATAATATATTAATTTGAAAATGTGGGAATATTTATAATGATGGTTATGTTGTGTATATATATATATATATATATATATATATATATATGTGTGATGTGATATATATATATATATATATATATATATATATATATATAAATTCATTTCTGATTATAGAAGCTAAATAAATTATTCTAAGAAATAACTCTTATAATATTCCCACATTTCGAAAGAAAAATATTAAAATATGCAATCATATTTATGTACAACTTATAAAAATTTTATAAAATAATTGGACTCTGAGCTTTATGAAATATTTTAATATACAAATTATTATTTACAAGTCCTTTGAATAAATAAAACTTTTATTCACATGATCACATAAATTTAAGCTGATAGTCAGCTGGAATATTCAGGTAAATGAAACTCATAGTTATCAAAGAGCTTTTTTCTTCTTGGTGGCAATGGTGCTACGGATGATGTAAATACGTTAAGGAAAATATATATTCCTGAAACATTAAAGATACAAATTTCATATTCTAAAATTTTTAATTTTATTTATATATAAACAAAAATTATAGTCTTTAACTTTTAGTTGAGAAAATCTGCTAAATTAATTAAATTATAATTTGATAAGATATTCATATTAAATAATATTTTGCTTTGTTTCTAAAACTATATAATATACAAAATTTTATTCTCCAAAAATTGCAGAATCTTAAATGATAATAATTAGGAAATATTTCTCTATATTGTATTGGACTTCCTTTGATTCACAAAAGAAAAGAATCTCATTTTGACACTTAATCAATCCTCATAAATCTAGGGAAGCAATATTCAATCTTGATGATTATAATAAAGGACATAAAACAAGCTCGATTTTCTAATTTTATTCTTTTATGGTATATATATATTCATATACAATGAATACAGAAGATCTCTGAAATGTAATCTTATTTATCAAGTCAAAAAATATTCCTTAAATCAATAAGTAATATATTGATAATACGGTTCAGTTTGGCAAAAATTACTATCTATATTATGAAAAAATACACAGCAACATGAATCTACTACTAGTTTTCACAATGCATTTGAGATCTGAATTTACCTTCTTAAAAGAACAGAACAACATAGAAAGCTTATCGAAATCTTATTAGAGTTGAAGGGTATTGTAATTTAATCAATTATAAATTATAAGGTATTGTAATTTAATCACTTTTAATTTATTTCAGTAATAAATTATAAGGTTTAAATTGTCAACTAACATCATATATAATAAATAAGTAATTAGTTATTTATTTCATGAATAAACGTCTATTATAGTTTGAGTTTGTAAAATGGGACTGTTTCAGCAAGACCCTATCTGCAGGAAATGTCATACGCAAGAAGAAACGGCCAAGCATATCATTTGCGAATGCAAGGCTCTTGCCCTCCCTAGATTAACTTCTTTAGGCATCATCCATACTAGAGAGTTACACCTAGATTCCATTAAAGGGTTATCTGACTATATTAATAAAGTGGGTGACCCGAGTAACTGGAACTAGGAAACATTGGATTTGGAGTTATTGGTACAAAATGCTGATTAAAGCAGAGGTGCCAATGACATACAAACCCAACCTGAAGAAGAAGATTATAGTTTGCTATATTTTAGCTTACCTACAAACATATATTTGTGAAAATCAATTTGTATAGCAGTTTAATGCAAAAATATCCTTCTGTACTTCTATTCTTTTATAGAATAGTTTTATGTGTGTACACAGAATGGACTATTTTATACTGAATTTTAATAATCCGATATCCATCTGACCATTTTCAATAAGTTATCTATAACTGAACATTTGAATATTTATTCCTTATGATATTTCCCACTTTAGTGATTATGAGTGATGATATAAATAATAAGAAACATTTAAAACATTATAACAAAGTGTATAGACATTATCAGGGGTGTTTGTGGGGCCCCAAAAAATCCCCAGAAACTTTTACGGACTTACTACAGACATTTTGGAGTTTCGAGAAGGGGGGAGAAATGAAAAATTACAATTATGAAGTATTGAATGAAGTAATTATTGCGTTTTCCGGTTTCAAAGCAAACAAAATTACCTGGATCAAAATAAATAATTCATTATTGTTCCTACTTCCTTTTGAACGACAATCCCCGGAATTTCCGGATATCGAAGTTCAAAATCCCCGAATTCGGGGTTTCCCGAGCACAAACACCCCTACATTATTAACTAAACATTTCAAGGAATTTTAGAAATAAATATAAGGTAAAAAATATGTTCATAAAAAATAAATAATGATTTTTATATATTATTCACAAATCAAAAAGTAAAGTAAATTCAAATGCAATTAATTTCGATAAAAAGGATATTTATGAAGGAGCTTGAAGAAGCCAGTTCCTAAGGACATGGGAATTCCCAATATTATGCTTTCACTGACACCAACTATGGAATCTTCTTGGCCATAATATGCAGCATCAAACAGATGATCTGCTGTTTTTTCAAACTAATAAGAAATCATAATGCTTTATTAAATACTTATTACATTTAAGTAATACAAATCTTAATCTAATAAAAAAGAATGCAATCTACATTATTAATGTTAAAGTTTCAATTAAAGTGATACACAGTTAAGGTTAAGGTAAAGTGAATTTGTAATATCCAACAACATATGTACATATCATGAATGACTTGTGTGACATTGTCCTTAGATAAAGATAATTTCAGAGTAAGATAATAATATCCACAAAAAAACTATTATAAGTGATATTATAGATAATTAGCACCCAACACAAAACACTATTTTATAAACGATGAAGATACTACATTTTTGAATGATTAACAATCGATAATTTCTACCATCATAATAGCAACAAAACAGACTTAAAATTCTGTTTAGTGATGAATAAGTTAAAAGCCTATGTAAGCACATTTATCTTTGCAATATAATACAAATAATAAGAGCATGCCTGTTCATGATGCAAAACCTAGATAAATAAATTGAGATTTTGCTGGCATATATTAATGTAGCAGTATTGGGAGAATAAAAAACCATGAACTGCTTCGTATGTTATCTTCATGGCATTATTGTGATGGAAAAACACTGTCTACAAATTAATCTCATTTTTCAATAAAGTTTATGTCATTAATTATATTCTAAATATAGGTTGAGTTTATAAGGACATTGTAAATAAGAAATCAACATGAAATCAGACTTTTACAGTACTTTTAATACTTTTACAGCTTTTCCCAAACAATTCCTTATTTCCGTAACACCAAATAAAAGTTTTATGAGGTTATACAAGTATTTTTAATGCAAGTGCAATCATAATTTATAAATGCATTTTGCTGTATTTTTTAGGGAATAACATATACTTTCACAAAATGAAGCAATTTTACTTTGTAGCAATTTAAAATAAAAAGTGAAACATATTTGGTTATATTAGCTCTTTATTGTACTATGTTCTATATCTGGCACATATCAACAAACATTCAATTATAATTAAGATTATTTTTAAAAACTGCAGCAAAATTTTAAGAAATGAAATGCTTAAAAAAAAGAGAAATATGAAACACAGTAACACAGAATACTCTAGTTTAAGTTTTATAAGAATAGTGGTAATAATTTAAATTTCATTTTATTTATAAATAAATGTAATATTATTCATAACTTACAGAAGCAAGCATCAGAGCACTTTCTTTCATTTTAGCCAATCCATATCTTGTAATACCATGTACATCACCCTATAAAATTAACCATTATTTTAGTCTCATTTGAATTTGAGATAATTTTATCATTGATAACACTTGTAAAATAACAATGTTGTTTATGATAATTTCAAACTCCTAGGCTCATCTCAAAACTTGACATATGAGAACACCAAATTTGTTTTTAAAAAAGCAAATTTGGGTTACATTACTGAAATTTGTAATTTGCTTTTCTAATGTCAAGAACATGATCCATTTTACTCAGGCATCATTACTAGGGGCGAGAAATAAGTTGTCTACAACAATGTTAAATGGGAGAGATCATGCAGTAAATAAAGATGAACTGGCTAAAATCATTTTGAAAACCCAATCAATATCTATCAAAAAAACAGCATTATAGGTTTCATAAAATTTCAATATATATATATATATATATATATATATATATATATATATATATATATATATAAATTGACATACTACTGGACAATTGTCAGCCTGGGTTGTCTTCATTTCAAATAATATGATAAAAAGAGATCATGTTCAGCTGTTCTGCCTTGATCCATAATCACATATTCAAATGACTGTTGTTTGATTTTATCCAGAAATATTTGGTTGCAATTCAGAAGTATAATCTGTAAGTTCTATAAGCAAAATTCTTCTTTAGTTGAATTCAGAAACATGTTTAAATACTAAAAACTCATTGGTTTTATAAAACATACTGAAGTATGTGTACAAGCATATTTCCTGTACTCTGATTTTTGTTTTAAAAGACAGGCAGAAGCAGCTGGATAGGAAATTTGTAATTTAAAAGAAGAGACTAAGCAGAATACTTTCAATACTTGACCCACAACCTCAGAGATATTTCATTTAAAGAACATTGTGACCACAATCTATTTAATGTACCCCTGCTACCTATATATATATATATGTGTGTGTGTGTGTGTGTGTGTGTGTGTGTGTGTGTGTGTGTGTGTGTGTGTGTGTGTGTGTGTGTGTGTGTGTGTGTGTGTGTGTGTGTGTGTGTGTGTGTGTGTGTGTGTGTGTGTGTGTGTGTGTGTGTGTGTGTGTGTGTGTGTGTGTGTGTGTGTGTGTGTGTGTGTGTGTGTGTGTGTGTGTGTGTGTGTGTGTGTGTGTGTGTGTGTGTGTGTGTGTGTGTGTGTGTGTGTGTGTGTGTGTGTGTGTGTGTGTGTGTGTGTGTGTGTGTGTGTGTGTGTGTGTGTGTGTGTGTGTGTGTGTGTGTGTGTGTGTGTGTGTGTGTGTGTGTGTGCGTGTGTGTGTATGTCTTGGATTAAGTCGGAATTTGATGATTTCACTACCTTCCAATATATTTTAATGATACTTTAACAAACCTGTCCACTGCAGCCAAACTTATTGAAATTAAAAATGATAAAATTTATAAGAGGTGAATTGAAGTGTACAAACCACCAATCATCTTTGCTTTACTTATAATTTGTTAATGTGATTGCAGTAATTTATGATGCATGGCTTTGTCACAATTGTAATTATTTGCATAATATATCATTGTAAAATTAATATGACTATGATTTTTTTTTTTCTTGATGTTGCATTTTGGAAGGACTGCATGGTATTAATATTAGAATGCATTTTGTTTCATGGTATTCTTATTGGTGATTTAATTCTTATTGGTGATAAATTTTTGCAATTAAAAAGTTTAATAAATTTAAAAAAAAAACTCAAAATTTGAAGAAACTCTTATTTTATTTATTTATGTTTACCTAGTTGGAATGACAAATGAATCAAGTGGAAATGAATTGGATGAGAGAAAATTCATCATATTCTAAAAATAATTCTTGTATTGTTGATGAATTAGTATGCATTTAAAATTCATCAAATGCAGTAAAATGTCTCAAAATGAATTTTGTATTTGAACTTATCTAAATCCAGTTTCAAAATAATTTAGAGCTAGAATTTTAGCTCATCTTGTTGATAATTATTCCAATCCCAAATGATTATTCAGAGTATTGAAATGCATATTCATTTAAACTGTTTATCTTTATTATTAATTAAAATGTTTTCAAATTAGTTTTCTAAAATAAAATCATGGGGAAAGGAAAATATTCCTCAATCTTTAGATTTACTAAATATTAAACATTTTATGCTGAAATACATTGTCATTTTATAAACTAAATGTATGAGTCAAAGTAAAGTTGATAAAAAAAATTTTGACAAATTTTCAATATTATTGTCTTTATTATTCAATATTATTGCCTAAGAATAAAATCTTTTAAATTTTTTCCCTAAAACATAGGTCAATTTGACAAGGGTGATAGCACACCCCAATTTATGGCCTTTACCACTTTCAATAGGGCAGTAGAAGGTTTAGATAAAAATAAGGGATGATGATGATGCACAGAGAGATAAGAATAGATTAAATGTATAATTACAATAGTGTTAACTATATACACATTATTTTAATACACACAAGAGACACTTATAAATTAGTTTTTAGATGTATGTTTTATTATTTATACTTGAAGTAGTGAATCTTATGGACCATGGTCTAAGCAGTAACATATATTTAATTGTTTGTAGGGAAGCGTTTTGGAAAAAGGGGTTATTTTTTTTAAAAAAAAAAAGTTTGAAAAGATAAGCTCTATGTTTTAGAATTACAAACATGCAATTTATCAGTTTTTGGATCTGATAAAATCAAATTGCTTGTGATACTGTCTGAAAACTTTGCAAATGTTGTAACAAATAATAATAAATTGGAAAGATAAATAGGAATATAACAAAATACCATTTTAACAACTCTGAAATAAATTTAAGAAAAAAGTTCTCAATTAAATTTTTTTACAAATATTAATATCAAAGAAAGTAAAAAAAAATACCAAGAAAACAAGTTAAATTAGTTTGCAAATAGAATAAATAAAGAAATAAAGCCAAACTAAGGTTATTTATAGCAAAAAATACAATTATGAAACTGATGGAACTTGTTTCAATTTAATCTATATAAAAACTATAAACAACATAACTACCTTAAATGTCATAAGATCAGCAAGCAATGTAAGATGCCTTCTATCAATTTCAATAGAATGATGTCTCATAGTAGTCAGCATTTCATTAATAATGGTTGACCTGAAATATAAAATATAGCAATTAAATTAACAATATTGGAAATAAGAATTATATACTTCATGTTATAGCAATCTAAAATTATTTTCTTAAACGTCAATAAATTAAGTGGACAAACATCAGCTACTGAGTTTTAACATTTACTGTATAGCTCTCAACATATTTTCCTTTTTAAAGTCAATCAATCTGAGTGGCTATTAATTCAAACCAAGAATACAGTGTTTCAATTACAAGTTTGTACTTTGATAAAAACAAATGAGCATTTCTCAATTTTTCTAACCTAAAGATTAAAAAATGCTTACATAATTTATTTAAATTTCCAAAATTCGAATTTATTTTCTCAATGAATTTGTTTTTTCCAACACTTGGCTGGTTTAAGGATTAATCCATTTAGAGCTACAAGGGGCGAAGGTGATGGTAATTTATACAGTGAGGCACTCAGAAGGTCTTTACTCCAAAAATGAATGAATAAAGAAATACACAGAGAGAAAGGAACATCTATGTCTGAATCAGGATTCAAACTTGGGACCTACTGCTTCTAAGTTAGAGTTGCAAACAACTCTCGCATTGGTTGGCTATTTTCTTAAGGATAAATAAAATAAGTTAAAGTACTAAGAAAATAATGATTGGATTTCAAATGAAATCCAACTATAAAACATTAATATGGTCACAGAATTTAGAAGTTATAAAAAAATTTAAGAAAAATATTATGAGAGTGAAATGATGCTCACAGTATTTAAGCTTGTAAAATATTTTTCTCTTAATTTTATATTTACTGTCATAATATTTTCATTTTATAAAATGAAAAGAAATCATAATTACTTTCATCTGTTACTACAAAATGAAAAATATAATATAGATTATTATTATTTTTTGCATATACAAAATGATATAGATGATTGCTTTTACAAAAACTTTTTACATTCTTAACTCCCATTCCAGACTTTAATATAGCTTTTATTTAATTAATTGGTTAATTTATTTTTGTTGAAATGAATATCTTTATAATAAAATTTTAGAAACTGATTTTATAAAAGTTAAACTAGATTTTCAGAAGAAATACATAAGATTTTAATAAATATGGTATTTTTATAAAACAACTTTAAGTTAAGTAAAGATTTCACATTTAGAATATTTTAAATATATTGGTATGTACAGAAAAATCAAGAGGACATAAGATTATATAGATGTATAATCTTAAGTCCACTACATAAGATTTTAATAAATATGGTTTTTTTTTTATAAAAGAACAGCTTCAAAGATTTCACATTTAGAATATTTTAAATATATTGATATGTACAGAAAAATCAAGTGGACACATTACCAAAGGCACATTAAATTAAAACTTGGAGAATGCTTCTAATCAAATAAAAGAATGAAATTTAAAAAACATTTGTAAACAAATTTTAAATACATTTCAAGATATATATTTAAAAAAAAAGGTTTAAAGTAAAAGTAAAAAAGATGTCCATTTTTTTATCAGATTGGAATATAAGATTCCCACAGGTAGAAATAAAAAATATTATAAAGACATATCATTGTTTATAAAAAATGCCTTAACATGCTACTTATATCTTGTAACAAGATATAATAATATTAGATAAGACTTTTTAGATATGGTAACATTTTAGATAAAATTAATAAAATTTGGAGACATAAGACATTCAACTGACTCACCTTGCAGCTTCAATACCTAAGTACTTCTTAACCTCAATAATGCTATTTGTGGTAGTAGATTTCCATTTAACTCCTAAAATGTTATTTGAGTAAATTCAACAAATAATGGATTTGATTTAGTTTATTACAATACACATATGCATATAATCAACATATATAAGTATTACACACTATGCATATTTATGTAACTATGATAAAGTAAAACACATATAAAATGAAAATTTTGTGATATATCTAAAAATTTTAGGAATTAAGTTTTAAATGATAATTAAAAATGTATATAAGTACAATATACATCTATATAATATTTAATAATAATTTTGCAACTGTTTTAATAATTTATAATAGGTATTTTCAATTTAATAAAATTATATCATTATTTTGAAATCTACCATTTTTGTTAAAATGACCAATTTTATTACAAATAAATGAAATTTACAATCTTATTTACAATTATGAACTTACTGTTTCTTTTATATATATTCCCTTAACCTATCTAAACCAATCTTTTAAAATTTTCAAATTTAAATAAATTTAGTTAATTACCTGACGGAGAAAGCGCAATAACAATGTTTTAATGTGATGGAAATTATAAATTGAAGGAATGCAGGCTTAAACATGATTCATACATTAAGAAATCAAATATGTAATAAATGGAAAAAGTATGATAATCTTTTGTGATACTACAAGATAAATTTTTTTTTGTAGTAATACAGAAGGAATAGTTTGTATTCAATAAAAATATCATTACGTAGAAAGGCACTAAAAAAGTTATTTTTTACTCTATGATATTTCATGGACCAGTCAAATAATGATAAAATATGTGACAAGTATATTAAACTGGTTTGGAATGTTGAAATGTCAATAGCAAAAAGAATTTACTCAAATTTGTAATTTATTTGGTAATTAGCTAAATTTTTTCCTTTGTGTGGATTATAGAACTTTACATCTAACCAACTGCGCTTTGAACCACATTCATTACTCAGTAATAAGTTTTCAGTGAATACAAAAAGGACCTTCCATTATTCATTCATATGTATATATTAAAGGATCAGTCCATATTAACAAAACACAAAACATAAGCTATATTAGTGTTGTGTATTATTTTCTATCATCATATTGTCCAAAAACTTATTGGAATTCCATGCAATAGATAATTCAAGTGTTGTTAATGCAACATTGCTTACTTCCCTACAAAGTATTTGCAATTGATTTAAAATATTTAAAGTATCAAACTTATAAGTGATCGTACTAGTTTGATTTGTTTATGGCTCCACAAAAATTTTTTTTGCACAACAAATGAACTATAGACAGGAGCCTACAATTTAAAAAAAGATTCCAAATCACTACTAACATCCAACTCTACGGTTGGATGTTGGTACTGATTCGGAATGGTGAGAATCAAATTAAAAAATTTTTAAACTGAAGCACAGAGTGCTAACTTCTTAGCTACCATCTCAGCATCCTAATAGATAGAGACATTCCAATCTCATAGCTTAAATGCATGGATATATTTGAATTTATTTTAGTTATTTATGATGAGCAACAAACAAGCAACACAGGTAAACTAAAATACAATACTTTTGTAATTGATTGTTTTAAATTACTTTGAAAGCATTAATTCTGCATTTATTTATTACTTAAGTATCTTTTAATACAAAAATCAAGTAAAAACACACATATTAAACTACAGGCTTATTTTGCCTTTTTATAAAGTTAATCCATTACATGAAAAATTATGTTTACATTCTATATTTAAATAATTAATTGAAGGTTACTAATAATTTACATATTATACAAATAAATATTTTCTTATTTGTATTTTTTGTCAGTAATACTCTTAGCAAAGCAAATCAGACAATACTAATTTTGTGATGTCCTTAATTATCAAATTCAGATTAATTTTTATAATGAGTAATTTTAATTGACCTTGCAATTTTTATTTTAATCATTAATTTTCCACTAATAAAATAGCATTAATTAGCATAGTTTCAAATTAACAGTTTAATTAAGAGTTCATAATGAGGATGAAAGCATTTTTATATGTTTAAAAGAAGCTATTATAACAACGAGTGTATGAAGTGAAATATAAAATAAGGTTTTCATTAAAAAATAAGTAATTTACCAAAAACTTATAGGGAATATATGATATTGCTGTTCTTCCTTTCTAATATAAAAACATTTTTATTTTAAAATATGAAATAGAATACTTTAATAACTGCTCATTTTGAAGTGAATTACAAAATGCAAGTTCAAAATTTTGTAAGACGTCAGGCATCTTATTGGATCAATTCCTATAAATTTTCAAGAAATGTCTTATTGAATAATGAGCTTTTTAATCAATAATCAAAGATTCACTACACTATTAAAAAAATAACTTCCCAGTTTTAAAAGGGACATTTTGCTTTCCCTTTTTACTCCTAAACTTGTCACTTTTTTTTTATTAATTATTGATAGAGTTGGAAATGTTATTTTGATTATAATATTTATGCATTTGCAAATCACAAAGTCTTAATTTTTCTAAAAATAGACAAACAATACGGCTTTCCATGTGGTAACAAATATAATAAAGTCAATAACAAAGACATAATAAAGCCTCAAGACTTTTCCAATGAAAAGGTAAAAAATTATAAAATAATTGTAATTATTGCTAATTTCTATACACAAATAAAATATAGAAATTTCAAAAAATTACAAACTACAAGAAGTACTAAAAAACATGCAGATACCTCAAATTTGAATACTGTAAAAAAAATTCTCTCTTATATTCTGTTGAAGCATCTTAGTTTTACATAAGAAAATATAGCTGATTTAGCACTAAATCAAACAAATCTATATTAATTAAAAAAATAGTTCCAAAGCAACTATTTCAACAATTTCAGGAAACAAAACCCTATAGCTATAGCGCCCCCTTTCTACATCACCACCCATAACATCATCAACAAGGAAGCAGTCCCTCTCCAGCAACCATAGGAATGAGATGTATATCGATATGACTCTCATGTTTACTCTGTTCCTTTTAACTTTATGTGTTTATATGTAATTTTGCTTTATTTGTAGTATATATATCTGTGTTGTGTTCAAATTGTAATAAATTATTTTGAGCTATTTAAGGAAATTATTTCTTTGTTCCTATTAAACCAGATAAGAGCTACATAACTATGAAAAACATTTTTGTTGGAAGTTTGATTATGAAGAATTGAAAGCACAAGTACTTACAATCAGTGGCTATACAAAAATTCTGTTAAGCATCTTACAACAAAAAAATATGTAGTTTGAATCTAAATTTATACAAATTTGATATTTTTCATATTCAATAACTTAATTAAAACGAATTTATAATATTTTATATTCAACCACACATATACATTCCACAATAGTTTTTATAAGGAATAAAGATTTTAAGCATAATTTATATAATAATTGGCGAACAGGTAATTTAGAGGCATTTAAAAGCAGGAGACTCGTAATTGAATGTAATTGGTGTAATTGAAATTAAACCTAAGTCAGTACTTTCAAATAAGCATAATTTTATGAATTATTTACAAACGACTGTTTTCTTCATTATTACTGTTAAAATATTTAATAAAATAAACTAGAGAAATACTTTTTAAAGGTAGTCAACACATAGATAAAACTATTTAAAAATATTTTTATATAGAATAAGTATCAAGGAATATTACATTTATAAAAATTAATCATTAATTCTGAGTCACTGGTTACCATATTAAATTAAGATTTAAGATTGATTTAAGATTTTTATTTAAGCATACCTCGAGTAGCCATAACAGCGCCAAGACCATCACCTTCAATTTGTAAAATGTACTTCTCATTTTCCAAGTGAATTAAGGCTCTAGAAATTGAACCAATACCCTAAAATAAAGCAAAGCATATTTATAAACTATATAAATATATATTAAAAATCATTAAAATAATGATACAGTGGAACTGAAATTTGCAATTTATTACAAAAATAAATTTAGCTACATCTACATAATTAATAAAAAAATAAATAGCATACTCAAAAAAAAAAAAAACTTTGCCAGTAATTATATAATGATAACATAAATAAATTTAATATTTTATACAGGCTAAATTTTAACAAAATAATAAATTAATAAAAAAATCTGAAGCACGTATTTTACTTACAAATGAAATAAAAAGTTATCACATTATCAAATTTCTAAATAAAGATAAATCGACACTAATATACATTAAATCCCATTTATCTAAGATTATAGAAATTTTAAGTCTTTAGCTAAACTGGATTAAAAATCTATTATGTATATCTTTTAATAATAAAATATACAAAAACAAATTTAACTTAGTTTTTTTTCTCTATAAATTTGAATACGTAATTTTTAAGAATTTGACTGATGTATAACCACAAATTTGTTTGAAGAGCAATAAAATGAAATAATGTCGTTAGCATAATAAGTAGCAAAGCACATAGAATGTAAATAAGAAAACCATATTAAATTAATAACGATTATAATCTTGGTAATAAAAATGAATATATAATTTATTTAAGAATAAATGAAACGTCACATAAGATTATATATATGTATACATACACACACACACACACATATTTACATATATATTTGAAACATTTTTTAAATAAATGGTATTTCTATAACTATAATTATACTTTATATTTAATGAAAAATATTCAAAAATAATTTTAAATTGATAAAACTAATTTTTATAAATACAGTATATGCATTCAACTAAATAGAAATATTTTTACCTGAATAACCACTAATGGCAGTTTTATTTTTAACTGCTGCAATACAAAATAGTATCCTCCTTTAGTACTTGAAAATGGACGTACTAAAATAACGTCTTTTGAATACACGGTTACATTATTCAGTTTTAAACCTCTGATTTCAGGAATATTTGAATTACAAATAGAATATTGGATTGTCTCTGCATTCACTTCAAGCTAAATGAGGGGAAAAAATATTTCTGAATAATTATTTTGTAATTACTTTTTTGCTATATAATATGAATAGAACAAAAACTTGTAAAATAAAAAAATTATAAAAAATACAAATATTAAAAAAATAACTACAAAAATCTTAAATATGAAATTTAATTTATTGAAATAGCCACAAAAATTAGGTAAAAAATTGATAATTTACAGAAAATCTTAAAAATATTTGTAGAAAGGATTGGTTACATTTCATTTTCTAAAATTGAAACATAATTACTATTTGAAAAGAATAATTTGTTTACTACTCTATGATCAAAATGTTTAGTAAACAAATAAACAGAAATTTACACTTTTAAATTAATCCTAAAATATTACAAAGATTCATGCCTAAGGTCAGAAATAAAGATAAGAACTAATCAATGCAGTCAAAAGAGAAACAGTTGATGCAATAATGAAACTTTGATGCCATGATTGACACTCTACATACCATTATTAAGTAAAATAAATTAAAAGCACAGATTTAAAATAGTTATTGAATACAGTGTCAACTAATTTATAAAAGCAAATTTAATCCTAAAATTGTAATCAAGTTTACTACAGTAATACATTTTATAATTGTGTTAAATTATTTGCTATCATAGTAAATAGTGATTTGAGGTAATCTATAGTTAAAAGTTACAAGAGCTAGAGCCAAGTGAACAGGGAGTAAAATAATGCAAATCTTTTCAATTAAAAAAATAAATAATAAAGTAATTTATATTACTGAAATTTGTATTTCTCTTCTGCTGTAAAACAATAACAAAATATTGAGATTTTTTGTAATGCAACATGCAATTTTATTTTATTATAAATTAAAAATACTTTAAAAAGTCATAAATATTTAATTAAACAAAGCCACTTTAAGAAACTCTTTTGATTAAATATAAAGATGAAACATGAAACCTTCATATAAATTAGTGATAGACTAAAACATAGTATTCTTCCTGAAATAAATACTAATAAAATTTAAAATTATATATATAGTGATAAAGACTTTCGCTGAAAAATAACAGGCAGGTAATGAAATACATATGCCCATTAAAATCCATGTTGTGTCCAAATAAACATATCCATTTGCTTTAACATTGCTTTTAAAACAAAAGGACAAGTAATTAATTGGTATAGTAAATAATAATTTGAAATTTTAACAATAACTGAAAGATAAAATAATATAGTTTAGTAAAAAACTGAAATTAGATTTTAAAAAGAATCTAGAAATTTCCCAGCAATCGCCATATAAAAACATTTACTTAGAATAAAAATTAATAAGCATCACAAAACACATAAAGTAATGTATAGTATATTGTTAAGTGATACTTATGATATTTTAATAAATTTATCCCTATATATTATTTAAAAATAAAATTTTACAACCACAAACTGTATTAATGTACATTTACAACAACAAAATATATCTATGAGTAAGGAATACTATGTGTATCTTTAAGAAAAAAATTAATATTAAAGAAAAATTTAACAGTCTACTAAAAAAATTTTTTAAGTAAGTTCTGTCTTAATACATAGTTAAAAGAGATAAAACTAAATATTTGGTAAATTTATATCAATATTCTTTACACTGAAATGGGTTTTGTACATGTTGGAACAAGGTTATTAAAATTAAAATGAATACTTGAATATACTACATATTCAAATATACAAATCGATACTTTCTACACTTGAAATTAATTATTTATACATAAAAAGATAAATTTAGGATATAGCCTATTTTACAAATAAGCTTTTAATTAAATGGGTTTAAATAATTATATAACTGTTATTTTGAAAAAAAAAATGAAGAAAAGCAGTAATACATTCCTGATAAAACTGAAATTTTAAGATTTGCGATTTTTCTATCATAGTTATAAATAACAGGTTTATAATAAGTTAATTGCAAAGATTTTTTGTACAAATGATAAATTTAACTAACCAACCCAAAAATATGCAATCAAATTAGATGATCATATGACAAAAGTTTTGAAATGACATCGTTATATTTGTAATATATGAACACACTACATGAGGTAGAAAGAATGTTAGTAACAAGTCAATGAGCATAGAATATCATTTCATGGAATTCACCTCAATCATTTTAAGAATTATTTAATATCCAATATGTTTAATCATGTTGTTAAATTACATTTTTGTGGTAAAAAAGTAAAAACTTTAAGCATTCACTTATAAAATTGTTTACATTTTAAATTAGAAATATTCATGTAATCATTTGTACCACATAGCATGGACTTGAGATGAAAAAAAATTTGGATTTCATCATCTGTTCACAGTATATCTTTATCCCAAATAGAGCAAAATTTTTATAATGTAGCAGAAAGAGGTACTTAAAAGTAAATAAAAGTTATTCACATGTTATTAGTACTGTATTTTCCTCTATGTAATCTGCAGTCTACCCTTTTTTTAGTCTCCCTCCGAAACTACCCTTTTTCTAGTAAAAGAAGAAAAAGCATCACATAATCTGCAGCAGCATAGTTGAAAATATATACTGCTGATAATTCAGTGTCAAATAAAATAAAAATAGACAGTATGACTAAAAATATAATAAATTGTACATAAAAAAGTTTTTATAATGAAAAATATCTGTTTGGACCCACCTCAATGCAAAGTGCGATAAACTGAGATGAAAGCACAACATCGATCTAAATCTGAGAAGATTTTAGTAAAACTTATCGATTTTTTAATTTTTTAATAACTTTTAAAATGATGTTAGACATATTTAAAAAATTAAATATACTTGTTTTATTAATAATTGAATGAAAGTAATGGATTATTTTTGAACTGCGCATTGGATACATTGTTGCTTTTGTACAACACATGCTTTGTTTTTCCTCGTACACATACACATTTGCAGCCATTTTTTTATTTGCCTTTCTGTTTATAGTTTAAAATTTGCTCTGTAATTGAACAGTTTTCACTTCCATGTGATGATTTATGTATTTGAATGTTTTCAGAGCAGATCAGCACAGGTCAATATACAATGTGAAATGCCATTAGACAATTGCAACTGTAATATCGTTCTGAGGAGCCAAATTTGTCTTGAATGCAATTGGAAAATACTTATTATAGTTGAAATAAATCAGCCAAATCATAGCACCATCTGTTATTAATTTTACGAAACATAAACAGTATTTCTTTCAAAACTTTATTGTAAGCTTTTTTGATGAATGTTTTTTTTTTTTTTTTTAAAAAATCAGATTATCTGCAGTAATGTATAATATGCACACTGAAATTCGAAACTTTCTTAACACATAATTCACAGATTATATATGAAAAAATATGGTAGTTATAACAATAGCCCAAGAATAACTGAGTTATATCAATAACTAGTAATTTTTCAGATCTCATTATCTTATGACAATACTTTATATCTTCATAAATATATATGCTTTTTTATATATAAAATTGCATAATTTATTTTCCTGCTATAATACTCTGTAATTTTTACACTATACAAATGTTACAAAATTTAAAAATATTTTTTTACAACACTGCAATTATACTAATAAAATAAAATAAAAATTATTTAAACTTTACATAAAGGGATGCATATATCATTTTCCAAGTTTAAAATAATATATCAACATACTTGATAATTAAATCAAATTTTTTAAAGAAAAATCTGTTTCTATAAATAATTTTTAAATTATAAAAAAAATAACACAGAACATTTTAAAAATAATTTAGGAAAGGATGCCAAACCTGCAGCAATCGAATTCTTTCAAGATTTAATCTTATTAATATAAAACAGCTATCAGGAAGAAAGACTTCTTCAAGGTAGTTTGAAACCTAAACAATAAATAAGAATGTAATTAACAAAATAAAATGAGTCACTGCATAAACATTTACACATTTATTTTTCCAATAATTCAACAACCAATTAAATTGCACATACCAGTAAATAAAAAAATTAATTTAAACATTAATAAATCATAAAGTTCTTGACAGTAAATGCAAAAAAAAAAAATCACTACATTTTTCTTGAAAAAAAATAATAACCATAAACAGAATACCTAAGTAAAGCAAAATGTTTCAAATGATCATATTTTAATGACTAAAATTAGATATTCACCAAAAGCAAAAGTGAAAAACTTAAAATTGGAATAGCCTGATAAATTGCAGTGTTCTATATTTTAATCTTTCGTGCATAAGAAACACATGCAGTTAACAAGATAATAATTAAAATTTTATAAGAAAAAGTTTAGGGCAGAAAACAGAAAATATGAAACAAAAATAATTTAAATTAATAATTTAAAATTTTATCTTTTACATTATATCTAACAATAAGGAATTAAATCCAACAAGAAATTAGACTTTTTAATTATTTTAAGAAAAAACATCTTAGGGAAAAAATATATCTATGTCAATCATTTAGATATTTTGCATTTATGATTAGTAAATTACTGATGCATATTCATGATTACCTTATTACATTAAAAACACAAATCAGTTATCAAATTTTATATAAAAACATACAGTTTTAAATACAAAATTATAATGTATAAATATTTTTATGCTACATATTTTTATTTGGATATCAGAATAATTACAGCTCATATACATTTTCTAATAACAGATTTCCCACTTACAAACTTATTAGGACAAATAAACATTGCATGATGATTTTTAAATTAAAAGAATTTATTGTTTTATTTAATATAAGAAATAATCAATGTAGAAAATTTTCATAAGAAGTTCGACAATAGAAAAAAAGGAATAAAAATGATAAATCAAACTATAAAGAATGATTAAATATTCATAATACAAATAAAAAAGATTAAAAGAAAGAAATTGCTATAATGAATAAAAAGATAGAAATATAAATTAAAAGAGATACTTTATATTTTAATTTAATGCACATAAATTATTTTTATTAAATTATAATTTAATAATTATAATTTATATATAATTTATCAAATGCACATAAATAATAATTATTAAATTATAATTTATGTGCAATTGATAAATTATATAACAGTAACAAATTTGTAGCAAAAATATGTGAAAATAAACGTTATCTTCTGAAAAATAACAATGAAATATTTTTATGCAAGATATTCTTGATTTATAAAACTTACAAAAATATTTCGAAAATATTTTTTTGCACATCAATGTAATAAAACACATATAAAAGAAAAAATTTCCAATGATTATTTTTAAAATTTATCTTCAATATTAGAAAAGAAGTTTTTAAGTTAAATAATATAAGAAATTATAATCAAATCTATAATAAATATGGTTGAATTAAAAATATGATTGTTTAATGGAATTAAATTTCAAAAGTCATGAATA
Organism: Latrodectus hesperus; assembly: GCA_037975125.1. Classification (NCBI taxonomy): domain Eukaryota; kingdom Metazoa; phylum Arthropoda; class Arachnida; order Araneae; family Theridiidae; genus Latrodectus; species Latrodectus hesperus. The sequence continues at coordinate 68,554,642 of CM075852.1, forward strand.
ATGGAAATATATAACAAAAATTATTGTTAAATTATTAAATGCAAATAAAATATCTATGCAAATACAAAATAAAATACATAATTCAATAATTTCATAATCACATACCATCTAAAATACAAAATTTATTTTTATCGAAATTTATTAAAAAAGTTACTCTTTTAAAAAAATTGAACACTTATAAGCAGTAATTTTTTATAAATATGAAAACATTTTATATAATCAATTTAAAAATAATAAAACTTTATTAAAATTTTTTAAATAATATAATTATGTTTTCCTAGAAAAAAGTCATACATCTCCCAGAAGCGTTTTTTCTATTCTTCCTTTAACTCTTCTAGCATATTCTAAATCATCATTGACATCTAATAAAGCTGTAATGACAGGAGTAGTGATGATTTTAGTGGCATTAATAATTTCCCCAATGCGAGGAACTCCCTGAGTAATATCTTAGAACGAGTAAAGGATAACAATCGAATAAATTATACTGACAACATTAGAAAGTTCTTCATCAGAAATAACTTACAGTGGAACATACTAGGAAAGAATTATTAATAGGAAATGGTTAGTTACAGAAACTACCAGTTTTTAAAGCTATGAAAAATTAATAGCTTGAAAAACTTTTATATGCTAGTTTTTACTACTACTTTTTTAAAACAGAAATCCAAATAACATAAGCATCTGAAGAATAGCAAAATTCTGATTTAAAAATACACATATTTAATGAACAATTAAAATAACTTTTAATAATGCAAATGTTTTTTATTACACTGGAATAAATGTAATTAACTTCTCTTTATTTCCCAAAACATGAATAATTTATATCTAAATATTGTGAACATAAACAATCTTTTTCATTTAAATATCATTTCTTTATTATTTATATTATGTTTATTTATTTATAACACAACTTAAAATTTATTCGACTTACATTTTTAAGCTGTCACTATTTTTTATACATGACTTTACTAATATTAATAAAAATGTAGTCTTATCTAAAACAGCAGTTGATCATAGAATACAGATAAACTTATTGCTTTTATTTTATACATATTTACAAATATACATTTGTCGTAATTATTGAATATACAAAAGAATGTTACGAAGCAGAATTTACATATTTTATATGAATCATTTGAATATTTAAATGCACTACTTACATTATTCATTTCTTCAAAATTTTAAATTGAATTAAAATATTCAAGTACTTATTCCAAAAAAACAAAAATTATAATTTCCATGGTATGAATGAATTTATCAATATAGATAAAATATTGCCCAATTGCTATCGTAAATACATTGTTCCAAAAATATAACATTTTGCAATCATTTATATATGTTTTCAAATGTTTTTACAATATATTTTACATTTATATTCAGTTTACTTTGTCAAAAAATTTTATTTGTTAAGTATGTTGCCAAATATACTTGAACTTAGAAAAACATTTCATTCAAAAATAATTAAAATTATACTATAAGCAAATAAAAAATTTAAGACAACAGTAAATAAAATTACAAACTGATTTATACTAAATAATATAATTAATATTGAGTCAAAGTCAATGAACTGTGTAAGTAACATTAAAAATAAAATGTTTAATCTCATTAATGAATGAATTTTTAAATATAAGTCTTCATAAATTTGCCAAGAAAGAAATGGAAATTTAAAGATGAAAATGGTAAAAAATAACATTTTTAATCAGAAAATAATTTTAAAGAAAATTTACAATTGAATTTGCTAAATAATTATTTGGAAACAATTTTAAATTTCAACACTATAGATTGAAATACTTTAACATTTTAAATATACAATTTATAACACTTCAAATTTTTATTTCAAAAAAAAAAAAAAAAAAAAAAAAAGCTTCAATTAAAAAATTAGATGAAAGGATACTCATAGAAGCAACTCCAGCAAAGTGGAAAGTTTTTAGAGTCATTTGAGTAGCAGGTTCTCCAATACTTTGAGCACAAACTGCACCAACAGCACAACCTGATAAAATAAGTCGAACATTTTATTGGCTTCTTAAATGAACATCAAAATTAAATGGAAGTAAGATAAAAAAAGTTCTATACCTGGTTCATTGAGTGACTTCATGTATTTTTCTTTACAAAACTTTATAAATTCTTTAACTTGTGATTCAGTGACTCTTTCTATTTGATATAATACTATAAGCAAATAATAAAGTTAGAAAAGGAGAATGATGTGAAGCATTTCTTAAAAATAAGATCAGATAAAATTATTGTCACTCATATTACATTATGGGAGAGTAAAAGATTGTTAAATTACTCACCAGGGGGGATTTCAGTTTCTGAAGAAAAAGAAAAGTTTTTCCAAATTTGTTTCATACGCTTGCGATGTTCCTTAAAGAAATACCTAAAAATACATCATTTTAAAAATAAACATAAATTAATCACTGAAAAACATTTAAAGAAGCATTTATTTTAATAGTTTTCACAAAACTTACTTAATTTGAATCTGATGAACTTCACTCATATTATTCAATTCCTCAGCAATCAATCTATTGACCAAAGCTTTCAAGGATTTAGGTTCTAAAGCTGGTTCATTTTTACAAGGAAATTTAGCCTAAAAAAACATTGACAAGCATATTTTTTTATTTATTTTAATAAATTCATAACATAAGATGGAGTGTATCTGCTTAAATAAATATCAAATAAATAGAAAATTTCCTTATTATGGAATAATATTGCATACTTAAATATAAAACATGCTTGATTTATCAATTCTTTTAAAGAAAAGATAATGGCAGTAAGAAGTCAATAGAAAATTAAATTGGTATAAAAATAATGTCATTCCAAAAAATAGAGGTTCATTTCATTTAAATTTTCTATATTTACAAAGCAAAATAAATGCAGAAAAATAAAATAACACAGACAATATTTAATTCTTTAAGATAAGAAAAAAATATGGCTTTGCATTACTTTTTTTGAATGATTTATAAGTAAAATATTTTTCAGACTTTTGTCTGTTATCTTTTTGTCTAATTTTCGTCGGATCATTTTTTAATTTGAAAAATTTTATAATAAAATAAATAGTACATTAATTACTAATCTCAGTCTTCCAATACATCTTTCTACAGTGACTGAATATGCTAAAACTCATTAAAAACTAAAACTTAAAAACTAAAATTATTATAAATTACACTAAGGTAAAAAAATATTTCAATAATTTTTTCTTTTTAAATTATGCCCATCAATGTCTTTTTGAACATAAGGTGTCTAGTAGTCCAGTATAATTCAGTAGAACTTCCTGGAAGAAGGACTCTAAAGTCATCTTAAGAATGAACATGAAGAAGAGAAGAGAAACTAAAAGGATGTCCACCAATTATTTGCATTACAGAGAGAGCAGACAGGAGAATTGGGAGGTCAATTTTGAACAGATGGGCTAGCAAATGATAAATTTAAAACATACCCTTCTTTCCATCATAGGAAGGAAAGAAAATTGAGTATGTCTCTGGCTGTCGAATAGGCAGGCCCAAGATTTATCATCAATTGATCCTGTGAAAGTATAAATTCTGTTTTGTCGAATTTTGTTCCTGAGAAGTAACTTGGCTTTTTGAAGAGGAATCAGGAGACAAGGTATATGAAGTATCGAAGTGTCTTTGGACCAACTTGTTGGCTTGTTCATTGACACGTATATTGCAATAGGAAAGAATCTACTGAAGGAAAACCTACTTTTCATTGCTAAGCATTGAGTCAATAATTTGCTTACTTTTAAATTCAAATTTTGATGGATAAGGATGGTAATCAAAAATGGTTTTAATTGCAGACCGAAAATTTATAAAGATGACAATATTTTGTTTAAGGATAATAGCAGTAGCATTAAGAACCATAAATGTTGCAAAAATTTCACCATTAAAATTGTCTGATAAGGCACTAAAAGGTTTTTTGAGACTGAAGAAATCAAAGGAGTAGGGCAGCCGCACCAAAGAAAGCCATGTCAAATCCATCAGCATATACACGTAACCAAGTCTTGAACTGGATATCGCTCATAAATAGTAGCCAGAGTGAAAGACCTCAACCTATTTTGAAAGGAATTTTGCTTACTTGCAAGCTGAATTAAGCTCAGTTGAACAATAGCAAAACTCATTACTTGGGAAGAGAAGCAGCTTAAAGGCCGGAAGTCTGAAATTAGAAACATTAAAAATACTAGAAAGTCTCTGTCCCTAAAACAAAAACAAATGTTGAGTTTTGAGTCTCATAGAAGAGGATACATAGTCAAGCCAGAAATGCTCCTTTCTCATTAAGGACTCACCAAGAGAAAGGTTTGGTTTGTTTGTCGCTCAATGGTCATTTTTTGCACACGAGGGCTAATTAGACCGAGAGCTATGGTTTGAAGTGGATTCTGAACTACTACAAACATCCATACCCAAGGTGAGATTCGAACCCACGAACTGTTGAACCAAAGGCAAGAGCGCTAACCATTCGGCTGCCAGCTCAACACCAAGAGAAAGGACAGAGAAATATAAGATGTAAACATGGAAGCTAAAACACTTTGAAAAGATCCTCACTTAACATCAGCAAATCATTTAAACAGACCAAATTTACTTGTTATATTTTCAACCACTTTGGCTATATTTCAATTAATATAGTTTTTTCATAAAAAAAATCAATCTTATTATAGATAATTTAATTTTAAAAGATCATGAATATACATACACATCTATATGAGTGAGAGCATGCATTCTTTTAAAATTTGATAAAAAAAATATATTATAAATTAATATTTAAATACAATTGCAGCAACTATCTTAAATTTTAATGTTTGCAATGATTGTTACTAAGTTTTCCATCACTGACTTATAAAAAACCATTAGCTTTTTGATAAATCCAGAAATATTTATATTTTATATTTATAATTATTGTAAAATTATGTCAAATATAAAAAAGTTAATTTTAATCAAATTTTTCCCATAAAAAATATTGAAAACATTATCAAAATATTTTACTCAATTCTTGTATGAAATATAATTCTATTTTGAACAATATAAGCTTTCTTAGGAAAAAGGGATCAGCAATTGGAAAAATGAAGTTTCTTAGGCTAGAATTGAACTTTCATAGGCTAATGCAGAATTAGCGAACACATGCTCTTTTAGTGGAAAAAGTAGAGTGATTTGTGTTGTATTTTCAATTCTTCAATTTCTATTGAAAGTTGAAAAAAAAATCTTAGTATTAGACAATCTCAGAATGAAATTTGTAACTCAATTTATGATTATAGGCAAGTTGCAACTAATGACAAGGCTGCTGCATAATTCTTAAGTCATTATTTATGCTTTTATTACTTCCCTTTGCAAGTAAGCTAGTTATTTTAAAATAAAAAATAATATTAGAGAGCAAGACCAGGCAAGCTGCTCATGATTACTATAAAATAAGAATGGATAGTTTTTTTTTTATTTTTATAGAGCTTCTTTACTGGAAGGAATGCATAAAGATACAGGAAAACCTTTGCCCTGGAAGTAGAGTTTGTTAAACTTTTAATATTTCCTGAAAACTTAGTAAGTTCCTAATGACTGCAAATTTGCTCTCATTATACCAATTAAAAAATAAACTAAGCCATCTGAGTTGCCAGATAATTTTCCCTTGCAAAATTATAAGGATTTTTTTTTTAACTCAAACTAATTTTATTTGGAGTCTAATGGTTTTTAATTCAGGAGTGCTCTATTTTTTTATTAGATTTCACACTTTGATCAGGAATCAGAAACTAAAATTTGACAGCCATTAACTAATTTGACTACAATAAATTGAAACCCAATCATATAAAACTTTTAAATTTTGTTAAGAATAAACACATTTGATTGAAACTAGAAGAATTAATTGTTCCCAAATCATTCAAAACTAATGGAAAAACATTTGCTTTCAAAGAAGAATTTTTTAATGGGCCAATCAATTTTGTTATATAACTTTTACTGATCCTTTCCCAGATTACCAAATCCTTACCACAGAAATTCTTGCTAAATTTACTGATTTTCTCAATGTTTTTGTCAGATATAGAAGCAATCATTTCTCAGAGGTGCAAAATCAAACTGTCTGATGGTGGCTATTATAAAAAATTCAGGTCCAACTATTCTGCTGATCGAAAGTTGTGATTTTCTTTACTTTTTTTCCCCTTTTTGTTTTGTGTTCCTATTTGTTGTGCATGAGAAAAGACAAGAAGAAATAGAGAGAACAATGACTCCAAACAGAAACAGGAGACTATGTTGCTTTGTTTTTCGAAACAGGGTTCCATTACAGGCAAAAAGTCAGACTTTTCCCCCAATTTTGCATCTAAGCTTTATTCACAATTTGAACTTGAGCCCACTTAGTGAGAACCTAGGGTCTTAACCACGTAATGAACTAAATAAATGATAAACTGAAATAAACATTTTTGAATGTGATATACATAAGAGGAATTATTAAATTACTTTCATAAGTAATTATGTTTCTCAAAACCATACATATGCATTTCATTACTTGACTTCTTATCAAAGGGTTAAAAAAATTAAAGCACCATTTTTTCTTTAGCATATTAAATAGGTTTAACTAATATAATTGTTGAATACATTTTAAAACTTAAATACTACTTATATATCCATTTTTGCAAGGGTTTTGCCTCTTATACCAAAAAAAATAGATTTGCCAGATATTAGGAGATTGCATTGAAAACGCTGAGCAATATTTTCAGAGACAGCAGCATAAATGAATAAGGGAATTTCGGTAATGGTTTGATTGACATAGTTCTATTTAACAGATATAAAGCTGGTCCCATATAGATAGAACTTTGATTCTTGCTCTGGATCTACTGAAAACTCTATTCTCATTATGATACATATTTTCAACAAGTCTCTTGTTGTCTTACAGATAAGAAACTATCTAATATCCTGATTAAGAAAACTAGTGAAACTTTTGAGCTATAGTCTTCTGATATTTTTGGAAATTTGCTCATTGCTACTTCTAAAATTGATTCTTTTTTGCATTTTCCACCAGCTCATGAATAATAAAGTAGTAAACTAGGAGGTGCTATTTCTATTAAGGCTTGTAGAGTCTTGAAAATCCCTTTGTCAAGGTTAACTGGACCCTTGAAATATCTTAAATTTGTTATAGAAAATAAAACCTTCCTTAACTGTAAGAAGTGTAAGAGCACCACAGAGATTTTAATAGCTATACTATTGTTTTCAGCGTAATTGGTTTGTTTGTCACTCAACAATAATTTTTTACACATGATGGCTAATTAGACTACAATCTACAATTTAAATGAATTTTTAACCATTATAAACATCCATGGTCACAATGAGATTCAAATCCACAAACTGTTGAACTTAAGGGAATATTCTGCTGCAAGTTTGGCTATTTTAAATTTGATGAATTAGTTAAATTTAAGTTATGGAATTAAATTGTTTCATACCAACTAAAAGCACATTACATAAAAACTCAAATATAATTTTTTATACTTATATACACATTCATATATAAATATTATAAGAAAATTTTTAAACTTACAAATCTAAATAATTTCAAATACAATGACGTTAATACTTAAATAAGTTAACACATACTAAAAAATGCAAAAGAAAAAGATCAGAATCAAATCATTGAAAAATAATTTCAAATTTATACTAACAGTAATATGATACAATGCACGCTCCAAAATAATAGGTGAATCTGGTGGATCATTATGCTTTTTCATGGAGTATTCAGTTTCTTTTTTATTTTCTATCATTTCAAACTTATTTATACCCTCCATACAAGCTGGATCCAAGCCATCTCCTCCATAAACAAACTGCACAACTTCACCAACAGAGTTTCTAACACTCATGTCATAATGTAAACACAAATCTTCTAATGACTATGAAAGAAAATATATTAAATCCTTAATAATTTATAATGAAATTATACATTTATTTATAATCTTAAATGTTAAATACATATCATAAAAATCATATCATAAAAATTGTAACCATTCTAAAATAAATATGACCCAAGACTACAACATAAAACCTAAATCAAACATAACATATTTTAATGTTTTTTTTATAAAAACTATTATTTACTGCAAAAATCAAATTAACAAAATTTTAGAACTAATCTTTTACTAAAATAGTTACTTTTTTAAAACAAGTTTATATTTTTCCACAAAATAAAAATAATAAGCACATCAACAAACACATAAGTTTTTCTTTAAATATAAGCAAAATTTATTTTAATATGACAAATGAAAATCAAATACAGAAAAAAAATATTTTTACCTCTTGACAAAAATAAACTTTTATATTATATTTTCTTATTTGCATGATATAATTCATTGATAATTATTAATAAGGATCACATTTGGCCTTCCACAATCAATATAAATAAATTGAACACAATTTTGCATATCATATCCCATTTTTCATTTACTTTTTAAATTAAAACAATCTAAAAGTAAAATTAAGGTTTAAAGCCTTAGAAATATAGCATTGATTAAAAACCAGTGTCCACAGTAAATACTGATTTATTTCTAAAAAATATACTTTAAGAATGGATTTAAAAAAAAAATTACAAATTCTGTGTCAAAGGAGCATTTTCTGATTAAAAAGTGTTAATTATCAAATTGTAAATTAATAAAAATTTAAAAAATTTAAGCTGTTAAAATAAGCAAAAAATATTTGCATTTAAATAATCAATTTAAGTTGTCATTCCTTGTATTTGCCCTGTCATTGGAAATAAATTTAAAAAAATCAATTTAAATTATTTACCTGACAGGAATTTTGCTTAGTGGCTAAATGGAAACATTTTAAATCGATGAAAAACCTTTTGAAAACACTTTTACACCAATTAGTTATTTTTACCTTTCATATTTATTTTTTAGGTAATGTTTCCGTTTTGTGTAAAATGAATCAAAGTCTTAAGAAAATGGCAATAAAATCATTATATTACATAATATAAATTATTGAGCACTTTATAATGGTATATTCAGGTGAAGAATATTATTTTACATTGAAAATTTTTACCGGATATATTTTAAGCCTACAAAGTGCACTCAAGAAATAAACAGAGTATGAAAATCGTAAATATAACACTGTTCTTGAAAATTAAAGTTTTTTCAAAGCACAGAAAATAATAAACCAAAACATGTTAGATAACAAAGTAAAAATCAGGGCGAAGAATTTTTAATCATCAAAAAAAGTGGTTCCATTATTGTTATATAAACTAAATTGGTTATTATAAGGTGTCATTGAATTTTATGTAAACAATCACTGAAAAGGTAGTTATGCCAACATATTTCACATATTTCACACTAGAACAATATATTCAATGGGCAAGAAATGGTATTTAAAAGTACAACTATCAATCTGACTATCACAATCAAGTGATAACTGTGCGATGTGACAAATTCCATTTTCCTTCATCAGATTGAATAAACAAACAAAACTAGCATATATGATTTGCATAACTTTCTTCTTTTGTTTATGATATGATGAAAAATGAATCAATTTTTTTTAATTTTATGATGACCTAAATATTGAATATTTTTTTTTTACAGAAGTACTAACATTTTAAAATTGATGTCCTTACCCTGATTTATAAAAAAAGGCATCACTGCACATGGCTATCAATAATTTTTTTGTCATTAAATAGAGAATATATGCATTCATGCAATATTATTCTAATTGGTATCAAATAATCTGCTCGTATTCCACAAATTATTATATATATTTAGGATTTGATATATATAATACATTGTGCTATTCTTAATGATTATCAAATAACATAAAAGAATAAAATGTGTACACACATAGTGGAATATTATGAATAATTGATGATTATTACTAAATGTTAAAAATATATGTATACAAATAATTAAAAAAAATATATATACTTTGATTAGACGGCGTTGCATATAACCTGTGTCAGCAGTCTTCACAGCAGTATCCACTAAACCTAAGAGAAAAGTAAACATTTAAGTGAACATATATTAATTTTATTTTTATGAATAAAAATTGACAAAAAGAAAAATTCACAGATAATGCTTACCTTCTCTCCCAGCCATCATATGAAAAATAAATTCAGTAGGAGTCATGCCTGTATAAAAACTGTTTTGAACAAATCCTTTTGCTTCTGCAGTTTTACCTAAAAATTCATGTACCATATTTAAAACATCTAATAATCTCTGATTTTGTTTCAAATGAAATGCTAAATAACTGCTTTAATATTGAAATATGATGTTATTGATTGAAGTACTAAAAATTAGCTTATTTATATAAAATGCAGGCTTGAAAAAATAATATCTAATTATATATTAATGAGAAATTTGTTATAATTTCCTTCTTTATTTTATTCACAACCTTTTAGTAAGCATTTAAATTTGTTAATAATTAAGAGCAAACAAACTAAATCCCTAAAAACAATTTTTTTATGTGAAACCAAATGTAAAATTTATTCAAACATAAAACTGATTAATATAAAAATCCAGAAAAAAAATATGCATGCTAATATATATAAGCAAAATAACCATGATTTAAAAATCATAACTGTTCACTCTGAAAACTGGTCATTAAATTGGAAAATGAAATTTTAGACTTACATGCAGTGTAACTGATGAATTCAAGCAGTTATTTCAATAAAATTTGATAAAGTTCAAGATAAGAAAAGAAATATAAATTACTTTTAAAATGTTGACAGAATATTAAGTTTGTCATTTTGATTAAAATTTTTGTTTCTAAGCAACAGTGCTCACTTGCTTACAAGTTCACCTAGTTCCTTTAACTAGGTTAAAGACAATTTTTTTTCATCATAGAATTAAATTTAGCCAGTTTTTCCAAAATTTATTGGTAAGTTGGCAAAATTAGATAAAAATATTTTACACTGAAATTGTTAATTTACTACACACATATTTTCCTAAATAAAATTAAAAATTCTATTTTGTATAATCTGGGCCACTCTGCCAAAAGTAAATTTATCTGAAATGACATGTGCGTACATAATAGCTTTCGTCAATTTAAAAGAAGAATAGTTCATATTTTGTTAGATACATGAAGAAATCTGAAAATTATCAAATATTTTTACAAATTTGGGAACCAAATTTTCAAATTTTTAAAAAAATTCACTAACTTTGGCAAAAGCTAACTACTATTGGATGCATTTAGTATACTTAGTAATATAGTTTTATTGACTGACACAATCTTAAAAAATATATGAAATAAAATGGGCAGTTTCTGTTGTAGCACATTTTGATGTTCTAAAATATTCATTTTAAATCAGATAATGGCATATAAAAACTAAGTGCCTAGCTTGATTAAAAAAGTATTGATTTTCTTTTTTTTTTAAATCTTGCTTCACTAAGAATAAACAAACGTTTTATCACTTTAAATTTATTCATAAAATGCATCAAGGTTATTAAAATTTACAATGAAAAAAATCTGTAATTTTGAACAAAATAATTTTTTAAATAAAATTATTAAAATAATTACTTTCAGCATCAAAATGTGGTAAAGATCTTCTATCAAAACCATCAGAAACCCTATGGCCATTAATAGACTGTTGTCCAACACAAGCAACCATTTGACTGATATTAATGTTTGATCCTGGAAAAAGATACAAGAGATTTATCAAAGATCTGGAAAATATATTTGACAGAAACTAATTCAATAAACAAAGAGCTTAACTTGGTTATATAGATTAAAATGGCTAATCATGTTATAAAATATTAAATAAAAAGATAAATACTAAGGCATGTCAAATAAACCATTATATATATATATATATATATATATATATATATATATATATATATATATATATATATATATTATATATATATATATATATATATTATATATATATATATATATATATATATATATATATATATATATATATATAAACGATGCAGTACCTTTTGATCCACACTGAGCCATTATCAATGGACTGCATCCCTTGTGAAGTTCTTTCAAACAAATTTGAAAAGCACGCTCTCTAAGTGAAGATAATTCACACATAATTTTACTCTAGAAAGTAAAAAAAATAATGTTAGTGAATATAGTTGATCACATAATAAAATGCAAAAGGTATTAAAATATGATATATGAAGAAATATATATAATATTTAGTAACATTAACCTCTAATGTTTCTTCTTCATCACAACCAGGTAGGGTTGCCAGCTGCCCTTTAGCTAAACTTTCAATATATTCTTCACATTTTGAATAGCTATTAAAAACATTTAAAATTTAATTCATGAGATGTTAAATTAAATCAATAAGTATACGTAGAAAATATATAGGCTTAGTCAATCTAGCCAATTATAGACAAAATAAATAACAACCCTGTTGACTCATACAACTCAGCAGTAAAAAATGACAATATTCTTTTAATTTTTCAAACTTTCATCATATTAAAAGAATCCATTGCTGTTTAAAAGTGTAAATAATCTACTGATAAGAAAGAATGTAAAATAAATAGCATGGGTGATTAAACTTCTACATAATTTCTTAATGAATGTAATATTTTGTGATTTGATAATTTTTACATAGTTTAGCATATTGTTACTTTCCAAAATTCAGTATCTTCTTTAATGTTACCTTATGCACACTTCTTGACACATAAGATAAAATGCACAATTTATAAACTGAAATTCCTTGTCAATAGCAAAATGTTTAAGTGACACTTTATTTAATAAATTTTAGGAGATTATTTTATATTCATGTAAATATTGGTTCTGTTTTTGAATATAAGAATCAAAATCCTCATCTGATCAACAATCTAATTTTATTTGGTTTACAAAATGCAAAACTTTTTGACTTTTGACAAAAATTTTGAATTTTCTTTTAAACTATTTTATGGGCTAATTTTGGTAAAAAAATTTTCAAATTACTGTTTACATTAAACCTACACTACAAAGCAGAATTTTAACTTTTTTTTTACACAATATGCTGTTTGGTTTAGGCGATGATTAAATCTAAGAATTCCAGACATCAAATCTGCACCAAAGAAACTGGCCTTTATGCATTTTAACATCTATAAAAGAAATTTCTCTTCACTAGATTTGAAACATGATATATATTTCAGTTTTTCCTTTTATTTCCACCACACTCAAATATTTAGTCATTTTCCTTTAAAATTTTATAACAAGTTCACCTATTTGTGAAAAATTCAATTAAAAACTCCCCTTTAAAGTTTGTTCACACTGTTCCTATTGGGGGCGGAGGGAACATACTTTTATCAAATTAATCAAAACCTTTGCATTTTCTTATTAATTCTCAATTTTTATTTGAAAAACTTAACAGAATTTAATTCATATTCTTAGATTATTACTTTTAGAAATAATCAAACTTATTTTACTATGTTCATACCATCATAATTACCCTTCTTGAGTTAATTACTCATTTGATAGATATCACAATATGCATCGGATGAAAATTGGGTAAATTAAGATTAAAAAAATTTATGAAAAACCAATTTAAATTAAAATTTAGACACTGAACCAGTAATAGTAGAAGTTGCACTTAAAATTGTATACAAACCTATTACATGATATTTTCAGTGACAGTGAATGTAAGATAAAAATAATTAAATTAATTTTAACTTTTCCCTGATAACAATATTATTAATTCTAAATATTGATATTATTGTAAAATAAAATTTTTAGCATAAAAGTTCTCACTGAAAAGCCTCTACAACTTCTAAAATCTTATGTAATTCTCAAAAAGATTTGCTACAATTTTATTAACTCCAAAACATAAAGATAAATTTTAAATAATTTGTGTAATTCCATAAAAAAGAACATGGTATTGATCAAAATCCATACTTGGCATTTAAATAATTCCTTAGAGCATCGTTCAGTAAAAAATTTTTTTATTTTATAACTAAAACTTTGATGCAATTCATATTAAAACTCAGCAATAAGGACTTAAAATACCTTTTGATATTCAAAATTAATTTCATTAGATCATTTTATAAAAAGGGTAAAATTTGTCTTTGTAGTTTTTCTTCAAATATTTTGACTGACTTCTTTTAAAAAAATGACTTCATATTCCCAGTATAATAAGTTTACTTTTGTTTTTCAAAACATTTTATTAAATTATGTAACCAAGCTTAAAATGAATGATAAAATATAGCCAATATAGTTAGTATTCAGTAAAAAGTGATGAATTAATATATATCACTGCTACCAAATTTACACTTTACAGAATTGATATTCCTGAATTAAATGCAAATTATGTAACAATTAATAAAATTCTAAGAAATATAATTAAACAAATATATTTATATACTCTTACAGAGAAATATATTTAGAGAAACATGGATATAAGTTTTTACAATAAATGCTTAAATGTTTTTGCTACAAAAACTTTAAAGTACTCATTAAGTTTTAATTTTATAAATTTAAATTTTAGAAAACTAATTACTGGAGCTAGATTAAAGCTCTGCAGACATTTACAATTTCAAAAACTTAAATATTTATTTAAAAAATTTATAAATATCTTATCTTATTATCTAACTTTTCTGTTTTAAGTTTTAAAGCATTAAGAAAACATTTTTTTCACTTAATATTATGTTTCTATTTTTATATACAATAAAATATCCCATTTAAGTAGAATATATCACAAAGTCTATAGTTGAAAAAGTACAATAATAAATTATTAACATTGTTATAATTACCCTTCTTGAGTTAATTCCATTTTTTCTCTTAAAAGAGCTTCCCCTGGAGTAACATCGTTAATGCTAATTGAAAATCCTCGATTAGCTAAAAAATGAAAATATTTAAAAATTAATTTTATGACAATCAGTTATCAACAATAATAACACAAAACTTTGTTTCATCATTGCTTTGAACTTAAATTCAAATTAAAAGAAAATTTGACTCTTCATAAGACTTTATAAGCAATTAAAATAAATTTTTTGCTAATTAGATGTTAGAATTCTTTTTAAAAAGCACACACTTATATTTCATACATGTAAAAGAAAAGCAAGAATAAGTTTCTTATATATATATATATATATATATATATATATATATATATATATATATATATATATATATATATATATATATATTATAAACTTACCAAGAAAAAAAGATGACAAGCGAGCAAGCTTCAGCATGGCATTTGCAGCATGAGTCTTTCCATAATCTCGAAGCAGTGTATAAAATATTGTACTCTTTGATCCAGAACCAAGAGTTTGCTTTGTCATAGTACCAGACAACAATTCACCATTCCTGATATTTACAACTAAAAAAATAAATAATCATTTCAAGAAAGAAACTAAAAACTTAATATACAACCTATGAATTGTAAATTTGACTAGCAATTTTGACTTGTAAATTTGAAACAATTATGAGCTGTAAATTTAAAATGAATATAAATTAAGAATAATATAAAATTTAACAAATGTTTATAATATTATTCTAAGCAGTAATTAAGAACCATACACATCTGTATTTAGGCACAAAATATTTTATTTAAAGTATATGCTTTTATACTATCTGTTCTAATTGACTGCATATTTTTTTGATTATTAGCTTTACAGAACCAATAAAAATAATGGAAATTAGTTTACATAAAACAGCTTATTAATATTAATAACTGAACAGTAATAAGATAAACGAATATCTAAGAAGCAGGAAACTTTAAATAAATTTAAAAGAAAATTCTTAATTTTTAATTTTTTATTTTTTATTTATTTTTTTAATGTTAAGACCACAGGCAATTACTTAATTTATCTAAATTTGTACGATATTTAAATTGATAGTACACATGTTAGTTAACCTTTAATATGATTTTTTATTTCATTAAATTAAACAAACGAGTTTAAAATAAATATATAGATAGATTTTTTAAATAAAAAGATGTGAACAAACACTAAACTATTATACAGATACATTAAATGCAATGGTAAGGTTTAAAAAAAATAACATTCGCTAAAATACTTGTGTCTAGAAACTAGTTGGGAGAAAGTAAGACATAATTTGTAGATAGTATGTATTTATCTTTTATGTCATTCAGTCCTCCTATTACATTAAACACTAAATTCATAAATAAAAAATGCAAAGCTCCTAGTATAAAACTAGGAAAGATTATTTAACTTTATTTATGAATGTAATATTGTAAAGGGAAATGAAATTATAAACAATGAAAAATTTCCACCAAAGACTAATTTAAAAAAAGCTTAAGTATTTTTTTTTAATATTACTGGTGATTTGTAATAGATTATAAATTTAATTTTTAACTATATTATTTTAGGTTGGAAACTCTTGAATAATAATGACAAAACATTAATGTAATTTAATATAGAAACTATAAAAATTAATATTTACAATTATCATTTGGATCTAATTCTTCACTAGCTGTATAAGGAGATTTTGATTTTCCTTTGGCAGCTTTTCTCAAATTAATCACAGCATCCCAAGATTTATTGGGTTTCAGAATCATGCTGAAAACTTGCTTCCCAGTCCACAAAGTGCAAGGCTATCAAAACAAATACAGTAAATGTGATTAAATATAATAGTTATCTATATAATTATTAAGGGCTACAAAATGATTACAGCAATAAAAACCCTTTTAAGTAAACACATTTTAAACTTTATCACATTTAAAAAAATCTCTTATTTTACTTAATTGAATAATATTTAACATAAAATAAATAAAAATATTTCAAATTGCAAACAAATTACAGTTTCTTGTTTCAAACAAACATTACAATTTTAAACAAAAAAAATTAAGTTATATGACAAAAAATACATGAAATGCATACATTATCCCACTTAGAGATGTAATTAAATTCATTATACAGTAGTAAGTATCCATATAATTGCAACAATATTATTATTTGACATTTTTAGCATCTAATATGAAACTTTTCAATGAAGTGATTACCAAAAATTTTACTTACTTTGATTAGAGCGGGAGGAGGTAACTCAACTGACATAAGTAAATCTTCATTAGAAAGTACACTTGTAATTATTTGTTGAGCTTCTGATTTAGTTAGAAATGTATCTTTGCTTGTTAACAAATATGCACCTATAAAAATTAAAGGATATTATTTCTCTAAAGAAAAAAAATTAAGTTTTTCCACAATTAAAATTTAACACTTATTAAATATAAAAGGAATGTGTTTATACATTAAGTATCAAATATTTTGTCACGTTTTATATCACACGGATTTTATAAAAAGTACGAATTTTGCAGGGATATTTAAACAAAATCAATGAAAAAAGATTTTTTTAAAGTGTTTGTATTTTATACACCTAATTGTCCCCTTTGTTTACATGTGGAGACAAGAGATTTTGATCACCAGTGTAAGCCATTCTGTCACTGTCACTACCATTTTAAAACTGACAACTGAATTAACAGATATGAATTATATTGGGATGCACATAGAGACTTAGTTTTTTAAATGTATCTCAATGAAGTAAAAAAGTATGTATATAAGACTTTACTCTATGTTTACAAAATTGTCATTATCACTGATGCCAAATTAGTTAATAAATAGAATTTTTTTTCTTACACAAGATTTACTTTTTTTATAACAAAAAGGGATTAATTAATTTTTTAATGTTAAATGTACAGCACTTATTAAACCATTAATAGTTAAATAAAGAAACTAGTAATTTAATTAGTACATTAAATATCTTAGCAAGCATAAAAAAATCTCATTCATTACCAAAATCATCACACCAAAATGTAAATAAAAGCAAATTATATATAATATAGATTAACAAAGAAATAAAATTGTTTATAAAATTAATATATATATATATATATATATATATATAATTTTATTTCTTTGCTCCTGAGATAATAGTTTAAAAAAATTTAATAATATAATAAGTAAATTTAAAATTTAGGAAAATTTTACAAACATGTAGCAAAAAAGTTTAACAAAAAAGAAAAAGGAAAAAATTAATAATCCTTCAGTAAAAAAATAAAAATCTAACTGTTTAGTGCTCAATAATTACCCTCTTTGCTTAATATTTTTAGATGTTCAACTATCAAAATCTAAGTTTAATGAAAATTTAGAAATTTAATACTTTTAAAAAATTATTATATATGAAATAATGATTTAATTTCTCACAGAATTCACAAAAATAATCTTCAAGTTTCAATGATTTTTGGTAATTATTTAAAAAAATCATAAAGTATATTATAGAATCCATTTTTTAAAATATATAATACACAATTTAATATATATTTTTTTAATAAGAAATATGTTTTAATATTTCATACATGGAAAATTATTTTATATAGCACATGCTAATATAATAAAAGTGAAATAAATATTTTAAGAATTAATTTTTATAATAATTTATTTAATAAAATAAAAACTTATGCTTTATTCCATAATTTAAAAATGAATTTAAACATTCTTCAAAAGATCATAAACAGATTCATCGATAAAATCATCTTCTCCATAATCTATTAAAATTTTGTTTAGATATACATATGAATCGTGTCATTACTTGCCATATATAATTGAGTAGTATAACTACTTGGCAACAACAAGAAATAATATTTATCTGAGTTTTTATGCTATTTAAGCATAATGAAGTACCGTATTTAATGCAAATCTAATGCGCATCCACATTTTAAAACTTTAAATAAAAAAAATTGTCAGCGAATGTAATGCGCATCAATGGTATGGGGAATTTATTGAATTTTATTTTATACAATTATTATATATTTGTAAATAAACTATCAATCAATGCTATAATAATTTTATTTAAATTTAGATACCACATTTTGGTACTTACGTATCTAATTTTGTTCCAAAACTTAAATAGAATTAGCGCGTAACCTATAATTTGAAATTTTTTTTTACATTTGAAAAATTTACTTATAATTCTAAAAAGTAATTTTCTAATTATAGGAAATAATTTTTTATTTTCGACCTGCTTAAAAAGTTGTGGTGATGCTAATACGTAAGTACCCATATTTTATAAAACAATGGATTGATACATATAAAGTAGCAGAACATAGAATTAACCTATTATTGGGCTATTGTTACCTGAAACAATCATTGTTAATTGCCACAACCGTATATACGGTACCTATCGTAAAATATTAACATGAAATAAATCGTAACATTTTTATCTAGCTAAGAGTTTCTACAATCAGTGATGAATAGTAAACAACTTTATTCACTTATATTTTCATCACTGGAATCCTCGCACCTCTCTTCGTCAGAAGCAGATTCATTTCTTCTTTCTTCATCATCATCGTCATCCTCGGCATTCCAGAGCACTTCATCTTCACTGCCATGCAATGAATTTGAAATGCAGCAATTCTTGAAAGATTTCATAATCATTGGTGTTTTGATGCTTTCTCAGGCAGCAGAAACCCAGTGTGCAACAATGTGCGGTCCAGCACACTTAATTTTTCTTGTCGGGACCAATTCACGGTTTGGCTCACCAAACCACTTTTCGTACTGCACCTGAGCGTTCCCCTTAAAAGTTTTATTTATACTAACGTCCAGGTGTTGTAACACAGACGTCATCCCTCCAGGATTGCTAATAAGATCACTGCCTAAGCTGTGCATCTTCTTTTTTACTTCGTGGTTGATATGACCACGAAATACGTCCAAAGCATTGATGGTGGATTGGAGAGTCCACTGGGACGGCTTTCCTATACATTTCGGAGTCAATCAAGAATTAATGATTCCTTCATCCACCCCTTCTCTTGATTTTGAGTCAGGACATCATCTGGGAACAGTTTTTCATTGTTAGGGGTTTTATTAGACGTTTTCTGTTTGAAGAATAAGAAAGGGGGAAGTTGCACCCGTCTGTTGAACTCTCTACTTGCCTTTTTATTGCCATTTTTTTCAGCATAATGAATTAATTTATGTTTGAAAGTAGCGTTATATGACATTCTTCTTTGTTTGCCCTCCATTTCGTAACAATGTACTCTGCAGTTTGTATCCTCTATGCAATAATGTGTCGATGATAAATGTACATATGTAGTCGAGAAATACAGTAATCCATTGTAACGATTTAAATTTGGTTGACGTCATCGGCGAACTGCTGACCTTGCACTCGAATCTAATGCGCACCCCAATTTTGAATACTACATTTGGCCAAAAACCATGCGCACTAGATTCGCTTAATACAGTACTTGTAATGATGGAATGTATTAACAGTGAAATGTATGTTTTAAGTCAATGTATCAAAAATAATAAACACATTAAAAAAAACATAGAGATGTTTATCAAAATAATGGTAACATTTGTAAATAAAAGTGACAGTTGTTAATGCGCTTCATAAGCATTATTTTACTAGCAGTTAAGCTAGTAAAATAGCTACCAGTTTTTTTATAAATAAAAGTTTATATATTCTGGTAGTATGCCTGGGATAGATTTTATTAAACTCCAGTAATTCTTGAAATTTTTTTAAAAGCATAAAATGTTAGATCTTTTAGATTTTTCAAAGAGGCCATTCAGCTGGAGTAAGTGTGACTAAAATACCTAACTTTACACAGTACCTCTAGAAATACCTAAACTTTCAGGTATTTCTAGAGGTACTGTGTCTGAAGTCATGACACACACAGCCCAGTAAGGCAAGCTTGGCAAAGCAAAACAATGAATGGAAAGAGAAGCTTGGTGAAAAAGATCAACAAGAAATGAATAATCTAAATGAATAAGTTATATCTAAAAGTGAACAACTGCAGCAAAATTGACCACAAAGCTCAATCTGCATCTAGGTTCTCCAACGTCAATGATTACATTTAAAAGGCACCTTCATAAATAGAACACTAGTGGTAGAGCAGCAATTCCCAAATCACTTTTCCCAGGTGTTATAGCCAATCATCATCTACAGTGGTGTCCAACTTACAAAAACTGGTCGATTGATAAGTGCATGAAAGCAATGTGGTCTGATGAATCCTCTTTCATATTTTTGATCATAATTTTGGATCAGTCATTTCATTTTCATAATTTTCACTTTTATAATTTTGGATCAGTCATAATGCGGTAGCCATGTTATAGTTTTCTGTAAGATCAATTGTAACCCAGAAAGGAAATATCACCAAGAAATATAGAGAAATTTTAACTGATGTAATCCATATCAGAATGCTAACTTTATTTCCTACATTCTAAGTATAATGCACCTATCCATGCAGTGGAACTTGTCCAATCATGATTTGATGAAAATGAAGATGAAGTTAAATATCTACTTTAGCCTACACAATAATTTCTAACCAAGTCTATGCTATATTACATTCCAATATCAGTTTTGATTGGAAGGCCAATCTAAGCTGTATTACATGTCAAAAGTGGTTTTACACCATACAAAGGATTCTTTGTAAATCCAAAATAATTCCACGATTTTGATAACTATCTGCAAATATACATAAATTTTTGTCTCATAACAAAAATATTTATATTCTTAAATATGAAATACTTCTGGCTTAAGTACGATTATATTTCAATATTAAGTGGCATCATGCATTTATTTTGTCTAAGTTATGCATGACAAATCGAACTTGTCATCTAAACTAAGACAAAAAATTAAATATGCTGTATATTTATATATTATTCTAAACATATATATATATATTTCCCTACATAGTAATTTATATCTTTTCGAAGCCCAAAGTTTTTCAAATAAATTTACAAGCTGGCTCTGACACTGTGCAGTGTACTAGCAATTCACCTTCTGCCTTGTAAATTGGCTTCTGGAAGGACTTTTCATAGATAGTGGGTCGTATTCACATGTTAAAAAAAAGCAAACCTAAAAAATTCCCAAGCATGCACCCCAATGAATATATATGCAGGAGGAAGTAATCTATTTCTTGTTGTTCAACAGTGACTGTGATCGAACATCAGGACTTTATGTTCCAAAAAGCAGTGATCTATCACTAAGCCACAGTAAGAACATTTCAGACACTAATTAAATACTATTTCATTAAAAAATTTTTATGCAATTTATAATCATTAAATTATGCAGTTAGTTTCATCATATTCTGCAATCATTAAACAAGCAATATGTTAAACGTACTAAAACAGCAATATAAAACATCAGCTGTTGCAGTTTATTATGTAATACAAAAGTAAATCAATTCACTAAAAAATAAATTAATGAAATTTTAAATTTATATTTCATTACAATAAATATGATTAACATATTTATGATTTTATATATCAAAATTTATTTTAAAAGTGGAGTCATTTAATAAAAAAATATGATTAAGTAATTACATTAATTACTAAAAACAGTCAACTTTTTATAATTGATTTATTGTTGAGTGATTGTTTGGTATAATGCAAATACTTAAATATTAATTCACATTAAGTATTTAGAAAATGTTTCACATACCAGTTATAAAATCTTGAATAGCTGCAACTAGGGGGTCACCATTACGAGGAGTCACTAAGTTTGATGGTACCTAGGAATTAATTTTATACTTTTTTAAAATAAAGAATGTACAATAACGTACATGCCAATTAAGTACAAAAATGTACAAAGTAATCATACATTTTGGTAGTATTTTTAATTAATGGTAAATATAATTTAATGTTTTCTTTCTTAATTGTTTAATATTTAGTAAAATGGAAGGTGTAATTAATTTTACATTAAATATTAAAGAACAATTGATAGCAATGTATTAATCTAATATTTTTTAGATTTATTTAAAAGATTTTTCAGATTTCAGATCCAATGATAACAAATAAATTCTGAAATCTTGAGAATTTATGTAAAAAGTAAATATTTTCAAGACAATCCTTATTATATAATAATTATCTTTAAACTAAGAAAATTAATTTTCAACATTAAAAGTTTAATAATTATTAATATGAATTAAATACTGCACATTAAAACATGATATAACGATCATAAAAAATGGATGCAAATATAAGTAGACAATCTTTCTTAAAAGCATTTAATTTACAAACTAGTGGCTGGTCTTTGATAAAATCTAACAGATACAGTGGTAATTTTTAATTTCCATTTATGATCTAAAGTTTTGAAAACTTTTATAAACTTGCTTTTTGCATCTTTCACTTGCATTTTTTTAAGTTAAATCATTTAGTTTCTTTTGTTTTTTTCATCTTTCTTATTTTATGGTTAAAAATGTCTTTAATGTTTTATTGAAAAATTGTAAAACATTCAAATTGTGGATAACTGTACTTCTAATAATGAAATTATGGATTTTTTTATAAGCAATTTATAAGGAATTTCTTCCAGTCAACCTAACTCCTGTCTTACAGTCCATACATCATTGTACAATCAGCAGTTTCTAGTGCAAATATTGTAAGATATATTTTCAAAGCTTGATCATGACTTAGAATTACATTATGAAATTGATATTCTAGGTGCAATACATTTGTCAATCAGTGCTAGGAACGATGTTGTAGAAAAGAAGGATATCTAAGCCATTTTGACATGACACTCTAACTGAAGATAGTCAAACATTTACTTGACAACATGAGTGAAGGTGAGTTATTCATCTAAGAACACAAAGAACCTCATTGCTGCTTGAAATTTCATCTCAGGCTTTCTTGAATGTGGTCTCAAATGTAATTTGTAAGTATGATATTGGATGTGATATAATGATTAAGAACATAATAAATGAGAATGAAAAACTTTTAGTTATTAAACAAGAAGGTATTGAGATATCATTGCAATTGTCTTAAAAACAACCAGAAATATGACTAACTAGATTGAAGTGCTAAATGTTTTTCTACATCGAAAAAAATGAAAACTTATGAATAACAAATGCTGTTTTAAAACTTAAAAATTTTAAAAAGATTTATTTTACTCAAAAATCGGACAAATGAAATATTTTTTTCAGTATAAATTATATTTTTCATATACTTCTTTTAGTGTACATACAAAATACTTTTTATGATAGTATTTATAAAAAGATACAGTTTGGCAAAAAATATAATTTAAGACCCAACATTTACTTTTCTATTTTATAATTTTTTACTTTCAATTTTAAGATCTATTTTACCAATTTCTGAGTTCATAAAATTGAGCATCTACTATAGTATAAAACCATAGCAAATAAAATAATTACAACTATATAAGCAGTAACATAATTTAAATATGTGTATAAATTAAAGTAAAAAATTCAGCCGTTTCAATTATTTTGAATCCAATTAAAAATTAAACACTTTTAAGTAATCAATTTTTTTAAACATGATAAATTTAATTTACAAAGACAGGTATAATGTAGTAGTAATAAAAATTTTGATTTAAATTAAAATGATTAGCTTTGTTCACTTTCATGCACACCAGATTTGAAATGATATGAACATTAATATTAAAAATAACTTAGTAATTATAATGGATTTTTGTTATTAAAAATTCCTTTATTTTAAATCTAACTTAAAAGAAAATAAACTCAAGATTCTCCAATTCATTAATGTAAGGCTCATTTATAAAAAATACTATTTTTATACAACACCCTCATCTTACAATAGTTACATATATATATATATATATATATATATATATATATATATATATATATATATATATATATATATATATATATATATATATATATATATAGTTATTTTTGTCATAGATGTATTAAGGACATCAAACAGATCTTTAGCCTTAAAGCTCCTAAGTAATGTTTTCATATGCTCAAAGGTCTTCAATAATAGTACAACTATCAATAAAAAATAGATAACTGATAAGATATAATCTTTATTATTGCTTATTACCTCCTTCATTTGTAATCCAAATTCCTTTATTACATTTTCTTCTAGTAATTTATCATTGAGATCCTATATAATCAGGATTCTTTGACTGGTGGTTGTTAAGAAATTTTTTGGCACTGTGTTTCTTGACAAAGGAATATCCAAAATATTATCACATTTTTATATGTGGCGCCTTGAAAAAAATTCAAGACAAAGTATCCCCACATTTTCAATATGTAACCCTGAATGACACAAGACATTTTTTGGCACAGATGCTTTCTAAGTCAGAACATTATTTCATTGATACAAATTTTTCAATTTTCAGCAAAGATGGTTTATTCAGCAACATGGTTTATTTACAAAGTTGAGATAAATTGTTAGAAAGTACTGCTTTAATTTATTTGAATTATTTCTCTCGTATGATAAATTTTAGAACAGACCACACATTAGAGTTTCTTTTTATTGCTGACTTCTCTCTACAGAAATAAAGTTCATTTACTCTTCTCTGTATTTGCAATATTTCTGCTTATTTCCATGCACATCAGAAATAGATGTATAATCATTATATTACTGTATGCATTTTTAATCCCAATTCTATTCCCTTCTGGGATGCTTTCCTCCAAGTAAAGTTGTCACTTCTGTATGTCATTGGTTTTTGTGAAATATCTGTGACAGAGCAGATAGATTTAAAGAATATGCAAGAGATGGAAATTATTAGAGATGGTACACTGTATCCAGCATGGAGTAAACTAGTTTTAGGTTATTGATTTTGATGTGTTTATTGCTTAATGGTCATATATGGTGACTCTTTTATTGTCTGGTCCAATTAGACTAGGCAAAACAGTTTAAAATAGATTTCAAAACCCATGAACTGTTAAGCTAAAGGCAAAATGGTGACATATAATTGTCAGTTCACATTGATTTTTTTGATGAGTGATATTAAAACTTTTTCTTTTCTTAGCAAAAGACTGGAAGTTGTTTTGTAGCACATATTTAAGGAACACTGGGCCTAACTTTTTATTTTTTTTTTCTGAATCAAAGTAGATCAACAACTCCTACAATACATTTAAATCAAAATGGGAAGAAATGAATGATTTTTTCTCCTAACAGTAAAGATCACAATTTAAATTAACATACTTTCCAATTAAATTATTTTATTAATGTAAAATTAAGATATATTTTAATCAAAAAAAATTAATAGAACATTAATAATTGTTCCATAACAAAAATATCTGAATTGCAAGAATGCATATGATTGTTTTGAAACTTTATAGATTACTTAATTCTTGGCTGAGAACTATTGATATAGAAAATGTATAAGCGAATGAAAAATTATTTTTTGAAAATTCTATGGGAAGTATAACTTTCCTTTGATAAATAAATGAGGGAATTAAAAATTAAGGCTATTCCTTTATTAGAGTGAAATAATAATTTCTTACCCCCATCAGTGTCAAAGCTTCCGCTCGAGCCTCTTCAGTCTGTGGTAAATGGATATTCATTTCATCACCATCAAAATCTGCATTATATGGTGTACAAACACATTCATTAAAACGAAGTGTTCTCGTAGGTACTATTTTAGCCTAAGAAAAAATTGTTTTATTAATAGATAAAAATTATAAGTAATATACAAAATATAATACAAGCATTGGTTACTATAAGATAAACAAACCTTGTGAGCCATAATACTAAGTTTATGCAATGATGGTTGGCGATTAAATAATACAATATCACCATCAAGCATGTGACGTTCAACAATATCACCACACTGAAATAAAAAAAATAATGTATGCATCAAACATGCTAATAAAATCAAGCTGTTAAAAATATTTAATAAATTGAAGAATTTTCACAAATTTTTAATTTAACTTGACTAAAAAACAAATGTAAAATTTTATGGCAAAAATAATGTTAGAAATATTTTCATATTCATATTCATTCTAAGAATTAATTTAAATATAAAGAATTAAAAATGTTTTTTCTTTTTTTGTAAATATAATAAAAGCAAAACAAACCTTTAAATTATCAGCTATTCGCCGTCTATTGGCATAATTTAAATCACTAGAAAAATAAATATTCACATTAATTTCAATACTTTAAAAATACTAAAGAATTAAAATTTTCAATAAAACACAAAATATATTGTATATACATTACCTTTTCATTTTGGAGTCACGCTCAATGTAAAAATTTGCACCAGGATATGTACGCCCACCATTCATAATAAGGGCTTGCAGCTTCTTTTTGTTGTGAGATGTAACCTACAAA
The DNA here is from genome assembly GCA_037975125.1 of Latrodectus hesperus. Classification (NCBI taxonomy): domain Eukaryota; kingdom Metazoa; phylum Arthropoda; class Arachnida; order Araneae; family Theridiidae; genus Latrodectus; species Latrodectus hesperus. Next base: position 68,581,517 of record CM075852.1, read on the forward strand.
ATCAATTAATGTTAATTTGCATAGCATTTTAAAGCTTATAAATTAACCACATAAAGTTAAATTAGTTATTAATTAAAAAATTTACTGATCAACAATACCAATCAACATGCTTGTAATACATTCATAAATTTGGTGCAAATGTTAAAAAATGCAGAACAGTTCCAATAATTAGCATGAAAATTTTTAGAAAAGTTTATAAATAAATATAGTAATAATAGTCAATAAAATTTACTTAAATAAAATCACACAGTAAATTTACATAATGCTTGCTAATAATATGTCTAAAAATTTCAATACATTTGGAAAAAAGGTTTTTCTTAAGAAAATATAGCAGCAGTTCAGAATTCACCATTAATAATTAAAGCAGCCTTTTCAAAAGAAAGTTTTCTTTTTCATGAATTAAATTTCTTTGAAAATATAAATTAAGAATATTTTTATTACATAACAAAAAACATTAATCTTAGTGAACTCTTATTCTAATTTTACAATAGTAAAATTGTAAAAATATTTAAAAATCTTATTATTAAAATGGAAGATCACAAAGCAATATTTCACATATAAAAAAATTCACTTCATTATGTACTCACCATGTCAGGAAATGTCAAAATTTTAGCAACATGAAGAGGAATACCAACCTAGTTTAGAAAATAAATTATTAATAACAGAAATAAAATTAAATATAAAAAAAATAGATTATATTTAACAAAGCAAACTTACTTGATCTATGGGTAAATTTGGGTCTGGAGAAATTACAGTTCTTCCAGTAAATTCAACACGTTTCCCAGACAAATTGCCTCTAAATCGACCATATTTACCTTTTAAGCGCTGAACTATTCCTCTTCCAGCACTTCTTTTTAATGTCTAAAAAATTAGTCAATTGCAATCATAATTATTTTCTTAAGTATATAGTAATTATTAAAGAAAAATAATATTTTTATTTAAAAAAGATACATTTTGATCTATAGTTTCTAACATGGAATTATAATATTTTCTAAAAAATACAATTTTCTTGAAGAAATTAATTATTTTAACAATATTATTAAGCAGAACTTCATTTGATATCATCAAGAAGTAACAATTATACATTAATTGATGGCTAAGAACCAAGGATAAAAAACTTCTTATAATTTGTGTGAAATACAATCAAGAGAATTCATTATGTGAGCTAGAACTGTACCACTCTCTAAATATTTAATATACATTGCTGTGTACTATGTGTTAACATGAATAAACTTTTATTGTAATAATAATATATACATATATAATTTACTGCAATTTATTCAAAATATTTCTTCAAAAAAGATGTTAAGTACTGTATCAGTGACTTAATTTTGAGAAACTTAATTATAGAGCATGAAACATTATAACAATACATAATGCATATTTAAGAATAATCTCAGTGATTCTCTTAACATCTAAGCATTATATGAAATAAAAATATCTTATGAACAAACTTAAATAAAAGTTATAAAATTAGAAAAAATGGTTATGACAAAATTATGTTTTTTGGATAAATTCTTGATTGTTATTCACTTACTTCAGGATCTAAAGTAACTCCTGATAATTCACTATTAATGTGTAATGCAACACATTTTTGCAGATTATCCCAACGTTGCTAAGAAACAGAAAATTATTTTTTATTAGTTTTAACAAAATGTATGACAAAATAAAAGTGCATTGAACATTGTGAAAAAATGAAAAATGATGATTTACATCAGCAATTTTTTTAATGAAGACAGAATTCATACATACCATAAGTAACTTAAATGGTGCATTTGGGCATTTCAACTCATTATTTATTTGAATAATGTTAGCTAATTTTGTGGTCATATCATCTTCATTTCTGAAATTAAAAAGAAAGTTTTTTCATTTTAAACAATCTAAATATTCAAACTAAACAGCAAGTTTTATGTAAATTTAATTTTTTAATTTACTAGACTATTATTTACAAAGCACTATATTTTATCAATTTAAAATCTCTTAGCATTTTCACGATTACAAGAATAGCAAATACATTAAAATGATAAATCTAGATAGTAAAAATGTAAGATTAGTTATCAGAAAAGCAATGAAAATAGCTTATACTTTGAAAATTTCAGCAGTAAGCAGAATAATAAATTAAGCTCCATTAATAACCTATTTACTAAACTATATTTAATGCACAAATTACTAATGTATATTCATCAATCACAATATATTTACACCATGCTGCTTTCAATAATCTAGAAACATGAAAAGTACCTTATAAGTTCTTATTTTTATATAATTCACAGTAAATAAAAATAAAATCTAGAAATTTTTTTAAATGCATGGTCATAAATTCATAAATGAGAAATTTGATAATTATTCTTTTTTTTAGTAAAAATAAAATTGCAAGTTTGATGTTAATGATTTTTAAAATTGTTAACTGAGAATCTTAGTTAAGCAGAATTCTGTTTGAAGTTAAATCTTTATTAAATTCAATTTTAGAAAAAATCATAAAAATATTATCTAATTTAGATAATATTTAAATTTTTTAAAATAATTTTTACTATTAAGAAATTATTACAATAATATTCAGTTACTAATACGTAAAATAAAATAAAAGTGGAAATAAAATTTGGACAAAGTAAATGCTTAAGAGATCTAAAATGTATTTCCATCAATATGGAGATCAGAAATAAGCATCTTAATAAGGAAATCTTAATCCAAAAATGTAGTACAAAAATCATTCAAACTTTAGAAATAAACAATACAAACAATTAAATTTGGCTTGCACAATGCTTTAAAATTTTTTTTTCTAATTGCAAATTCTGGCAAAATGTCGAATAAGACTATTTGTGAGTTTATTTTCATTATAAAAACATTTTACAAAAGCAACAAAAGTCCCATTATCTCAAGAATATTTATCAAAATTTAAAAAGCATTCTAGCCCTATCTAGTAAACGATTGTGCAATGGATTGAGAAATTTGAACACATTGGAAGTATTAGCAACAGCACAAGCAAGAATGTTAGCCAAAAACTTATTGTTTTTAGATCTGAAAATATAGAAAAATAAGATAAGTGTTAACAGGAAATCCGCAAAATTTTATCAGAAAAGAAAACTCAAAGTTAGTATCAAATGAGAAAGATTCCTAAAAATTATCATTAATGAATTGAGCTTTGCCAGTGATGTAGTGATTCAGTTCAACACCACTTTCAATCAGTTGAAAGTTTAATTTAGTAATACTCATTTTCATCTAAATAATTATATCAACAAATAAAATTGGTATACTTGAAGGTCAAAACCTTGCTCATTCTAAAATATATTATTTGATACAACAATTGTGTGTTATTGTCTGGTACAAAATATTGACTCAAAGGAACCACTTTAGTGGATGAAATTATTAATAGTGAATGATACTAGAACATGTTTACCTAGTTTTCTTCCGATTAATGAATAAAATAATGAATTTGATTTGATATGGTTTATACAAGATAGTACTAGATTTCAACACATCTCCAATGTGCTTGCTCTGATGGAAGAGCAATTTCTAAAATTGTGATTGCTTTATGAGGGCTATAGAAGAATGTGGATTATTTGTGACTTTAATCCCTAGACTTTATTCCCTGAGACTAATTTTTGTGTAGAAATCTTCAAGGCAAAGTGTTTTAAAAAAAAATTTCAAAATGGTTTCTGAGCTGAATTTGTGATTTAAAGATAAATTGAAGCCATTAAGGCAACAAATTTTCCTGTACATGCATTACACCAATGAATGTGATTGCAGACATATTGAACATGTGATCTGATAAATTTATAGTTGTTTTCTCTAGCTGAAATAAAACCTATATATTCTCTTTTTTCTTTTTCCTTTCTTTTCTTGGAAAACACAATTTCATTCTACAAGTCACTTTGTATAAATAGCACTTGTTTAAATTTAAAGGAAAAAATATGTCAATAAATTAATATTATGAAAGAACAAAAATCAAGAAAATTTAAAAGTCTGATACTAGCATAATTTCAAGTAAAAAAAATTCTTTATTCCTACTAGCACAATTTCAAATATAAAAAAATTATTCATACATTACAAAAATTACTTCATAATATTTCAAATACAAAATATTAATAGCAAATTTAAATTTTTCATGAAAATTGTAAAAATTATAATTTAAACAACACTGTAAAAAGTAAAAGTTACACAGCAAACATGCTATGCTTGACTTCAGCATTTGAAAATACTTTCCCAGAAATGTAACTACATCAAAATAAAAAATATTCTTTCTTATAAATTTTTTAAAATATTCATACCATTTAAATTCTCAAGGAATTTTTCTTTCACACATTTTCCAATTACTCACTAATTATTTAATCTTTTTTAAAAATTAGAATTTTTATTTAACAAAGAATAAAACATAAACGCTATAAATCCAGCAATCTACAATTCAAAACCGAGCTGAAGATTTAGGGAGAAAGAAAAAAAATGATTATTCTTATTGACAAGACCTTGCAAAAATAATGAAAAATGGAAGATGTAATTAAAAATTTGAAAGAATCCTTTAACTATTAAATAGAAACTGTTAATAGTTAATTTAAAAAAATATTAAAAACGTAAAATATATCAGAATAGTTTTTGATGAAATATTTTAATACATTTAAAACAATAGCATACTGATTAATATTTAAAGCAAAATTTTGAATTATTATATAAATTCTGAATGAGATCAGAAAATAATGCAATTATTTTAAAATTTTCAATACTAAAATTAAAAGCAGCACATCACAAGGCAATAATTTTAAAACTTCAAATGTAAATACTCATTTTTAAGAAAAAATCAGTAAATCAGCAGGAAAATAGTGTCAACAATAAAAACTTATATTTTGTTACCTTCAAAATAGTGAGATATGAGAAAATTAAAATATATTTAATTAAATTATTTAATTGAAAAATTTAAATCTAAATTTGCAAACAAAATAAAAGCAAAATTATATGAGAATTAGAACAAAATTATATGAGAATTAGAGCAAAATTATATGAGAAAATAGTGTAAAGTTAATAACAGAACAATTTCTTAACCAAATTAAGATTTAATTCATAATTTTTTAATTCCTTTCAAAAAAATTTGTGGTTTGAAAGTTATACACGTGAATATTTTTTCCTTCATTAACATTAATATTGAATATTTGAAAATTCTGTCATTAATTTACATATTACATGAATATATTAATGGATGTCAGATTTTAAATCTCCAATATTAAGCTTTGACACTTAATAGTAATAAAAAATAAATTTTTAATATATATAATTCATCATAAAATATAAATTTTAAAGCCATATGTTTAAAAAATAACTCCCATTGACAAAAACATAAAAGATTGTTTTAATTTCTTTTTAAAGAAATTTTCTGTTATCCAAAAAATCGGACCAGAATTGCATTTTATTTTTGTTACTTATGTTTCATCAACCTTTGTAGTAAAAATTTAAATAGCAAAATCTTTTGCTTTCCTATATAAATATTCATTTGTTAAACATAAATGCACAAACATTATATAAATTAAATCTTACGTTCCAGACTTTAATTCTGATATTACAGAGGGTCGAATGCATAATGGAGGAACAGGCAATTTTGAAAATAATAAATCTTCAGGTCGACCAGCTGATGGATTCATTATAAGCAAAGGAATATCCTATAAGGACAGTAAATAGTCTTTTTTATAAGAAGTTATGTATTCAAATTATTTGAAGTCAATAAATGATATAACACTATAAGATAAGAATCAAAATAATCGTTTTTCAAAGTAAAAATAAAAAGCTTTCATTACATGTATAAAATTAATACTATGACAGAACTGTTAAAACAGCACATTATTATTCAAATAATCTAATAGCATCTTCTAAAAAAATTATTAATAAAAATTACATGCAATAAAAAGTATTCATTATATATATATATATATATATATATATATATATATATATATATATATATATATGCAATGATAATTAATAAGAATTGTCTGATATGAAAATTCCTATTTTAAGGAGAACATTATGCCTTTGTGATTATATTAAACTTTACAAACAAGTAAATGACCAAGTAAAAATCTAATAGAAATTAATAAACCTGATCTTAAAATTTATATTTTAAAATTATTTAAAATATATTTATTTTTTCTAGGCAATAACATATAATAGAAATATATATACACACACACACATATGTAAATAAAGTTAAAGATAAAAACACATATTTAAGGAAACAGAATCAGGTTTTATATATAAACTGTTATAGTATGGAATTTAAACAACTTTTATAAAAAGCAATATTAATTGACTAAAAAATTACTTCATCAAAAATCCTTTCAAATTTCTCTAACACTTCAGCAGGATTTAAATCTTTCTGTAAGATTAAATATACAATTAAACTCAAAACATCTAAACTGTAAAAAATTTACAAGATAATATTTGTAAAGTATAAATAATTTTCAACATAAATTTTAAAAAATGCAATTATGCTACAATAGCTTAGAAAAAGGAACAAGATTCAATTCACTACTCCATATACATGATATAATTTTCTACTCCATATACATTTTTAAATTTTATGAAATATTATTTGAAGTTACATACAGAATAAAAATAACGAACAAATAATTCTTCTTTAAACATAAAAAAATCATTTCTAAAATTAATAAAATCTTAATTTAAAATCCACTTTCTAGCTTGTAAATTTCCTATATTTTCTCTTTAATTTACTGAAAATTGTAACTAACACTACTAAAAGATTTAGCTCAAGCTATTTTAATTTGTTATAGGACTTCAACAATTATGAGCATTTTAATTTGCATGAGCTTTTATAAAAGTGCCTTAATTTCTCAAATATCGGTATTTTGAAATCAATCAATTTAACCCTTTGTGGTTCAGTGTTCCGGGTGATGGAACACCAAACTTTAATTTGTTACCAAATCGTTGCATTTAGCTATGAATGGATGAAATTTAGCTAAAAATGCTCTTTAAACTTTCTTTTTTGATAATAGATGACAGCACTACATAATACAATCAATAATTTCCAATTATACCCGATTATTTGAACCTTTTATTTTGAAGGAATATTTCCTCATTTTTTTGTCATTCAAAAATAATTATTTGACAAGAAATTTCTGTGTTATATTGTTGCCTGTACCTTGAACTATTTATTCTACATAAATAAAAATTTTTTACACAGATAGTATACATAGGATTGTCTGATAAAATAAGGTGTTCATCCCCTGGAACACTGCGCCGCAATGGCACTTTTCCTTTCAGCAATTCAGAGTGTGATTAACCTTGAACGCAAAGACAAGAGAAACAGCTGTGTTTATTTTTTACTGTTTTTCTCTCTTTTAGGGTAGAATGAACTAATGCTAAGGAATTTATGGAGAAGGATTACTTGTATGTGTAAGATTTCTACACCTTTCTTGGCCTCTTGAATTAGGAAGCTTCAGTGGGATATAGGATTATATCAATTAGTTCGAATCATCTCCAGTTAGAGGAGCATTGTTTTTGTGCTCTTGGTTTTCCTCTTCACAACTATTTACTTTTGGTAAAATTTTAATTACTCACTAATTTTTTTATTTATTAATTGCAAATAAATTGCACAGAGAAGTCTCCCTTTTTCAGAAGGAATAAAAATGCTTCAAAAATTGCCCTTTATTAGTGTGAATTAGTATTTCTCTGTATCACTGTCGATAGTGTGATACAGAGAAATATATTCCTAAACCACTTGATCAATCTGAGGGGTGATGAGTCGGATATAAGTGAAAATGAAGGCGATGATTTATCTCAACCAGGCTCCTGTATGCAACTCCAAATTTGGAAAACTAAACGGACTGTACAGAAATCTTTTTTTAATCTTTTTTTTTTCAGAGCAGCAGGTTTTCTTGTGGTGTATCCTGGATTTAGCTAAATCTGCTACACAGGTACAATGCATTGTTTTTCATTCATAAGCAAACACGCTTACATGCTTAAGCTGCTATGCTTGCTGAGCCACACTTTTCACGACCCTTGCGGTGCATGTGATGGAACACCCACAAAATGGAAAAGGTAAGTGCAATCTCCACAAAATTTTCACTGTATACTCTTTAGCTTAAACTGACAGCCTACAATTTCTTTGTTAATATTTCAAATTTAAAGGATAGCGTGCCTGAAAGGGTTAAAATAAGTATTTAAATTAACATCTAAATACTAATTTTTAAGATTAAGAAAACATTTAAAATTTAATTTAAATTTTTAATTCCTCAAAAAGCATTAAAAATATTAACAGATTTTCCAACAAAAAAAGATATAATGGAGCTGGGTTTAATTTATCTGACAAGAAAACTATAAAAGTAATATGAATTTATAAAAATTTTTAAAGAATTATTCTAGATTCAATACACATTTTAGAAAAATTTTATATAAGAATAACTAAATTCATAAATTATTTTTAAGGTAAGTCAAAAATAATTTTAGCTTCACTGGTAAAAAACACATGAGATAAAATTAACTATATATATTATTTGAATTTTACGTATTAAACACTGATTTAGACAGATAAATGTTTACACATATGAATTTTAGTACATTAAACATTAATTTGTAATAGATTGATTATAATCTCTCTCTCACACACACATTATGTGTAAATATATATATATATATATATATATATATATATATATATATATATATATATATATATATATATATATATATATATATGAACCAATTCTTTTAATGAAAATGGTAGAAATGAAATAGTAAAACTTCAAAAAGATCGAAATAAATATAAATTTAAAGTAATTGAATAATTTATTTTAGTACCTAACTACAAAACATATATCAGAAGTAAATTTCCTTATTTCTTTTCACACTGTAACTTTTAATAAAATTAGAAAATTTATAAAATTGCTTAATTTTAGACACTATTATGTTATGAAATTCTTAATTTGTTCTTAGATGATTTTTCAGAAATTTTCTATTCCACTAATATTTTTGATTTTTTAACCCAATGGCCGGCTGATTTTAGGATTAATCCATTCAGTGCTATAAGGTATGAAGGTGATGGCAATTTATACAGTAGGGGCACCCAATGTGTGTGCCTTGTAAAGCCTTTGCCTTGAAAGTGAAAGGATAGAGAAACATCCATATCCAAACCACAATTCAAACTTGAGACTTACTGCTTTGAGGGTAGGGTCACTAACCACTTTGCCATCAGACAACACCATTCTTAGATTTTTAATATAGATTTTTTTATATTATAAATTGAAGATACATAAGATTTCTCTGCCATAAAAATTTATAATAAATCATTGAAGAACTTAAAAAATGTAATTCTTGGTACAATATAAATTATTACTAACTACTGTAACATAGGAAAAATACTTTGTATAGTAAATAAAAGAATTTTTAATGATAAATGAATAAAATTATACACAATTCACGGCAAGACAAGTTTTTTTTTTAAGTATTAAAAAGTTGCACATCAGATATGTAAGCTACAGTTTAGTATAGAAACAAATTAATTATATTATTCAATATAAAAATATTTTTTGAATTTAGCGAAATTAATTTTTCATGAAATTAGGAAATAGTTTTTCCCACTTAAAAATAGGACAACGTAAGTATTGAAATTACTAAATATCACTGATACTTACAAAAATACAAAGTATAAAAGATTTATAAAATTCTTACTTCGTTTAATTTAGTTTTACATTGATCTAGTTCTTTATTATATTTCATAGCTTCTTGAAATGTTTCCATCACTTCTAAAGTAACATCATTTCTTTTATCCTTTTTATGTTTTATGTGCACTATCTTAACACATCCAACTTTTTTTACTTGACCTGTAAAAAATTTCAATATATATTTTATATTAATTTTAATATACATTATTAAATAACATTGCATATCATAGAACAGGAATATTCTTAACATAATGAATAAATCAAAAATAAAAACTTGTATATATCAAGGAAAATAATATGAAATATTTGAAATGAAAAATATTTATTGTTAAGTGTAGTTAACATGTAAGCTAAATCATTAATGGTTTAAATTTGAACAAAGCTTTGATATTTACAGAAAAATTTCAAAATTACATTTTAATTATTTTAAGAGTTTGATAGCAATAAGTTAAAGTAGATAAGCAAAATGTAAATTTCTGTACATTTATACAATTAAACAGAAAATAATCTTTCACAATTAAAAAAAGTAGACAACTGCAGTATCAAGAAAATAAATAAGACAAACAATTAAAAATGTTGTGATTTTTCATTGAATTAGCAAAAGAAATTGCAACATAATATTTCCAACTGTAAAAAATAAAAGTAAAGTATAAAATGAAATTAAAAGTAATGAAAATAAAACTTAAGTCAATTTCAAATATTAAAATTTAATTACCATTTACTTCATTGCAAAATGGACAAATTGTTTTCTTCATACACGATTCTAAAATTTCTTTCCTTACAGACTTTCTTTTGTCATAGTCCATGTTAGGACGCTTCAATATCTCAATGTATTTTTTCCGCTCATTTTCATTCAGAAGAATACGGCTACATTTCTAGAATGATAAAATATTTTGATATCAGAAATTAAATATCTGATCATAAATCGAAAAAATAATTAATTGTTTCTTATTCTAATAATTGGGTATTCAGACTAAAATTTTTGGGCTTTTTCAAATAATAAAATTATAACAGAGTTATTTAAAACAGAAAAATAAGTAAAAAACGCATAAAAATTGTAAGTTCTTTGTAAAAATCTGCAAAAAAAAAAAAATTTATAAAATGTTACACATATAAATGATATACTTGTTGATAATATGAAAAACATGAGTTAAATTACACTTATAATTAAAATCAAGCAATTTTGTCATAAGATGTAATTATTTCATAGGTAGTGTAATCAGATGTAGCTAATTTTTCATAATTTTTAATCAATGGTATTATGTATCATTTTTAGTTCTTTAAAGTCTAAGTTAAAATACAAGAAATATACAAATTTTAAGAAATTTGCAATGATGAATTTTTCAAACAAAATATAGAATTCTAATTTAAAAGCTTATAAGTAGTTATTTAGTTTTATACAAATTTGTTTTATTTCCTTTGTTTATGAAGAAAGTCCAGTCTAGCTAATACTTTTTTTTTATTAGAGTGACAAATATTTCTAGGAAGTTATGTCATTTGAGAAACTAAAATATATGCACAAAAATTATTCACAAATATTTGAATATGTGAATTATTCAATTTATTGGCATGGCATTGAAATAATGAAGAGTTATAAATTATGTAACACACTTACTGTTATAAATTATCTGTTTTTAAAGCAAATTAAATAAGTTTCCATTAAAGGCCGCAGGGGGTTAGGGTGTTATTCTTGTTATCGGTAGCTAGTGAGTTCTTATCCTGATTCCAATGAAGGTTCATCATATTCACTAATAGTGGCCACTATGCTATGGTTGCAATGCTATGCTATGAGGCATGATAAATGCTATGGTTGCAATGCTATGCTATGGTCCAAATAAATAATACCTCTATCAGTGGTAGGCCAAGTCTGGTGATCTTCTAGTAGGTTCCAACTACAAAATTACAAGGAACCCATTTTTGAGACCATGATAACATACACATTAGGTGCCCCACTATATAAAGATGTCATCACTTACATCCCTTATAGTGCTAGTAACCAGAAGATAGAAAGGTGAAAATTCTAGTAACCAGGCATTGGAAACTTTAGAAATTTTATGTTAACATTAAAAGTAACAAAATACTTCTTAAAAATAAAAAGATTTATATATTTGTGCAGTGTTAAATATCAAAAGTATATACTCATACCAAGTCATTTTCCATAAATTTAAGTATATTGTAACATGGTTAAATTTCTCAAAGCAATCATGCACTCTCACACTAACTTAGATAAATACACAATACTTATTAAAGACTACAACCGATTCACAAACAAAGTAATAATATAATGAGAGAAACAATGTAATTACCATGTTTTTGGTAAAAATAAATTCTTTTAGGAATAATCTTGATAAAAATTTACTGAATAAGAAAATAAATGATATCCAATTTCTTAAGCAATTATAAGAAAAATGTTTTTACAATTCTAAGAACAGTTAATTACTTTCTTGACTTATTAGTAAATTGAAAGCTTAAAAAATTGGACTTTATTACTTATATTTAGTGAATTTAAAATAAATAATAACTTGAAATAAAACTTCAACCAATTCCAACTGCTAAAATTTTTAAATTCAAGTAAAATTTATAAACAATTAAAAAAAAATTTTCATTAACATTTGCAATCGCATTTAAAGAAACATTAAAATTTTATTTTACATTACAGCACTATCAATAAAAAATGTTATTGTAGCAAAAGAATTGAACAAATGAAAGGAGCAAAAATAATGAGTAAATTAATATATGTATTTGTTACTTTCTACACATTCTTTAGGGAAATTTGAAACCAATATCACTAGAAGCTACAAAATACAGAATAATTTTAAACAAAAAATTCAAAAACTTTTCCTTACCCATATTTAACTTTATTAGCAACAAATTTTTTTCTCAAGCTTCATTTGCACAAAAAGATTAAAATAAACTAAATCAAATACCTGAATATGTTTTTCTTAATAAATAATATACAAAAGGATTTTTATAATTGCTATGAGATTAGAGAATATTTTGCTTTTTGCTTATTTTTGTCATTTAGATTTACATATGATTTTTATTTTTCAGTTTATTTTATCTTTCATTGATCTCTTCTTTTTGTTCTTCAATTGAAAAAAACTTCTTCCTTTTTATTGAAAAGGACATTTTAGCATTTTTATTAGAGTCTATCAATAAAGACTTTGCAAGCTAATTATGTAACAAGGTGATTTTATATACACATTCTTATCCTTTTTGATTAAAAAATATTTCAGTTTGAAAGTTGAATATGATTTAAATGTATGCTTTGTCACTTCCATTTATATTCCTCATATATGAAATGCTATATAATAATAAGTGGAAGTTCCAGTTATATATTATCATATTTATTTGGAAGAAGATGATTTTTTTAAAAATAACCCCCTTTTATTTTTTAAAAGATTTATTTAAAAATAATACATGCATACATATATGTTCAGACTGAATTATTTGATGCATATTTAAAGTATCAATATATAAAATTTTTCACAAAAGAAACATTAACTTAGTTTAAGTTTTTCTACTTCACAATTTAATGTAGGCATTGATGCGTTTCTAAAAAATGACTAATGCAAAATTAATGATATTATTAAATAAATTTCTTTTTGTACAAAATTCTCCAAGTATTTTTATTTTCATTTGGAATACAAAGCATTAAAGAAATTTTAAAATAACTAATTTAAATTATTTTATGTGTGTGTGTGATTCAAATATAATATTTTTTGACATTATATATAGTTTGAGGGATTAAATGTTCTGATCAAACAATATATTGAAATGTAATTATTCTTAAATAAATTTTGAATATTTTCAAGTTAATTATTTTAAAATTTCTTAAGCTTGCCACAATAAAATAAAACTGAATGTAGAATAAACATTACATTTGCATTCTGCTTTTTTAATCATTCTACTTATAATATAAATTTTTTTTAACTGTAAGTTCTAAAGTAATGACTAGCTTCAGAATATTAATGCTATATTTGCATAATAAATAAATGTTATTTTTATAAGTAGTATTTAAAGTTAACAATATAATATTTAATGTAAATGTAAGCAGAGTATTTAATACCCATGTCATTATTAGATTAGCTGATCAAAAAGTTAACTATGTTAAATTCAAAATTTAATATTTCAAAAAAAACGTTTTGCACATTATTAAATCCATTAAAGTAGAGTATATATCCATCAAATTTAAATTATGTGTATAAATATAAAAAAAACTATCCAATAGCATTCTACTACATCATTTAATCAACTGCCTCTTATTAATTCACAATATTTTAAGTGCTTTAGTTTATCAAGTGGATTTAAATCATAAATTAAATATTGCACACAGTTATGAAATTATAAGTGTTTTGCAATATTTTGAACAGCTATATGCTGCACATTTTCTTCAATTGAAAAAAATTTTAATAGTAAATTAGCTTAATTAATCAATAATAATCAATTAGTAAATTAGTTTACATTTCCCATAAATGCACATAGCAGAATTTATTTATTTTACTATCAATCTGACTTTATAATATTCACTGTTATTGCAAAAACAAATCCTGCTTCTTGAAAAATTTCAATTAATTTGCACTTATTAGAGATTTTTGATATTGAATATATACTAAATTCTTCAGTAAATAGACATCAGAATAAGAAAAGTAAATCAAAAATAGTTGAATAAAAAATTATATATTTTTTATTCAATAAGAAAATTAGAAATTTATTAATAAGAAAATAAATTTCCTTATTATCTTTAAGGAAACAATAATTGCTTTTTTCTTTTAAGCCAGTAAATGGCACAAATTTCATTCAATACAAAAGAGACAAAAACCGAAATACATTTTTGAAAATAATTCATTTTGAACAGTTGAAATGAGCCACTTTTAAATCCTTGTTGACATGAAGTATATATATATATATATATATATATATATATATATGTATTGTATGGTCTCATAAAATTTTACAAAGAATTATGGGTTCATATGCAACCTCCCCAGATGCAACAACTAGATTTTTTTTAAAAATTACAACAAACTGAGAATTAGCAAATATTATTTTAACTATTAAAAATGGTAATAGTGAAAATTCAAACTATAGACGTACAATGCAAAAACATTGATAAGAATATATAAGAAACAAAATATTTATTAAGTGGACTTATTTAAAATATATATATATCAGTAAATGCATTTCTAAACTAAAAAAAGTAATAATTGAAAATTCAATATTTTTTATTCTCAACAAAATAAAAAAAATTACTTTCTTCAATTATTAAAACTATCATTTGAAATCAATAAATATTCTGAGGATTCAATTTTTTCTAAATAATAATTTAACTCAGACAATTTACCTAAAACAAAACATGTTCACATAAAACAACTAACAAGTTTCATGTGTGAACATGAAACTTGTGAGGTGTTTTATCTTGATAATCACTTACATTATTGGAATTTTAAGTTAAATTTTTTCTATGCAAAGATATTAACAGTTAATATAAAAATTTAGGTATAAATTCACTATTCAAGCATTATTCAAATTATATATCCAAAATATCAATGGAATAAACAAATGGCATTGAAAGGGCAGATTAGAATATAAATCGGAAATTTCTAAATGGAGATAAAAGTTGAAGAAATTCAATAATTGAAGTAAAAAGATTTTTGGTTTAAAACTACATAATTCAATCTTACATGAAAGATTTAAAAAGCTTATATTAATCAATGTGATTAATAAAGCAAGCAAATCCATTAATAATTTAACAATAAAAACAATTATTTCATTTTAATACTGAGCTCCAGTTAGTTTCCAATCAAAAAATTTATTACATTTTAAACCTGAATTGTTACTGATAATATTATATCGCAGTATTAATAATTAAAATTTGAAACACAAATATCTTCTTCAGCTATTTTTTTTCCAGATAAAAAATCAATAGCACAATAAAAGAAATCCTTAAAATCAAAGCAATTTTATAGTAAAAATTAGTTTTTGCTTTAAGTTAAGAATTAAAATGACTGTAAAAATGAATTATATAAAATATAACTTAAAGACAATATTTTAGGATTCCAAGAAACTAAATTTTTTTACTGGCATTTCATATTGTGTGACATATTTAAAAATACCTTTGATGCTTAATAAGTAATTAAAAAAATTAGGAAATAAAAGTTTGTTTCATCATCACTTTTTTAATATTTATTCATAAAGAATTATTAGTAACTAAAATAAAAAGAAGTCACTAAAAATATTAACATAAAAAGACAAGTATATTCATTTCTAAAATGACTCACAGATTGGAAAAAAAGCTTGTAATCACATTCAGAATGAATTAATAATGTGAAATTGGTAAAGTTAACAAACAAAATTTTAATTAAATTAACAATGCAAAAGTTATATTCTCCTCCCAATTTAAATTTAATTATTAGAATTCATTCTTTAAACTTTAGATTTATTAATAGAAAAAGAACTTTAAACAAATAAATTTTTAAAATACTTCTTAAAATTGAGATTCATACCTTACATATTTCTTGCAAAATTGCTCTAATAAATGGTATATATCCTGGATGGAAAACTGGAAGATTCAAATCAATGTAACCAAAATGTCCGACACAATCACTGACTTGTTTCCCACAGGTAGTACATTTTTTTTCTTTTCTGCTTGTACCCTGAAATATAAAGTTAAAGAAAATTAAAGCAAATTTCCTTTCTTTACTTTTTAATTATACTGTAATTAATTTAAACAGAAAATGACTTCAGAAAGTAATAAAAATTTAAAAAACTTGAAAAGTACATGATTTGAAAATTAATGTGAATTTATACTATTTAGATATTTAATTGTAAATTACATTTAAACATCTTTAAGCTAATAAAAATTTTTTTAGTTGATTTGAAGTTCCTTTATTAAAGCAATTAATAAAAATTTTATTTCTTTTTTAATAAAGACTTTTGGTTTAAAAGTGAATTATAAACTATAATAACTATCTCATCTGAGATGGAGAATCAAACGAACAAATTACTGAAAGCCAGAGTGCTAATTTTTAAAAGCCATTTCAAGCATCCAAATAATAAATTATAGTATCAATATCGAAACATCAATCTATCAGTTTTAAAAATCCAAAAACGGTTATATTAAAAATATATTCCAAATGTTAGACACTGAATAAATTAATGCAAGAGAATGTTATAAATACATTCAAAATAAAACTTATTTGGAAAAAAGAATGCATCAAAAATATACCTCTGGTATTTAATTAAGTAACTTTATGTCAGAATATTTAATAATTAAAAGAACTCTTACAGAAATTTAAAAATAAAAGCAAATCTTATGATAACATTTGAATGATAATTATTGAATTACTTAAATTTATATTATTAAAAATACTTAAATTTATAAATCATTTGTTAAAATTTTCAAATTATAGTAAAACTTTGAAGTTTAACTCACTCAAATTTAAAAATTCAGAATTCATTGCTCAAAAATATTATTACTCACTTTTATTAAAGGACTATTTTTAAATTCAAAAATACAATTTTCATAGTACTTATTTAATAATTTATTGGTATGCAAAAGATTTGCATTCTTTCAACATTATTATCAAATAATGGAAATAAAGATTGCTTTGTCACTCAACTCAATAATCACTTTCCGGACATGAAGTTTAACTGGACAGAGTCTAAAGTGGGTTCTGAACCATTATGAACATCCAACCCAAGGGGGAATTTGAACTTATAAAGAGTAAAGCCAAAGGCTAGTGCACTAACTATTCAGCTGCTAGCTTGGCAATAAAAAAAACCAGGAAAAAAAACTCCATATTTGTACAGGATAAAAGTTATATAAATATATGCTTTACAGTATATAAATTCCTTAAAAACTCTATGAGAACAAAAATAATACATGATTTAATAAAAAATTAAAGCAAAAATAAAATATTTTGATTTAAAAGGCAATGTTATATAATAATATATAGATTAGTCAATACATATAATACCGCTTTTTGAAGCAAGGTTCTTTATTTATGGTTAACATAATTTATATACATACATAAAAAATATAAAATGTGATAAATATTGGAATACAAGTGGTACTAATATTATATTTTTTTATAAATGAACAATATGGAAACCCATTTCTTGAGAAAATATTAGAAAATGTTCTTGTATTTTGCTATATGCATCAGTCTTTGACAATTTCTTTTCAGTAAAACAATGCACATTGAAACTGGTATAATTTATAATTTGGATAAATGATTGCCCATTTTACAAATCTAAGTACTTTTATTTGTTTTTTAAAGTTTCTGATTTTAGTTTAAAAGTATATAGTATATGTGTGTGATGTATACTAAAGAATACATTTAAGTTGATTTTATGGATTCATAATAAATAATTTTTTCGAACTGTAAAAAGTTGTTGAATTTATAGAGTCATTATGATTTACGCTTCCAATATATTATAAAATAATCAACATCTTAATTATAATAATAAGTCCAATATTATTCTTATAATGACAATTTTTACAACATTAAAATAAAAATATCAAAAATAATATAATAATTAAACATTATTATTAATTAAACACTTCACTTATGTAATATATTAGGTTTAGTATTAAAAAATAGTTATTATACCATCTTTGGGTCAAGTACACCATACGGAACAGCTTCATGAGTTCTTTCTTCATATAAATACCTATTGACGCAATTTATATGAGATTGTTGACGAATATCTTGCGCACGTTGTAAGCCAAAATGGATTTTGTTACTAAAAAAATTACAAATAAGATCACACATTACCAAGATATATACTAACAAATTTATTCAAATAAAACAAACAATGTGTTATTTAAATATTACATTTATATTTAAATAAAATACATTTGAAGTAAAATATTTTGCAACCAAGACAACCTGATTTTGGATATTTCCTTATCTATTTATAATAGAATATATATAATTATGATAAAATTATAGGGTTTCATTAAATCAATTTTGTTTTAATAAAAATTTTTTTGATGAGAATAATCTCTTAAAAATATTCCATGAACTGCTAGCATTAAATAAAAAATATGAATAGCAAATAATAATAAATTGTTTTTAATACATAATAATATGTTTTTATTAATCCTTAAAAGAACATCTTATGCTGTATTACTATGCATAGTTAACTATTAGGCAATAATATCAAATAAGTAACATTAATTTTAAAAAAGATGTAACATGAAACACAAACATTTTCTTAAAAGAATGGAACATTGGAAAAAACCTAAATAATAGCTTTAACATGATTTAAGTAAAATTCAAACTTTGTAAGTTGAGTAAATAAAAAGTTTCCGACATCAAATTTAATTACCTTAAAATTAGAACTACCATAACAGAAAAATATATCCTAATTATTCTTATTTATATAAAAAGAAAGTACATGTATCAAATTCAATCTATTATTAACAAAAAAATACCAGAAATCCAAATTTAAAAGTTAAAGAAAAATTTTCACTCTTCAAATAAGCAATTTTTTTTTAAAACACTTTTAATTTAGATACAAGTTAGCTATATTCTCTACAAGAAGTAAAAACCAATTTTAAAACTTTAAATTTTGAATAGATAAAAAAAGTTGTCCTAAAAACACAATCTTTATACGTATCAAACATGATCATGACATAATCTATTCTGCTGCAATAAACTAAAAATTTGATAACTGTAACTATAAATAACATAAGACCTGCATTTGTTTGGATCGTTGAAAATACAGATTAAGCAGAATCAAGTTTAAAATTTCTATAAAATAAATTTTTTGTGGGGTAAAATTATTAAAACCAATATTTTGATGTACAAATTTTAATCTTAATACAACAAGTAGATCAGTTTTTTAAACTATCATTTGATTTTGATAAAAAAAATCTAACTTATTGAAAGTCAAATTTCTTTTTTAAAGTCTGTCTTAAGCTAATAGATTCAAGCTAATAGATTTCAGTTTAACGGCTCAAGCTAGTAGATTTCGGTTTTAAAAAACTTCAAATTAAAATTATCATAGATTATTAGACCACACAACATAAATAAATGAAATAAATATCTAGTCATATACCAAATTGTCTATTTTGAGAAAAAATGTGAAAAGGAAATAAATTTCATTTTATTTCAAAAAATAAGAAAGTTTATTTACACTCAATTTAAAAAATTTATTCAAATTTACAAATTTCCTTTTTTATTCAGATGTACTATTATAAATAGTTCATTATACATGAAAACATCTAACTAGCTGATCTGTAAGTGAGATGTGACACAGATATTGGGTGCATATTGCATAGAAGTATAGTAAAAACAATAAATATAGCAAGAGTAAAGAGATGATTTTTAACTTTAAATATTAAATTCCTGGAAGTGATTAACTTATAGGAGTTGCTTTAAATCTACTTGTTGTATTATGTTGTATATGTAACATTCAAGATATTTATATTACATAAAAATTTATGTAATATAAATTGCTTGAATGTTACATAACAAAATAAATATTGGCATGCTTTTGGTGACAAAAAAAGAATGCATAAAAATACAAGAAAAAAGTAAACAAAAAATGCTTAGATATGCTGTTAAAACATACAAAGATAATACTGATGTATAAGTACAATCTGAATCAAAGATAACAGAGAAAAAGAAATTGGCGAATATTCTGGATGCCAGAAAGTAGACATAGAACTGAAAGAAAGCTAAAAACTGAAATGGAAAACATATAAAGCAAACCAGATATTGTGGAAAGACAAAAGGTAAGTGATGAAAAACTCTTCAAAATATAGAATATATAATTAACATTATTGATACTTTAGTTTTAATAAATTTGGTTATTTCTTTGCATCCTTAAATTTGCAAACAAAGATGCAATGATAAATCACCATTATTTAAAAAAAATAAACAACCATCATTTAATTGATACATATTGCTAAAACGCAGAAACAGGAGGTTGAAAAATGTAACTTGGTCATTTAGGAAAAACATTTTTATTTTCATTAAAAGTAAATGGTAAAAAAGTTGAACAAGAATGGTTAAACTTTTTCAGCATTTTAATTCTCATTAGAAAATGCAAATGATTATCAATGCTAGAGTAGTCTAAAAAGTAAAGCAATTTACTGCTTGTAAGATATTTTCAATCAAATAACATTTTACAGTAAATGGACTAGAAAAATGCAAATGTAAGTATGCAACACAAAAATTCTACTTCATAGACATTCTATTAAAATGTTATTGACTAGAAATTTAGTTGAGGAATAAAATAGATATGCTTTGTTGAGAAATAATATTTAGAAGAAAATATTGAAGGAAAGTATTGCAGTGGGTATTAGCAATGATAAAGTTTTTAGCTAAAAATTCTCTTGCATTTTAAGGTAGCATTAAATGCATCAGAAATAAAAATTTATTGCAATAATAAAAACAGGTCTCAAAAATTGGAAAAATTTGATCAAGTGAAGACATGGTGAGAACAAAAGTTCATATAATTAGGCTTTAGTAACCATTAAAAAAATTTCCTTTATGTAATGAATTACGTCTTTTGAACTTAAACTAAATAGCAAAGTTACGAAGACATAAATGATTTTTTTTTTTTTTAATATTTCAGAAAAACTCAAATTCCAATCTATCAATTGAATTTGAAGTTAATATGTTACTTAAAAAATGGTACAGGGAAGATACTGAAATAAAGAAATTGGGTGAGGAACTTTATTTAAATAGAAAAAAATCAAATATACAAAAGATACTTCATTAAAATTAGAAAAACCTTCAAATTTTACACATAATTAATATTTTATTAAACTAATGCAATAATTTCAAAAATTTTAACAATAGTTCAGAAAAACTATCATCAAAATTACAGGGTTCTTTTTTCTTTTCTTTCCAATAATTAAAAGAATAATTACATAAAATTAGAGAGATTTCTTCATTGTTCTCTTTATTCTAATTATTCAGAAAACTAGATTCATTTATTTCAGATGTTAAAAAAAGCACTCTGATAGATGATTAAATAAAATATTAATGAATGTGTATTCTTTAAGATGTAAAATATCAGTTATAAGATTATTAATCATTCATAATCAGGGTAGAATGAAGACAAGTTATTTACATTAGACAGACATGAACTTTCACAAAACTAAATGAAAATGGCCCCTGAATTTAAAATGGCAGAACCAAAATCAAACATGAAACAAGAAAATCAATGTTTACATATCAATAATTTCTAGACTTGCATAGGAATGTGTAAAAATAACTTTAATTTAAAAATAAATTTTGTAAAAACACTTAAAATTCCAAATGGAAAAGTTTGGATCACATAATCATTAGCAGTGACATGAAATAGCACTCTAGAATGTTAAAGCATAATATATGAAAACTAAATTTCAGAAATATTGAATAATTATTTAATCAATATTAAAACAAAAATTGTATTCTTTTCTCCATAAAAATGATTATGTCACAAAATAAACATGATATAAATTTGAAAATTGGATAAAAATTGGTATTTTGAATAATTTTATTTAGCACCTAGATTTCAAATTCGGTCAATTTTTATAAAATGAATTTTAATAAATAACAAAAATGATAAACAAATGATGTCCAAAAGAAATGTGTCAATCATTAAAAAAATTAACTTCAATATATTTTGCTTTTTTTCTTAGATTTTATATTCACATTTTCAAAATTATTTTTCATGTGATTTCTCATTTAAAATCCATATATTTTAAATATATAAACTTACATATTTTATTAAGTTTAGATCTATTATTTAAATGCATGAGCTTTTTTCAAAAAAATAATTTATTACATCACAGTTACATCATCTTGGCAACATATCTTTATCGCCAAAAAAATTCAGCAATTGGAATAATAAATTATACGACAGCTGGGCCTCAAACTTTATTACCTTTCCAAATGTCGCCAATTTACTGTGTTACGTATACTAAGATTAAGTCCTCATACAGTATAAAGTAAGTTTTTAATTTCTATTGCTTTAAAGGTGTTAGGAGTCGACTGTCTTCACAACAGTTTGAAAGTGTCAAACTATTGCACATTAACAGCTAACTTCTTTTATCAAATAAATTATCAACATTTAAAAACTATTTCTTTACAGTATCTTATAAATTACCAAATGCTATTTTCTTATGGAAGAGAATAAAAAAAAATTTCAAAGTTACAGAATAAATGAAGTAAAATTAAAGAAATGTTTTTAATACATTTTAACCAATGTAAATAAATAAAATTATCCAGGAGAAAAAACATACATTTTCATAGACAAATTAGATTCCCGAAATTGTTCTTTAACCATCTTGACGGATAATGTGTGACACTTATTATATATTTAATATACTTATTCAAGAAAAAAATTAGAGTTTGAACTTTATAAGCAATTAACGCATTGGAACTTTTGCATCATGCTTAAATTTTAGTGTTTATGTTTTGAAAGACAGATTTACAGCTACAGTTAACGTAAAATGTTTGTTTTACTGCAGTTTTTCAAGCCATAATTTTGTCAACATTTAATATTTCAATACAATTAATAGATAACATTAAATTTGTTATGCACTTCTCATAAAAAAAATTGCTAAGAATCATCTATTTTTCAATGATTAACTTCTTAACATTAAGCACACAAAAATGTGAATGTAAATACAATTCAACAAAAGAGAGTTTTTCCGAAGTCGTGTTGGCAAGGTAAACTGTAACCGTACTTGGTATATTTTGGCGATGTTTCTTATTTAATACAAACCTAAAGAGGTAGTCTGAAAAGGGGTGTGGTGAATGGCGTTACCTAGTAGGGCGGTTGTAATAATGTAAGCAAATGAGGAAAACGCTAACAGAAATTTTATGAATCGAAAAGCAAATGAATGCAATAATGTTTAAAATCGCTTTCTATAATGATAAATGTATTCAATTTTTTTCTCTTTAATAAAAGAGATTAAATATTTTTGAATCATAAATTGTTAATCACAGAATAATTGTGAAATTTATCTTTCTTTTAAATTGCATAAAATGTGTATGGAATAAATTCTGTAAACAAAATAGGTCATTTATCTAATTATTTCTAAAATTAAATTTCTAATCTTATTTTACAATTCAATTTACTTTATCTAAAACCATGTTAATAATAAATTTTTATTTTATCAATTTAATTTGCCATTTATTTGTAGCTTCAGAATTTAAATTGAGTATTTAATTTCAAATCCTTTAAAAGTGTGGAATTAACTATGTAATAAAATGAAACTAATAATTGGAATAAATGTTTAAAGATTTGTACTCATCCAAAGATTAGAAAATTATTTTTTTGATAATCACCGTTTATTGATTAGAAGTGAGCAAAATTATTTCTTTATTACTTCATCTATAACACAAAAATGAAAATATATTATTAATACTCATTCTAGAAAACAGTAGTTTTATGTATCTGTTTTTAATCGTATCTTTTACGCATAAGTTTACACAAAAATAAGGCAGATTTTGAAGTTCAAATTTGATCAAATATTTAAAAATTGTTAATGTCCTTGGACTGGAAAAAAAATTATTGTCAGATCTGATAGTCATAGTTAATAATTTAATTTTTCTTGCTTATGGTATTTATATCTTTATAGAGTATTATAAGATTAATGCAATTTTCTTAAATCTAAAAATTAAAATTTCCTTTTGAATAAGCAATGTTTTTGCTTTATTTTAAATTTTTCTTTCAAAAGAAAAATACTCATTTTAGGAAATATATATTCAAAGAGAAATTCTCAATGATATAAATTATTCAAAAGTTGCTTGTTATAAAAGTATTTACCTTCAGCTAGTAACCAAATATAATTTTTCCATTATTTTCAAAGAGTGTATAAAATATGAGCCAAATCACAAATACTGAATAAAATAAAATTATTTTTCTTTCAGTAGATATATCGTTTAAAATTTAAAAGACATTCAATTTTTCCTAAAATTATAGCTGATTATTTAACTAACTTAAAAATTAATTTTCAAGATTCATTAATGTTGTAATTTTCAATAATTATCCTAGAACAGAATTTAAATATTTATACAATTAAATGAATTTCAATAACCTAAATATAAATTGCGATTTATTAATACATTGTAATTATTTTGCAAAAATTTAATAGTTTCAAAAATTTATAGTAAAAGAGAAGAGTATATCACGTTTGCACATTATCTGATAAAGAAGTAATGCTTCTTTATCAGAAAAATTGTAAATGTAATATACCTACAATTAAACTATATATATATATATAGCAAATGTTACTTAAAAATATTATCCCCGAAATGTACTGGCCAAATTGCTTTTTCTTAATAAGAAACAAAGCGTCCTTAGTTAAAATATTACCTCTAGTAATTTACAAAATACCTAAAAAAATAATAAAAACTGTACTAAAAATATGCAAATGATTATAGAAAAGGAGGAAAGTTAATGAAAAGAAACTTTATTTTTTATACTTTTTGCAGTTAAAAATTTAAACATTTGAAATGTCTTCTATTTTAGTTTAAAGTTATATAGTCAAGTTATATAGCCGAAGTCAAGTTACATGTCTATAAAAAATTATAATATTGATTAATCAAATAAATTTTTTCTATTCCAAATAAAGAATATAATATCTAATTAATATTGTTTCGGCTGATAAATATGTCATCAGCACTTCTCTCTGGATGTGATTCTTTACTATTTAAAAAAAATCAAAATGAAAATTTTTTTAAATATTTTAATTTTCTGAAACATTCTATTAATTGTTTTTAATTGTTTTAATTAATTTAACATTCTATTAATTGTTTATAAGAGATTATAAGAGTTTATAAGAGATTGTTAAATAAAAGGATCTATAGATCCTTTTATTTAACAAACAATATTTTATTAAAATTTTATATTTTCTTTTGTAAATATAAAATGTTAACTTTTAATTTTATTTTAACAACAATAGCATGATGAGATATAGCTCTCAAAAGAAAGGGAAAATTTCATAAAATTGAAATATCATTAATGAAAAATTCTTAAAATTAAATTACAAATAAAAGAATTGCGTTAGATGTCCTTAAAATTTGCATCCTTACTAATCAATAAGAAACAGATATAACACCCTGTATAACACCCCCATTAGTTCTTGTCAAGAATACAAAAGCCTCTAATTATTGATGGGACGTATTTTCGGCTTTACACTAGACCATCTCAAAATAATTTCATTGTAATGACTTACAGCGGGGAAGTCCATCAATCGTTGTCAGCTGAAGAAACCAACATGTGTTAGTGATTTGCTTTGTGAATGTCCGGCTATAAAATTTCTACAAGTCCCTGTTATAATTTTTTGCAACACTAAATATGAATTTTCTTTATTTAGAAAATATTATCCGGAAATTTATTACTAAACAGTTTATGTATTTAAATTCTAAAGTAAATATATGTATATATATATATATATATATATATATATATATATATATATATATATATATATATATATATATATATATATATATATATATATATATATATAATTTTCTTCTGATATAAAAAAATAAAAAATATTAGATTGGATCAAATGATTTTAATAATTGCTCTAAAGTAGTTAAATGCATCATATCTTTTAAACAAAAAAATCAGAAAAACCTTTAAATATCTGTAGTAACTAGTTAATTCGTTGTTTAATTGATAATTAGCTTTTATCCGTGCTACATCAATATTATATTTCTAAAATCATCAAATAATTTTCAAAATCATTAAAAGAAGTGGTTTGAATGCTTTAATACTTACAAACTGAAGAATTTTGACAAAATTGTATATTTTTAATAATTAGAAAAAAATAATAAACTAACTTAATTGCCTAACAATAGCTTTTAGGTGAAATAGTAAGCTACTGACTTCAGTTTAAATATTGGGAAAAAATTTTGATTGTAAGTTTTTCATGTTCCGAATGATTTCTGTTTCTATAATTTTGTAAAAAATATCGTTCCTTACTGGAATCTATGTTGTTATTATATTTATTTTAGTATTTCTTGAATCTAATGCCTAAATATTAAAAGAAATATATCTCACGCATGAAAATTGTTTTTAGAAGGAGAATAAAAGCAAAAATAAAAATGGGGAAATCTTAACGCTACAATTTAGAATAATAATTTAGTTATTAAATATTTTATATAAAACTGTTAATATCACACATTTTTTCACATATATTCAAATTTATTCTACATTAAATATTTTTCCCTTCACCGAACTATATCTACCTTGATATGCAAAAGATCAGAAGTAGTAAATTTCGAGAAGGATTGCTTAAAAAAATAATTTTGTAAAATAATGTTTTAACTTCCTTCTTCATTTGATAGTTATAAAATATAAATATTTTGCTTCACTTGATTGCATCAAATGGTTTTTAAATAGTTTTGATTAAAGTACTAAATATTCATAAAATACATTTTTGTGAGCATAAATTCACTAATCGGAAATAAATACTCTACCTAGTTTCGTTAACATTAATTTTGCTTTAATGTTAACCTATTAAAAACAAGTATCTTAATTTATTATCTTACCGCAACTATAAAATTTATTTCTTATATTAAGAGATATTTTATTCAAACTCAAATTTTTTAGCTTAATATCAGAATTTACTCATTGAAATTTTATTTCTAAAACACACGAAAGGATTGATCATACCATAGTGTTTATTTGTAATATTCTATTTCAGGAATGTAAAGTATAACCTTTAGTATTGCTGTTATTTATTGAAGTGCTTGAAAATAAAAAAGTAATATTTAAAATATAGTTCTTAAATCATTAAATGAAAATATTTCTTTTACTGATGATGGAAATTTAATATTTTCCGGAATTTGTAAGAAGCATAAACTTTTAATCAATGATTATATTTAGGGAATATTAGTTTAAAATATCCTAAAACTTACATAAACATTTATTAAAATAATTTTGAACCTCACAGTTAAGAAATTAAATAATTTATCTTGTTCTCTGCTGTTTTCCTTATACAAAATAACGTTTATTATTACGAAATACAAAACACTTTTTATATATTTAAATTTGATCATTAATTTATGGTAACATCATTTTATTATGTTTCTGAAACAGATGTGCATTTTGTAAACATCTGTTGGAACAAGTGGTTACTAAGTGGCGAAAATTCTATACATTTTAGAAAATTAATATTGTTTTAAAACCTTATTTTTTAAATTTGAATATTTGATTCAAATCAAAAATTATTAACCAAATATTACGATTATGAATTAAAATTAATTTCATCGTGTTAAGATTTATGTTTTTGATTATTTTATGTCTCTCGATATATTTTCCTATTTTTAGTTAGTTCTTATAGATAAATGTAATAAATAAACCTTGAAAGTATAATTATAACATTAATTTGCAAATATTTACATTTAAAACATTTGTGTCTTCAGTAAAAGTATGCATCATGCTAATACCTAAGCTTTATTTCCATTTTCAGATAAATATAATCTCGTCACAAGATATATATTCATCAGAAAAGGTAAACGAAGCTCAGGTATTAGCATGATACTAACATAAATATAATTTTTCTATGAAAATAATTTCATTATGAAGAAAAATTTAAAAATATTAATTACAGTTGTGAATGTTAAAATTTTATTTAAAGTTTTATGATTCGTTTTAAAATCAAGTTTGATCGAATTAAATTAATTTTACAAAGTTATTTTTTAACGTTCAACAAAAATTCATGTAACCTGTATTATTTTATTTACCTAAAAACATATTTTTTAAAACTAAGATTTTCCATTTTTTTGTCGATCATTTATAAAATTATATAAGTATTTAAAATGATAATTCTACGAGCAAGCTATTCAATTTTTATATTAAAATTAGATTTAATGTAAAATTAATTAAAAACCTAGAAATCACAAGGATTAAATATTCTTAAGTAATATGGTTTTGTTAAAAACGATGAACTTGGTTCGAAAATTTTGACTTTTAAAAATCTTGATTTTTGGAAAAAAAAAAAATATCGAATTTCGTTTTCTGTCTAGCTCGCATTTATTACATTTACTTATTTAAAACCTATTTTTAATTATTACAATTTATAACAAAAACCTATTTTAGCTTAAGAGAAATCCTTCTGGAGGAATATGATGAAATCGGGCATAATTATTGTAAAAAATAATGTTCGATTTACGCCGATTCTGCACTGTAAAAAATTAAAAAGATCTTAATGTATAAATTATTGAATCAAAAAGAAAATATGCCATTGCGTAAAACAATATGAAAAAACAAAAACAAACTCTTTTGAATAAAAAAAATATTTTAAAATCGTAAGAATGTCCTATTAAAAATTAAAAATAAGTAGACATTCATCATTGGTAAAGTAAACGACTGAGAAAATTTCGCATAATCATGAGATAAGAATGTTAACATTCATGTTAACATCTTGTCTAGTATGAATACCTGTATTGATTTGTTTGTCCTTAAACGATCTTTTTTACACGAGGTCTAATTAGATCGGGAACAACAATTAAAAGTCTAATTCCCAATAAGAATTTTATTTAATAGAAAACTTAAATACTGAGTGTATCAGTTTTTGAAAAATAAAAAATATTACAAATTTACATGTTTTGGCGGAGAATATTTATGATTTTATTATAAAAAATATATAAGTATATAATTCAATGCTCCAAAGAAATTAAATCTTAAACTCCATTGAAGCTTTTAACTTGCATAATCTAGTATGGTGAAGATGTTATTAAAATTATGAGTGTACAGACAATTTTTACTATTTCAACGTCAATTGTTTTTTATTATTTGCATTATAATATCTTTATGAGTTTATATTATATTACTATTTATTGTGGGAGAGCACCAAAATAGATATCCTTCAAATTCCCATGAACTGGGTAAAACGCAAACAGCATCTGTGTCTCGATAGATCATTTTATAATTGCTTACTTTATTGACAGGAGATATTCTGGTTCATGGAAAAGTGTTATCTCCCCTAGTTTGTTGATCGATTTTAAATTATTACCAGATGTGGGAAAAGCAGTTTAACTTCCTGTGGTATTTGTACTCAAAATTTCTCAAGGGTTGCCAATTTTTCTTTTTTATGTTTATTCAATATCATGCAAAGAACTCTCGTTGGGAGCACTTTAACCTAAGCAAAATATTTTCTTAATCTTTTGTGTTTAAATAACCTTATGTTTTGAAATCATTATGTTAATCTCAACTAAAGTTAGGTGTAGAAAAATTTCTTAGGAACAGAAGGTACATGGCCATTTAGGCTAGGAACCTAACAAACACTAGATCCACTTTTTCTTGCCACTTTGGATGACCGAGTTCCAGTGCTCCAGGCGCTCACCACCAATTTATTTGCTTTGACTGCCAATGGGGTGTAATTATTAGTCACAGGGAAAGATTTTAATGAGGCTATAACAATTATTTCCATTTACCTATCATTTGGTTAATCGTCGAGCATTTTCATCTGGTATGGCCAAGCCGCGTGACATCACACTCATTCATATTCTTTATAAATAAAAATAAATAGGGACTATTTACAAGGTCAGATATCTTGCATGCATATTCTTGAATAATCCATACATTTAGTAGAGTTTATTTGCGGAAAATATTTCTAGATTATTTTAATTATAAAGTGTACACAAGCAGTAAATATTATTTCATAAATTGATATAAGTAAAAATTTCTTTTTTTCCATACACTTGTTCCCACATTTTCTAGATTAGATTAGTAATATAAATACTTATACACACATTTTTAACAATATTTACAGTAATGGTCAGTACTGCTCTGCATATACATTTAGATGCAAGTAGTAATGAATGTGAATTAATTTAAAGAGATTTGCAAGAAAGAGTGATAATGCCTTAATTCTGACTCAGTTTGCGGAGTTTTCAGATCAAAATTTCTCAAGAAAAGCGTGGGAAAATCTCTTGTCAAAATTAATTCTTTATGCACAAGAATAAACCTACAAATTGCACGGATGTTAGTAATAAGAGTTGAAGACAAATATCCATAATTATTGAAAATAGTTTTTTATAAATTGATTTTTAGTTGTTACAACCCTTTAGTTTCTTTTGCATATTTGTAACTACTTATATAATCTTATGAACTTGCAAAACAAACTGTATAAATGAAATAATTAAAAATCAGTTAAATAAATATATACTTATGTGTCGAGCTTTATGTGATCTGGGCAAAAAACTTGGAGATTAAATTATAAGCTCAGCAAATGTTACAAAATAAGTGGTTTTATTGCATTAACAAGAGTTAATATCTTATATTTGAATGATTTGGAGTTTGAATAATGAGAAATGCTGAATATGCTATTGCAAAAAATTAGTGATTAGTAACTTCAACATACAAATATACACAATAAATATATTTAATTCACAGGTTTAATTCAAAAAAATTAATTCCTTTATTACACATATTTAATTTTGGTAAGTAGGAGAATACATATGTAAATTATAGTATTTAATGATACTTATGTAATATGTTTCATACTTTCAGATAAAAGAAATAAAGTATAAATATGCTAATTTTTATTCATGTAATTTATGATTATCAGATATAATATGACAAAAACAATTTTAAATTTAATTGCTGAAAAAATAGGGAAAATCATCAATAAGTACTTAAACTACCATGCAAGCTTCAATTTAAATTATCTAATTTCTCTTTTCATTGCTTTTAAAAGCACATGATGAGTTTTGATGGAATAATTTTATTTATAGAAGATAAGTAATACTATTGGTTATGTTACATTTAACTTTTTCATTTAAAGGTCCAAGTACTAATATTGAAATGTCATAACCACTGGTACCAAATGCATTAATAAAATCATTGTTTCAAAAACATGAGTTAAACCAACAAGAAAAGTATTTAAGTTCTTTATATCATGTACGCTTGGATGTAAGATATGATAGATTGTTGTCTATGTTTTTTTGTATCATATTTATAGTTACTTATTGTGTTACGTTATTTACAAATATAAAAATCAAAAACTCTTTTATTTTTAGTTATTTTTACTAACAATAAAAGTTTTTGATTTTTATATTTGTAAATGCACGTCTATTAATGCCGATGAAATACTTTTAATATTTGAAGTGCAAAATTGCAAAGAATTATTTTTTGAATCATTTTCCATTATATAATAAGACAATCGCTTTATAAAATTATCAGAAAAATCCTAATATAATTATGAACGAAATACCTTAGAACAAGAAAAACGCTGCTAAATATACTACGTTCACTCACATGTCATAATGATGTTTATTTCTCCACCTTAAATTTTTCCCAATCACATTTTCCCCGGGCAACGATAGCTCCGCCTACAGCTCATCGTAGCTGGTTTACCATGCTGTGACTGTAATCGCTTAGATTTGGCGAAGAAGGCGATGAAATGTATCATTTGGCGGAGGCAACACGAGTACCCGTATATCCCCCAACAAAAAATGTTTTTATTTTTCTTATAGTTTCCTGCGATGAAGTTTTGTATCAATTTAAATGACAGTTTAAAATTATGCAAAACTACATCTCATTCAACAATGGAGAAAGAAACATGAGAGTATTCTTTTCTCTAAGCATTCAGCTCATTAACTTTCGCTTGCACTATAGAAACCTTTAAAAAAAAAAAAAAGGCTTCCAGCGCAGGGAAACGTGGACCCTACTCACCATGTTCAGTCCGTTATTTTATAAATGGGAAGCTCCACTGCATATTGTTTTAATAGTGACACAAAGTGAGTTAAAACAATTCCCTGGCTATTGCATTCAGCTTTCCCATTCAGGGTTATGGTATTCAATGAATCTGATATCATTATTATCTATAATGACTGAATACTTACCTTAGGTCTTTTGGCCTTTGGAATTAAATATTAATATCTTCAGATTAATTCAGGGATCAAAATATCCAATTCTACAATTATTTTTAATGCCAATACAATTGGCATTAAAAATAATTGTGTATATATGAAATAATAATGAAAAGCATAAGTATAAAATAATATAGTAATCAACAGAGATTACAAAAATATTATTAAAATAATGAAATTTTTACCAGGATAAGCAGCAAAATGACTGTAATACCTGTTCATCCTAACTTAATTTATTACGTTTAATCTGCATACTCTTTATTGATTAATCAGGTCTTCTACAAAATAAAAATGAGTATCAAGTTTTAAGAAAAATATATATTTAAAATGCCAACATAATTAATTTTTACACATTTTTTCGACTTTTCAATGCATTTTTTAAATGCTGGTTCTCATTTTCCAGAGGATTTATGATATTTTGTGAATCTTCTTTAACTGCAAATTTACCTTTTGAATGATTTGTGCGTTTGTGAATGGTATTATTATAAAGGACCTATCCCATTGTTCTGCTCTTCATGCGTGTATATTATGGATGTATCAGGATGGATTAATACATTTTATCACAAATGACTTATAATATGTTTTAATTGCTCGCTAATTTCTGTACAAAATTTTACAAATGTGATCGAGATACTTTTTAACCAGACGCCGCAAATCTTACTTGCTTTTATCCCCAGTTACAAAAATAACAAACGTTCCTTATCTTCACGACAATACATTCCTAAAAGAAAGGAATTTACTTATTTAATGTTTCTATGATGATGAATAAAAGTAGGAATAAAATTTGTTCATCATAGACACAATTAGACAGTCATATACTATCGATAATAAATAATTATGTGAATTGATCTTCACCAAAAACTCTTGTTGTTTGATTGCAAGCGTTTTTGCCATTATTATATTTCCTCCTTGTAAAGAAAATCTGATCTATCATGGTTGTAAATGTGAGGTATCATGGTGATTTTTAAATTAGTATGCAAAATAATTATTTATATTTAAGAATAAAGTAGCTCGTTGACTGTTAATGTTTAAAATTTTATTAAAAAATAATAAAAAATAGAAATAAAAAAATTACAAAGCTTATAAGAAATTTTTATAAATAAAATGTGTTAACTTATCAGCCAATGATTTTGACTTGCATTATAGACAATAATTATGATTAGCAATTATGACAAGTTGACAATAATTATGACTAGCCTGTATTCCTGCCACTTCTCAGCAAAAACCATACCAGTTACATACAGTTTCTGGTTAGTGTTTAGGTTGATTCCTTGACTGTCTCCACTTACTCAAGTCACAAATGCATTCACTTACTTTCTGCTTCCAAACGAAAAAATCTTAATGAAAAAGATCTTCTTTGCTAACTTCGTATAGGACACCAAAGTGTTCTGTGTTGGATTAACACAAACATAGCATTTCTATATTTCTTTTTTCATATATTGTTTCCAACTACAAAATATAAAGTCGCAAACTACAAATTGGTAAGTAAAGAAGGAATTTTTAATATAAGAAAGTCGTCCTATAAAATTGCCAGAAATACCCTAAATATAACTAAGAATGAAATATATTAGAACACGGAATAACGCTACTTATACATATTATGTCCAATCACATTTTATCATGACCTCCATTGCTCCGCCGAAAACTCATC
The DNA here is from genome assembly GCA_037975125.1 of Latrodectus hesperus. Lineage (NCBI taxonomy): Eukaryota > Metazoa > Arthropoda > Arachnida > Araneae > Theridiidae > Latrodectus > Latrodectus hesperus. The sequence continues at coordinate 68,615,677 of CM075852.1, forward strand.
TTCACTAAACACAATAATGGTACTGTTCTGTTATCTTGGTAGTGATGATGTGACTGTAATTGCTATAGATTGGTCAAAAAAGGCCATGAAATGTAACGCTAAGTGAAGCAGCCACGAATATCCAAATATCCCATTTTTGATAACAGTTTTAAAATTTTTGCACAATACTGCTATAAGAAAAGTGCTAAACTTATATAAAATGCATATACAGTTAGATTTTGTGGGATTTACGATATTTATTTTAACCACGTAGTTCTTTTCTTGAAATTATGATTGAAAACTAAAGCAATATTTTCGCTTATGGTCTAGTTTTATACACTGCATGACATAAAATCATTAAATACCTCTTCACTTCAAACAAAAGATTCTAGTACAATGTCAGTACATGTCATTCACAAAGTGTAAATGAATGTACAAATGCTAGAGTCAAACATGCGTTTTTAATCTCATTGAGTGAAAGGATACAGTCCGATATAATCAAAAGGGATAAGAACTGTTGAGAGTCATAAATTCGGATATTCATTTAAGAAAGCTGCTAGAAGTTTTAGCAGTATTTTGGCCTTCATTTGTAGTTATAATAATGGGAAAAATCCATTGAAATATTGAACCGAAATATAAGTCTAGCACATTTAATAATCATTTTGCTCAAAGGTAGCACACGACCTCCATCTAAGTTTAGGTATACAAGCTATTAACAAAATTGATCTGCTGATAGCGTTTGGTTTCATGACCAACAGTTAACCATTGTTTACCCATATCAATGCCTAGACGAGTTACACAAAGGAAAAACCATTATAATTCAATCTTATAGCCGTGAAAGAATATTATGTGGAATGATGCCTTACGATATATTATTTGATAAGAGTTTAGGATGGAATAATTGGGGAATTGTATTGATGATGTGTATTGTATCAACCTTGAAATTTGATGGGGATAATTTCCTATTTTGGTGTATTTTCTCTCATGAGCTGAACCAGAGAGAGTTAGTTTTGATTAGATGAATCGATTATTTCGAGAGTATAAGGAAACATTTTGAACAAGAATGTACTTTTAATCTTATTTCATCAGTCTGGCACAGTATCTTTTCTGTATTGACACGATAATCAGTACATTTATGTCACAAATGCCATTATTCAGTAGTTTGACAAACTTCACAAGTAAAATTGAGTGTCGACTCAGTTTAAAGTACAGGTTTGAATTCTACGAAACATTTTTTTTAAATGAATTGAAATAAATTGTTTATCAGACTACTTTAGTTAAAAACCAAATGTGAATTCTTCACCAAACCGCAAGAGGAATGTCGCACAATGTCAAAGTTTGGAGATATCATTATCCGAAAAATAGGAGTCTTAATAAAAATTAAAAGAATCTTAACACACTATACTGTTGTCTTTTGAAATATCAGTACCATGTGTCTGATGACATTACATAATATATTTAAAAACTATAAAAAATATTGTTAAGGACTATCATGATAAAAATTTCTCTGCAGTGTTACGGAATAAACATTTTAAATAAAAGTAGTTAATATTTTTAGATTGAACAATATTTTTATAACATTGATTCCTTATTCTGATATAAGTAGTAATTAGAAGAATAGTTTTTTTTTAATGTTTTTTAACAATTGTAAACATGTGTCTAAAAAAAACTAAACTCCATGGCACGACAGCCTATGGGGACCAAGGCCTACAGTGCCCATAACTGTTTTCATGACCGATGGCCCTGGGGTGCGAAGTTTTTGTCCCAGTTAGGTGGTCAGCCTAACGTAAGACCCCCAGTGTTTACTTCCCAAGCATGCTTGGTACTCAGTTTATCGATCCACTGAAGGGATGAAAGGCTGAGTCAACCTTGCCCAGTCCGAGGATAGAACCTCGGACCTGTGTCATGGGAGCGGGAAACGTTACCACTAAGCCACCGGGCTTGAATGCCCTACAATTGTGCGAAATACTAAGCCACCAGGCTTCAAACATGTGTCTAGTAATGTTAAATATTTTCGATTATAAAATCGTGATAGTAAATCCTTACCAGAACGAACTAAATTTTTAAATTATAATATAAAGTGATTTTATATGATTTATTATTAATCATTATAATCTTTCTCTCATTTGTACAACTTTAGATGTTTCAAATAAGGAATAATGATTTATTGTGAAAACCAACCAAAAGATAAGAAATAATTTCGATTTAAAATTGGAATAATTTTATTTTATAAATTTTATATCATGAACGATATTAGTTTTTAGTGTTTCTGATGAAGCATGTCATTTCGTTACCATTTTTTAATTATATTGTGGCAGCACTACTCAATACTTAAAGTTTATAAGCCAGCAAAGGCAACACGTTGAATGTTAACGCGCCAACAATCTGAACGAGCAGCATTGTACTTGTTGGTGACATCTGTGATGTTTGAATGTTTTTCCCGTCTTATTTTCTTATATTAATAAATATGTTCTTAAGTTTTAACTAACTCATTTAGGTAGCATACACGCAAAGCTCACTGTCTACTCACTGCCCCCCGCAGTTTTTTACATCCTGTAGGAAAATGAACGTGTCGTCCTGAACGTGTGACAGCAGGCTGCTAAGGTGTGTAAGAATTACCCTGAACAGCACAATTCTTAGGAATGTCCAGTGAAAGGAAGGCTGGTTTAAGGCGCTTCAATGAGATGGTACATTTACGTCCATCAAAAGTCTTGTGATCCCTCTTCAGTACTGTAAAAGGTCCATGATAAGGATTTTGAAGAGACTTTTTTACTCCATCGTGACGTAAGAATATGTGTGAGCAATCTTTCAGATGTGGGTGTATAAAAATGGACTTAGTTCCATGTCGGGCAACAGGTGTTGGTTGAATGTCAATAAAGTACAGTTTCAATTCCTCCACAAACGGCTGAGATGAAGATTCGGGTGTCATCGGTACAAAAATTTCTCCTGGGAGTCGAAGTGTAGTCCCGTAGACTAAGTCTACTGTCGTAGTTTTGATGTCCGTTTTAAAAGCTGTTCGAAAACCTAATAATATGGTAGGTAATGTGTGCTATAATATTATTACCTTTCTAATTCTTAATAAAAGAGGGATTTTCTCAACTTCCATCTGGAAAATATGTTATCGAAATATCTGACTCATCAAAATTGTTAATAAGATCTATTGTAGTTCTATAAATCAATCACAAGTATCTCCTCTAGATATTGTTCCGACCCATCGAAGAACATTGACAAATTGATGGTACATTTACGTCCATTTATGCCAATATCAAAAGTCTTGTGACCCCTCTTCAGTACTGTAAAAGGTCCATCATAAGGATTTTGAAGAGGCATTTTTATTCCGTCGTGTTGTAAGAATATATGTGAGCAATCTTTCAGATGTGAGTGTATAAAAATGGACTTAGTTCCATGTCGGGAAGCAGGTGTTGGTTGAATGTCAATACAGTACAGTTTCAATTCCTCCACAAACTGCGGCGGTGAAGATTCGGGTGTCATCGGTAAAAGATTTCTCCTGGGAGTCGAAATGTAGTCCCGTAGACTAAGTCTGCTGTCGTAGTTTTGATGTCTTTTTTAAAAGCAGTTCGAAAACCTAATAATATGGTAGGTAATGTGTGCTATAATATTATTACCTTTCTAATTCTTAATAAAAGAAGGATTTTCTCAACTTCCATCTGGAAAATATGTTATCGAAATATCTGACTCATCAAAATTGTTAATAAGATCTATTGTAGTTCTATAAATCAGTCATAAGTATCTCCTCTAGATATTGTTCCGACCCATCGAAGAACATTGACAAATTGATGGTACATTTACGTACATTTATGCCAATATCAAAAGTCTTGTGACCCCTCTTCAGTACTGTAAAAGGTCCATCATAAGGATTTTGAAGAGGCATTTTTATTCCGTCGTGTTGTAAGAATATATGTGAGCAATCTTTCAGATGTGAGTGTATAAAAATGGACTTAGTTCCATGTCGGGAAGCAGGTGTTGGTTGAATGTCAATACAGTACAGTTTCAATTCCTCCACAAACTGCGGCGGTGAAGATTCGGGTGTCATCGGTAAAAGATTTCTCCTGGGAGTCGAAATGTAGTCCCGTAGACTAAGTCTGCTGTCGTAGTTTTGATGTCTTTTTTAAAAGCAGTTCGAAAACCTAATAATATGGTAGGTAATGTGTGCTATAATATTATTACCTTTCTAATTCTTAATAAAAGATGGATTTTCTCAACTTCCATCTGGAAAATATGTTATCGAAATATCTGACTCATCAATATTGTTAATACAATCCATTGTAGTTCTATAAATCAGTCACAAGTATCTCCTCTAGATATTGTTCTGACCAATCGAAGAACATTGACAAATTTTAAAATCTGAAATCGAAACTCGAAAGAAAATTGGTATTTTAGTAATATATGTTTTCGACTAGAACAAAAATTTTGCATAAGATTTCGCATGGAAACGAAGCAAGGGTCACAAATTCTAAGACTACTTTGAATACGGACATAGTAAATAAATGCCCGTATAAATTAACGAAATTATCTTTGTTACATCTAATTTTCATCATTCTAATAGCGCTAACATTTTCAACAATTTATGTATGCAATACCTTTTTATATTATATCTTTTTTGCTTAACATTTAGTTAGCTTTGAAAAATTATTTCTTTCATGAAGCATCTTCTAAATTTTCATTCATATTCATTCATTCATTCATTGTCGTGTGTCAGCTAGGCTGGCAACATGGGGTGCGCTGCTCCACTTTTCCATCTGAATCATTTTATGGTGTGGAGTCCGACTTCCTCAGTACACACATGCCATAGGGACCCGTTTATAGGGTAGGCAACCATTCACACTTCATTCATACAAGGAAAGGACAAAGACAGGATAGATAGAGAGAGAAAGTACATCCATGTCCGAACCGGGATTCAAACCCAGGACCTCCCCCTATCCGTAGTCAGGCACGCTGACCACTAGACAAGCTGGGCGGCTTTTCAAAGAACTAATATACATATTTTCGTATCATTTTCCACCAAAAAAATTCATTCATATAATATATATGTTTGAAAATTTAGAAGATGCTATACAGGCTATTCAAAGGACTAAAATTTTTTCTAATTAGAAAGGGGCTTGCTGCTATCATTTCCAGTAACTGTGATTATGGATAACTACGGATCTTTTCGATTAGCCGCAGTGTACTGCAACATCTAAATGACTGGTCCTCTATAAATGATGAAACAAGTGTATTTATTCTCTCAAATTAAAAATGATCTCCCAAGACCATGATTTACATCTCCAATGGTATCCCATGTAAGTATTAGTGGCAAGTTTTGAAAAATTCTTTCATGAGTACTTCATTTGTTACTTAAAAATTTTAAAATACTATATTTTTAGAGAACATTTTCCTATATTTATCAGATGGTTATGGACCAAGAATTTCACACCTCTGTTTGGATATCCATATATATTAATAATTAAATCTTAACCGTGCCGCCCAACTTGTCTAGTGGTCAGCGTACCTGACTGCGGATAAGGAGGTCTTGGATTCGAATCCCGGTTCGGGTATGGATGTACTTTCTCTCTCTGTCTATCCTGCCTTTGCCCTTTCTTTGTATGAATGAGGTGTGAATGGTTGCCTACCCGATAAACGGGTACCTATTGCATGTATGTAGAGCAAAGTCGTACTTTCACCTTCATGGTGCTGTGACTAAAACGAAAGACGCTTGCAATTGACTTAAATTCGCATAGCCGAGGCATAGCGAGCTTGGCTTGTCCAAGTGTCATTAGTAACAACAAATCTTAACCGTAGTATCAAATTTTGATACATCGTTATATATAATCAAGAGTAAATCTGAATTGGATTTTATACAAAGTATGATACTTTTTCTTTTATTAATCATTAAACTGATTAATAAAAGGAAAATATTATTACAATTAAATTTCAGAAAACCAGTATAAATATATTTCGTATTAGCAGGACAATCCAATAATTTTTGCAACGCGTGGCTTTCAATTAAAAATATAATCCTCGTTTTATGCAAAAATTATAATGATTTCAGTACTATTCATGAGTTTCATACATCTTCCATTTTTCCCATCTAAGTACATTGGTTTTCGCGGTCTTCAAATTGATCCCACAAAAAGGTTCTGCATCGATGGGAACAAAAGATGATCCTTGTTTGTTTTTATACTTACTTTTTGAACGCCCCTAATAAATTTAAAAATGCATTTATTACCTTTTCTCAAGCCGCCCAACTTGTCTAGTGGTCAGCGTGCCTGACTGCGGATAAGGAGGTCCTGGGTTCGAATCCCGGTTCTGGCATAGATATACTTTCTCTCTCTCTCTATCTATCCTGTCTTTGTCCCTTCCTTGTATGAATGAGATGTGAATGGTTGCCTACCCTATAAACGAGCTCCTGTGGCAAATGTGTACTGAAGAAGTCGGACTCCACACCAAAATAGGGTTCAGTTGGAAAAGTCGAGCAGCGCACTCCATATTGCCAGCCTAGCTGGCACACGACAACAACAAAAACCTTTTCGTAAAAGATAAAGTAATTATAACTTTTTTTTTTTTGTTGCAAATAATGAATGTTACTAGATTGGAGGAAGGTATATGCCTACTAAATAAACGAAATGTACAAATGATTCTTTCTAAAGTTCGTTTTACAGTATGTGTTTTCCCTTAAATAAATTTTTAGTTATGTGATAGAAACATGGTACTATACTTAATTTTCTGACAAAGAATGATTTTTGTTTCAAAGCTCTGGGTATTACTTTAATGTAGGGCTGAGCATCATTTCCATAGCTGCATATTTCAAGCCCGTTCTTGCTCTTAAGCATTCTTACCCATTCTTGCTCAACAATATTTAAGGCCCATTCTTGCTCTTAAGTATTGTTCAAAAATCTTTAGAAATAAATAGTGATGATCCCAATCATACAGAGATTTGAAAGGCGAATTTTTCAATCATAAACTTAAAAACGTTGAAGATGATCTAGAATATCGAAAAAATTAATGACTGAAGAGAATTTGTAAAATTTCTCTGAATTCAAATTATTTGTGTAGTTTAGGCTGTAAAGCATAAAAGTATATCCAAACTAAACTCTATGGCACGATAGCCCATGTGGGCCAAGGCCTACAGTGCTCATAACTGTTTTTATGACCGAGGGCCCTGGGGTGCGAAGCATATGTCCCAGTTAAGTGGTCAGCCTAACGTAAGACCCCCAGTGTTTAGTTCCCAAGCATGCTTTGTACTCAGTTAATCGACCCACTGAAGGAATGAAAGGCTGAGTCAACTTTGCCCAGCCCGAGGATCGAACCTCGGACCTGAGTCATGGGAGCGTGAAACGCTGCTACTAAGCCACCGAACTTCATTTAAATGTATATAGCATTAAATAAAATTATTTACTTTTTTATTAACAGTTAAATCATTATATCACAAAATTTTAAGGCTATTCACAACAAACCTTTTATTATTTAAACATGCTCTTGAAAAATGGTTAAAAAACGTGTTATCTTTAAATGTTCACATATCTATCGCTATCAACTTTAATATTTACATCATATCTTTTTTTATTTCAAATTAAATTTAATATTTGTTTAAATTATGTTTTAGTTTTATTAAATTCTTAAAGAATTTTCTCTTAAACTCTCTAAAATTAATAGATAGTTCGTTTTGAAAAAAATGAAGAATATTTTCTTAATGTATATTTTTTCAGTGAAAATTACTTCAATCAAAGGAAATTTTCGATTTAATTATTGGAAATGTCTCTATTCTTATAATGATGAAATAATTTCCATAATTAAGTTGAAGAATGCCGTTATATTATTGTTTCTAGAAATTCATTATATCACAAGTCTTGTACTCGTTTCTGAGGAAAAAATACCATGAAAACGATCTCGGCCTGGGGTGTCCCTGGAAAAACAAGTCATGGCAGGATGGGGCCGAAGAGGATCATTTCTCTCGCCGAAATGGAGGTCACGGTGCGAAAATTCTTGAGGAAGGTTGTTGGTTTTTTCGGCGGAGTTCGGGGTCGGACAAGAGGGTCTTTGACTGCGCATCGGGGTCTATGTCTTCACGTGACCTATCTTGAAGGAGGACCGACCCTTTCCCTTTCACTCATCGATTTGCGGAGGAAGATTTCTCCAAGGCCTTCCCATCTCCAGGCCTTGAAAACGAGCGAGAAAGTGACGAGAGACCTTGAAGTGCGGATTCGACCTTGGTTCTGGATGGGGCGAAGTTAGGGTGCATTGATCGATATTTTATCCTCTCACTTCGTTGCTTATGTGGGTCAGCGAAAACGTTCTTCTTGGTGAGAGGTTGATGCGCCCTGGAAAAGTGATCTTGAACTATTTTTCGGTGCTTTGCAGGTTTCTACGTCATGAGGGAAACTGTTGATTAAGCGGATTTAATTATGACTATAAATATTTTATTGGGAATAATAGAATAGTTGTATATATATATATATATATATATATATATATATATATATATATATATATATATATATATATATATATATATATATATATATATATATATATACATACATATATATATAATAAACACACATATATAAATTATGAATTTATTATTAAAAATTATTAATTTGATATAATTATCTGAAAAATGGAAGTAAGAAGTTAAATAATGATTAAAGTGGTGAAAATATGTTTGTCTATAACTAGAATTTAAATATTTTTATTATTATTATTTTAAATATGAATAAGCACTCTTTATGTTGTATACAATTTGATCAATGATTGATATACATTTTATTAAATAATTATCAGATCGGTCAAGATTTCCAAAATATTTAAAGTTTTTTAAAGCTAATATGCATATCAATCAGTTAAATCAAAGATAATTTTATCCCAAGATTTAACTATATCATACTTAATATATATATATATATATATATATATATATATATATATATATATATATATATATATATATATATATATATATATATATATATATATATATATATATGTATGTATGTATGTATATACAACATAGAGGAACTGGCTTATTATTTTGTGTAATTTTAATGAAATGAATAATTTAAAGAAAATTTAATTATATGAAGAATAAAGGAATAAATATTTTCACTTAAACCTACATTAATTCTACATTGAAATAAAATTAGAAATTTCAATTGGATTGAGATGGGGAAAAAATTTCTTCAATTGTATGAAAAAGACTCTGTGACACATAGGAGAATCTGCAGAAACATTTTCTTATATAACATAAAATTGAAAAGAAAGCATATAATTAATATAGAATAAGCTTTACAATGAGGAATGTATTTTAGAAATTCTTGAAAATTCAATAAATGTTACAGATTGGCGTTGAAACAGTTTTTAAAATCATAAAAAGGAATTTTATGAAAAATAGCAAGAAAAGTTCCTATTTAGAGCTTTTGTAAATAAACGAATCTTCATTCATTTGTTTCCAAAATCTTTTAATAAGAGTTTTGAAAATATTTTTCACTGTTGAAATAACTTTATTTTCCAATGAATAGGTGAATGGAAATAGTTCGTAGATACTTAGTACGATAAGAAATTACTCTGAAATAGTACTTTCTAAGCATAGTCTCTGAAACTTTTGCTCTTTTCTTTGACAGAAAATAATAAATCAAACTGAAAAATATTTATACATTTTGCATTCATATTTAAAATCAAAATTTTTGAAATTGGGGATTATTGCTCTGTAAATAATTTTTCAAGTCATTAAAAGTTTATAATTGTGTCTTATCTAATTATCTTATATATGTTTTCTTCTGATTTATTTTCTACATTTCGAATTAAAATAAAAGAAATTAAGCAGTCAATAAGACACAACATCAGATCATGATAAAAATGATTTCCTTATTTTTGATAAAAATTATTTTTAAAAAAACTCTTTTTAAACTTTTTACACTTTCTTTTACTTTAAGAAAACTCACACAAAAAAACACACAAAGAAAATCTTTTAACAAATGAATGGAAAATTATATTTCATGTTATCAAAAGTATGTATAAATTGCGTTGAAGTCGAAACTGTGGCTAAACATTTCTTTTAAATATCAAAAGATTTTAATGATTTATAAAAAAATAGTGATGCCATCTAGTGTTGATTGCAAGTATCTTGAATGTAACCTTCAAAAGATCAAAAGAAATTAAAATTATTTTTAAAATACATGAAAGATTATTCGATTTTAATAAGATATTATTTAAAAATAAAATAATTTTATATTTGTAGAAAGAACTAAAATAATATTATGAATTGCAAAGAAATAATAAATATTATTAGTAAAAAATTACTATAAATAATATTATTGAGAATGAACGTTTTTAAATGAGTAACTAATCATATTTAAGATACCCATGAAAATAAAATATTTAAGGTATCCGGAAAAATGTATTTTTATTTCAAAATCAAATTTTTCTTCGCACAGAATTATATTTTTTAAAATTGGATAAGGCATTTCAAATTTCTCTGAAATCAGCTCTGGTTCTGAGATACTGTATTGAAAATATTGTATTCAAAATTTATTATTTTATTCCATAAAATGGGGTTTCATAACTTAATAAAAGGATCTTTTATTTCTTCCTGTCTTCAAATTCTTAATATCTAAGGAAATTCATTTATCATATTATTTTTAAGAATTATGGGGAAAAAGTATTTGCTTAATTATTCTATAAACAAATCTGCTTATTATTATCTGTAATAATAAATTCTGACAACGAGGCACTATTTAATAGTTTCTTGAAAATCTCATATACCTTATATAAGAAATTTTAAATTTCAATTTGCTTATTTTCAATAACTTAATTTTAAATTACCATCCTGTTAACTAACACCAATGTAATTAATGAATAACAAAATTACACATGTAAGAATTTTTTTATTGATTATTGATTTGAATGATTATCTTTTGATCAAATTTTATTTTGGTACATTCTATCGGTCAAAAAATTTTAAATTTTGACTCATTAAGAAATACTAATCATAATAACAAAGTGATAATGCTTGCTAAATCGAAATTTTATAATACATAAAAATTATGTAGGAAATAATAGTAAAGTAACTAATTTCGTTTAAATTTAAACTAAATTTTAAAGTTTCATTGTTATTTGAAATTAGTCAAATATCTTCAAATTCGTAAGAATATTCAATAAAATAGTTTTTCGAGAAAATTTTGTCTTTGAAATACATTTTGATTTTACTAATAAATTATTTATATAATCGAAGCTCATGAATGGAATAAATTTATGAGTCTGAAATTAATTAAAAATTATAGTGATAAATAGTATTCTAAAAAATGATATCTTTCAATGCTAGATTGAAAAATAGTTAAATTAATTATTAGTAGATGACAGCCCAACATTAAAATAAACATGTTACTTTAAAAAAAGTCCAATTTTTGGAGATTCATATTATTTGATTATGAAAAAACAGAATTTCAACATTATAAAGAAAAAGATACATATATATATATATATATATATATATATATATATATATATATATATATATATATATATATATATATATATATATATATATATATAAATTTTATTATATTACTACAGTATATTTATATTCATTATAAAAAAAGAGATTCAAATTCTTATGCAATTTAACAACTTAAATAAAATAAACTACATGTTGGCAAAAGCCGATGCTCTACTTTTAAAAAATTATAAATTTGCTTCATATTTTTTAAAAATATAAGATATTTTAATAAATACATATTTTTAATTGTAATATTATTTAAATTTATATATATATATTTAAAGTTGTTCATTAGTTCATCTTGGAGTTGATCCTCAAATAATATTTTTTTTGAAAAAGTGTTTTAAAAATATTTTATTTAATATTAATGTTGGATGACATATTTTCATAAAAATTTATTTCATTAAAATTTTTTTCATGTCTATTTAATAATGTGGAAATTCCTGTTGAAATGAAGTCTACAAGCTGAATAACATCTTGAAAAAATATTTCGATTATTATATCATGTCTTTCAATTCACATTCGATCCGTAGAAATTCGAAAATATTACAAAAACTAAAATAATGTTTCTTTTTTCCAATGAATCTATTCATTTTAAGTGCCTATTTAGAGTCCATTTTTTTACTGGGGACCAAGTGCGGTCGAGGTCAGGAAGCTATTTACCTCAAGCTTTCTTATAAGAAAAAGCAATTTTCTTTTTTCTAGAGTGGTTACTGAAAACAATAATAATATATATAGCAGGAATAGGGTGCTAGAAGGAGTTACCGGAGAGTGAAAAGAATTATTTCAAAACGAGTAATATAAATTTTAACATAATATATATAAAGATGCCTTTCTCAAATAATTGAAAGTGGTAAGATATGGATGGATGAGATTCCTCGGGGCCCGTCCATCAATACATAAAAAACAGTGCCATATGTCTTAAGACTAAATAAAATTATTTAATTTTGAAATATAATTTTATTAGCACTTAATTATGACAAAAATTCACACATTTTTAAATTTCATACAATTATTCTTCTTTTATTAACATATATTTTCAAAAGATGGCGGCACTGTCAAATATATTGCTTTTCTTACTGTTAAAATTTTCATACTTGATATCTTGAATTGACTACACAGTTCTTGAACAATTCCTAAATAAGATTTGTTTAATTTTTCTATACATAAAAAGTTTAATATAAAGAAGCATTTAATATGAGCTTATCATTTTTTCATCACCATACATAAAAGATACAGCGCACGAAATGTGTTATTTTTATTAATGTAAATTTGTTTATTGATAGTTATCTAAAATCACACATATATTTCCTAAGTTTTTAAATAAAAGATTTTAAGATGAAATATTAGGATTTTATAATTAAAATTTAATACTACTTAATGTATATTAAAGATATATTTTAATGTGTGGCTGAAAGTTGCGCATATTTTGTGGTGAATATTGTAGATTTAACCACAAGATGAACCAATTACATAGAATATTTTATTTGCTGGTATATAAATAGAGCGTCTTATATAAAGCATAACTTAATTTTGTTATATTCATTCCTGTTATTTTTTAAAGTTAAAAATAAGCATTTAAATAGATTACTTATTATTATAGTTTCATCACTGCGAAAGACATTAGTGATTTAATTGCGTTCAGAGTAAAAAAAAATGCGCAAATATTTATATATACATTTCGAAATTTTTTAATAATCGGGTATCAAAGGATTAAATGACTTGATATGATTAGGAATTGAATAAACTAAAAAATAACGAATTTTATGAAGATTTTATAGGAATAATACTCCATTGTGGCAACATTTATTAATGTTGGAGAGAGAATCATCAGAGTTTCATTTATGTGAATTTGAATTGTTTCCTTTAAGGGTTATTGTAGTTGAGTGGCTCCAGAGAGAAATGGATGGGTAAGAGCTTAGAAGTCAGCGAGACAAGCCAATAATGAAATGTTTATTTTATTCTACATTGCTTTAGATTATCTATAAATTCATTTCACAAGTTACTAGAAGCGAGTATTTCGTAGGAAATAATTCTTGATTTGAATAGGAGCACATAAATATGAAATATACCACACGATGCATTTAGGTGTCTTCAGTAACGGCTCACAGAAAGAATTTATAATGCTTAACATTTAAAGAGAATCAAATAACAGAAAACAATTAATTTCTCAGAATTTCGAATTCAAAAAGTAAGTTGTTTTTAACATATTAATAAAAAATTAATGGTGATTTTCTGCAAAATGTTCTAAAATATACCAAGAATTCATGATATTTTTAAAGATTATTTATTTTTTTATTACATATTAAGATTTTTAGAATATCATTTTTTTGAAATGACGTGTTTAGTTCCGAAGTATAACTGGTTCAAAAACAACTTTCGCAGAAAGATTTGAGATTTCATAAATAGAATGCATTTCTAAGCATTATCACTAATGTGGGATTGAAAGCGCCACCAGAGGGCCACTCACATGCTTGCCAGCAGAGACGCGGAGGAGAAGAAGAGAGAACGACGATGTGAGGAAATGGAAAAAGACGTGATGACGATAAATACGCGAATGCAAATTAAAATTGTTTATGATTAGAACTAACTACCATATGTTAAAATGGACAATACGCTTTGATATTGTATATATGTATATATTTCATAATATTATTAGAAAATATAATTAAATAAGTTAACATTTATCTTTATTTTTATTGAGAACCCACACTAATTAGGCCAGGAATTTCAAAAGAGAAAATTTAAATTTGTATTCTTTATTGAGTATTCATTGAATAATGGCTAGCAAGATCTATTGAGCCAAGTTGTCACGCACAAGAATGTAATAAACTTTTTTTTTCTTCTTCATTTGCTCAAATTGTAAATATTCTAAGACTACTATAAGCAGAAAATGCAATGTGAATCATTATCCGTGGATTTGCAGGCTTATCTCAATATAATGATTATAGGAGTAAATATTTATCGCCAGATCTTTATCAAGATTCAATTAACAGTCGTCTTCTGTGCAGTAAACACCGTTTTCTTCTTACAAAGACGATTCCCTAACTTTAATTTTATGATTATTTCCTTCTAATATAATAGAACTCCAGTTATCCGAATCATTTGGCACCGGTCTCCTTTCAAATAATCGAAAATTCGGATAATTGGATTTTTTCGAAAAATTGGTCTAGTTTAACTAACTATTGTAGTTTAAAAATGGGAAGAAAAAACTACATATTTTTAAAGAAAAAAAAACTTTTAATCATTTAAATGAAATTGCATCACTTTTGCATGTTAAGGTACTTTTGTGAGTGCTGTATATTAAAACAGTACATATATATATAAATATATATATATATATATATATACATACATATATATATATATATATATATATATATATATATATATATATATATATATATATATATATATATATATATATATATATATATATATATATATATATATATATATATATATATACATATATATTTATATATATATGTACTGTTTATATATATATATATATATGTATATATATTATATTATATATATAAACAGTACATATATGTGCGTATGAAATGTCGGATTCTCTTTACATGCGGACGTTTACCTCCCTGTTTTCGTTATACTTTTGTATTTGGCATAACCTCATTCATACTCGTATTGTCCATTGCCAGAGACTCATTTCAGCAAAATAGGTTTTCTCGAAGGTCTTCCCTTTTTTATTTCTTTTGAGTTTATTGCCGATATGAATTCTGCCGACATTCGCGTCATTTTCTTATATGAGTACAAACTTGGTAATAGTGCTGCAAAAGCTGCACGCAACATAAACCAAGCGTTTGGGGAGAATACGGTTAACGATCGGAAAGTGCAGCGTTGGTTAGAAAAATTTCGGACTGGCGATTTTTCACTGCAAAATGAGCCGCGCGGAAGACCCAAAACGTCTGTGAAGAATGATGACCTGAAGGCTCTAGTGGAAGCGGATCCAGCCGTATCCACGAGGGAACTTGCTATCAGGATAAAAGTTGACCATACAACGATATTGAGACACATTTCTGAGATTGGCAAGGTTAAGAAGATGGACAAGTGGGTACCGCACGCACTGACAGAGCGAAATAAGCTGGATCGGTTAAACGTATGCTCATCATTGCAGCATCCACCCTATTCACCGGATCTCTCGCCGACCGATTTTCATTTTTTCAAGCATTTAGAGCTGTTTTTAAGGGGCAAACACTATGAAAATGAAGACAGTCTAAAAAACTCGATATCAGAGTTTATTAATTCTAAAGACCAAAATTTTTTTAAGACAGGCATCTACGCTTTAAAATCTCGTTGGGAGAAGTGTATTGAAGCGAATGGAGCATACTTTGATTGAATAAACAGCTTTTGAAGAAAGATATGCAGTTTTATACAATCACTTAAGAATCCGACATTTCATACGCACCAACCTAATATATATAAATATATATATATATATATATATATATATATATATATATATATATATATATATATATATATATATATATATATATATATATATATATATATATATATATATATATATATATATATATATATATATATATATATATATATATATATATATACATATATATATATATATATATATATATATATATATATATATATATATATATATATATATATATATATATATATTTGGAAACTACTTTTGACTTGTATTGCCTTACCTTTCAACAGCCGACTCTTTTCCATTTTGTTATAAATTGTTGAAATTAAATAATAACTGTGCGTAAATCAGTATATATTTAATTTTACTATATAAGATTTAAAAATATTACACACACACACATACAATTCATTAAATTTTTATGAAAGCTCTGATAGTTCCATTTGTTATTGAAAATTTTTTGAAATTTTTATTACTGAAATTTCACTTGAATTTCAATTTTTTTGGAAAATAAGTTGTGAGAATATTTATAAAATGATAATAATAATATTTTTTGTTACTGAGAAATCTGTTCCTCAAAATATCTATTGCTGACATTCAAATTACAGCTATGTTTAAAATATATTTGTTTTTAAATATTTTTAGCAGTGTTTTAATAATAACCGGACAGACCAAGATTTTCAAGTGGTATGAAATTTTTACCTAAAATTCATCAAGACGTTGAGTATCACACATCTAAATAACAACGATTTCCTTTTTCTTAGTCACGAAAAAGTATTATGTAACACATTCTTCCACACATAACTTCATGTTTAAAATTCCACAAAAAAGATTCCCAGTTGAATTCATTTTTTTTTCTTGCTAGGTTTCCGAAGAAATTGAAAAAAGATCTGAAGAACTGCATTGGATATAACTTAATAATCCAGTGCAATAATGTGCTGGATATTTCAATAAAACTATTGTGATGATTTTATTTCATTCACAGCAAAACACGTGCTGTTAAATTCAATTGCATATCGGGCGGCATGTCCGTTGAGCTGATCATGCACAAAAAACATTATGTCAACAATATTTCGAATGCTATGGCACAGATAATCAATATTTTTATACTATAACTCACGTATATATTGTCTGGTAATACTTGAAGCAACTATTTAAATTATGTTATACAAATGATATTGTATATATAGGCAACCAGTCTCCCTTATCTTTCAGGTCATGTATGACTCTTTCTTGTGTGGGTAAAAAAACGCTTGATGCTGTCTGATAAAAAAATCATAGAGTCAATTTTTGCCAAGAGATATATTTTTTAAAATTCACTTTATTTATCTACAAAGAATAATGATAATGGAAAAATATAAGGAATTATATATACAATTAAAAGAGGAAATCTGCAGTTAAAATTATTTTCCAACTTTGAAACTCCTTTCCTGTTAAAAAAAAAAAAAAAAGGGAAGACAAAAATGATTGATTTTTATGATTAGGAAAAGAATATGGAATATCTGATGAGATCACATAATATATAATTATATCCAATCAGTGTATGTGTGGAATAAGTAAAACCAAGATCGAACAAAAAATATGTGATCATAAATTCTGGTATTTGTTTCACAATCGCTTAATTTCGCACAATTGTAGGGCATTCAAGCCCAGTGGCTTAGTGGTAGCGTTTCACGCTCCCATGACACAGGTCCGAGGTTCGATCCTCGGACTGGGCAAGGTTGACTCAGCCTTTCATCCCTTCAGTAGGTCGATTAACTGAGTACCAAGCATGCTTGGGAACTAAACACAGGGGGTCTTACGTTAGGCTTACCACCTAAGTGGGACATATGCTTCGCACCCCAGGGCCCTCGGTCATGAAAACAGTTATGGGCACTGTAGGCCTTGGCCCACATGGGCTGTCGTGCCATGGAGTTTAGTTTTTTTAGTAGGACATTTATAGTTTCCGAGAAATAATTAGATTCAATATGCTGCATTAAATTTTATGTTTTTATTTATGCATTTGCTTATATTGTTTCTGATCCTCTGGATCTGATAAATGTCAGATCATCCCAGAAGGTTGTTGAGTGCCAGAAAGTTCTATAATAATAAGGGACTGGATAGATCCATTAGCTGGATAGTCACAGCAGTTCTCTCACAAATGGGATAGATTTTCCCGCTACTATCAAAGGAAGTACATTTAAGTTGGTCACATCTTAGCACACCCACAGAGTTTGGGAACTACGGTCACATTTGATTTTTGACAAATTTTTTATAATTAAATTTAATATATTTATTTATTCTTAACATGCTACATTTATAAGTTATGGCGGACGAAAAATTTAACACCAAACTGTTATTTTCGAAATTTTTAAATTAACGCATGATGCATAACATAACATGTGAAAGCAGTTGCATAAATTTACCAATATCCGCTATTTTTTTCTCCATGTTGTAGTTACTAATGACACTTGGTCAAGCCAAGATCGCTAAGCCATGGCTATGCGAATTTAAGTCAATTGGGAGCGTCTTTCGTTTTAATGAAAGCACCATAAAGGTGAAAGTACGACTTTTGCTCTTCAAATCCTCCGATAGATGGCACCACCATAGGATCCACTCAATTTTGGCATTGATCTGAAGGGGGAGTAAATTTCTCCAGACCATATTGCACCCATGATAACTGCTCAACGACCGACCACAGGACTTTCGATTCCACAGATTTAACGAGCACGTATATTGCATGTACTCGGTGGGTCTTTGGCGGCATTGGGAATCAAACCCCACCCTTCCGGATGGAAGGCCGATACCCTAACCATTAGGCTACCACGGCCCCATTTTTGTTGATAATGAGACTTATTCATAAGATGTAAATTAGAAGACGAGAGAGAAACTCTGTAATTCCCTTCTTGTCGAGCAGACACTCAGCTGTTAGAGCTTTAGTTTTCGATTCAACGGTTCGCGGATTCAATTCCCATATAAGCATTCCTTTTAAGCTGTAGATTCTGATCTAATTAATCTCGTATACAAAATATAACTTTGAAGCGAAAAACAAACCAAGCATGTACCAAATAAATTTGCATGAAGAAAGCAAATACCCTAATCCCTTAATGAATGGGTTTGAATGTTAGACTTTTTCAGCCTCGAAGAATGTAGTACTCCTTCTAGAGCTGCTATCACTTGTTAATCGACAGTCATTCATTCATTGTCATGTGTCAGCTAGGCTGGCAACATGGGGTGCGCTGCTCCACTTTTCCAACTGAACCAAATTTTGGTGTGGAGTCCGACTTCCTCAGTACACACATGCCATAGGGACCCGTTTATAGGGTAGGCAACCATTCACTCCACATTCATACAAAGAAAGGACAAGACAAGATAGATAGATAGGGAAAGTACACCCATGCCCCAACCGGGATTCGAACTCAGGACCTCCTTATCCGTAGTCAGGCATGCTGACCTCTAGGCAAGTTGTGCGGCGTTAATCTACAGTAATAGGGGTAATAATCCATCTCCAGACCAGATTGATAGATGTATAATAAATATCTTATCCTTCAAATTCTCTGTCGCTCATTATGAAGGATTGAATGATGCTCCCCTATATAAATGATTTGAATAGTCCTTTTGATTATAAATCGCACACAAAAACTACTTTCATTAAAATTTTTGGCTAAATATTAATTGTTATTAATTAAATTCTGCTCATTGTTTGAGAGAAATAAAATCAAGCCATATCTCGCGATAATTAAAAATCCATATGAAACTTCCCTTGTCTAGTGATCAGGGTGCCTGACTGGCTCGTGGGCTCGAATCTCGGTTCGGGCATGGATGTACTTTCTCTCTTTCTTTCCCTTTTCTTGTCTTTGTCCATTCTTTGCATGAATGGGTTGTGAGTGGTTGCCTAGCCTATAAACGGGTTCCTATGGCATGTGTGAACTGAGGAAGTTGGACTCCACGCTAAATTACGGTTCAGTTGGAAAAGTGGAGCAGCGCACCCCATATTGACAGCCTAGCTGGCACACGACAACAACAATATTAAAAATGCACTTTGATCTTATAAAAATATCCAACTACATATTCTGCATTTAAATATTAAAATTAATAATCGTTATGCTGAGAAAATATAAAGATATTAATAACAAAATTAAGTAATTTTTGATATTGAAATTTAATCAAAATGATTTGTTCCTGATAACCTAGAAGCATTTCATCGTTATCTTCTCGTTTTATTGTGTCATCTGAATATTCTGTGGTGAATGTTTCAATGAATCCTTTAAACGAATAAAAACATTTCAAAAAAGAAATTCAACTTTTCTTTTGCACTGTAACTCTGTTCTTATTGCATTGTCAATGAGGTTTAATAAACATTTTCCAGACAAATAATTTTGTCGTTGATTAATTCAACAGCTGCTTCATTTTCCGTTCTTTGATGTTACGGGAATGTAATTTTCGTATCAATTTCTCGACTCGAAGAATATTTAATATATGAAAATTAATTTGCAAATCCTTCATCATTCCGAACAAAAAGTTATTCTTGTAATTCATTATTTGTCCGTGAAGATATTAAGGTCTTGAGATAAAATTACTGCATGCGTTAAATGTTTTAATCAAAATGAATGCTGGAAGCGTATAAAGGAAAACTGAAAGGAGTGTAATTACAGGATTTAATCACCAAATTTTATTTAAAAATAAAACAAGGTAAGTTACGGTTTAAGAAAATTAGAATTATGACAATAACTACTTTTCTTATTTAAATAAATAACACATTTACAATCAAATTTTTTTATGATGTTTGGTTGCTTCCTTTAGGATATTGCAGAGCATTTATTTTTTCATATTTTTTATTTAATAATGTTTTCGAAATAATTTGCATTTAAAGAGATTAATTTAAGTAATAAAACGAGACACATCATTGTTAATGTTGAAGGATAGTTTCACATATGAAGATTCATGCATTTATGAAGACAGTTATATAAAATTTTTGCGTCAAGTTCATGACACTAATCATAACATTAATTCTTCGGTCTACACTGTCCTCGCCATTTAATGTAAAAATTAATGATGAAAAAGACACGCCATGGTTATCATTGAAGGCAAATTTCACATATAATAGGAAAAAGGAGATTAGTACTCTTCAACCATGACAGTTGTGTTGTAAGCTTCACCCACGCACTCCTCGCCCACGACTCTATATTTTAAAGTTTTCGATTGAAAATAAACGCAGAGATTTTGTATTACTATGGCGCTGTGGGAAATGATAATAATATTTATGGCATTCAGTGTACCATTTATAAGACTTAGATGCTTCATTTATGAAGACAGTTATATAAAATTTTTACATGAAGTTCATGACACTGATCGCAATATTAATTCTTGTGATGAAAGTTACACGCAATGATTAATTATTCGATCTACGCTATGCGTCACTTGCCTTGCCTTTAAATGTAAATATTAATGAAAGAGAGATGGTTATATAACACTGATAAATGTAGAATTTTATAATCCCCAATAAATACGGGAATTTTGAAATCAATCTTAGCGGATATCAGAAGTCACACGTACCATATGGGTGCACTTTACAAAAACTTCTTTTCTCTAAATATATTTTTCATAATAAAATAAATACCACAGTTAGAAATGTAATTCACTACTATATTGAACCATTCATTTGTATATTCAGTCAGCATATCTTAAGATATAAGGGAATTTTGAAATCAATCTTAGCGGGAATTAGGCATCAGACGTACCATATGGGTGCACCACACAAAAAAATACTTTTTATCTAAATAATATTTTTATAGTAAAATAAATACCACATTTAGGCTAAGGAAGTGATTTACTACTAAGTGAACAAATTCGATTGTCCATGGATTGAGAATTTCTGCAGGTATTGGGGAAATTTTTAAATCATCGAAAGCGGGGAAATGAGATTACCAGGTCAAATGGGCGGACTATTCAAAAACTTACTTTTCTCACAAAATATAATTTTTAAAATAAAATGAATACCACAGTTAATCTAGAAATTAATTTACTAAATGGAACCATTTACTTGTATATACATTTTGTATTTCTTACGATATAAGGGAATTTTGAAATTAATGTTACCGGGAATTAGAAGTCACACGTACCATATGGGCGCAATTTACAAAAACTCACTTTTTTCCTAAAATATATTTTTTATAGTAAAAAAAATACCTCAGTTAGTCCTAGAAAGTGTTTTACTACTAAATGAAATTATTCTCTTGTCCATAGATTGGGAATTTCTGCAGATAATGAGAAAATTTTGAAATCATCAAAAGCGGGAATCAAAAGTCACACGTACCGTATGGGCGCAATTTACAAAAACTCACTTTTTTCCTAAAATATATTTTTTATAGTAAAAAAAATACCTCAGTTAGTCCTAGAAAGTGTTTTACTACTAAATGAAATTATTCTCTTGTCCATAGATTGGGAATTTCTGCAGATATTGAGAAAATTTTGAAATCATCGAAAGCGGGAATCAGAAGTCACACGTACCATATGGGCGCAATTTACAAAAACTCACTTTTTTCCTAAAATATATTTTTTATAGTAAAAAAAATACCTCAGTTAGTCCTAGAAAGTGTTTTACTACTAAATGAAATTATTCTCTTGTCCATAGATTGGGAATTTCTGCAGATATTGAGAAAATTTTGAAATCATCGAAAGCGGGAATCAGAAGTCACACGTACCATATGGGCGCAATTTACAAAAACTCACTTTTTTCCTAAAATATATTTTTTATAGTAAAAAAAATACCTCAGTTAGTCCTAGAAAGTGTTTTACTACTAAATGAAATTATTCTCTTGTCCATAGATTGGGAATTTCTGCAGATATTGAGAAAATTTTGAAATCATCGAAAGCGGGAATCAGAAGTCACACGTACCATATGGGCGCAATTTACAAAAACTCACTTTTTTCCTAAAATATATTTTTTATAGTAAAAAAAATACCTCAGTTAGTCCTAGAAAGTGTTTTACTACTAAATGAAATTATTCTCTTGTCCATAGATTGGGAATTTCTGCAGATATTGAGAAAATTTTGAAATCATCGAAAGCGGGAATCAGAAGTCACACGTACCATATGGGCGCAATTTACAAAAACTCACTTTTTTCCTAAAATATATTTTTTATAGTAAAAAAAATACCTCAGTTAGTCCTAGAAAGTGTTTTACTACTAAATGAAATTATTCTCTTGTCCATAGATTGGGAATTTCTGCAGATATTGAGAAAATTTTGAAATCATCGAAAGCGGGAATCAGAAGTCACACGTACCATATGGGCGCAATTTACAAAAACTCACTTTTCTCCTAAAATATATTTTTTATAGTAAAAAAAATACCTCAGTTAGTCCTAGAAAGTGTTTTACTACTAAATGAAATTATTCTCTTGTCCATAGATTGGGAATTTCTGCAGATATTGAGAAAATTTTGAAATCATCGAAAGCGGGAATCAGAAGTCACACGTACCATATGGGCGCAATTTACAAAAACTCACTTTTTTCCTAAAATATATTTTTTATAGTAAAAAAAATACCTCAGTTAGTCCTAGAAAGTGTTTTACTACTAAATGAAATTATTCTCTTGTCCATAGATTGGGAATTTCTGCAGATATTGAGAAAATTTTGAAATCATCGAAAGCGGGAATCAGAAGTCACACGTACCATATGGGCGCAATTTACAAAAACTCACTTTTCTCCTAAAATATATTTTTTATAGTAAAAAAAATACCTCAGTTAGTCCTAGAAAGTGTTTTACTACTAAATGAAATTATTCTCTTGTCCATAGATTGGGAATTTCTGCAGATATTGAGAAAATTTTGAAATCATCGAAAGCGGGAATCAGAAGTCACACGTACCATATGGGCGCAATTTACAAAAACTCACTTTTTTCCTAAAATATATTTTTTATAGTAAAAAAAATACCTCAGTTAGTCCTAGAAAGTGTTTTACTACTAAATGAAATTATTCTCTTGTCCATAGATTGGGAATTTCTGCAGATATTGAGAAAATTTTGAAATCATCGAAAGCGGGAATCAGAAGTCACACGTACCATATGGGCGCAATTTACAAAAACTCACTTTTTTCCTAAAATATATTTTTTATAGTAAAAAAAATACCTCAGTTAGTCCTAGAAAGTGTTTTACTACTAAATGAAATTATTCTCTTGTCCATAGATTGGGAATTTCTGCAGATATTGAGAAAATTTTGAAATCATCGAAAGCGGGAATCAGAAGTCACACGTACCATATGGGCGCAATTTACAAAAACTCACTTTTTTCCTAAAATATATTTTTTATAGTAAAAAAAATACCTCAGTTAGTCCTAGAAAGTGTTTTACTACTAAATGAAATTATTCTCTTGTCCATAGATTGGGAATTTCTGCAGATATTGAGAAAATTTTGAAATCATCGAAAGCGGGAATCAGAAGTCACACGTACCATATGGGCGCAATTTACAAAAACTCACTTTTTTCCTAAAATATATTTTTTATAGTAAAATAAATACCTCAGTTAGTCCTAGAAAGTGTTTTACTACTAAATGAAATTATTCTCTTGTCCATAGATTGGGAATTTCTGCAGATATTGAGAAAATTTTGAAATCATCGAAAGCGGGAATCAGAAGTCACACGTACCATATGGGCGCAATTTACAAAAACTCACTTTTCTCCTAAAATATATTTTTTATAGTAAAAAATATACCTCAGTTAGTCCTAGAAAGTGTTTTACTACTAAATGAAATTATTCTCTTGTCCATAGATTGGGAATTTCTGCAGATATTGAGAAAATTTTGAAATCATCGAAAGCGGGAATCAGAAGTCACACGTACCATATGGGCGCAATTTACAAAAACTCACTTTTTCTCCTAAAATATATTTTTTATAGTAAAATGAATACCTCAGTTAGTCCTAGAAATGTGTTTTACTACTAAATGAAATTATTCTCTTGTCCATATCGATTGGGAATTTCTGCAGATATTGAGAATAATTTTAGAAATCAATCGAAAGCGAGAATCAGAAGTCACCCGTACCATATGGGCGCAATTTACAAAAACTCACTTTTCTCCTAAAATATATTTTTTATAATTAAATAAATACCTCAGTTAGTTCTAGAAAGTGTTATTTACTACTAAATGAAATCATATCTCTTGTCCATCGATTGGGAATTTCCTGCAGATATTGAGGAAATTTTGAAATCAATCTTAAGCGGGATATCAGAAGTCACACGTACCATATGGGTGCACTTTACAAAAACTTCTTTTCTCTAAATATATTTTTCATAATAAAATAAATACCACAGTTAGGAATGTAATTCACTACTATGTTGAACCATTCATTTGTATATTCAGTCAGCATATCTTAAGATATAAGGGAATTTTGAAATCAATCTTAGCGGGAATTAGGCATCAGACGTACCATATGGGTGCACCACACAAAAAACTACTTTTTATCTAAATTATATTTTTATAGTAAAATAAATACCACATTTAGGCTTAGGAAGTGATTTACTACTAAGTGAACAAATTCGATTGTCTATGGATTGAGAATTTCTGCAGGTATTGGGGAAATTTTTAAATCATCGAAAGCGGGAAATGAGATTACCAGGTCAAATGGGTGGACAATTCAAAAACTTACTTTTCTCATAAAATATAATTTTTAAAATAAAATGAATACCACAGTTAATCCTAGATATTAATTTACTAAATGGAACCATTTACTTGTATATACATTTTGTATTTCTTATGATATAAGGGAAGTTTGAAATCAATCTTAGCGGGAATCAGAAATCAGACATATCATGTAGGCGCACGATACAAAAACTAATTTTTTTCCTAAAATATATTTTTTATAATAAAATGATTATCACACTTAATCTAGAAAAGTGATATACTACTGAATAGAACCATTTATTTGTAGATCCATACGGTATTTCTTATGAAATAGTGGAAGTTTTAAAACAATCTTGGCGGGAATCAGAAATCACTCATATCATGTGGGTGCACTATACAAAAACTCACTTTTTTCCCAAAATATTTTTTTATAATAAAAGTAATACCACAGATAATCAAAAATGTGACTTACTACTAAATTGAATAATTCATTAGAATATACAGTCACCATTTCTTAAGCTATAAGGGAATTTTTAAATCAATCTTAGCGGGAATTAGAAGTCACGCATATTACATGGGTGTACCATACAAAAACTCATTTTTTTCCTAAAATATATTTTCATAGTAAAATAAATACCTCATTTAGCCTTAGAAAGTTATTTACTACATGTCCATAGATTTGGAATTTCTGTAGATATTGAGGAAATTTTGAAATCATCGAAAACGGGAATCAGAAGTCACACGTATCGTATTAGCGCACTATACAAAAAGTAATTTTTCTCCTAAAATATATCTTTTATATTAAGAAGAATACTACAGTTAATCTAGAATTGTGATTTACTACTAAATGGAACCATTTATTTGAAAATCCATTGGCATTTCTTATGATATAGGGGAATTTTGAACCAATCTTAGCGGAAATCAGAAGTCACACATATCATGTAAGCGCTCTACACAAAAAGTCATTTTTATCCTAAAACCTATTTTTTTATAATAAAATATATACCATAGTTAGTCTAGGAATGTGATTTACTACTTCATATATTCATTTATTTGTATATCCATTTTGTATTTCTTAAGATAAAGGGGCATTTTTAAATATGTTAGTGGGAATCAGAAGTTACACGTATCATGTAGGCGCACGATACAAAAACTCATTTTTGTCTTAAAATATATTTTTTATAATAAAATGAATTCCACAGTTAATCTAGAAATATGATTTACTACAAAATAAAAACATTTATCTGTATATCCATTGGGCATTTTTTAATATATAAGGGAATTTTGAAATCAATCTTAGCGGATATCTGAAGTCACATGTACCATATGGGAGCACTTTTCGAAAACTCACTTTTCTCCTAAAATATATTTCTTATAATAAAATGAATACCACAGTTAATCAAAAATATGACATACTACTAAAATGAACCATTCATTAGTATATACAGTCACCATTTCTTAAGCTATAAGGGAATTTTGAAATTAATGTTACCGGGAATTAGAAGTTGCCACGTACCATATGGGTGCACCTTACAAAAACTCACTTTTCTCCTAAAATATATTTTTTACAATAAATTGAATACCACAGTTAATATAGAAATTAATATACTAAATGGAACCACTTATTTTTATATACATTGGGTATTTCGTATGATGTATATTATATACTTTGTTGATTCTCATAAGTTAAAAAAATTTTAATTTCTCTTATAGGTTATAACACATTAAAAATATTAATACTTGTAAAGAAAATTTCAGTTGTTTCCATCAATTAATTAAGAATATTTTATAAGATATGACAGACCAAATTCCAAAAGCCTGTTTATTAAAGAGAATGAAAAATCAATTTGGGGATGTGTAAAAAAAGGGGGATCTAATGCCTGAAATATTTTTCTTTCTTTAGAATGATAAAACATAGATTGAAGTTTAAGAATCTATGTGTTACAATCGGAATCTATGTGTAAGTATCTGGGGCTCCTTTATTGAAGCGAGAAAAGTTCCGAAGAGGCATATTACCTTGCTTAAATTAATTACATCGTTGAATAAGCAACTTTACAGGGAATTCAAATCAAATTAATTACATTTTTAATTAATAACAACGCTGTAATCAAACTTTAGAAAGAAAACACAATTTTTATTTTGATTTAGTTAGAAATTAAAATCGAGACATAATTTTTATTTCATTCTATGCAGCTGTTTATCCCAAATAAAAATGACAATAGACAAACAGAATAAAAATTTAATACATGTTATTCATTCATTGTCGTGTGCCAACCAGACTGGCAATATGTGGTGCGCTGCTCCACTTTTTCATCTGAGCCATATTTTGGTGTGGAGTCCGACATCCTCAGTACACACATGCTATAAGTACCCGTTCATAAGGTAGGCAACCATTCACACCTCATTCATACAAGGAAAGGACGAAGACAGGATAGATAGAGAGAGAAAGTACATCCATGGCTGAACCGAAATTCGAACCCAGGACCTCCTTATCCGTAGTCAGGCACGCTGACCACTAGACAAGTTGGTCGGCAATACATGTTATAATTATCTTAAATGCTGTATATTGTAAAGGAAAATGTGAAAAAGTTCCTACAGAAAATTATTTTTTTCAAAGTTTAAGGTAAGAAAAAGGCCGAGAACCTTTGATCTAATTAACTCGTGTAAGTTGGTCTGCGGATTCTAATAGGTTCTTGAGTTAATCAGAAAAGATTATCAAGGAGAAAACTAATTTCCGAATGATAATTTTAGAAGATTAAATATTTATAATTCCTAAAAATGTTCAAGCTGCAACTGTGATTCTTAATAGAAGAGATATTTTTGCTGAAATTATATCTTCGGATAAAAATTTATAAATTGAAAAATGAGTAATATAAAAATGAATGCTTTAGGAACAAAAGTTTTGTTTTAGTTAAAATTATTTATATTTGAATTCATTGCCTTATTGCATAAGCATTGCATTCATCCTTTGTTATACCGTTATATGTGACTAAGTGTCTCTGTATGTACTGTCATACATTAATTATAGTCTGATACAAACAATGATACTAAGCTTCATACATCATAAAAATGAATGCTTTAGGAACAGAAGTTTTGTTTTAGTCAAAATTATTTATATTTGAATTCATTGCCTTATTGCATAAGCATTGAATTCATCCTTTGTTATACCGTTACATGACTAAGTGTCTCTGTATTGACTGTCATACAGTAAATATAGTCTCATACAAACGGTGATACTTAGCTTCATACATCATACAGTTTAAGCTCACTTAACATTTAAAATGTTTTTAATGGAGTTTTGCTTAGATTATTTTCATGTCCTTTTACAAAGAATGTAGAATTTTTGGAAAGATAATTTAAAAATAATTGTTTTAAAATTAAATTTAAAACCTTTAAAATAATTGATACAGAGAATGATAAAAAAATCAAGAAACACAAGTCTCCAATATTTTTACAACCTTAGTTTACATAATCTGTGCTATAAAATTACTTTTCTTAAAAACATTTTATCAGTCCATGATAAATTGCTGTAATAGCTCCAGCTGTATTACTTAATTATATGTTTGATGAAATGGTGATGGATAAACCACACAAGTTGCCGAAAACCAGAAGGTGATTAATTTATCGCGTATTAAATCACGAAATCCCCCATTACGTTAATTGTTAAATGTGCTCAACAAATTTTCGCGGAAAGTAAGCTTTTGAAGAGAAAGCAAGTTTAATTTTGAAACTGATGAAGACATGTTATGCAGCAGAGGGATTCGCAATTATTTTGAAGGATTGAAAAATAAAGCTGTGTGTGGGTGTTTTAATGTGTATCTCTCAGTAAAAGAAGTGTTAAAATGCTTGTAGCAATGTATAGAGTTAAAAATAAATAATTAATTTAAAAGTGACAAAATTAAGTAAAAAGAGTAATTTATTAAGTTTACACAAATTTTATTGAATTAATTAAAATACAATTATTTCAAAAACTGAAATATATTTCAGCTTTGATTTCAAAAAATGCATAAAATAATAAATACAAAATTAAGTTTAGCAATTTTCATTAATAAATCAAGAAAAAAATATTTACACTAATGTTAAATTTATGCACAAAAATTCAAATATTTAATTTATTCAATTTTGTCAAGTAAGTAGATAACAAATAGATAATAGTTACTTTCATTAATAGTATATAATAAATAGATAATAGCTGCTTATAAAAACAATTTAAAATATATTGATTTCCTAATCAGATTAAACATTTTTATCATTCCTTACAAAACATAAAGCAGAAAAAAGCTGCGAACTATGAAAATCTACTTCAGCAACCATTATTTAAAAAATATTACAAAAACGCTTTCAAACTCAACAGTATAAAAAGAAAAAAAAATATATCAATATATACAGAATATTTCATATAAGAATTTATCCATAACATTTTTTTTTCTCTTCCTTCTAGAGAAATATTTAATACAAAGTATATATTAATCAAAAATATATACAGAGTATATTTGCTCATCTTCATAATATATACAAAAGGGATAGAATAGTTAAAACCATTATAAAAGATCATACAAAATGTAATCCCTTTCATTTCACCTGAAACAACTTTATAAAAATTTGTAATAGTTTAGTTAGAAATTTACTAGTTTTAATTACATTTGTACATCTTAGAAAAATTTAGTCGTAGCAGAAAGATACATTTTTACATATATATGCTTCTATTTTAATGTTTTAGTAGACACAACAATATTCTGAAAATAAACAGAACCAGACATAAATTTAATACAATTTTAAATATCAAAGTATCATGTACAGGTATGTATTTAACGTAAATAAAGGATTGAAGAGTTATTAAAAAATAATTACTAAGAAATAGGACATTTGTTCCAAAAATGCTTACATCAATTTCATTGAATAATTTAGAAACTTAGAAATAATTTTGGGAAACTGAATAATCTTTTCATTCTAAGCATATTTTAATTACTGGTAATATAAATAACAGCTATATATATATATATATATATATATATATATATATATATATATATATATATATATATATATATATATATATATATATATATATATATATATATATACATATATATATATATATATATATATATATATATACATATATATATATATATATATATATATATATATATATATATATATATATATATATCTGAGTGTTAAAAAAACATTTTCTTTTGCTTACTTTTATACCCTGTCAACTGCTTCATGCCATTGAATGAGATATTAATGACATCGACAGTTTTTCTGACACATTTTGGTACATCTCTCCCCTATTTATACACATTTTTGGAAATAATTTTATTTGTACCAATTGAAATTGATATTATTAGAATAATCACTTATATTAAAATGGATTAAGCTAAATTTCCCCACAACTGTGTCAACTTAATGTTTGCTATTTACTAGTTCAAAATATTATTGTTGTTATTGTAATTTTAAAATTCCTCAATCAATAATTGAAAATTGTGATATACATTTAGTATTTAAAAGCCATATATAAATACGATTTCTAAATAATAAAATGTTTTTATATTAAATGCAATTCTAGAGAAACTTTGTTTGCGTTCTTAACCTGAAGGTATTTTATTATTTAGTTACAGAAAATTATCTGAACCTACATGATCAAATTATTTTCTTCGAATAGCTAGTATTTTATTGTTTAAAATAAAAAAAACTAAGAAGAAATAAATTCCAAAGAATTTTTTTGCATTATATAGTAATTTTTATGTGCAACAATTTACGTAACAAAATATTGTGCTTCAGGAGTCCAAATGAAAATATCTTCAAAAATATGCATATATGTGTTTCCTTCTACTCTTTTCAAATAAAACCTGTAACGTAAAATATTTATTAAATTTTAAATTCGAATAATTTTATATATGTAGCCTACATTGGCACATTATGATTATGTTTAAATTTATAATCATCGTTAGAAATAGCTCTTTCAAAAAAAGTGAAAACAGAAATACTAGAGACGTAAAAAATGGTAAACCAGTATTTGGTTTTACATCACAGTTCTGAGCCTTTGGAAATAACGACGGATAAAATTCTAGTCCTCAAACACTCTTGTTAGGTGGACTTGAATCGAAATCATCATCGTCATCATCGAGCTTCGGTTCCGTCACGTGGACAAGTAACTTACTGGATGGTATCGCTCGCAGTTGGTAATATGCAGTTCGTGTCAGTGGATTGTCTTCCATGTTCAATTCTTTCAATGCTGGAGCTCCTTTCACTTTAGAAATATCAACATCTGTTAAAAAATATTATTAATGAGAGTAGTCTGATTACTGGATCTATTTTCTGCTTAAAGTGGGGATTTGAAAACAGTAAATCACGTTAAATTGCAAGTAAATGAGGAAACTAAAAATTAAATGCGCTGACAAAAAAATTAATGAAACTGATTAGTTATAATGAAATCCAAAAGTGATTTAATATAACTTTTTCGGATAAAAAAATATTTCGTTACTTTTCCATTATATCCCCGATTTTGATCCTAAAGAAATGACATGTTTTTTTTTACGGAGAAGTGAAAATAATATAATGTAGATACGATTATTGGCTCAAAATTTTATTTCAAATTTAATATATATTAAATCAAATAGCTGACCGACTTGTCTAGTGCCTGACTGCGATAAGGAGGTCTTGGGTTTGAATCCCGGTTCGGGCATGGATGTACTTTCTCTATTTATCTATCCTGTCTTTGTCCTTTCCTTGTATGAATGAGGTGTGAATGGTTGCCTACCCTATAAACGGGTCCCTATGGCATGTGTGTACTGAGGAAGTCGGACTCCACACCAAAATATGTTCAGTTGGAAAAGTGGAGCAGCGCACCTCATATTGCCAGCCTAGCTGGTACAAGACAACAACAACAACAGCTAACCCTGGTAAACAAGCTAAATTCTAAACAAAGTTAAAGCTACTGGGTGCAAAAGATTGCTTGGTGATAATTTTGTCGGTTAAAAGAGCATTACGGTCTCAAATCACCAAGGGCAAAAAACAACTGAATTCAACAAAATTTAATCTTGTCTCATTGAAAGAAGGTACTATTACATTATACTTACACAATCAATCACCGATGACATTGCTAAACCGTTTCTGCCACAAAAAAAAAAGATTGGCGTTTAAATAATTTTTATCAATAAATGATAATTGTTTAGTTTATAAAATGTAAATATAGTGTTTTTTAATATTTCTTAGTAATTTCCGAAAACGAAAATATTTTTAAGTGATACATGATGCAAATGGCTTCTTTATGACAATAATTTAGGAATTTTTTCTTTTCCGTTACGGCGATTATCAAAAGCGGGAGCATAATGGAAATGTATCAATGTTTTTAATTTATGATTAAAATAAAATCAATTTAAGAGGATATCAGAAAATATAACTTCTGACATCATCCATTCTGAATAGAAAATAAATATAATATATAAATAAATTTTCAGTTGTAAACAAAATAAAGGATAACTTTTTTCTAAAAACAATTTAGTGCTATTTAAAAATTGAAATTTTTTTAAGTATTTAAATTATTAAACTTTAAACAAATATAACAAAGAAGATTCTTGAGGATTAAAGCTAATCTACCTAAAATTATATCCAAAACTACAGATAAAAATCTAAAATTGAAAATGCATTTTACTGAAAAATTAAACCTTAAATTTAAGATATACACTGATGAAGTTAAAGCTAAAATTTACAGGAAACTATGCAAAAAGTATTCATAATAAGATTAAGATACAATTAAAATATATCCTTAAATGAGTCTTTTTATTACGAAAACTATTAATCCCGATTTTTTTTCCTTTACAGAGAAATACATGAAATTTCAATAACAACTAAGAATCTGGAATATTATATTAATTTTAATTCAATAATTCTTGTATATTTATTTTTTCCTTATATTTCGATTTTAACTTACCATTAATGTAATTTTTCTTAAGGTTGAGGTACAATAGGTGAGGTATTTTAAAAGCAACTTTAGGCAAAAGAAGGAAATCATTATGAGACAAATCCAACTTCTTGAGCTCTTTCAAATCTTTGAATTCTTCAGGAATTGAACTCAGTTGATTATTAGATAAATTTAATTCTGTAATTATAAGAAAAATCTTTAATTTAAAATCGAATGTGAACTGTGTAACAAAAAATGTTTTATTATTGTATGCAAAGAATTCATTCACATCTATATCTACTTATCTCTTTATTTCTCACTCTCTCTCTCTCTCTCTTTCCACACACACACACACACACACACACACACACACACACACACACACACATATATATATACATATATATATGTATATTATATATATATGTATATATATATTTATATATATATATATATATATATATATATATATATATATATATATATATATATATATATATATATATATATATTTATATATTTATATATATATATATATATATATTTGTATATATATATATATATATATATATATATATATATATATATATATATATATATATATATAAATTAATAAAAATAATGAAAAAATGATGGGATTTGTCTATTGAACATAAATATCGTGAGGCATGTATTCCGACCTGTAATGTTCACAAACTTGATGGGGAGCTGAGGCGGTATTTTCCTGAAGACATTTGAGGAGAGGTCGCACGTCAACAGCACCGTGTTCCGCATTAAATGGTAGACGGCATCTGGGAAGGCCATCAATTGACATTCAGACAGATCTAAAATGAGAAAAAACGCTTAATAGGACAGGTGGTTTCCTAAAAAAATTATTAAAGTTTGGTAAATTTTACGGATTAATTTTCTTATATTTCAGTAAAGATGTTAAAAGGAATGTGATTATTTAAGAACAATACTTCTTAAAATATAATCTAGAAACATAATTTATTATGAAATTGCTATAATCTAAAAAATTTTATTAAAAATTTGGACAATATAAAAAATATTAACCCCCCTATAATATTTAAAAAAAATTTAAATTACTTGATAATTTCAAAATCTTTGATTCTAAGTACGAAGGATTTTTATACCCAAGAGTAATAAATACGGTTAGTTTATTATGTAATAAATAGGTAGTAATAAATATGTGTGTGTGTGATTAATGGTTAATAACCCAAAAGTAATAAATAAATAATTTTTTGAAAAACTCCAAGTCGCTAATACCATTAAGACATTACTTCAGAACATTACAGAACTTTA
This sequence comes from Latrodectus hesperus, assembly GCA_037975125.1. Lineage (NCBI taxonomy): Eukaryota > Metazoa > Arthropoda > Arachnida > Araneae > Theridiidae > Latrodectus > Latrodectus hesperus. The sequence continues at coordinate 68,650,378 of CM075852.1, forward strand.
TCAAATTTTTAATTGTAATATAATAAAAATAAGTGAAAACCAAATGTTTTAATATCGCATGATTTAAAATGCCAGAAGGAATGCATTTCTAGCTTTTATAAATTTTAATTTATTTGATCATTTTATTAATCATAAATTTCTTTTATTTTGAATGAAGGCTAAATATGAAAAAAATATATTGTTAATTACAAAATACAAATGCCACAAAAATAATTAATTGATAAATGTGATAATCATTACACAAATGTTTTAAATTAAATATTTAGGATAATTCTTATGTCATTCATAGAGGAATAAACACAGTAATCGAAATTTTATTATATTGAAAATTATAAAATTATGTACATACAAATGTGTTGCATTCCTTAAAAACGATTTGTGGAAACTGATTTCATATATTTCCTAGTATTCAAAAGTTATAATTTGCTTTAAAATACTTAAAATTTGAGTTTTTAAATTTTAAATTCCTCAACAACTAAATTAAATTGATAAAAATTAATTTATTACATAAATTAGCACTTATAAAACAAGATTTTCACTATCTAACTTTAATAACTGATAATTCTCATGACTGACATTTGAAGAAATATCTTTCAGAAATGATTATCCTAACTGTTACAATTTTTCAATGCCTAACTTTTACATTGAATTCTCCTCTCCTTGTTTTCGACTTATTACTCGTCAATGGATCTATGGATATGGTCTAACTCCATCAGATCCTTGGAGATAAGAACCAACCAACCAATCACTTTTACATTGTTATCTCTCATGATAAATATCATATAGTGAAAATAAATATATTAGGTTGGTGCGTATGAAATGTCGGATTCTCTTTACATGCGGACGTTTTCCTCCCTGTTTTCGTTATACTTTTGTATTTGGCATAACCTCATTCATACTCGTATTGTCCATTGCCAGAGACTCATTTCAGCAAAATAGGTTTTCTCGAAGGTCTTCCCTTTTTTATTTCTTTTGAGTTTATTGCCGATATGAATTCTGCCGACATTCGCGTCATTTTCTTATATGAGTACAAACTTGGTAATAGTGCTGCAAAAGCTGCACGCAACATAAACCAAGCGTTTGGGGAGAATACGGTTAACGATCGGAAAGTGCAGCGTTGGTTCGAAAAATTTCGGACTGGCGATTTTTCATTGCAAAATGAGCCGCGCGGAAGACCCAAAACGTCTGTGAAGAATGATGACTTGAAGGCTCTAGTGGAAGCGGATCCAGCCGTATCCACGAGGGAACTTGCTATCAGGATGAAAGTTGACCATACAACGATATTGAGACACCTTTCTGAGATTGGCAAGGTTAAGAAGATGGACAAATGGGTACCGCACGCACTGACAGAGCGAAATAAGCTGGATCGGTTAAACGTATGCTCATCATTGCAGCATCCACCCTATTCACCGGATCTCTCGCCGACCGATTTTCATTTTTTCAAGCATTTAGAGCTGTTTTTAAGGGGCAAACACTATGAAAATGAAGACAGTCTTAAAAACTCGATATCCGAGTTTATTAATTCTAAAGACCAAAATTTTTTAAGACAGGCATCTACGCTTTAAAATCTCGTTGGGAGAAGTGTATTGAAGCGAATGGAGCATACTTTATTTGAATAAACAGCTTTTGAAGAAAGATATGCAGTTTTATACAATCACTTAAGAATCCGACATTTCATACGCACCAACCTAATACTATAGAAAATATGCACGTAGAGCTATAGATTTAAAAAAACACGCAGAGCAAATAGGGGGAATTATCCCCTGTTTTCTATCATTCTATTCAAAGAGATGTCGTTTAAATTAAAATCTTTGAGTTATAAGTATAAACGCGTTGCTAAAAATTTACGTTCTAAGAAAATATTTTTTCTAATAAAATATCTTGAAGTTATTGTAAAATATTTCAAATTAAAATAAAGCTAAAATTTCTTCACATCCAGCCAAAATTTTATGCTATGGGCTTAGAAAATTTTATGAGGGATAGTTAATGTCATTATTTTGGACAAAAAATTATCAATGTCATAAAATCTTGAGTCATGCCTTTCTGTTTCATAAAAATATCCTACACCAGATATATTATTTTTTGTGATAAAGTTACGTAATAAATAGTGTAAATGTATAGAATAATATTTTATGTGCCAGAGAGTGAGTTTCTACATGCCGAGAAATATTTCACCCTTTCACGAAAAAATGGCCAAACGCAGTTGGTTCTGTGCCAAGGAAACATTTGGCGTGCGATTGCACCTACAGACAACAACCTTCGTTCTTGGAAGCCGTCAAATGAGCCAACTTGGGACAGTTAAGTGCCAAAATATTATTCTCAACCATTTATTCGTAGGGAAAAGATATTATGAAAGATTGTTTTTTACCGCAGTTCTACTAGAAATTCATCTGTGTGAAGAAATACATTACTGGCACTGATGACATTAGTTAAAATACAAAAATTTGTAATTATAATTGAGAGTTTCGAAGATTAAAAATCCCCAAACTTTTTAATCTGAGCTTCCTTTAAATTCTTTTAAAAATGAGGTATATTTATATTCCTCCTTGAGGAACATATCTTTCAACAAAATGTGCTAATCTTTAGTGTATGAAAATGGTAACTTTAATCTAAATTTTACTTAAAATAACTTGACCTGTTGTTGTTACTAATGACACTTGGACAAGCCAAGCTCGCTATGCCTTAGCTATGCGAATTTAAGTCAATTGGGAGAACCTTTCGTTTTAATCAGAGCACCATGAAGGTACGACTTTGCTCTATTAAGGTACCTCGTCATTTTGAACCACGGTCAGGTGACGAGGCCACACCTGAGCTGGTACCCTCCTCTCCACATCCACATTAATTTAATTAGCACATAACTGTGTGTCTATTAATATAATATAAAAAGTAAAAATATATCAGCGTGTCCTCCTTCTACGAAATAATACAGTCTATGGAGATAAGAGACTATTTCTTACTATGAAAACAACATTGTCGTTAATCCAGTTGTTCCTATTGTAAAAGATAGGTTCTTACTATAGGAACAACAGGATTAACGATGTGTAAGTCTTTAGTATTCAATAATAGTGTTTGATTCGAAAGATGAAGCTTAAATTCCTTCAAGTAAAGAATGATCCTTTCTTTTAAATGAAAATAATTTAAGTCTCAGTTAAAATGAAATATATTTTTCATTAATAATATGTTGTTGTTGCTAATGACACTTGAACAAGCCAGGCTCTCTATGCAATGCGAATTTAAGTCAGTTGGGAGCGTCTTTCGTTTAATCAGAGCACCATGAAGGTGAAAGTACGACTTTGCTCTACACACATGCCATAGGGACCCGTTTATAGGGTAGGCAAAACCATTCACACTTCATTCATACAAGGAAAGGACAAAGACAGGATAGATAGAGAGAGAAAGTACATCCATACCCGAACCGGGATTCGAACCCAGGACCTCCTTATCCGCAGCCAGGCACGCTGACTACTAGACAAGTTGGGCAGCTTATCTTGACCTAGCATCCAAGTACCTAGTACTTTGTTTTAAGTTTTGATACTATTTATTGATAGGCTAGTTGATTATCAAAATACATAGCCGAATATTATTTATAATGCATATTATATAATGTTCTTCATGTTACAGCAATAACCGCGAAATTATACAGGATAACACTTGTTAACAAAGGTACTATCTTGCATTACTACGTAAAAAAAGTTTACACTGTTTTACTTAAAAAATGTAACAAAATAAATATATTGGATTTTAAAAGAGATTCACACAGATATTTAAATCTATTTTAAATAATTGCTATTTATAAAAACATTGGAAATATAATCAAACAAGTCATTAACAGAGAAGCCGCGAGAATCAGAGAAACATTATTTTACAAAAATAATTTGAAGAGGAAAAATTGAAGTTACAATCTGCAATTATTTCAGATAAATTAAAACATTTGAGATATTTTAAAAAGTTGCACAGAGAAACAAAAATAAGCCATTGGAAAGGAAACTCAAGAATTTTTGACTTTATGAACCTTTAAGGTAAATAATACAATTTTATTTTCTAATAATATTTTGTGCAATGCGATGTAAATTGACAGATGGAATACTCTTTTAATGACAATTTTGATTGCAAAAGTCCTTATTTTTAATGATTATTCTAACGAAGATGCCGACCAACTTGTTTAGTGGTCAGCGTCCCTGACTACGGATTGGGAGGTCCTGGGTTCGAATCCCGGTTCGGGCATGGATGTACTTTCTCTCTCTATCACTCCTGTCTTTGTCCTTTCCATGAATGGATGCGGAGTGAATGGTTGCCTACCCTATAAACGGGTTTGTGGTGGTATGGCGCGGGCAACGCTACTCGCCCCCGTGACTTGGTTCACAGGTACCCGCTGGGTAACGACAAATGAGTAGCAGTCTCTGGCCTTGTTGTGGCATAGGGTTCAACCCTCTTGTGCCCACCATTAGAAAAAAAATTGATTTTATGAAAATGAAATTTTAGTTAACTAGTTTTCTTGAGAACAGTTTATAGGATTATTGTAATGTGTTTGAAAGTTTATAATTATAATGAAGTCATTATTTATTTTTGATAATTAAAGATTTTTTTGATTAATTGCATTGAACAAATAATTATCAATCATTAGTTTAAAAATAATCACAGTCGGCAGAATTTTTTTAAAACAAATTCTGCTGAGAATTTTATAAGTTTATCACACGAGAGATTAGAACACTTACAAAAACATTTTATATTCCTTAAAAAGTAAACGCATTTCTGTATATAAAATTATAAATTTCATTTATGAATAATTGTTTAGTAAAATCGCTGGACACAAATTTATATTTCTCAAATAGGGAACTGTAATTTTAATATCTTTTGGAGAAATTTAGATTTGATTTGGTTGGTAAATAAAGAAAGCTTATACTTTCATTTAATTTGTGAATCGTGAAAGCGCCTATGAGAATATGATACTTGAAAAATATTTTTTAAATTTAAGATTTTACAAATTATTTTTAATTTTTTATCCTTTCTGTCGAAATTTAACCTTAACAATGTAGGGAATGCCTGATTCCGCTAGTTAAATGAAAATTTTTTTAGCACTGTTTTTCCTAATTAGTTTTTTTTTTCTATCCTGATAGCAATAATTTTGAAACTTGGTTTTTCTCTGTTTTTACGTTTTTTTTATTATATGGATTGGTTATGTTAATAATCATACATTTTCTGAATAGTATATAATTCTTCGAAGTCTAAATATTTTAGAAAATTCAATTAAGTTTAAGTTATTCAAATAATCTAAAAAATTAAAAAACAGTTCATTTTTCAAAATTTTTCCAAAGATATGAAAAAAGAATGGAAAACTATTTAAAAGTTTTACATCAGAAATATTTCATATTTCGTTACACATGGAAATGGAAGTTAGCGCGTTTTGAAGAAATTATTCTGTTCTTTTACAGAGATTTTTATTCGCAATTACGATAATTTTGCAAAGTCTTCAAAAAATAGTCCTTTAGTTAAAAAAAAAAATCATTTCTTTAAAGCTATCTGAGTTTATGGATTAAAGAATGTTATTCTGAAATGAAATGATATAAATGCACTACACACCCAAATTAGTAATGAAAAATCTTGGAATGTTTGATACGGAGGTGATTATTTTTTATTATTTACCATAACGTCTATTTTTACATATAAGAAATCAAGTAATGTTCTAAATAAAGATTTTAAATAAATAATGATATAACATTTCTTTTATGTATTTTATAGAAGGAATGGATGTTTTTAAAGTAAGAAAGCAACACACAGAAAGAAAGAAAGAGGTATTTGAAATTCATGCGCAGTTTCTTGGATTTTACATATAAAAAAACTAATTTTATAATGTTATTTATTTTTATATTTAAGAAACCAACCTATATAAGTTCTAAAGAAAGACCATAAGTAAATAATGATACATCTTTTTGGTATATTTTGGAGAGGAAATGGATATGTTTTTTTAAAGTACGTAAGAGCAACACATAGGAAAAAAGGAAGAGGTATTTGAAGTTCATGCGCAGTTTCTCGGATTTTACATATAAAAAAAAAACTAATTTTATAAAGTTATTTATTTTTATATATAAGAAATCAAACTAAGTTCTAAAGAAAGACCGTAAATAAATAATGATACACAACTTTTTTGATGTATTTCGGAGAGGAAATGGATGTGTTTTTTTAAAGTAAGTAAGAGCAACAGACAGAAAGCGCTTGAAGATGATGCGCAGTTTCTTGCATGTGTTGCCAGCTGAAGCGGTTACGTAATTGGAAGAGAAACAGATTGACGTGGCAATGCAAGAGAGGTTACCTGTGTTCTTTGGCTCAGAGCCCTCGCATTTCCGTCATAGCCAACCTGCAGTAACCTTTGAAATTATTCCTTGACGTCTGCACCTACCGCATGGGTTGAATATATGAACTAAAACTTATTTTCGCCATTAATGTTAGAATCTCAATCACTTGAAAATACAGACACTTTGCTTTATACCTTTCACAATTTGCTTAAAAATATCTAAAAAAATAACTATTCATTTAATCATTGGGGAGCTCATGAAATAAATAAAGTTAATCTACCCAAGTTTTACCTACAAAAGGTTCAATAAATAAGTCACTAATGTAACAGCTTACAATACTAAAGTGTTGCAAGTCCACTGGCTAATAGTCTTTCAACAATCTAATGCCATACATCAGTTCACTGGGATAAGCCAAGCTTTCAGCTGAATGGTTATCTCGGTGTCTTTCAATTCAACAGCTCATGCACTCTATTTTAACTTCCTATATGATGTTTGTTGTGATTCAGCCATTTTAGGTTTGTGAGCGCAAAGTTTCATACGCTAGAGTGGCAACATCAGTAGTTCTCATGGCAATTGTTTTGGTAGCTAAGAAAATATTCAGCCGAGCTGGCAGCCGAATGGTTAGCGCTCTTGCCTTCGGTTCAACAGTTCGTGGGTTCGAATCCCACCTTGCGCATGGATGTTTGTAGTGGTTCGGAATCCACTTTAAACCGTAGGTCCCGGTCTAATTAGCCCTCGTGTGCAAAAAAGGACCGTTGAGCGATAAAACAAACCAAAACAAACCAAAGAAAATATTCATGGAATGTAGCAAATAGTAACTGAATAACGTAAATTAGTGAGTTATCTTGTAAATATATATATATATATATATATATATATATATATATATATATATATATATATATATATATATATATATATATAAATTATTTTATAATGAAACGACTTATCTATATAGAAATAAGTACATTGAAATAAGAGAAGCCTACAAGTTATATGTCTTTTCCATTTAAGATGCGAAATATGAATTTAAAATGACAAACCAATAGCGAAATTCAATTAAAAAATGCAAGACATTTCAATGCATTCAAAATAAATTTTCATAAATAAACTGCGACAAACTTGGTTTATTTTTGAGTTAGCTTCTTATAAAATTTGGAAAAAAGTTATGTATACATTTATAATTTTATAGTTTGTAAGAAAATAGGTTTTCAAACTGTATGCTATTTTAGCAGTATCAGAGATCTTTTACCATTTTTATAAATTACTTTTTGCAATTTTACTACACGCAATATCATTATTAAAAACATTTTTTATGTTTACTAAAAAAATCACAATCATATAGATATTACTTTCTGTATATTAAATTTAGGGAAAAAAAGTAAATTACATATTTCGCATGATAATTTAATAATACATATTATAAAAGAGAGTATCAATATGATTAACAATCATGTGAATATGATTAACATAACAGAAATATTCAATCATGTATTAGACGTAGGAAGTTTTGCTTGTTTGTCCCTGAACGGTCATTTTTTGCACACGAGGGCTAATTAGACAGGGACCTACGGTTTAAAGTGGATTCGGAACCACTACAAACATCCATGCCCAAGGTGGGATTCGAACCCACGAACTGTTGAACCGAAGGCAAGAGGGTTAACCATTCGGCTGCCAGTTCGGCTTAGAAGTCGGAAGATAAAATGTAAAGTTTATTTTTTGTATTTAGTTAGTGAGCTCGTAAGAATTTTTTCACTTTAATACATAAAACTTTAGTAAATATTCTAAATCATACCCTAATAAAATCAATTTTAATAAGCTTAAGTAAACTATACCTTAAAAATGACAATAATATCAGTATTAAAATATTACGTTTACAAATCCAAAACTTACAGAAGCTATCTAATAATATTAATGTACTTATTTAATAATTTTAACCTTTGTCTTTTATGTTAGAATGCTTATAATTCAATAGAAGTAATTAATATTAATTATCCATTATTAAATCAGATTTTAATTAAAAGAAAAAAATTCAAATCGAACCTTAAATTTTTAAATTTTAATTGTATTAATCGTGTTACGTTAGAAGTATGTAAAAATATTAGATAATGGTAATTTATCGCTATATATGCATTTGATAGTAAGGGAGAAAGAGATAAAATACGAAAAAATGTATGTGCATAATATGTAAGGTATTAATAAATTTTGAGAAGATTTAAAATTAGAATTTTTATGTTATTTATATAAAAATGATACAGACTTTCGGACTTTTTTGATGTACGATCTAATGACCGACAAAGAGAATATACATTTAAATTTTCGGATTCACAAATGTGAACATGATCTTTATTGAAACTTTTTGAAACATTTAACTGTACGGAGTGATTAATGCAATTGGAAACACTATAAGCTCTAACAGCTTATATAATTCGATAAATTATTTAAATTTTAAGCACCATAAGACAAATCATAATGACATTTAAATATATGAAATAAACATTTAATTCATTGAAACACATTTGTTTATAACATTGAAGTAGAAACATGTACACATAACCTATAGAATAATTTTCTTATGTTTTGTATATTAAAGTGTATATTTTTACGTAAAGTCTTCACTTACAAATGTTTATTTATTATTCTATAAATTTCCTCTAATTTTATAATTATAAGCGAATTTTCACTTTACAATTTATTAAAAATAAATAAGCTTTGCAACATAAAAATAAATGGTATAATTCATATATTCTTTAATATAAATTATTAGCATTTTACAAACAATGGATGACAGTTGAAAATGCGTGTATGCAAATTTTTAATACGTTTTTAAAAATAATACTTAAAAAGTACATCTCCTTTTTCTTGTTGCGTTATAAAGTTCATGGAAAAAATATATGTGCATAATGCATTTTAGAATATTTATTTTAAAAAAAATTATGGGATTTTCGATGATATTATTTTTTTAACCATTTATTAGAATTTATCATCAATATTATATAAAATATAATTTTACAATAAGTTGGTTATGTAAAATATATTTTAACTTGTTTTAAAGGTAAAATGATACTTTCTAATGCTAAACATAGATGAAAGCATAATTGGTTACATTTTGTGAGTGATTATAATATTTACAAATGGGAGATAGGATTTTAGTCAGAAAAAATAAGTAATATGATATCAGATATGATTTCATAATTTGCAGATAATTGTGACAATCTTTTGTGATACTTTTAAATTAATCAGAATATATTAAAAAAACATAATTTTGATAAGTAAAATATTTGTTACAATAATGATTCACTTCAAAATACGAATTTATCATATAATTTCGTTTATTGTAGTATAATGTTGTTGTTGTTGTCGTGTGCCATCTAAGCTGGCAAACATAGGGTGCGCTGCTCGACTTTTCCAACTGAACCCTATTTTGGTGTGGAGTCCGACTTCCTCAGTACACACATGCCATATGTACCCCTTTATCGGGTAGGCAACCATTCATACCACATTCATACAAGGAAAGGACAAAGACAGGATAGATAGAGAGAGAGAAAGTACATCCATGCCCGAACCGGGATTCGAACCCAGAACCTCCCTATCCGCAGTCAGACGCTCTGACCACTAGACAAGTTGGGCGGCATTGTACTATAACAAATCATACGGTTATAATAAATGTAATTTAGATTAATTTCGATGATTCAAGGATTCAAAAATGTGCTTTCAATATTCAAGAAAGAGAACATTCTTATTTTAGTTTAGAATGAGAAAATGGTCTATTGTAGTACTGAAAAATATACGTGATAAATGTAAGTGGATTTCATTCACTAAGATTAATATTGAAAAATAATTTTCATTACCTTTCTATACATGTAATTATTTTTAAACAAAACACATTCTTGAAACTTTTCAAATGAAATTTATATATTTTATGTAATATTCAATATGCAAGACAATTTAAATAATTCTTTTAAGAATGTTTTTGATTTATTCAAATTTATTTCATTTATTATAATCAAGTGTGTATAACGAATGTCAATATTATAATTATTATATTTAATTGCTTGATTAATTTTATATAAAACAAATAAATATTTAATAGTTTTTTTAATCTTTTTTAATATTTGAAATGTCCATGTAATTATGACTATGATATGCTATGAACATTTTTAATAATGGTAACATTAAAATTCTAAAGAATTACATTAAATAATAAATGTAAGTATATTTCTATATAATATATATAAGAAAATATATAATATATATAAGAAAAAATGATGAAAAATATAACTACTTCTCTTAAAAATGAAAATTTAGTTATTTATATGAATATGACTATCGTTAAATTTAACAATAAAACTAAAATTGTACTGATTCGGAAAATTAAAACTTTTGAAATATTTGTGAATAATTTTCTCTTTTATATAGAGTTATACATTTCCACTCAATTATATTTTAAATTAAATGAGCCATTAAATTGTTTTTTTGATTTAAAATGCGATAATTTTAAACAAACTATTTCAGTTAAATGAAAAACATTTTTATTATTGATTCCCAAATGAATTTACGATTATTATTATTATTGAGGAGATAAATGATTGTTGACAATCACATTTCAGTAATTTTATTGCTTACTTAATAAGTTACATTGTCTTTTATCACAAACATTTTAATTAAATAACTCAAAGCATCAAATTTTAGAATTTGTTTTTCAAAAGGATTTATTATTTTTTAAAGTAATGCAATTATAAATTTAAAAGGATATTTGTAGAGTACATAAATTTTATATTTTCTATAATAAAATGCAAACCACACAAAATTGAAAGAAAGAAAATAAATTTAATAATTATCATAAGCAAATAATGTTTAACTTTCGAATGCAGGGTTGTAGGAAGTATTATATTAATTCTAACCTTATTAGAAATTCACGAATTTAATTCAAAAAAATATTCATAAAATGTGTTTTTTTTAAAATTTTATAACAAGAAACTAACTATCAAATAATTACATTATAAAACATAGAATTGAATAATTGCGATGAATAATTTGGGAATGTGAATTTAATCGAATGTTAACTTTTAAATCTAGTAGAAGCTAAATACATTTTACATTATTAAAATTACAAAATTCACAAAACAGTATTTAAATAAATATTTATATATAATATTAGCGCTATTTATTTATTAAAAAATAAAATTTTAAAATTATTTACAAATTACTTCATTGGAAAGTGTAAAGTCTGAAATGAAAATAATATTATTTTTTGAAATATCTTTACAGCTTAAAAAAGCTAAATTTTAAATCTTTTGAAAAGATAAATTATAAATTATTTTTTGCAAAGTAGTATGAGATTATATTTGTATACCTATAAATATGAGAATGATTTTATTTAAAAAAAATAATTTAAAATTGATATTTTGTCAAGTTTTAGAGTATGTACTCAAACATTCACTTAATCAAAATTTTTGTAGAACTTTACTTACAGTTTAAATGTATCTCATAAAATAATGCGAGACATTTGTGAAAAATTGTTTTAAGCAATTTAAAAACTATTTTAAAATTAGGTAAACTTACTGAGATTTCTGTCTTCTTTAGCTGTATAGCACCTGTGAACAACTTTTGTGACCGCCTTTCCCGCCATGGCAACGCCGATCATATGAGGTAGAACCTCACACATTCTGAAGACGTAGTTTTTGATAAAAAGAAGAAAAAGAAACTTTTCCGAGTTTATTTCGGGAATGGAACCCTAGGATCTGCTTCCTAAAGCCTTGCAGAGCCCCTGCTTTCCTTGCTATAAATACTGCTGGCCAAAGTCGTCATCGAGCACGTGTCCAAGGCACTGCCAAGTTCCCGTGATCCTCTGCGTGGATGACAACAAAGAAGCAACAAGACAAAAAACAAAGTGTTTCTTCATAGGATGTAGCGTCCATGGGGAGAGGGTTAAGGTACTTACCTCACAGCAGACCTACGTCTTGGATGGAACCAGGAATAGATGATTGGGATAAAAAGAAAAACACAAGAAGTATCTTTTTTTTTTCTTCCTTCCTCAAAGTCTGTTGCTGCTTTTCGGAAATGAACAAAAAAAAAACAAAAAAAGGGTGTTGGACTGAGATTTAAATCTCACCTGAAAGAGATCAGTAACCTTCACTTACCGTGAAAAACATCCCCAAATTACAAAACACCCAAGAAAATATTTCCCAGGAATCGTCTGGATTATTGTATTTTAACAATAATTTGAACCTTTTAAAAAAGGGATCGATTAAAAATTGCTGAGAGGATATAGCTTAATTTTTTCTGTTCACTAGAACTAAAGTCTTAAGATTTTAAATATATGATTCTTGTATTTTGTTTACGTATTACTTTACATTACATAAATGTTAATTGTTAATGAAATTAGCATATCAGTTAATAAATTCTAATTTTTGATTTATTTTGTATGGTTCCCGAATTATTACTTATTCCCGGATACTAATTTCAAAAATGTGATACTTACGATATATTGTTTAGTGCGTAAATTAAAGATAAAGAAATGTGAGGAATGATGCGACAGAATATAAAGAATCACATGCTTAACAGTGATTACACAGATAATGAACAGTAGATAATTTACCATTCATACTTTTGCAATATATAGGATAATGTTTAAGCCTATATAAATATAAAATAATAAAGAAAAGTTAATGAACTTTAGAAATTGTAAACTGGCAGAGAAAATGTTAAAAAAAATAAATTGATATAAAGAATAAATTGGAATTGTGATATCTATCAAAATATCCTTTAAATCTGGTTTAGCGGAAATTTTATGAAATTTTAAAATACCAAATGAAAATTCTTACATAAGCAATGGAATTACTGAATTTGTATTACTTCGTAACAAAATTTATAATTTTTCGCTTGTGAGCCCACGATGGTTTGGTTCGTTAGGGCGTTGTTTTCATTATTGGAAGATATGAGTTCTAGTTCTGACTTAATCGAAAATTCTTCTTGTTCACTAAAGGTAGCTACAGAGAGATAAAATGATGGAGAGAAATTACAATGCAATTCATAAAATTGTACTAATAAAGGGTAAATAATTGTGTGGTTGTATAGCTTTCAAATATCATTTGCAAAAATTATCACATTATTAAGCTTATAGAATATATGTATCTTAAAAACGTTCCCAATTAATTTATTTTCCTTAATATGTGGCATAATGTAGCAATTTTAGTATTGACGTAAAATTAATGAAATAACTCATGACTTTTATGAATTTTCCTGTTGCTCAATCAGAATGTAACTACATATTTTATCATTATTTCCTTTTTTTTCCTTTATACCAATATAATATTTGCAGAAGTACTTCATTGTAACAAGAGAAAGTCAAAATGTAAGCGAATAAAGTTTGAAATTTGATTCCTACTACAAACAAATTTCACTAAAGCATGAAAGAACACAAAATGATTGTACAAATTTCTTGAGCATTTAGTAAAGAATGAATGTTTAATTTTCTTAAAACAATTTAATATTTGTAAGAACTCATTTTATTTTTACAAAGAATGAACAATGATTGTGAGTTTTATGGTTTACACAAGAAGAAAATATAAAAATAAACATTTCCCGCATCAAATTTATTTAATAAATCTTTGAAGTAAATGAGATTATATTTATAAATTAAGATAATTACAAGATAAATGATACAAGGGTAAATACTCTTCTGTCTTATATTTATTTTAAAAATTTTAGTTCTCATGATTTATCAAAAATAAATATCTCTGCTTATGAGTCATATATTTAACAAGTATGCTATCTTTTTTTAAAAGTTTTGTAATAATTCCATGCAATGTCTAGACCATAGGTTCCCAAAGTGGTCCAGGTGGACCCCCAGGGGTCCATAGGAAAGCACATAGGAGTCCACGTAGACCTGAAAAGAAAACAGGGGTTCGTAAGTTTTAAATGTGGGTCCACGAAAAATTTTCTGGTTTTCATAATAACAAACAAAATTTTTGACTTGTATTTACCTATCAACGTAGGCAGGTAGCATCACTTACTCGGTAGGCACACAAAAATATTCGAGACTCAGTTCAAACACAGAATTGAATAGAACAATAGATAATATTGTAAGTGTACACCACATGTTGAAACTTACAAAGTGCCACCCTTGTACCCGCTCGTCCGGGATGCTCGTTTAGACCTGCAAAGGGATGAAATGCGACTTGCGCTGTGCTTGCAATCTACATTAGTATAAATACGAATGCCAAGAACAAAACGTATAGCTATTTTTTATTGTTGATTTAAATTTCAGAGTTCATTGTTGATTTTTTGTCATTTGTTGATTGTTTGTATTAATAAATGATTATAATTTTATAGAACCACAAATATTATTCTTCACATTTTTTAGCGTGATAGTGATAAAGTGTTTCGCAATAACTAAATATAAACATTTATATAGTCATATATAAAGATACTACGTTTTACAAAATTGTAATACCAGTGCAGTTTTTGATTATTGTAAGCACTAGAGCTGTTTTAGATTAAATAAAATTGATTTGAACCAATAAAAAATTAAACGTATGAATGAATAGTGTTTATATAAGATACGTTTAATCGTAGGCTTCATAACTGGGCACTACTATTTCAGAAAACACCTCCCTAAAATGGGACTGTTTCAGCAAGACCCTATCTGCAGGAAATGTCATACGCAAGAGGAAACGATCAAGCATATCATTTACGAATGCGAGGCTCTTGCCCTCCCTAGATTAACTTCTTTAGGCATCATCCATACTAGAGAGTTACACCTAGACTCCATTAAAGGGTTATCTGACTTTATTAATAAAGTGGGTGACTCAGAGTAACTGGAACTAGGAAACATTGGGTTTGGAGTTAATGGTAGAAAATGCTGATTAAAGCAGAGGTGTCAATGACACACAAACTCAACCTTAAGAAGGAGAAGAAGGGCATTCGGCTCAAAGTGAGAGTAGGAGCAAATTCTGGAATCATAGTTTCGGATACTCGTAGCAATCAATGTTTTACGCACAAAATGTTCATCAAATAGAAAAAAAGAATTATAGAACTTTAAGTGGTTTCGAGAGAACGTGTAATGACGCAAGAGATGCTGGTGAGCCGAAGAGGTAGGGAAAAAATTAAATCGGTCAAAGATACAAATTAGAAATGATAACAATTTCAGGAAATTTTGGAAACAATATCTCTATAGATAAGATTTGAAAATTTGAAAACCAATTATTTAGAACAAAGGATAATTTTCATGATTTTGATACTGGTAAAATTTTACCAGTATTTTTTAATTGTTACTGGTAAGCAATCATGAATGGGTATTTTCTCATCGCCGTCGATACTCATACATTCTATGGTGCACTTCGCCTTGTTTGCTGCCTCTCGATGAATGCCATTTGAAGGCAGGCAGGTAATTCGCCGACACGTTGGATTTACGATATCGTCTCAATAAGATGTCGTTATTAATTATGTGGGACGTGTGTTCTGACGTCATAGATATTTTAAACCAGTGAGAGTTGTAATACAGCGACGTAATCATTATTTTAACTGGAACGAAAGAAACGAACATTTTATGGTTAATAAGAATTTGCTATATTAAGACTGCAAAATCATCTTGAGAATCAAACCCAATTTTTTTCATTTAATGATTTGTTTGGGATATCATAATTTATTTTGATTGCTTTAATCATGTATAATTAATTATTTTGACAGATCATTAAAATATGTGATAGTCAGCATGCTTTTTAAATATTTTAAGGCAATGTATTAAATACTTCTATGAACATCAATAATATTTTAGACATTTTAAAAGCGTTACGTTTTAAAAAATTAAAAAAGGTTTTTCCAAATATATGTTATATCATTTGAAAATCCTTATTCAGAAACAATTTTTTTTAGAATTACTTTGGAATTACATAGGATTATTGAAGGGGACTCTTTTATGCTCACATTTTTAATCTTTTAAGTCACGTGATATATGAAACCATGGTGCGAAAAGACTTGTGTAAAATCTAAGCAAAAGTTTAATAGTATTGAACATTTTTTTTTATCCCAATAGATATAACGTGATATTTATCATAAAATAGCATGTTGGCGAAACAGTATGTGTTTGGGAAAGTTTCTATACTCATAAAAATTTATTTTTATTTTAAAATATTTAAAATTTTGCTTAGTAACTTTTCATCATTAAAATAATTTTCACTAATTTTTAAGAACAATTATTTGTTTCATAATATTATACAAATTTTTTAGACTTTTCTTTCTTCAGATTAATTTTTCAAATGTTTCCAAAGAAAAAATCATTTTAAAACTAAATGAGAAACATTAATATGGAATATGATGTTACAATTCATAAAAATTCGTAAGAGAAATATTTGTATGACATTAATTAATATATTATAGATAGATTATTTACAACAAAATTTATCAACCCTTATGCATCACTTAAATGTAATTACAGCCGCCCAACTTGTCTAGTGTTCAGTGTGTCTGACTGCGGATAAGGTGGTCCTGGGTTCGAATTCCTAGTTCGGGCATGGATGTACTTTCTTTCTCTATGTATCCTGTCTTTGTCCTATCCTTGTGTGAATGTGGAGTGAATGGTTGCCTACCCTATAAACTGGTACCCATGGCATGTGTGTACTGAAGAAGTCGGACTCCACATCAAAATAGGGTTCAGTTGGAAAAGTGGAGCAGCGCACCCCATGTTGCCAGCCTAGCTGGCACACGACAATAACAAACAAATGCAATTACAATTTATAAAACCTAATTATTTCTTAAAATGTTTTAGATTCAAATGAACACATAATTAACATTTTGAGTTAAATGTGTTTATTGTTTTAACAGTAAACATAAAATGAAGTTTGCTTCTATATTTTATGTACAGCATATATATGACAATTTTAGATAAGCCTAGAAGTAATTTGCAAAGTGAGTATTAATATTACTTTGAGACAAAATATAGAGAATGAATATTCAGGTGTAATGCTTTGAAACGAAATGTTGATTCAGATGTAATATTCTGATAACAAATATGATAATAAAGATGCTTTTAACCAGATGTATTACTTTTGAGTGCCTTTTCACATATTTCATTTTAAAGTAATGTCATTATTGATTTCATAAATGATATAATTGTTGTATTTAATTTCAAAATTACAAAGTAGGTACTTAAAAAAAGGAGATAACCATATGCGAACTTTAAAACCAATCTCTGGTATCCTATTAAATATACTGCTAGCCATTAAAATTGAAACACCAAGAAAGAATAATCTAACGAGCATCAAAATCTCATGAAAGAAAGAAGAGGATTGAGTATGCAAATAATTGGTATCTCAGAGTAATTGAATGGCCCAATCGGAACAAATGAAATCTGAGTCATTGCATAAAAAGAAAAATTACTCAGTGGGTTTCAGATTCAGAAAACACTTTGTAAAGTGGGAGTTCACCCAGAATATTGCGTTATTGCTCAAATAAAATTAATTATGCTTAGTAATTTTCTATGTGTGTGCCACCCAACTTGTCTAGTGGTCAGCGTGTCTGACTGCCGATAAGGAGGTTCTGGGTTCGAACCCCAGTTCGGGCATGGATGTACTATCTCTCTCTATATACCCTGTCGTTGTCCTTCCCTTGTATGAATGTGGACTGCTTTTCCTATAAACGGGTTCCTACCCTATAAACGGGTTCCTATGACGTGTGTGTACTGAGGAAGTAGGACTCACACCAAAATAGGGTTCAGTTGGAAAAGTGGAGCAGCGCATCCAATATTGGCAGCCTGGCTGGCACACGACAACAACAGCAACAACAACAATCTTCTACGTGACAGTCTTTCAAGTGACAATCTTTTATAAAGTCAGTTCTTCTCGCACTGGTCAAAATCCACCCAGTGTCATGGGAATATGGAATCCATGAATTGTTGAGATTTACACCAAACGACATGCATGATTTCCATACCCACTAATGACTAATGAACGAGATTGCAGATATATTGTGTTGTCAGCATTTATACCACATCATAGACCATTCATTGTTCAGGAGATAGAATTGTTTGTAGCAAGTCATAATAATATTTTACAGTGCAATATCATTTGAAACATCACTAACTGTCATCACGGAAACAATTATTTCGGTCTCTTTTGGGAATCCAGCTCAGAAATCGACCAGTTCCTGGCATACCGACCGTCAAAATTGTATGTAAGAGAGAACTGTCATTAAGTCATTGTTTTTTCAAAAGATCTAATTCTGGTTTTTCGTGCATTGTTCGGATGGTCATCTAGATAAAGAGAGTAACGATACAGACACAAATATGGCCGTAACTTTTTGGGAGGGGGGAACTCTTGCATAGTTTCATCATAATGACTAATGTAATGACATGGGCAGGTACCGGGAACAAGGTAAACATATTTCTAACCTGGGTTGAAAGTTATTTTAATTATGATAAGCGTTTTTCTAACATCTTAGGACAAGTTGTTGCACCCTATCTTCAAAACCTGTGTCAGTGCGACTAGAGCAAATGTGGTACCGTGGTAACCTAGTGGTTAGGGTATTGGCCTTCCATCCGGAAGGGTGGGGTTCGATTCCCAATGCCGCCAAAGATCCAACGAGTACATGTGATATACGTGCTCGTTAAATCAGTGTTATCGAAAGTCCTGTGGTCGGTCGTTGAGCAGTTACCATGGGTGCAATGATCTGGAGAAATTTACTCCCCCTTCAATCAATGCCAAAGTTGAGGAAGTAGATCCTCTGGTGCTGCCATCTATATGATGATTTGAAGAGCAAAAGTCGTACTTCACCTTAATGGTGCTCTGATTAAGCGAAATACGCTCCCAATCGAGATAAATTCGCATTGCCAAGGCATAGCGAGCTTGGCTTGTTCAAGTGTCATTAGTAACAACAACAACAACAGAGCAAATATTGGGAGTCGTGTTCTGACTATTTTCGATGTAGAGGCTATTCGACTGTTGTCCTGGCTTCGCTTCCAGATATTTCCCAATTCGTAACATCTATCCATGGATTGTTGAGAAACTAGCCTTTCAAAATCTCTAGCTAATATTTTTTTTAACCAAAATGTGGTAATGACTTCCAGCAGAATGGAATGAGAACCCCATTTCCGTCATTCAAGCTTAATTACATTATATTTAATACTCTTTAAATTAAATTATAATATTAATGTTCTTTCTCTAACTGGACAATTGTCGTTAGATCTGCCAGAATGGCAACTGTTTCGCCTTATTTCGCTTCTTTTTAAACTTTTGAACTGCTTACACATTTATATGCTCTTGTGCACTGTCAGATTTTCTTGTACCCAAATCAGAGTTGTGATTTACCAATTAGATCGAAGTTGCGTGAAGGAGCCTTCGTAATTTAGAATCAGGAAGCAAGAAGAAGACCCCCAGTACTGGACCTGCCATCCCACACAATTTCACTTGTAAGACATTACAGCTACACGACCAATTTATCTTATCCATCCGCATCTAGTGAACACGAAGGATCTTCAATTTCATCAGGATTCGATCCCACTACTTTTCAATTATGAGAACAATGCAAATTTAATGATTTTGTCTTCAAACCGTGCTGATTCCATCTGATAAGCTTTTTCATTTGCTTTTTTCCATGGTGTTGTAATTTTACTGGACAGCAGTGTAAGTAAGGATATTTAAATAAGTAATAATGCTGCAATGAAATATTATATTATTATCACATAGGATAACTAGTATAAAATTCAAAATCATCAGCATGCCTGACTACGGATAAGGAGGTCCTGGGTTCGAATCCCGGTTCGCGCATGGATGTACTTTCCCTCTCTATCTATCCTGTCTTTGTCCTTTCCTTGTATGAATGAGGTGTGAATGGTTGCCTACCCTATAAACGGGTCCCTATGGCATGTGTGTACTGAGGAAGTCGGTCTCCACACCAAAATAGGGTTCAGTTGGGAAAGTGAAGCAGCGCACCCTATGTTGCGAGCCTAGCTGGCACACGAAAATGAATGAATGAATACGTATAAGAACATAGTTTTACCAATAGCTAACATATATTTACTTTTTTTACCTCACAATAAAGATATTTTTAGACTAAAATAAGTATATTTTGTAACAACAGCTGGTTAAATTTGCTTTTGCAAAACTCTAATGCACAGAAACTACCACCAACATTATAAGTTTTAGAATGGAAAAAGAATAGGAGAGAGAAATAAATTTTTTTATCGTAAATTATATACACAAGTAATATGGAACGCATTCTATGACATTGAGATTAATATATTTATTAGTAAAATTGCTTCGATTTGTCTTGAATCTCTATGCTATACGA
Organism: Latrodectus hesperus; assembly: GCA_037975125.1. Lineage (NCBI taxonomy): Eukaryota > Metazoa > Arthropoda > Arachnida > Araneae > Theridiidae > Latrodectus > Latrodectus hesperus. The sequence continues at coordinate 68,670,960 of CM075852.1, forward strand.
TATGTTACTCATATTAGACTGTTTTTATACTGTATTCTTTAGTCTTGGATGACATTTCTTTTTCATTATTTACCTGGAATTTATATTATTTTTACAAATACTACATTAGTTAAAGCAAATGAAATAAAGAATAGATCTGATGGAATATATTTTGAACATTTACTTTTTTGTGATTTTTTGTAAAATTCCGCAAAGCCTTTAAAGCTTCTTAATAGAAATTTTTACCATAAAAATATTTTGTTAACCTCCTTAAAAATCTTTGATATTTTGATTGAAGTTTAGTGAAATTTAGAATAATTACATAGCAAACAATTAATTTTTTTATATCTACAAATTACAACTCTGAATGCCAATTTTTTATTTGTTTGCTTAAAACTCGTTTTCTCAAATCATAAAGTTTATCTGCAGTAATTATCAAAATTCAACAGTTCAAACGCAACTTAATTTTCCTATTCTGGAAATAAATTGCATGAAAAAAGTTTCCAATCTTTTCATGCTGTATTTTAATTTTATAGTACCATGGTTCTACTATATTTACTTTTTGTTAACTTTCTAAAGTATGTATGTAACTAATTACCAATATGTGTAATATTAAAAAAAAAAACTATCAAGAATTTTTATTCATTAATTTTACCGTTAATAGTTTTATCTTAAAAATATGCATTAAATTTAAAAACATCTTTTAACCACCTAAAATCACAAAATAAATAATTTTTTACATTCACTATAAAAATGTACATAAGCATTAAAACATTAAATTAATATAAAAGCTTACTTCAAATATTTGATTAATATTCTACATTTGGGGCTGGGTTTGAATTGTTTCTATGACCACTTTTAATTATAGCGGATTAATTAATGAATTTTGATAAATATTCTGATTTTAAATAATTATTCTCAATTTTGAATAACAATAATGTAGAATGCATTACGTTGAATTTTGAAAAAAAAACATTCTGATTTTTAATAGTTTTTAATTATTCTGAATTTTGAACAACAATAATCTTGTATACTTTATTCTGAATTTTATTATTTGATGATTATCAATTATTTTTACCAACTTATAATATTTAAAATAGCGGAAATAGATTTTATAAATGATATGAATGATTTTTTTCTTAAATTCTCTTCTACAACTTTATGGTATCATTCAAACTGGCCAGTTTAAAATAGATGAAAGATTTACACAAATCTTGTGAATTATTTTCTCCCAAATTCTATTCTACATACATCAATAGTTTATACATCAATGTTTTTATTATGATGTTTATAATGTAACATATATCAATGTTTTTATTTAAAAATGAAATACAAGATAAAATTTTTTGGGTAAATTTGGGCTTATAAATCTTACCTATAGTGCTCTAACAGCTAAAACATCACTGAATTAATATATGTTTTGTGTATGAATTTATATTTTTATTATTTATACTGCTTTTTATTTTTAACTCTGGATATTTGTCTTATGTCTGTCAGGTAAATCGTTCTCTTACTGAGATAATGAATAACGAAACTGAAATAAAATTCTCAAATTATATTCTTGTTAATTAGATAAAAATATTATCTAATGAAATAGTTTCATTAGATATTCTTTTTTTTATCTAATTTATAAGAATATAATTTGAGAATTGTATTTGAATATTAAAATCACGAGTATTAAGTTATAATCTAATGAATTAAAGTGAAAAACTATGTTAGCAATGCGTGATTTACGTTATTACTGCATGTTTAAAATGCAATAACATTCCGAAAATAAGTTCACATTGATGGATTTGAATTCTGTTCACTAATTGTTACCTAAATTTTGAATTATAGTCCTTAAATAGGAATGAAAAGATAGATGAATTATAATTTTTTCTCAGACGAAGATGAGATAAAATATTCTATCTCCCTATTAGATTTATCATTTGAAAAATCAATTCAATTAAACAAATTTGTTCGGTTTTTTTGGATTAAATAAGTGGGGACAATATCAGATTTTGGATTGAATTTCAAGCTCTAAATCTGATTTATTATCCCGTGTTTCAGTTGATGCAGCTTCATCTCATAAAATTTTTTTATAACATTTACGTGAGAAAAATTTGTGCAGTTCTGAATTCTAATCCCAAGTGTTGAATAAATTGTAATGCAAAAAAGAAAAATATTAAATACTGCGACAAGAATATAAGCTACATATTATTTGAAAAAAAAAATCATTCAATTTAAAAATAGGAAATCCTACAGTACATAAATATGTAAAACTTCTAATATAAAAATATTTAATGATTTAGAACACGAAATGTGTGATATGCTGTTTTTCTTAACAGCATATTATTATAATGCTGTTTAGAAAAAAAGCATATTATTTTTTTCTAAACAGCATTATGATAATAATAATAATAGAATTATTATTATTATTATAATGTTGTTTAGAAAAATATTTTTGTGATAAATAGAATAGAATAATTTATGATCCTTATTATAATAATATTTAAGAATATAATAAGAATATAGAATAATTTGGGAACCTTGAACAATTAAAGATACTTTGTAATTAAGTAAATTATTTAAGTACATTATTTAAGGGTAAATTATTTAAATTATTAGTAAGAAGTAAATTATTTAAGGATATTTTATTTCATCAAATGACAGTCATAATTTGATGAAAATACTGTTGTACAAAGCTTGAAGATACTTTATTTTGAAGATACTATATATTACGAAATTTATTTTATACATTCAAGTGATTTTTGCCATAAGGAATTACACTAAAAGTACACAGTTGTATTTGAAACCTTACAATTTGTATCATGTTACTATGAGAATTTGTTATTATTTTCGCTTTTGTCAAAGAATAACATTTGACAGATATCAAAACATAAAAAATTAAACTTCAAAAATAGAAATGTGATTTATTTGAACTCTTTATTTTTCAATCAATAAGCAAAGAAATTTGCTAACTGATTTCTAACTTCTTATAATTTAAATTGAAAATGTAAAAAGAAAAATGAAATACACAGAGCCTTCTGAAATCAACTTTTAATAAAATATAAATAAAATTAATTTTTTATAATTTTTATTACTTTATTCAATTTATTTTAGGGAAATCAGAGCGTTTTAGCTTCGTGACGCGAAAAATTAAATTAAATAATTAATCAGCACAGAAATAGACTAATTTTTTGTGTAGATAAAATTTTCCTTATTGAATAACACAATAAATCAGAATATGAATTACTGACGATTAATTCTAGAAAAGTAGATCAGTTAAAATTCAATATCCGAAAATTTTTCGTAAGACCTTTTCATTTTTTCCTCAGATCATTTTTCCGATTTTTTCATAGCTTATAAATTACTTACTGCAAATATGTGTTAAGATATTATTTCAACAATCCTGAGAATTAAATATTTTCATTTTGAGAAATGAAAGCCTATTTTTCGAGAACCACAGGAAAGGAACCACCAAAGACAAAATAAGTTCTAAATAAATTTTAGGCTATAAAAAACATTGAAAAATTTAGCATATTTTGTATATAATTGATAAAATCTTTATATTCTAGACATATATTGTTGAAAATAAAGCTTTTTTTATGTCTACATTTTTTTATCTAGATCAGTGTTTCTCAACTGGAGTTACTCCAAGGACCGGTAAAATATGTCTGTTCGTTCTCGTGGACTGGTAAGTTGAATAAATCGACCCATTGGCACAATTTTTTCCCAGAAATAAATCATGAAGACAAAAATAATTTTTAAAGAATAATTAGAGCATTACAATAATTTTATAAATTATTACGATAGATCTTCAGCATTCAAGTAATGAGGGATACTTAAGTTAGACAGGGGCACACTAACTGGGATACTTAAGTCAGACAGGGGCACACTAACTGGGATACTTAAGTCAGACAGGGGCACACTAACTGGGATACTTAAGTCAGACAGGGGCACACTAACTGGGATACTTAAGTCAGACAGGGGCACATTAACTGGGATACTTAAGTCAGACAGGGGCACACTAACTGGGATACTTAAGTCAGACAGGGGCACACTAACTGGGATACTTAAGTCAGACAAGGGCACACTAACTGGTATACTTATGTCTGACAGGGGCACACTAACTGGGATACTTAAGTGAGACAGGGGCACACTAACTGGGAAACTTAAGTCAGATAGGGGCACACTAAATGGGATACTTAAGTCAGGGGCACACTAACTGGTATACTTAAGTCAGACAGGGGCACACTAACTGGGATACTTAAGTCAGACAGGGGCACACTAACTGGGATACTTAAGTCAGACAGGGGCACACTAACTGGGAAACTTGAGTCAGACAGGGGTACACTAAATGGGATACTTAAGTCAGACAGGGGCACACTAACTGGGATACTTAATATACGCCATGACAATTTATGAAAGGCCATTAGGTACATAGTTACCTGTTTGTTATATTTTTCTTCATCGATCATATTATTTTCTAAACTAGTAAATATTGTTTTTGTATTGTAGGTGCTGTTTTAATATTGGTTATCAGCCGATGACACTTTGGATTTTGGACACATAGTTAGATATTTCGCTAACCGGCGGTTGAGAAACACTGATCTAGACATAAATATGTTATATGTTTCTAGACATAAATATATCTTCTTAATTTAGTTATTTATTTTGTAATTAATAACTAGTTTCTGGTTAGAATGGAACACCATTTACCTACTTTAAGTAGTATATGTTTTTTAAAAAAAACCCATCAATCTTGTTTTTATGGTATAACATAGTGGAAAAATTTAATTCTAAAATTTTTGTTTGAAGTGTAATGTAAACTCAATTATGGACTTCATCGTATGATGAAATAATTGAACTCGCCATTTAAACCACCATAAAAAACTTTTTGGAAGTTTCCCACTGATTTCATTAATTTTTGTTTCCGAAAAGGAACCTCCTGAAAAACATGAAGGATAACAATATAAAAAAATACGCAGCTGATTCTGGCCTGGCTGTTGTCCATTGAACGTCACTGGTTATTTTGTCTCCCAAGGTCACGCTTACCTAATGGCGTGTTTACATCCGACCGACGAACTTGCTAACTGCCATCAACGAAATTGCGTCTCAACTGTGGATGGATGGTTTGTTGTCTCTTTGTAGCACATTGTATTATTTTGCATCGAAGCAATTGCTTCAAGAGACTGACGAGCATTTCCATATATAATTAAATATTGATGCATCTATTTATCAAAAAAATATTTATCTTTAGATGTTCTAAGTATTATTAACGTTTTGGCAAGTAACGGTATTAAGATGAATGTTATCATAAATTCAAAATGGTATAAGAACTGTACATTTGTTATATGTTTTATATAAGTTAATTAGATAATACATTTATAACTTATTAGAACTTGATTTATTGTAAGGGAGGATAATTTAAATTAATATTAAAAATTTAATTTAAATAAAAAACTAAATTAAAAAAGTAATATTTTATCAAATTAAAAAATAAAATAATATTTTATCTATTAAACGTTACGGTTAATTAAGCGTAAGGTAAAATAATATTTTACCTTACGATTAAAATGATATTTTACCAACTAATTTTATAACTTAATTGTAAAAAATAATTTTTTACAATCTAAATTGTACTTATTTTTTACAAAACATTTAATTTTATATTCGTTTATTGTAATGTTACGAATTTTTTTAATAAATGTATAAAAAGTCATTTTATATTAACTTAATGGATATTCTTGTAAAAAAATAATCAGTATAATTATTAAATAAATGGTGTATTTGTAAAAATGTTTGTTAATACTAATATAAAATTAACTGCAAATTTATTCGTCTCATAATGGATTCGATTTTACTAAAAAAGTGGTTTCCAAAAACATGTATCAAAGATTGAGGATATTAATAACTAATATGTAACTGATAAACGCATTTATCTTTAATATAGTATACATTTATAGTAAAAAAGGTTGCGCTTATTACAAAATTCAGTTATCTATTTTGATTATTTAAATTTTATTTTTGTAAGTTAATAACGTTTTTAGATATTTCGCTTTCTGATTGTTGATAAAAATTCATGAAAAAAAGAAAATCAATCATGTTTTGTTTTAATATATCTGTGTATAGTAGATGTGTTTTTCACTTATTTATTATTTTATTTGAGAACCTATATATTTCAAACTTATTTAGGTGCAGCTGCAACTCAATCTGTTTGCGAACAGTTTGTTTAGATTACGACGAGAATTTTATTGCAATATGAACATCTTGCTAGCGGCTGGTGATCAGTTTATTGTGATTTCACTCACTTCTTCCTTTCTCAGGGACATTTGTTTTTCATTGTTGTATTATCTTATTGTCAGAATTAACATTTCCTCGTTCGTTCATTTTATTTGATGAAGTTTGATTTAATTCCATATTTTGACTTAAAGCTCACATGAAAAAACTGAGACCCTAATTTTTGAAGCAAAATCTTTTAATTCTAAAATTCATTACAAAAGAAAATCATATCTCCACTGGTAAAGTAATTTAAATTAAAATATTAATCTTGACAATAGTTCTAAATCTTTAGAAAAACTTTTTACTGTTATAATCAAATGCTTATAACATTTTGCAATACAAAACACGCAAAATTTCAATGTATTTAATGAATAGTCAGTAATGTTCAAACATTGTTAAGTTGCTAAGGACATTGTTAAGTTGAATTTCAGTAATGTTTAGAATATAATTTTTATTTTATATAATTATATAAATCTTTAGAACTGCATTAAAATTAACAGTAAAGAGATTTTCAAAAAAGTCAAAATATACTTTGTTTTCAAGTAAAAATTAGAGTTTGCCACTGTTTATGAAAAATTGTCTAAGATAAAACTATCGGATGATTTTCTTGTCAGATGCCTTTCTGTCAAATAAAAGAATTTCTCTCAATTATTTTTCTATTTTTTTACTTGTCCAATTGCCTTTATTATTTTATTTTAACTGTTTCCAGTAATTTTTTACTCTATTTTAAAATAATATATGTTTGGGAATATTTTTGTTAAAGAATAAATGCATTCTTAAATATATTGAGCAATTATTTAAATATAAACGTGTTTCATTTAAAAAAAATGCGATTTTTTTCCAACTATTTTAAGCAAAACTTCGTTGAAATATAGAAAGGACTGTCGATAAATTTTCTGTCAAATGACATGCACGTACCAAATTAGTTTTGAGTCCTATTCTCTAAAATAAATTTTCCTCTTCCATTTTGAATTGAAATTTAGTGTTTCGAAGTTCAGTGTTTTTTTAGAATACAAGATTTTGATAAAATAATGTGTGCTTCAATATTCAACCAATATAATTTATTTCAAGTAAGTGTTCAGTATAGAAGAATATCTTGACGAAACAATTACTAGAAAGTTAGATAAATTTCGAGTATATATTAAATAAAAAAAATTACATAATTTTACTTATTAGAAGATACACAACCTAGTGGTTTATAAATGAATGTAGCAATTTGTGGTAATTTTATCTTTTTCAAAAGGTCAGAAAGAATTTCGAATTGAAAATAATTTTTAAGTATGATTTAAGAGCAGTTCAAAAATATTTTCGCATGTCACCAATATTTTGAGTCGTAAAAAATTTTAATAAATACATACAAAATATTGAAGATTTCAAATTTATGTTCATGTTTTTAATGGTAGTTACATAAAGATTAAAGAAGAAGATTAGGGAATATAAAAGAAGAATTTTAATTATATAATTGAAGGAAAAAGTTCAAAATTTAATGAGATAATTTTATTTTAGAAACTTGCTAATGATTTAAAAAATGTAGAAAAAATAGTAAAATAGAAAATGAAACTGAAACTATTAGCGCTGTATTAAAACAAAGATAAATCACAAGAAATAATTCATAATTATTTCACTTTCGAACTATAAAATAATTAAAAGTACAAAATGAAATACGAATTATATGATTTAAAAATTTGATTAAAGAAACTATTGATTCTTATTTAATATATAGAATATGCTCTATCTTAAAAGATAAAATTTATATTAAAGCAAATTCTAATAAAAGTTCAAAAAATATTAGTGAATCGAAAATTTCTAAGCGATATAAAACGAAAATTACAAAAAAAAATATTTATGTGAACTTAGGTCATATATATTTTAGAAATTGTATTTACCAGCAAATAAAATTAAATAAAGTGGAATCAGAAATGAAATCACTTCCCAAGAAGAAGCTTAAAAAAAGTTGTTGTTGTTGCTTATCTCTGACTGGTGTGACAGTACCTTCACACCAGCCCCATGAATCCAAAAATAGTCAGTCTCTCAAGCACCACCTCCGGTCTCAACTCCATGTCTCCTCTCTCACACCCAATGCACTGAAAAATATGAGATGGGGAGGCCTGAACCACTCGAAAGAGAGGGTAGACCTTGGTACCAGAGACGTGTCTCTGAGCAAGCAGGTGGCCACTTCGCAGTCTTGTCAGAGCCGTTTGGCTGCATCTCTTGTGTTTACCCACTAGTGCGGAACCAGGGTGTTTGCATGTGTACCATTCGTGGGTAGGAATGGTATCCCTAAAAGTAGCATTGATAGCCATCCTAACTCTAGAGGTCAGCTCTGAGGACGACAAGCAGTCTCCAATGATGATATTCTGTAGGCTTCCATCCTTGTCTAACTGATCCGCAACTTCGTTCCCATACACATTAACATGAGATGGCACCCACTGGAAGACTATGGTACTGGCTTTCAAATTAGTAAGATGTTGTACTATTTTAGTTGTTGTTATGTCACCATGCCGCCACCACTGGGCCACATGTTGTATGGAGCTTCGGCTATCACTGAGGATCCAGATATCGCTTAAAAAAGTAATTTTGTCCAGCGATATATAAATCCTTGTAATGCAGTAGACTGAAAAAACTGAAAAAACCGAGAAAAAATGTTCCCAAATAAGTAAGTTAATTGAGAAGTTCTCTGAATACTAAAAATATTTCTCAATTTAAGAAATTTTATATGAAAATGCAAAAATCATTACATTTTCTTGACCATGAAGTAAAAAAATAACACAGATCAGTAATGAGAATTTTTTTATACAAATTTTATCTAAGAAACGTAACGAAAAAAGTTTATAAATAAAGTATTTGTACAAAATGTTTTGCTTTCTAAAATAGACGAAAGGAAATGTGGTCATACTTATAAATTTGATTTATAAAAATGTTCTTCAGTTTCTTTTTTAGATTTATATTCTTATAATTGTTAATAGATAATAGAAAAAGAAAAGTTTAATTAAATTATGAAAAAAATTAAAACTCTTTAAAGAATGTGATAAAAAAAGGAAAACAGAATCACAATTATAATTTTTAAACCAATTAAAAAATTTTCTTTTTATCTTGAGTGGCATATTAAAATAGAAAGCGTATACACTTAGAACCAAGGAACATTTGTGTAATTATATTTTCCTAAATATGTTTAAAAAACATTTTCTTATATTTTAGTGTTTTTTAATGATTACTTTTAATAAAATTTTTATGGACTACATTATTTGAAATTTATTATAATTTATGCTTTACATAACAACGCACAGGCAAAAATAAAACAACATAAAGTGAACAAATTATCATTTATAAATGTGTGTTTTCGATTATTATGTGAAAATTTTATACATGCAAGTTATCAAAACATTTTTAATTTGTCAGAGAAAATTGAAATATTTTATCTCCTTTACTAGTGTCTTTTATTTAAAAATAAATGGAAGTTAAATTAGCAAAACTATAAAAAAATGAAATAAAATATAACTCATGAGCTTCAATAATTAAGATGTTTAAAATTATTAGAAATTTAACATAGCACAAAATACTATCTTTTTGCAAGTCCACATTTGCTTTGAACAAGAATATTCTTTAAGATATATATCATCCAAATACTTTTTTAAAATTTTTTTAAAACATATTAATATATTTTATTTATTGAATTTGCTTTTTCGTTAATATGATGTGATAAGATTTAATATATGTATAAAATTTTTGCTGTTGGTGTAAAAAAGTTAAGCAACTCATTTGTAAATTTAAAAAATATTTTTTTAACTCATAAACCAACTTTTTTTGCGTACAAAGTAAATATTTTACGAGTAAGAAAATACACATTTCAAATATAATAATACTAACTATAAATAGTGAATTTAAATAAATATATTTAATTTATAAACTAAAATTTAAGAATATCAGAAGTATCTGGTAAGTTTAACTTGTATGAAATATGATCAAATATTGTATCGTTAGAAAAGAGAAAAATCGTTAAGAAAATCGCTATATTCTGAAAAAGCAAATAAAAAGAAAACTTTTTGTTACGTGCAACAGCGAACAGTTATTGAACATCTGTGTCTAAAATTGTTTCGAAAGTTAAAAATATAGTGTTTCTACAGTAAAAAATCAATTTTTACGAGTAAAGCAGGAATATAACCTGCCTTCTTCAGCCATTTATCTGTGTTGGATTGTTTCTTTGTCATTTATTACTATCAGAAATTACTGTAGTAGTATATTCTAAAAGTTACTGGGACACATCCTGTAAAAAGTATGATAAATTGTAAGCAACATTGCAAAGTTACATGTTTATGAATGACGAAAATATCAATTATCTCTATAGAAATTTTTATGATTTGAATTTACAAATTCAGGAGCTAGAGTTTGTTAAAATCTATCTTTTTTTTACTACATAAAAATATTTTTCTCTAATAGCTAAGTAAATTATATATCTTATAGTATTTATCTTCTCTTATGTATTTAGTTGAATGCGCGGTAGTAATTTCAATATCAAATTAATTTTAAAATGACTATTTGTTACAAATTATTGATTAATAATTTAGTATTTATCTTTCGATTGAATTTTAATTTAACACAGTTATTGTTCTTCATTAATTTTAAAATTTTTATATCTCAGCAAATTTTATATCTACAAGCAATAAATTAAAAATCTTTTAATAAAGATTAAAACTTTTATTTAGTAAATATGACTTAAAGTAATCAAATGAAGAATGTTCAATTTTAGGGCTAAACTAGTGTTTATGAAAAAATTATTTATATATAATTTTGATAAATTAAAATTCTGTTGCCATTTATTAGTTTTAAGTGTCACTAAACTTTTGTGATTACAGGTATTGTAAAACAGTGTTAATTGAAATTGGATTCATTCAAATTGGATTCACAAATTCATATTCAAATTGGAATTTCGTACTTTATTTTTTTCTGGCTTTATATTTACATTATAAAATTATTTTCAATTAAATTACTAAGGTAAATTACATAACTAAGCTTAATCTTTTAGTATAATCGAATTTCTCTTTGACGCTAGTTTTTCAGATTGAGATAAAATACGATTTGATTATACTATACATAATGTCACGGACACAAAAATATGATAACAAAGATGTTTTTCTTTGAAAATTTGATGGATTGCTTTATGATATTGAAGGAAGAAAGAACATTTTGTTTTTACGCCATTTAAATTGGAAAGTTTGCCAAAACAGCGGGTGTATGCGGGTGGCTTCACTGAAATCTCGCCAAAAATCTAGAGGACTCTCGAAGACATGCTAAGATTTGTTCAAGAAAAGAAACATAAAATTGTATCTTCTATTAATAGGAGTTTCACGTAGCAATTATGCGATTTGTTATGAAAAAGACATTGTGAGCTGGCAACAGCAGTCGGCTATTTCAAAAACAAAGTAGAAATAGAATTTTTCATCAAAAGGGACGGTTCAAAAATTTAAATGTATACTTAATGGATATGTACGATTGTTAGTCAAAAAGAAAACACATAACATAATGTGTTTTTCAGAAAATTTTCTTCACAAGCTTACACTGGAATAAACAAGTTTCAGAAATAACATGTTATTTTGTCCCTCAGATAAACAGAATCTTTCAGGTAAACCTCAGGTAAATAGGATTGTGGCAATGGGTGACTGTATGGTTCTTAACGTAACTTCATTATAACAAATCTCATAAGTTAAATAACAACAAACATTACTATACCAAAAACAGAAACGGGAAATATTTTAGTTTTATTAATTTTAATGGCTTAGATTACTACATTTTCTGTTTTAAGAATATATTAAGCTCGATTAAGTACACTCTGGATAGCTAGACCTTATAAGGTTGAATTCCATTTTAAATGGTTATATTTTGGATAAAAATCTTCGCTTATCTGATTATATAATTTTCGATAAAACTTCTTTGAAAATTATTTTGAATTATTGGTTTCAAATATTAAACAGACAAATTTAATTCTGCATATGCAGATCGATAAAGCCCATGTATAAACCTGAGAATTTCTTTTTTGTTTACACGCATGATTTTATCTTCTCTTTTACGCAATAATATAATTATTAACAGTAAACATTAACTTTGATAAATGATATCGAAAACACAACAATTTCACTAGAATTTAAGAATTCTTGTTTCATTACATTGTGAAATTTATATATATTCTAAAATTTATGTATGTTACGGGCAATGTAAATAATTGAGCACTGTTTATAATGCTCGGGCAATTTAAAAAGTGCCCAAAAGGATTTGACAAAATGATAAATGACTCTCTAGTATGGATGATGCCTAAAGAATTTAATCTAGGGAGGGGGGTCAAGGGCCTCGCATTCGTAAATGATATGCTCTGCCGATTCCTCTTGCGTATGACATTTCCAGCAGATAGGGTCTTGCTGAAACAGTCCCATCTGGTCAGAGAGTCAATCATGCTAGGGATAGCTTCCTGACTTTCACCAGAAGAAGATGGTTTGGAGGTCATTTCTATCTCCTATGAAGGATTCATTGCTGCCCCTTCACTAGATTGCCTCTGAGTTCCCTTGTCTTTTTCAGCAAGGTCTACTTCAGAAGCTTCACCTGCAAATGCAGAAAGGTTAGTTGTTTCTTGTGTCTTTTCAGCCACAAGATAACAATTAAGAAGCTCAGGTAATATAACAGTCCACCCAGCATTGCCCGAGTTACTGGGCAAGGCAAAAAAGCTCTAGAAGTTCGCCAGGCGACTAGAGGCTCCGTTAAGACACCATTACCACGGTACCAAATAGCCCTAGTCACTGGTCGCATAACACCAGGGTTTATGGGAGCTGGTTCGCGGCCTCTGATTCTATATTCAAGGCTATCCTATCATTCCTACAGGACGTTCGGTGATCTACCACCTGCCGACGCGCCTGGTAGCTGCTCAGGCCCCAGGGTATGACATGTTTAAGAACGCATACCATGTTCTTAGAATTTTAAATTTCATACATAAAAGTTTAGCAACATTGCGTTTTCGCAAACTTCAAATTTTATATCAGATATAAAATTTTTTTTAAAGCACGCAGCATATCAGAATAATCTCTTTCAAGTAAATGTATTAAATTCACACATATGGCCTGAAGGACAGTTGAGGAAAATGGACAAGCATGTCTCCACATGAACATGTAGGTAAATGCCTTTGTTGCATTACCTATATGTTTTCATATGCTATTATTAATTCCACGTTTTTCGATTGTGATGACACCAACGTCAAGACTTTTCTCCAAATTGTATAATATTTAACTAATCCTAGATAATGTATTATCATCTTTTAAAAATAATAATAAATTTAATAAGTATTATTTATATGGAAGAAAAATATTATTTTTATTGAAGAATAGCTTCACGAATTCTGATTTTATTTGCCTAAATATCGATAACATGATAGAAAACTATTATTTATAGATAATAATATCATCAATGAGAATATTATACTTCTTTATCACAAAGGAATAAAACAGCCTATCTTTGTTCTTGTAAAATTTTACAGCCGAGAATCTTCAATATACATGATTCTGTTCTTTTTTTAACTGTTATATACTAAATTGTTTTCTTTTATTTCAAACTTAACTGTTTAAATTTAACTACCAAAGGGTAATATATAATCTAACATAACTTTCTTTGTGAATTAAAAATAGAGTTACATAAAAAAGCGGTTAATTTATTTAATTTTTAATTAGCACATAACTGTGTGTCTATTAATATAATATAAAAAGTAAAAATGTATCACAGATTGTCCTCCTTCTACCTAGATAGGAATAATACAGTCTATAGGGGTAGGAGCCTATTTGTTACTATAAAAACAACAGTATCGTTAATCTAGTTGTTCCTATTGTAAAAGATAGGTTCTTACTATAGGAACAACAGGATTAACGACGTAAGTCTTTAGTATTCAATAATAGTGTTTGATTCTAAAGATGAAGCTTAAATTCCTTCAAGTAAAGAATGATCCTTTCTTTTAAATGAAAATAATTTAAGACTCATTTAAAATGAAATATATTTTTCCTTAATAATATGTTGCTGTTGTTGCTGTTGACACTTGGACAAGCCAAGCTCGATATGCCTTTTGGCTATGCGAATTTAAGTCAATTGGGAGCGACTTTCGTTTTAATCAGAGTACCATGAAGGTGAAAGTACGACTTTGCTCTACACACATGCCACAGGAACACGTTTATAGGGTAGGCAACCATTCACACCTCATTCATACAAGGAAGGGACAAAGACAGGATAGATAGAGAGAGAAAGTACATCCATGCCCGAATTGGAATTCGAACCCAGGGCCTCCTTATCCGCAGCCAGGCACGATGACCACTAGACAAGTTGGGCGGCTCATTAATAATATAATTTATGCTATTTAACTACTATATTTTTAAATTATCATATTAAAATAAAGAGCAAATACAATTTAGAAATATAAGAACTTATCAACCTTTCCATAATTAGATTAATTTCTCAATTTTTTTCAAATTCATATTAATATTTTTTAAAGAAATCCTTATACTCTTTTATCTGCATATTTTTAGAGAACATATAAAAACGGTATTTTCAAATATTTATTTCTAAGGATTTAGTACTGTCTTCATATTTTTAAAGAAGATATCAGCAGTTAAATATTTAGAAATTATGAACAGGAAAAAGATTTCAATCACAGGAATGTGAATATTTGTGTCACGCTGTAAGAGTAGAAAGTCAGTAGAATTGGAGCAAAAGAAAGAAAAATAAAAGGATTTTCTTCAAAATTAAGCGCTCACAGTAAATGATGATTGCGTTATTTAATTTCAACCTGGAATCTCAAATTTGAAAGGCATTTTTGTACATTGCTCGTGTTTCTTTCTAATATGTAATTAATAATTGTAATATCAATAATAGTAGAAAGATACATTTTAGTTATTTAAATATAGAAAAAAGACAAAATCCAACTTTTTTTATTAAAAAAGTTTAAAATACATGGCTTTTTATTTAAGGTTCAAAATAAGATACAATTTTGTTTAATAGATTATAAATTTAATTTATTAATGAAAATGGAATACTTTTGGATTAACTTCTATAATTATATTTAATATTATATATATATATATATATATATATATATATATATATATATATAATTAAACAAATTTGATTAAATAAATACAATTTGTAACTTTAATTGTTTCGATTAAAATAATTTTCATCATCACTATTATTTGAATTGAATCTGATTGCTATGTAGGTAATAATATCTGGAAATGAAAATCATTTTGTCAGTAATTTAGATAATTATTAAATTAAATTTATATAAAACGTATTTTAAAGTATGCTTGCTCTATTCAAAGGAAACACTATTAGTTTAAAATCTGTAGAATATATAAAATTATTCCTCTTTACAAAGAATATATTTTGAACATAAAATTGATAAATATACAATGGAAATAAATATAATTAAATATTCATATTAATAATAATTGTGTATAAAATGCAACATTTTTGTTATTACTTTTAATATTTGGTTTTAAATATTATTTTGAAACGCTTGTAAAGCTTTTATATGAATTATATTTACACAGTTTATTAAAATTGTAACCGTTCTTGGGATAAAAAGAAATACGGCAAGATCTGGAAATTATTAAAGCATTCCCAAAAGAACAGAGCATAACACAAGAACAGCTGCCAATCATACAAAAATGACAGAACACAAAAGTTAGTACTAAACTGTTGAACATGATATTTTAAGTGTACTTCAAGGTGAATAGAGATCGGCTACTTGTTCCGAGGTATTGTTCCAATTCGATGACATGCTAAATACTTGTTGCCACTCTGTCTGATAAAATATGCGTTACATCCTTTACCTCTGACTTCATAAACGTCCCAAAAGGAAATCTGGAGCGATCTCTTGTCTAATTTGAGACCGAAACTGGAGAATACGACAGATAAATTCGATTTCCAAGAGTAAAACACTTATATATGGGGGCTATTTTGAGATAGATAATTTTGGAGGGTATTTCACCTTCTCTTTATTCGAGAAGGCTACTGGAGTCACACAATTCTGGAATTTATTCTGCTATTGACTATTTTTTTTATCATCAGCGCACAATTTCCTTTTACAAGGTCTTAACTCCATTCTTTCTCGAACCTGTATGTGCTTCTGGCTTTCAAAAAGAGTCTCGGAGACAGGTGTTTTGGAAGCAATGGTAACTTTAAAACAAGTCGTTGAACACTTCTTCCGTATGAAAGCCCTGAGTTTTTCCTGGAGAGCTTTTTGAGACTTAAAAAGCTGTATGACAACTGCCTGTTGTTGTTTCTTATCCTATTTGGTTAGCCAATAGGATAAACTAAATCCATGAAACCGTGAACTAACAAAAAGTCTAAAACAAGAAGAGGACTTCTAATCAAGTCCTTTTTTTCAAGTCCTAAGTAGGAAAGTAGATGATTATGGGTAAGATGCGTAATGTCGCATTTCTTGAACATGGGAAAGATCTTGTTTCTTGGTCAATTTTAAGATATTTCAAGTAGCCACTTATAATGCTGTTTGCTGCATAAACGGTTCATAAATAAAGGGGAATACAGCCTCTTAATGTAAGGAGACGCGAAGCACCCCAAGGCAGGGGACTGACTTCCCTTCAATTTCAACTATTGGTTTCAGCTGGGCACTATTGAATGGTCTTCAAGCCAAGGGTGACCCTGCCAGGAGAAACCTCCTAACAAAGTTTGTAAATATTCCTTGTATTCGTCTTGAAATATCTCAGACAGATTCGAAGTACTCAGATTCTGGGACAAAAATCACGCGATGTGGACTTATTTAACGTTAAGAGCGGCTTTTCTAGTAATTATGCAAATTGTCAACATTTTGGCAAGATTTTTGGCGCCCACTTGGCGAGATTTTTCGAGGAATATATAGTTTTGGAAACTTTTACCACCTAAGCTCTAGGGTCGTTATTAAGCGAGATAGTCTAGAATCTTCTAGAACCTAGGAGAAAAAAACCTAGGCTTTCACGCCAAGTAAATTATAAATATCACCACTCCATTGACCGAGTAAGTCAGTTTTTAGTTTCCATTGGCAGTGATTCCCAACTGGTGGCTCGCGAACCCCTGGGGGTTCGCAGAGTTTGCAGAGGTTCACGAAAACAATATTGTAGCAGCGGATTTTTTAAAACGACATTAAAATCAAAAGCAAAAAAAGGAAAACAAAAACACAAAAATTAAAGAACACACCCACTGTAAAACAGATTGTTCGCTGCCTGTTTGTTAAGAGAAATCTAAAATAAATTTCAATATTTTTATTTTTCCCTATTTGTTTTTCAAAATTACTTCAGCAATATCACAAATTATATCAATAATTTTATACATTATAATTTATTTTTCTCTCTCATTGAAATAATCAAATACTATTATCTTTTTATTACAAACATTTATTTATATTTAAAACATTTAATCAATGTGATTAGTATCATGTTCTACTTTATATTTAAAATTATTGCGCAGTCTTCCCTTCTATGTAATATATCTTTTACAATACAATTGGATTTAAATATCAAATTTAGGCAGTTTACTACAGATTTTAGAAATAGATAAAACTTGTGCACTACCGTGAACTGAGAGAGTATAGTGTTGTATTAACCGACATTCAAACATAGGCTTAGCACTTTTAAGGCTTGAGTGATAGAGATACTGTGATTGTCAAGTTCTCGTATTAGTGAATTCATAATTATTAATTTAATTATTGTTATAGCTTATTTTTATTATGAATCAATGGTTAAAAACGGGTCGTTTTGAAACGAGACATGATAATCGAAATATTAGTATAGAAAGCCGTAGTAAGGTACCGTATCACCATACGAAAAACAAAGGAAATGATGATAGAAAAGGGAAAATATGACAGCGACTATCTACAATTGGGATTTATTTTTACTGGGGATGAGTCGGAACCTAAACCATTTCTTGTTATTTGTAACGAAGTTCTTGCCAACAGCAGTTTAAAACCATCATATCTTCGCAGACATGTCGAAACCAAACATCTGACACAAAGATAAACTTCTAGAATATTTCTTAAGAAAACTAGCATATTAAAAAATACAGCCTTTCTTCTTTCTTGACTTCAAACGAAGATAGTAAAATGGCCATTGAAGCATCATTTCGAATAAGTTATAGAATCGCAAGATCTGGACAAGTGCATACAATAGCAAAAAATTTAATTGGACCATGTGCGAAAGATGTCGCCAAATGTATGCTTGGGGAAAAGGCAGCAAAGAAAATTGAGCTAGTTCCCTTATCAAATAACACGGTGTCGCGTAGAATTAATGACTTGGCTAATTACGTGGAAAACGAACTTCCAAAAAGAATAAAATTGAGTTGTTTTGCGATTTAACTTGACGAATCGACGGATGTAACAAATGCTGCAGTTTTACTTGTCCACGTTAGATATCCTTTTACGAATATTGTTCAAGATGTACTATTTGCAAAACCTTTGAAGACCAACGCAAGTGGAGAAACGATTTTTGATAAGATCAATGGGTATTTTGAAAAGAATGAAATGAACTGGTCTTATTGTGTGTGGATGTATGTACAGATGGTGCAAAATCAATAACAGGAAAATTTTCTGGTTTTGTGTCACAGTGAAGAAGATCAACGAGAAAATTCTATGAACTCATTGTTGTATTCATAGACAAGCTTTAGCATGTAAATGCATTCCTGTAGAGTTATCAACTACTTTAAGTGATGCTGGGAAAATAGTGAACTTTATAAAATCGAGTGCTTCAAATTACCATCTATTCCGTACGCTTTGTAAGGATTTTGGAAGTTTCCACTTTTCGTTACTACTTCACACAAATGTTAAATGGCTTTCTCGGCGTAAAGTTTTGACGCGTTTGTTTGAAGTGAAGTCTGAAGTTCAAGCATTTTTATTGATCATCCCTTTCATTTGTCTTCTTGTATATGCAATGTTCTTTGGCTGCAAAAGCTTTCGTATTTAGCTGACATTTTTTGTAAACTGAATGAATTAAATATGTCTTTATAAGGTGCTGGTGTCACCATTTTCAGTGTGCATGATAGAATTGAGGCTAAGTTGAAAGAGATCAATTTTTGGATTCAATGCCTGCAGATTAATGAGTATGGATGTTTTGATTCTGTCAGCACATTTTTTTTATCAGAAAATTCAATGAAACTTGATGAAAACAATAAAAGGAGTATATGTGAACATCTAAACTATCTTCAATTAACTTTCGATTACTATTTTTCCAACAGATGCAATATATCCATCTCAAAAACTGGATACGTAATCCATTTTAAGGAAATATAAGTTCAGAAACCTCTCTAAATATACTGGAAAAACTCAGAGTTATTTTGTGACAGTTCTCTCGAAGCAATTTTTAAAGATCAATCTTTAATCGACTTCCGGCTTAGTATACAAAATGAATATCCTGCTCTGTCAAAAAAAAAAAAAAAAAAAAAAAAAAAAGCCATTGAAGTTCTATTACCATTTTGCATTACATATCTATGCGAGAAAGGATTTTCAGCATATACTTATCTGAAAGATAAATACAGAAACAAGTTTAATGCAGAACCCGATTTAAGACTGAAATTGTCAGATATTGAGCCTAACTTTGAATTGCTTTGTTCTATCAAACAGCCCCAAATATCCCATTAAGAGTTTCTTAAGAATGTAAAACATAAGAACCGGTTACTTAAATTTATCTTGTTTTCAACTTTTATAGACATCATTTTAGTCTTATTAGTGTTTTATTTATGTTTCACGATTAATAAAATCTTTGATTCTGCGATATAAAAATTACATATTCTATCAAATTTAATGCTTTTTTTATCTGTCGTTAATGACTACATAGGGAGTTCATCAATTTTTCCAGACCTTTCCTTTGGTTCACGACGAATAAAGGTTGGGAAATACCGGATTAGTAGATACGAGCTATCTGAGGTATTTAAAAACCTGTTTGTGTGGAATCTGTTGAATTGGTACAGTATAATTGTGATTCGAAAATGCTGGGTATTGTAACTGCTGGGTTTTTCTTTCGGCATCTTTTAGAAATTTCTACAAAAAGTCCTGTGATTGTTAAGAGTTTATTTCATAAGAGTTAAGAGTCAGTTTACGACGTTGTGGTTCGTATAAGTAAGTCACCTTCTACAGAACTGAATGTAGTATATTATGAGACAGGCTAGCCCCTTATCGTGGTATAAATTAAATTTTGCTATATTTTTTGTTTGTATTTGTCTAGTACGTTTAATTGTATTTGTATGTTATGTGTTTAATGTCACTTTAGAAATGAATTTTGTACTTTATATTTGGCATCCTCCATGAGGATGTTACAAAGTCTGTAAATATTTCTTGTATTTGTCATGAAATACCTCAGATAGATCCGAAGTACTATGATTCTGCGATGTAGGCGTATTTTACGTTAAAAACGGCTTTTCCAGCGATTTGGCTGCTTGGCGACTTGGTGAAAAATAGATAGTTCTAGAAACTTTCAAATCTAATGAGCTCTAAGGCCGTTAACAAGCGAGATAGCCGAGTATCTTCCAGAACCTTGGAGAAACTCATAGGCTTTCACGCCAAGTAAATAATACCACCGCACCATTGCCCGAGTAAGTCGATTTTTAGTTTCCAGTGGCAGTGATAGACTAATGGAGACAGGCTGACTGTCTGAGGTATTTGAAAACCTGTTTGTGGGAGCTGTTTACTGTTGAATTGGAACGGTAATATTGTGATCCGTAAATACTGTAACTGATGGGTTTTTTTTCGGCGCATCTTTTAGAAATTTCTACAAATAAAAGTCCTGGGATTGTTGTGTTATCTCATGGCATCTCAATCAACACGTAACCTGAAGCTCGGTATAATAATGCACTAAATGCTCATAAAATGTGAAATAAAAAATCTAGACCCAAAGTTGTGTCACCTATTTTAGGGCACATGGGCCGTATAATCCATGCGCCAAATTCTGAGATTGGCGATTTTTGGCGGATTTTCTTATGTAGCTGGCAACCTTGTTATAATTACGTCATACATATGGAGACCTATAAGAATTATGCAGAAAATTCTATTTTGGTAACCCTAGTATTTACGTCATCGCGCACGTCACGAAACGTCATTTTGGCAACATTTCTTCATCGCCGAAAAAAATCCAGAATTTGGAATCATGAATTATACGGCACCTGTGCCCATTTTAGACACTATTTTGAATCTTTAGATATGGGTTTTACTCATGCATCATGTAATGAATGTAAGTTGTTTATTGTTGTCCCAACATGTTGAGATTTGTAAATGTATTATAAATTTTATAATTAAAATATTATACGTCATTGGCTGACAGTGTCCAAAAAATTATTCTATGAGCAAGATTTTTTCATTGTTATTTTTTGCAATAACCAAAGAAATGATTTTTACTTTTTATATTTAACGGAGATAATTATAAGATTTACTTCAATTGTGAAATATGATCATGCATTAAGTTCCATAATTAAATACTTAATTTAATTAAAAAAATTTAAATTGTATGAAATAAAAATGAAATCGTGTATAGAAACGACTGTTTTGTATCTTATTTCTGTTAACAAAGTTTTTTATTTTTACATATTATTTGATTTTTTTATAGGACGTTGACAACGTCAAAAATTATCTCATGCGTAATTTATGTTCTCATTTGATTGTTCTTATTTGAAATGCATGTCACTTTTAATATTAATGTTCATAAATGCTTAAACATTTTTAATATTTAAAAATAATCACATCTATATTTTATCTCTCAATTAGGCATAAAAATTTAATAATATTTATCAAATATATAAAAGATGTTCATATTTGTTTTAATGTTGGAATCCAGCTTTTGCCATGATTTGCTTGATGATTAATTAAAGTGCTTATGAAAGAATTAAGAATTGAAAAAGCACTTTCGTAACACTTATTAATTTATAATAAAATTTTAATATCGCGAAAATACTGTAATTTTCATATATTAGGATTGTGTTTAACTCTATATTCTAAATTTAATTTTAAGAACAAAACAGTTCCACAACGCTGCAATTAATGTGTTCTAAGAAAAATGGTAACGGATTTTGAGGAATTGTTGAAAAGTATGATAGCGATGCCGACTTGGGAATAAAATTTTATAATCTGAAGTCTGGAATAGATTGACCACCAAAATGACATCACTCCTGAAAACAGAAAGAGGATCATTGCCGCAAACCGTTGTTTCTTTGGTCTAAGACCTCTTTTGAAATCTCACCTAATCAGGAGAAGGACAAAAATAATGTTATACAAGACATTTTGATTAAACCAGTTCTAACCTACGCCTCAGAGACATGGACCTTGACGATGAAGGAAGAGAAAACATTGGCGATTTTTGAGAGAAAGGTCCTAAGAACTATTTTTGGTGCTGTCCTGGAAAATAACACCTGGCGAAAAAGGTATAACTTTGAACTGTACAAAATACTATGGAGAAGACATCATTAAATCAATAAAACTATCTAGAATGAGATGGGCAGGCCACCTCATGAGAATGAGTACAGAGAGAACACCAATAAAGGTCTTCAACACCACCCCTTTCTGTAGTAGACCAAGAGGAAGACCCAAAAAGAGATGGAAGGACTGCCTGGAAGAAGACTTCAACATACTTAAAGTGAAGAACTGGAGGTCGATTTCTAGAAAAGGGGAGGAATGGCAGAGACTTCTGAAGAAGGCCAAGGCCCACAAAGGGCTGTCGTGCCAATGCTGATGATGAAGTCTGGAATAATGAGACTGGCCTTATCTATGAAATCAGAACACTTACAACTTTGATATATTCGAATTGAATACTATAAGTTTAATATCAGTTACATTTTTTATGTCTAAATGGCCAAATACAGCAAATGGAATAGCAATTTTCGTAAAAGTATTCATTTACAAATGAAAATATTCAATCGTAGTTTCAAACGATATAAATCGAAAACTGCTAATTTTTTTGATAAGACGAAAAAAACGTGAAACAAAAAGAATTTATTTCAATGTAAGATCAAAGAAACAATGCTTCCTTTGTAAAGATCTGTGTAGTAAATTATTTATTACAGATATGGTAATCATGTTTAAGTTGATTAAATGTTTTCTAATAGTTTGTTCAGTAATTTTTTTTGACTTAAAGGTACATTACACTTAACTTTACATATTATAAAGGAAAAAATAAGTAATTTTGTTATAAAATTTATGTGACAGTAAAGAAAATTTTACACCCATGTCATCCAACTCTTTACAGTTACAGTATATACACGTGATCGTTAAATCTGTGGAATGGAATGTCCTGTGTTCGGTCGTTGAGCAATTACCATGGGTGCAATGGTCTGGAGAAATTTACTCCCCCTTCAGATCAATGTCAAAATTGAGGTAGTAAATCCTCTGGTGCTGCCATCTATCGGAGGATTTGAAGAGCAAAAGTCGTACTTTCACCTTTATGGTGCTCTGATTAAACGAAATACCCTCCAAATTGACTTAAATTCACATAGCCAAGGCATAGCGAGCTTGGCTTGTCCAAGTGTCATTAGTAACAACAACAACACAGTTACAGTTTGAATATTTTGGGATAAAGTAATATATTGATTAATAATTAAAATAAAATGACACACACATGTAAGAAAAAGAAATATTTTATTATCTCTTTGTCCATATCAGACTATATAGTGTATATAATTTGTATATATAAGCATTATGATAAAATTTTATTTCTGCTTCGATGCTGAGAGTAGTTGCTAGAAATATAAAAAGTGTACCGATAGAGTACAGATTTCGAAATGCAAAAGCTAAAAATATGTACTATTCTACCACAGAGCTGCTGCATCCTTTTTAATGATTAAAGGGTAAGAATTAAAATTACGAAAACATCCTTTAGATATGTGTTGTTCGATAATAAATACTGAAATAAATTTTTAGAATTAGAAAAGATTTGAATAGGTAGATGTGGATCGACGTATTAAAGAGTTTCATGAAATACATATACACAATCGAATACAAAACAGTGCAAAATATATAAAAAATAAATGCAAATTTCCCTTAAATCAAGGAATAAAAAGTATTAAGAAATGTAAGATTTGTGAAGAATATAAATAGTAAAGATTGTGTAAATACAATAAGAATACTGTTAAATACGAATACAAAAACTTGTACGAATTTATGAGTATAATTTGTTCAATTATAAATATTCAAAAACTGAAATGAATGTGTATTTTTACTTTAAACGTGTAATACTTATAAATGGTTGCAAGAAAATATTTGGAATAAATGAAGCATAAAAAGCTGTATTTTGAAAATATGTTATCTAGTTTCTTTTTTCTATTAATAAGATTAATTATAATTAAATTTATACTATCGTTGAAAAGGGATATTCCTTAATATTACAAAAATTAATTTTATATATTAAAGGATAAATTTACTAACATTTTAAATACATAATTATGTGCGTTAGTTCTTTTGATATATATTTATAAGTTCGAAAATTTGTGCAATAATTAGAATTTAGGAAGAAATTCATTGAAAAAAATAATTTTTAAACTTTTTTGAACCATATATAAGGTGCAACTATACTAAAATTCTACAATTGTCTAAAACTTAATAAGGATAGCATTTTTTATAAAACTGATGTTTGGAAAAAGTTAAATATATGGTTTTAGTCATTTATAAGAATTAAAAATCATTGCCAAAACTAAAGATTAATAAATTAATTTCTTTTGTAATAAAATAAAAATTCATTCTTAAAATAAGAATTAAATCTTCTTCAATATGTGTCATTAATTTAAGCGTTATTGTAAGAATTTTTTTAATAATTCACATTAAAAATCTATTTTCCTAATGTATTGAAAAATACTTTTATTATAAGTTTTAATATTTTTGTGAAGTATCGTTCGAAAGAATAGAATATATGTATATATATAGAAGATAATTCAAAGAAGATTCAATTAGAAAATACTAGACATTTTAATGAATTGAAATAACATGTTGCAGCAGCTCTGTTCTATAATATATTTAGAATACTGGAAATTTTCTAAATAATTACTAGATAAAATTTTAAATGTATTTTGTTCACAAGGATTTTTAATGCTTATGAAAGAGATCGAACAAGGCTTAAGAATTAGTTTCTTTTTTACTGAATGAGATGAATTAATTTATTTATCCTAAGTTTCTAGAAAGTTCTCAGCTCTCAAAAACATTCCGTTACTCTAGGATTTCTAGGTTTATCACTTTCATATAATAATCTACTTATCGTTAAAAATATTTCAATAACAATCGAAGGCAGAATTTACGACATGTCAATGGCATCAGTTATTAGCACACATATACGTGATGCATACACATTTCATGTTATCATTCTTCAATAATAATTTAATAAAGTTTCCGAAGAATGTATTTGTCGACCAAAGAGTTTTCTTACAATTTTTGATGTGACGCCAAATTTGAATATTTGAGAATAATCATTATGATCGTTTTCTCAAAATACTATATAAATAAATTTCAAATTTACTGTTTTCTAAAAAGTAATGAATTAAAATGGTGGCTGCATGAATTCCAACAAAATTGTAATAGATTGGCGCAATTATTTACGATGGAAAAATTACTGCGCTTTTTCTAATATATGTATCTATCATCAAAAGACAATTAGTGATACAGTTAGCATAAACTGAAATGTTGAAAAGAAATTGAAATTGTGCCGTATAATCCATGCGCCAAATTCTGAGATTGGCGATTTTTTGGCGGGTTTCCTTATGTATCTGGCAACCTTGTTTTTGTGACGTCATACATATGGATACCTATAAGAATTATGCGGAAAATTCTATTTTGGTAACCCAAGTATTTACGTCATCGCGCACGTCACGATACGTCATCTTGGCAAATTTCTTCATCGCCAAAAAAATTCAGAATTTGGAATCATAGATTATACGGCACCTGTGCTGAAAATTTATCTTTGAAACTTAGATTTATTTGGGATTATTATAAAAATGCGATTAAAAGAATGCTTCGATTCTCTAAGATGTATTAGAAGAAAATTGCAAGAGCCTTAACAGAATATTAAAAAGAAATGATTAGCAGACATTAGCGCGGAATCTTTTTATTTAAATTTAAATAAAAATTATAGTTATTATTGTTTACAATAAAATATTATAAAATTGTAAGTATAGTTTAAATTAAGATAACTATACATAAAATATTTCTGTTTTTAAAATGTACAAATACTTTTAAGTTTTTATATTTCAATTTATACTGCCACTCAGTCTTAAATATGTCTTTTGTTTTTGCCAAATTATCACATCAAAGATCAATGGAAACCCTTGGTCACATATAATTTTCAATACACTATGCTTATTTTGCCAATAAGGATAGAATATTTTAAATACAAACAATCAACAGTAACATACCACGGAATCTGTATTGATACCAGGATTGATAGATGATTTGGTCCCCTAAAGCTTGATACTAAGCTAATAGGTTCGCAAGATATGTTTGGTTTCAAAGAGAAAATATCACAAAGTGATTACTTATTTAGTTATCACTTAGAAAAAGAAGTATTTTAATAAGAAATAGCACATTATAACAGAAAGATCAAATAACAAAGTATTTAGAACAATTATGGTTGCAGCCAACACAAATATTCTTTATTTGATAAGGTACATAACGCTTGATATTCATCGTTACCTGACTTTCTGCACCAAAAAATTATTAAACATATAGAATTGTGGTATGGTGAAAATAAATTTAAAATTTAACATATAGTTAAAATTAATCGTATGATACAAATAACAAAAATTCCAAAAAGAATTCATAAAATATGATAATTACGTAACAATATGTAGTTACTATTACTCTATATTATAAGTGATATTTTTATATTACAAGATTAAATTTCAGAGTGTAGTATATAGCACACCAAATTAAGATTCTTGGAGAAGTTGAATTGTTATTTAAGCATAACTAAAATTGTAAACTACGCGAATAATAACGTTTTTTTTATTATATTTATATGATAAACTAACCTTTACAAAAAATAAGTACGCTGCTTAAAACATATTCATTCTAATGTAACAAAAATATAAGCCTTTTTATAGGCTCTTTTAAATAAATATTACGTAATTATTTAGGAAAACGACTAATTAAAAATTGATATATTGTACTTTCTAACAAATGACTCAATGGAAACAAAACAAAAAATCGTCTCTATAAAAATAACTCTTAATTTTGTACAATTTTCCAATTTAGTAACATAAAAGTTTAAAAATTTATTTGACAATAAATATTCAATTATTTAAACATTTTTTATTTATATTTGTCACAATGCTTATAGAAGATATTTGAAAAAATTCTGATTATTTATCTTCTAGAAGATAAAGTGTGCAAAAATTCTCTCTGACAACTTTTTCCAGGTTTCAGCAAATAACTAATTTGCTGCTGGCCAGGAAGTTACACTTGGAAATTTAAAGCATCAAAAAAAAATTTAGATATTGCTACGTTAAATTAACTAAGGCAGTCATACTCTGAGCTAGTTCTAATCATTTTCCTCAGTTGGAGAGAAAAAGATGTTTCAAATAATGAAATCTCCTTAATCTACACAACATTTAAATCTAAAGAAATTATGATAAATAACTTTGATATTTGGTTACAGGAAAATATTTATTTGGCTTTGAAAATTTGTATTATATATATTTATATTTGCACGCTTATCACTGTTTTTAAAAACTTTCCTGTTAACTTAATTTTATATTTTTCCTGCCATAAATTTTTCAAGTATAGCTTAACATTTTCAATACAATCGTCCTTTCATTTAACATTTTAATAGATTATATTCAAAATTATTTATAAATGTTAAACGATTTTATGTCAGCAAAAATATGAAATTCAGTTAATAGAAACATTTTCCAGACAGCAATAATCACGTAAAAAAAATAAATGATTGAAAGCTAAACAGTTCATTACAAATACACTCAACAGTCAGTTATAACAACAAATGAAAAAGATAAGAATAAAAATGAAATGAAACTGCATAAATATATTTATTCTTTGTTCGCTGTAAGCGAATATAAAATTAAACAGAAAACTTGTGAACAGAAAAGTGTCTTAAATTTATGAAATATAAGGAGTTTCGAGATTTATAAGGCATTTTGAATAATTTTGATTTTGAATGACATATTCTCTTATAATTAATACATAATTCTAATGAATTTTTTCTTTTTATATTTACTCCAATTTTACTGACACTAGTTGAAAATCAAAAATTTAGAGACATGATTGCACTTGTTAATAAAATTTAATGCTACTAAAGGTAAGAATTTAATATTATTGTTATTTATCCAGCGAAAATCAACATGATATTTTTCTTTTGTTATGCATCATACCCGGATGGTAAATGTTTCACCCAGTGGTCAATTTTTACACAAGAGAATAAAATGAGTTTTAAACAAATACAAACATCCATCTCATACATAGGAGACAAATATTTTGTTTAACTAAGGATGTAAGAGTTTTAAAATATGCAACAAGTAAAACAGTAGTTATAAAATGTATTTTGTCACGCTAAATCTATCGATTTTGCAATGAATAATTTCTAGAATCTCATTTTAATTTACATCATTAAACTCTAAATGATTGCACTTAATTTAAATCACAGGAAAGTTGAAATTTTTAAGCCTGTTTATCAGTGCAAACAAAAGTAAAGTTACAGTATTTTTTTAAAGCATAATGGATAGTAAAATATACTATTTTTATTAGGGTCTGAATGATTTTATAGCTCATATAATTTAAGTGTAACTATTTACAGTATTTAATTTTTGTATTGTACTTTCGCTCTTAATAACTGAATTTTACCTATAAATTGGGGTAAATAGGAATTTGGGGAAAAATTGGAAAACAAAGTTTTTAAAATACATACCTTTTTAAAAAAAAATAATAAAAGGGGTAAATCCTTAAAACTTAAAATCACATAAATGTTAGTTATTAAAATTGTTAATTTTAGTTATTAAATAACATTAAATAAGTTATTAAAATTGTTAAAGTTAAATTGTTAAAATTTTAGTTTTAACAATAACTGCTTGATTGTCTTACGACTAGTTACAAATATAAAATTCAAATGAAAATAGTGATAAATAAGTACTCTGAAATTGAAAGAAAGAAAAGACAAAAATTTGAGTAGTTTCTTAATTTATATATATAAAATATAAATTTTCTCCTTCAAGTAAACAATAGAAATTCAATTTACACATAGTTAATGAAATCTTAACATTTATTTTGACACAGTGATTCCAGGAAGATTTTAATAGTAAAAAAAAACTAGTTTGCATTTCAAAATGGTTTCAGCGTTTATTTTTTTAAAATATGATAACAAAATGATAGAAGATTACTAACTCATATAAAATTCTTAAATAAAAATGAAAAAAAATCCAAAAATTACTTTTTTATAAAAATTTAAAGTAACAAATTAACTTTTATAAGTAGACTTTATCAATTATAAGTTATTGTATTATTGGTAAATTAAGAATATTTATTTGAGTGTTTTATTTAAATAAACTTATTTCACATAATGTTATTTATATAAAATAAAAAAATAAATTCACATAATTCATCACTTGTTGAATAAATTTTAATTGTAAAAATTGCTTATATTTCAGTGTCTTTATCAGTTTTAGAATTTATAGCTGATAAAATAAAGCAAAATAAAATATATACATCAAGTATTATTGAATGGCAAGGTGTATTGAACTTATTATACTACCAAAAAAATTGTAAGCAGTTTATAATAAATTATAAGAAGAAAGGTATTATAAAATAAATCAGGATTTTTGGTAAATGAATTCAAAGCTCTTAACTATTTCGAATAAATGATTATAATCATTTTTCGAATAACAAAAACAATTTGCTATGTTGAATGAAAATTCTTTGCTAAGTTATTAACTAATTAGAGTTGGAAGTCTTTGCTAAGTGATAAACTAATATTGCTTTACACTATTCATAGAAAGTTACATAACTTACCAAAATTAAGTACAAAAATATTAACTTCATAGGAATAAATACATTTTCCATGAAGTCAGAAAATATTAATATCTGTACACAAGAAAAGTACATGTTAAGGAAAACAAATCAGAAAATGCTAATAATAGTACTCAAAGCATTTTCTATCATTTATCAAATGATGAAAAGATCAGCAAAAGTACTTTTAATAGCGTTTATTAGTAAGAGGATTTTATAAGCACACTCAAAATTTCAGACATTTAACTTTTCAATTATTTTTATTAACAATTGTTAAATAGCATTTATAGATTAAAATTTCTTTTATGAAATAATATCTATATACAGAACAACTTTTCCATTAAATATTATTTTACTTTCAAAAAGTACTTCTGTAATTTGCAATTGCCATTACAAGTTCTTTTTCCATACTTCCAAACAAGTTATTATTTTTAGTGATAAACCAAGAAGTTAATGACGCTCTTAATTTATTAACTATGTAGCAGCGAAGTGATTCTCCAGAAGTTCTTTACTTAATACTACGCATTTCAACATTTGGCAACTCATTGACTTTAATCAAACTTTACACAATTATACTGGTTTTTAACATCACTTTTAGGACATTTAATAATATTATGATTAAAAAAAACATGTCAATTTTATATAGGAAAATTAGCTATTAAATACTTTTATGAGAATAAATTAGAAAAAGTGAATTTACATTAAAAAAGCTTATATTAATACTGATGATTACAAGAGCTTATAAATGAAATACAAAGCCATATAAGACCATGAATACAACAATTTAAAAAGAAAAAGAGCCTCAACACAACTTAAGTACAAGAATTTAAAGCTCATCAAGTTTTGATGACCAAACTGTACAAAGCAATAAAAGCAAACCAAATTTGTTGTAAAAGAATCATTACAGTGAAATTAGCGTACATTACACAATTTTACAAACCAAAAATTTTAATATTCACTGTCGTAAACTTATAAGTACTTTCCGCTCTTCAACCACCTTTTATCATCTCTAGATTCCAGAAAGCTTGCTAACTTGTAGATTACTCTTATGAAAGTTTATTTTGCTTTAATTTCGCATTATACCTCTTAAATTACCAAAGATGTGTTCATACTTTGATTTCCTTATACTAATCTGCATTATTTACCCAAATTTCTAGATCTTTTCATAACCTAAATGGTATGAGAGAATCAAAATTGGCGATGAAAACATCGGATGTGAACTCCCTGGAAAACACTCGCGGCACAAGCAATTGCTAAAGTGTTTTTTTTTTCTCACAGAAATCTACTTGGTTGATCTCGGTTATCTGCGAGGTTCTTTTATCGGTAGGTGGAGCTGTAAGGGGTCCCTGAGCCGGCGCAGATCTTCCTCCACCTGGGCCAACTGGTCTTTGAGGGCGTTGTACCGTTTCACGTCCAGTCCAATTTTTTTTGCCGACTTGTGGAAACCGAACAACGTTTGGCGATCGCACACATCTGGAAGAATATATTCCTGAAAAAGTAATTTTTATAAATTAAAAACAACACAAATTCGAATTAAGAATATTAATTACAAGAAGACTGTAAAGTACTTCGTTTATCAGCAAATAAGAGCAAAATGGATGCAGCTAAAATAGAATTCAACCTAATTTATAACTAGCTGAAAAAAAATTGGTACTTTTCCATTTCGCCGGCGCAGGCGATAAAGTCGCCAAAAATGATACAACCGGCGCTAGAGGGAATATCTCCGCTGGTAACCTTTTACTGCTACGTTTCCAAAACATGTGATGGCCTTTTACTGTTCGATTCGATTTTTTTTCCACTTTCATAATTCATAATTTTATGCTATGTTGCTATATATACAAATTTAATAATTTCATAAAATCTCTCTAGAAAAAATCGGATTTTAAAAATATATCTTAAAAAATAATAATAGTAACAAACTCACATAAAAAATATTTAAAAAAATAAGATTTTGAAATATGTATCACCCGATAAATTGTAATCTAATATAATAAGTAAATAAATTAAGGCTCTGGCACCCATCATTCCACGCATAGCGTGAACACGAGAACAACAATTAAGTAAATAAATTTAAAATTTTTTTATGTAAAACAACATTATTTAAAATTTTTTATGTGTATACTGTGTGTTGTCGCCAAATGGCGACTTAATTTTCGCTTGGCGAGATATGCGCCGGCGAAATGGAAAAGTACCAATAATTTTCTTGTAAATACATAGAATAAGCATAATTACAATAAATCCTTCATTCACATTAAACCATAAATCTGAAACTATTATTGGTATTTAATTTACAAAATATATAAGTTTTGAAATTCTATTACGAGAGACAAATTCTTTTCATGTTATTTAATAAAATTTGATAGAATCGTGTTTAATCTTGCATTTTTTTCAATAAAAATTTTGATTTGTTTTTAGGCTTTTCTTTAAAATGGCATGTAAAATACTTCCATGAATATTACACTTCGTTTTAATCATGTTTAATATTAAAATATTAATTGAAATTCGTTTTCTGTGAATTTAAGTCAAAAATTTCGCTATTTTCTTTCATAGATATTAATCGTTATTATCTGTTGTAAATCAATAAAAAACTTTTATCGTGTATCAAAAAACGTATTTAAACAATTAGACATTTGTTGTTCTTTCTATTATTTGATGATAATATTTATACTGACATTGCAAAATAAATGTGCATAAATTTTATAAATTGAAAATTTTTATTAAGTATAAGATTAGTGTTTAGAACATAAAATTTAATCATTTAACTAAAGAACACTCAAACAAGCAATAACAAACATATCTAAGTTGAATCATTCGAATTGTTTAGCCAAAGCTTTTAGATTCGACAGTAATTTCAAACATGGATGCTTGTAGTGATTTAGAAAATATTTTAAAAAATAGATTCCATTATGACTAATCTTCGTAGGCAAAATTAGTTTTAGAATAAATTAGACTTTAATGAAATACAATAAAAATCGCTCTCACATCGAAATATTTTAACGGATGTGTTGAATTAAGTGTCAAAAATTTTTATGAAAAACCGGACCTTAACAAATGTGCATCTTTTCATCGACAAGAACATGGATGATTTTTTTTTTAAATTTTATCATTTTAAATGATATAAACAGAGGCATTAAAAACTTACTCAAAGTTGATTGTCAAAATATTCTTTAGCTAATTTACCATGGGTTATCAGTATACATTGCGATTAACATCAATACAAAGAGTTTTTCGTGATCAACTGCAATTATTCCAGTAACGAATTTCTAATTCATTATAAAAAATAACTGTTTCTGTTGAATGTTTCCCAGAAAAGTGCTCTTTCTCGATTTACATAATCATTGTAGATTATATACGATATGAACAAATCATATTAATGGGTTAATGAATAATTTTCAAAGTATGTTGTAGCACCAAAATCAGGATGAGAATTTAAACTAAATATACATTAAACTATTTCAAAATGTATATTTAGTTTATAAACTTTAAACTAAATATACATTTTGAAATTTTGTGAAATTTTAAACTAAAAAATATTAACTATGAAATAAAGTAAACAATTATTTAAAATTTCAACAGTTATCTGAATTATCAATTAGAACAATGTAGGTACAGAAGCTTACAAGCAGCCTATGTCATTTCAGTGCTCAAATTTAAAAATAAGTACGTACAGAAATTTTTTTACCTTATTAATTAAATATTAAGATATACATTATGACACACCAAATGAATTCAGGTGGGAATACAATTTTGTTTAAAATTTTATTTGTATAAGCAATGTTTAATTTTATACAAGTACCTGTCTGGTAAGAACGAAGTAGGCATACATAGCTATCGTAGTTCCGTACGTGATGAAGTAGGTAACCGGTTCCATGATGTCCCATGAGTACTCCCACCACGTCAGACGTGCAAGGACACCAAACTGTACTCCCATCAGCGCAAGGCCAACCCATGATAGTGTTGTCGAACGTTTCGCCGCTTTCGTTAACAGTTCGTCTCGTTTCTAGCAAATTATAATCATACTTCAATAAATAACAAGAAAATAATACTTTAAGAAATGGTAGAAGGAATCAAATGATTACAAAATTGCTTTTTCAGTTACTTTAATGTCCAAATTTAAGATAACATAAAACATGAGATACTTCGAACAAATAGGCTTCATGTATGAAAATGTGCTATAGGAGGTAGAGAATATAGGAGAAGTAGAGGCTACAGGATTTGGTTGAAGTTATACAAGTGTTTTATGTAAATTGAAATGGGAAGATTCTACACCTTCTTCCGAATAATTGTCAATAAATAGTGCTTAATGTGATTAGCCATTATCGTCTATAAATATGAATTTATCTCCTAACTTCCTTGAGAAATTAGCATCTAGTTTAACTCATCCTTAATCTTTCTATTGCTATTATACGAGAAAAGAGTTTATGGAGCCAATAGCTCATTTGTCTAACATGTTCTCTTCCCACATCAAGATGCCAGTGTGATCGATTTCAAAAGAAAAAAACTAGAGATTTCTCTGATATTAGAATGATTACTTTTCACTGTTTATATTTATCTCCAGATGAAAACCGCATAGAATCATTTCTTACGATGAATTTAGACTCATGACTAAACAGAACATGACACCAATGTTTAACTACCTAAAATTGATGTTCACGATCTCAAGATAAGCGGAATTTTTTGCGAAAATGTGAGAGACACAAACTATCTTGGGAAGAAAGGCCTTTCTCAGTTGGCAGTTTATAAACGGTTTGTAATTCTTAGGCAACGTTGTCCAATCCTCCAAATGATCGTACTCGATGTTCGAAATTGTCATAACCTGCAAACCACCATAAGCGATTAAGCGATATATATTGATAGTGAGTGCTTCTGCGAGTTAATGCTCAGCTTCTAGCCTACCAATGGTTCTCCATAATAATTCCTCATTGAAACGCTTTTATGGCTGCCCGCCCTGTCTAGTGGTTAGAGTCCCTGACTACGGATAGGGAGGTTCTGGGTTCGAATCCTAGTTCGGGCATGGATGTACTATCTCTCTCTATCTATCTATACTGCCTTTGTCCTTTGTGTATAAATGTGTTGTAAATGGTTGCCTACCCTATGAACGAGTACCTATGTCATGTGTGTACTGAAGAATTGGACTCCACACCAAAATATGGTTCAGATGAAAAAGTGGAGCAGCGCACCCCACATTGCCAGCCTAGCTGGCACACGACAACAACGCTTTTATATAATAATTTTACCTGCTATATATGCAACTGGGTTTGTTTTCTTATAAATTAAATTTTACAATCAAGTTTATTTTAATTTCTAGAAAACTACTTTTCCATCTCAAATTTAATTTCCTTTTATATAAATATATTAAAAAAACTCACCCCATTAAACAGACACAAGAATTACAAATTATACGGCAAAACATCAGTTTTTAAGATAATGGTGGTAGACATATTTATTGCAAGAAAATATGTTTGTAAACAGAATTTTGGATACCAGTATAATTTAATCTGAGTTAATTACATATAAATAATGGACGACAAAATAATTTTTAAGATAATATTTGAGTAAATGATTTTCATTACAATCAGTTACTGCATAAACTTTACTCCAATTTTTAGACATACAAGAAATCATTAAAAATGACAATAATTTTAATATTTTTCATGCAAAGTAATCGATAATTAAATTAAAAAATAATTTATATCTGATTAAATTAAGCTTATTCAAATATAATAACTATTTTTTTTCAGTCTTTATTCTCATTTCTATCAAACCCGTGAGGTTATTCCATATAATTTTAGATTAAATTTTCAAGGTTAGTTTTATGAAATTTATGAACTTTTAAAAGGATAAATATTTGATATTTTTAAAAATTAAAAATTGTATATTGTAACATATAAAACGAGAGAAAAACTTTAATATATATTTTAAATTATATAATTTAAAAAATATGTATTAAAATATATTTAAATTAAATAATATTTTTAATTTAATAGTAAAATTGTAGTTTATATTAAATTACAAAGTTTCTAATTGCCTGTAATTTTAAGAAAAAGAATATTGGACTAAATTTACAGCTGTATAATACATTTTTAAAGTAAAACTTTTAACTATGTAAAAACAGTGAAAAATGTAGAAGTACCCATTTTGATTTCAATCTAAGTTTTTGCAATATTTGATGGCAAAGCTTTCAAGCAAAATTTAAGTAACTTAATGAAACACATTAAAAAAATTTTTAAAACTAACGAAATACTATTTTGCTTGAAAATATTAATTATTTTTGATAAAAAATATTATTTATTAAAAATAATAAATGAATGAGTTACAAATAATTTTAAAGACGATTCAAAGTTTTTATAAATAAGCTCCCAAGAGAAAGCTTATCAAAATGCTATAATTCATTCTCTCATTTATTATATAGAATTTAAATATGCTTTATTTATTACACACTTTGCTTTGCTAACTTATGTTTGCATCTTTACTAATTTTGGTAAATAATATTCATACGTAAGATAACACAGAGCATCTTACTGAAGTCATATAGTGGCTTGAAAAATTTCAATAAAATCACAAACTAAAATATGAAATAAATTTTAAATTTGTCAAATTCAAATGTCAAATTCATTTGAAGCTAAATTTAAAGTTGTGTATGATCAGCTTTCATTATTTAATAGTGACATTAAAGTTATTAAGACAAGTTCATTAATAGTGACATTAAAAGAAATACATTATCTACACAATGGGACTTAATAAATACCATGTTTTTGAATGATTATCAACTTTTATCAGAAGTGATTATGTTGCAATATTTAGTCATCTAATATATAATTAAAGTCACTTGTTTTTTAAAAATACTTTTAAGTGCTTTTTAACTCCAAATGTAATGATTGAAAAAATTAAAACAAAAATTGGCTTCAATGTATAAAGCAAGAGAAAATGGTGGTTGAGATTGGGTTTTATGGCGCAATGTCCAAAATATTAGGACAAACTGTGCCAAAATACAAGTTTCAGGTAAAATTAAAAAGAAAGAATTGAATTTGTCAGTCTGAAGGAAATAATTTGTTGTCATTATTTTAAAGTAAAAACGTCATTAAATGAATTATACTTAAAAATGAATAACTGAATAAACATCAGAAAAAATTTCAATTCATCTGGACACATTAAAAAAAAACACTTCATAAATTGATAGTGGCACAAAATACTTTTATGTAAAAATATTTTAATGTTTAATGTAATACAATATGTTAAAGAGATTTCATCAATTTTCATTTGTTTAAGTTTTAGCTTATTCCCAATTTTCATTTGTTTAAAAATGAGCTAGTTAAAAACAGTGAATTCATATATCATCAATAATTTTGAATGAAAACTTTGATCGAAATAGTTCAGAATAAAACTTGTGACATATTTTATAATACAGTGGAATTATTGCATTAAATATATAAAAAACATGATATATAAATATAATATTCAGAAATTAAAGCACCATACATCGATATATGTTATTAAAATATCATATTTGATAATATATATAAATATAGTAAACTTAGATTAATTGGTATTAAATTAAAATATTTTTAAAAAAATGAAGATACAAGCTTAAATTTTAGTGAAGCGTGATAACATAAAGAATTCACTAAAAAGACCCGATTCTAAATTCTTAAAATTATGAGCTCATATATATATATATATATATATATATATATATATATATATATATATATATATATATATATATATATATATATATATATATAAAGATTTATTAGTAAAAACGACTGCAAACAATTTAAATATAAATTGAAACAATATAAGCATTGAGAAACTCAAATATTTTTTTCAACAATAACTTCGACTTTATAAATAATTAAAATAATATAAATGAAAAATTAACCACAACATAGAAAAATATAACAAAAATCAAAATTCTAAACTTAAACGACATAAACCTCAAAATAGTGCAAGTTTTATATACATTACAAATCCTAGTGAATCAAAGAAGAAGAAAATTGGTTTGATGTTTAAACATACATTTATAGTAATGTGAATATGTTGATGTTTAACCACAAAATATTGCATGAATAAATTATATTATCTTTATGCCTGAGAAAATAAGTGCTTAATTTGAATGCAGTTTTCAGTTGCAACATTTAATGCACCTGTAAATTATTTACAAATTAAGTTTAGTTGGTAAAAACTTCTAAAAATAACCATTTTGTTTTAGAAATACATGCATATATATGTGAACATTAAAGAATACTATTAATCCATTAGTAAATATTTTGTTTAAAATTTTATTATATTTTAATGTATATAATATTGTACACCATTTAATAAGTAACACAAATCATACCAACTCATTAGTTTTCTTGCATTATACTACAAAGTATAAGAAATGTATATTACATAAATATAAAATACATGAAGATTATAAATAATGTGAT
Source organism: Latrodectus hesperus (assembly GCA_037975125.1). Lineage (NCBI taxonomy): Eukaryota > Metazoa > Arthropoda > Arachnida > Araneae > Theridiidae > Latrodectus > Latrodectus hesperus. Next base: position 68,709,618 of record CM075852.1, read on the forward strand.
TAGTAAAAATAAATTGAAAAGCAAACACATTTGAGAGTTTGGTAACATACATTTGTAGAAAAATAAAAAATCATACACACGTATTTATAATGTGCATTTATTATAAGTTTTTAAAGCAACAATATTACATAAAATATGTGCACAAAAGAGTTAACTTTTAAGAATAATTTTTGATGAAAAAAAGATCAAATATTATTTTTGTGATAATTTTTACATTATTTAATAAAATAATATATATAATAAAAATAGGTGCAATTAGTAAAGAATAAAAATATGAATGCATTATTAAAAAAACTGTTTTTATACATAAAATAAAGAATGCAATATGTTATGAGGAATTACACCTTTACTTCTTATGGTGGACAATTTATCTTCTGTAGTTATTAAATCTAAAATAAATAACAATTCTCACTTTTAAACAAAAAGAATTAGTAAACAATTATTTGTACTTAATAAAAATACATTATTAGCGACATAAAATTATTCAATGCAAAAATTTCTAAAGGTATTGAATTACTAAATTTATGAAATTGATAAAAATATTACAATTTAAGGATTCAGAATTAAAATATACACACGCATATTTTAACGATAGCGACAATTATAAATAAATGTCTTGTAAAAAAACAGTACACCATTTAGGAGATATTCCAACACCAGAAGAGCGTTAAATAGGAACAATTCTTCGCGATTATGTGTCAAAATGGAAGATGACACAAACCTCCGAAGCATCCATCCGAGAAGATGTGCGTCAAAACAAAAATACATCATCAATCATTTAGTGTTTAATCCACAATCATTTACTCAGTCGGGAAGCGACCCTAATCATTGAGCTATGGGCAGTTTTGTTTTTGATAGAGATTTATTCAAGTCCCCCAAATGCTTTTTTATATAAAAATGTTTATAATCTGGTCTCAAACCCATTTTTTAAATCAAAATATTTGATTAACAGCAATAAATCGCCAAAATGAAAAATCAGATTTCAGACTCTTAAAAATAACTAATGCAATTAAACAAACTGTTTCCGAAAAAATGTTATAAAAATAAAATATCTCCAAAAGAATAAGGCAAAAATTTAAAAAAAAAAAATCTTTTTGAATTTTAACATTTGAATGATTTAAAATAAAGCTGATTTATAGATTTTATTTTCCTAATTGTTAATATGTCAATATTATATATTACTGTAGCCGACATCAGTTTTAAGGTTATATTTTACTTTCTGAAAAAGCCTAAGATTTTGCACACATACTCAGTACTTTGATTTCTCGCAATAATTCAAGAAAATATAAAGAGATATATTATTTTTGGTGCACGGTATTATTTTTTGGTTTATGTAAATAAATTCTTAATCTGTTTTGTTGCTTCTGCATTATACCCACTTATTAGGCAGTTATTAATTTTTTTTTGCTTTCGCAATTTTTTCAGAAATTTATTATAAGGTGTAACTTTAATATATATCAATCATAAATTCTAATTGATCTTATGACAACTTTAAATGATAAACATTTTAGCTTTCATCTGAAAGGAGAGGAAATTTTCTCCAATTTCAAAGTTGAGGGAGTGGATCCTCTAGTGGTGCCATCTACCTGGAAGAATTTAGAGCAAAGTCGTAATTTCACCTTTGCTGTGCTCTGGTTGAACGAAAGACGCACCCTATTGACTTATATTCACACAGCCAACGGCATAGCGAGCTTGGCTTGTGCAAGTGTTATAAGTAACAACACAACACTTTCACATTTTTTCTTACTTCAGTATTCACACTGCATAAAAACGCGTAAAGATTCCCAAAAATAACTCAAATTCTCAAGATAGAAATAAAAAATTATTTCATTTACTTCTGATGATGCAGGTTATATACTTCTATTACCTCAGTTATGTTCAGCATATTAAATATTTCCAAACTAACAATTTTTAGCTAGAAAATGGCATTTTTATATATCTTGACGCCGACCAACTTGTCAAGTGGTCAGCGTGCCTGACTACGGATAGGGAGGTCCTGGATTTGAGTCGCGGTTCCAGCATGGATGTACTTTCTCTCTCTATCTATCCTGTCTCTGTCCTTACCTTGTATGAATGAAGTGTGGATGGTTGCTTCTTTAACGTGGGTACCTATAAACGTGGGTACCTAAGGCATGTGTGTACTGAAGAAGTCGGACTCTACACCAAATATGGTTCAGTTGGAAAAATGAAGCAGCGCACCCCATATTGCCAGCCTAGCTGGCACACGACAACAACAACAACATATATTACTGGAACATCCTCCACTGTACCACTGGTATCAGAGAATGAGAGCTGGAGTGGTTTTGTCCCTACAGTGTAGCAGAAGCGATCAGACAGCCATTACAAGATTTAAAAGTGGACATTTAAGATCTCAGTAGTACAGTAACGGGAATAAAACCTTTCCCGTCTGCGTGAAGTGTCGCAGAAAACAGGCGACTTCTGATCACATTTTGGATTGACTGAGCCTTTTCAGACTAAATCTATACAGAAACCCAATCATGGTTTTGGACCTTTTTAGCATCAATAATTTCATAGACCTGGCTTAAAAGTGGTGGTGGTGGGACTAATCCCCATCTGGTCTAGTGGAACTAGACCAAATCCATGATATCAAAGACAACCAAAAAGTCCAAAAAGCAGATGTGGACTTTTCACAGCCTCTTCACGAGAAAACTCCAAGCACTTCAAGATGTGTTGCGGGCAAAACGGAGCATTGTCGCACTTGGGGCATGATGGGTATTTTCTTTCACCGTCCTCAAAGATCATACACTTCAAGTGGCCAGTAGAAAGTCGAGACAATGTCGTCTGATGTACTCTGGAGCCCTTAAATGTTGTGGCGGCTCCAGGATGTCTTTGGAAGTACCAAGGGTGAGCAGGAGGGTCAGCCCAGGTTTTAGAAGTAAGTTGTTTAGTAATGGAAGAGATCTCTGATGGTGTTAGTGCCATGCGATCTTCCGGGTTCAAAGGATTACTGGCGGCAGCCTTTGCAAGGTCGTCGGCTACTTCATTCCCAGGCAGACCAACATGCGAGGGGACCCACTGGAGGTGGATTGGATGTTGGAGATAATTAACAACAATATATACTACAAATCATTTCAAAAACATTATACTAAATATACCTTCTCCAGCGGTTCCAGTTCTTCTTTGAGTTTTTCTAACTGGCCTAGTAATCTATTTTCTGTTTCTAATTGATGTTGGTCTACATGCAAAGCTTCATAAAGTTGCGCAATGCGAGCTCGCACAGTTGATAAATTCTCTACTTCCTCAGAGGGTAAGTTCTCTAAAAACAAATAAAAAAGCATCAAAACAGTAAAAATAGAACAAGATTAAACATATGGCTTCTTTATTTGCTATAATAAAATTTGTTTTACTATAAAAATGTTGAATTATAAAATGAAGCTGGAATTTTAATAATACTCTTTACTTCCTCAGAAATATAAATAAAAAAACAAGCATGTTTGTGAAGATTAAGTAAGAAAGATAATATACATTATTAAACATATAAGATACAAGGTTGAAAATGTTACTCTTTGTTTGCAATGTGAAAATTTCTTTATTACCAAACATTACTCTAATTTTATAAGAAAAATATATATAATTTAAATTTTTTTCACATTTTCTCAGAGATATATAATTTATAGTTAATTAACAATTTTAAAAACAACATCGATTTAATATTTTTTTCAGAAATTCATTAACAAAATTCCTAAAAAAGCCTCAAAAGAGGCCGTCTTTCAAATTATTATTTCTTACATTAAGTGTTTTTTATTAAAATAATACATTATAATAAAAAATAATGACTTTTCACTAAAGTTTGAAAATAAAATCAAACCAAAATTTTAATAACAATTTTTAATAATGAACTGATTTCACCAATTCATTTTACTTATTGGTAACAAACAAATATTTATTTGAGCTAGAAAAATTATAGCAAAATTAATTTTAACTTTGAATTATTTATAATTTTATATTATCCCACATATTAATATTTAAATACATGTGTTATCTTTCGGCAATAATCTGTAAATTTTTATATGCATAAAAGATGAATTATAGCAAGAGTGAGCAAGTTAACAGGGCAAAATCATTAAATGGTTTTTAAGTTTTATTAAATATCTTTCCAGAAATATTTTTTAATGATTATTTGTTACAACTTGCAATTCTAATCTTCAAGTACCCAATCAAAAAGACACGAATGGTAAAGCTGATATACCCAATCAAATGGATTTATAGTCAATGATTCCATAGGGAATCAATCTGACCTTCTAACATCTCATGAAAAAGCATGAATGACTTCTTACAGATAACATTGAATTTTCTTGTTTTCTCTGAAGATACCTGCCTACGGAAGAACATTCCCTGATATTGGTGCGAAACGAAGAAAACTAACTATAAGTAACCTAGACATCTGAATTTACATTTTTTTGACGATAAGAAAACCGAAATGCAAGACAATTTTAGAGTAATAAAGTTAATGAGTTAAAATGAACCTCAAATATACACATTTATAAAGCTATAATTTATGCGAATATGCTTATTTGATTAAACTAACAATTATTATTCATAATAAAAAAATTTATATAATTTACAAGTGAAATAATGAATAAAGTATGGAAGGAAAATAATATCAAAGGTCATCATTATATATACACACATTCATCTATTAACAAGAATAAAAACTTATAAATTTCATTAGATTTGATTTGATTTTAACTGCGCAAGATCCTTATGTGAAATAAGCTGCACCGAAAACAAAGTTACCTTTGATTAAATTATGTGCTTTAGTAAATCATTAGCAAAGAACTAATTGAGAATGTTGAGATGAGTAACTCAGAAGAATAAAAGCATTAAAACAAATTCACGTGAAAGCCAGAAAAGAGATGAAACACATAAATGTTATAAAAAAACTACAATGTTTACCGAGAACCAAGACCATTCCATGACTAACAATATCATGTACAGCAGGTTTTATTTATTGTTTTTTTGTGTTTGTTTATTCTACCTGAAACGATTTGAGATGTAGAGGAAGAGTCCATTTCCATATCTGTTTCAGAAGAGGATATATTTGTTTTTTTAATAATTTTCTTGAGATTTTAGTTAATTTTTGTATCATCAGTTCTAGATTTATTGGTAATTTAAGTACATTTCTTTGTACTATTAGAAGTTGATGGTGAAGTGGATTTAGATGACAAAGTTGAAAGTAGAATAGATGTTGGTAAACTATTTTTCTTTGCTGGATTGTTGTTTATTTTAGCTGTTTTAAAGTAGCATAGAAAACGCCAAATTTTGGTGTTCTGTTTTTGACTATTTGTATCGCTTCTGGAAAAGTAATATTTTGTTTTATCTTAGTTGCAATTACTTCTTTCTCAAAGATATGTATAGGGAAAAATTGAACCAGAACAGTTATAACACATGAGAACTTTTGAAGTACAAGCATTAGTTCCATGACCAGATTATGTCAATTTTCTACACATAGAATTTTTCTCTATTCTTTCATCCTGTTGAGAATGACCACACCTCTATCATTTGAACATCACAGAGGGTTAGAAATGTATGGACGAAATTCGCAACTTATATAACGTGATTTCATAAATTTAGGTAATATTGTGTCTGAAAAGTGAAAACAGCATATTGCGTGGGAATAAGTTTATGATCACGTCAAATGTTTATTCGATGTGCAGCACAAACACTGTGATCTCGATGTTCTTCCAAAAATTCTGCTTCTGTAACATGTATGAAATCGGAGTTAAAAAGAACAGCACAAGACTCATTAAAATTTTTATGATGTTTTGACTGTGGAAATAAACCCATATGTTTTGCATTACAGATTACCAAAGGTTGTTTCGAGTTAGCTTGAACAAAATATTTCCCGATTGTAACTTTTTAACATTTTGTACGCCACGAATAGATAAAAGAAATTTTTGTACTAGAAAAAGCGATACTGCATGAAAAGTGGAGTGCTTATCAACACGTAAGGTGTAGATAAATTGGCTTCAACAACGGAAGACATAGAACCTACGGGATATTTATAATAATTCAGGCTTGACAGCAGCACCCAACACGAAACCCAAGTTGCAGTGGCTGCCATCTTTTGTGATGTCAGACACCGGCTCGAACATTTCCAGCCTTGGCGCTTACCATGTGTGTGTGATGCTAGTCGACAAACATACCCGGGAGTCAGCTCTGGAGATAGTGACCACCCTTAACGGTAAACATGATGTATGCCACAGTAACATGATGGTGTGATGCTAGTCGACAAACATACTCTGGGAGTCAGCTCTGGAGATAGTGACCACCCTTAACGGTAAACATGATGAATGCCACAGTAAAATGATGGTGTGATGCTAGTCGACAAACATACCCCGGGAGTCAGCTCTGGAAATAGTGACTACCCTTAACGGTAAACATGATGTATGCCACAGTAACATGATGGTGTGATGCTAGTCGACAAACATACCCCGGGAGTCAGCTCTGAAGATAGTGACCACCCTTAACGGTAAACATGATGTATGCCACAGTAACATGATGGTGTGATGCTAGTCGACAAACATACCCTGGGAGTCAGCTCTGGAGATAGTGACCACCCTTAACGGTAAACATGATGTATGCCACAGTAACATGATGGTGTGATGCTAGTCGACAAACATACCCTGGGAGTCAGCTCTTGAGATAGGGACCACCCTTAACTGTAAACATGATGTATGCCACAGTAACATGATGGTGTGATGCTAGTCGACAAACATACCCTGGGAGTCAGCTCTAGAGATAGTGACCACCCTTAACGGTAAACATGATGTATGCCACAGTAACATGATGGTGTGATGCTAGTCGACAAACATACCCTGGGAGTCAGCTCTGAAGATAGTGACCACCCTTAACGGTAAACATGATGTATGCCACAGTAACATGATGGTGTGATGCTAGTCGACAAACATACCCTGGGAGTCAGCTCTGAAGATAGTGACCACCCTTAACGGTAAACCCAAGGATGTGACCCCTAGGCTTGATCTCTAACAGGCGAGTCAAGAGTGTAGCCAGGTACCAGCCTATTGATACACTGGGGACACAGTGTACCACCCGTTCAAAGGGTTGTGATGCACGACCAGCACGCGAGGATCTTAACTGTCCATGAAAAGGAAGAAGCAAACAGAACGGCTTCAGCTACTCATGGAGTGCCCCCTCGCTTGCCATCGAAGGAAAGAAAGGATAAGGAAAAGATTAGAAAAAGAGAGGAAGAACAGAAAGAGAATATAGAGATCCCTGGATAACTGGAGATTGGGACACCCGCACCCACCTAAAAATGTTGAGCCCCATGACGAGAAAATTTCAGAAAAATAATTATTTGTATCCAGTTTAAATATATTTTAACTGTTAAATTGTATACACTGTTATGTATTAAAACGTACACATTGTAGTTAAAATGGCATTAAAAAACACTTCTCATAATTTACCAAATTGAATAATTACAGTTAATAGAATTATTTTTATAATAAATCTTTCAATTTAAGATAGAATGAGCAATACATTTAATTAAATTTTTAATAAAATCGATTAACATAATTACTTATAATTTTTTTATTTTAAAAGAAATAAGACATGTATTTTTTTTAAAAAAAATGGTGTGGTGTATTATTTTCAAAAATATTTTAAGTAGCAGACAACATTGTTAAAAATCTTTTTTTTTAAAGTAAATATAAATGCGCACATACAGTTTTATTTAAATAAATGAAATATAATATCTTATTCGATAAAATAATACTCTTCTTATTGATAAAAATATTTTATTTCGAGTAACGTCCACTTAAGCGACTGTAACGGTCAATGTCAGCAGTGGGAAAGATCTTGAAAATCGGTTTTCAATAACGGCGACAAGTTCCTTTCTTTCTCCAGAATAAAAATTTTCTATATTCGATAACTGCGTGGAATATATTTTGAAGCAGGGTAACAGCTGTGAAAGAGACTGTATAAATTGTTTTATTTAAAGAAAATGTATCGCAGAAACTTTTTCACGAAGCAATTGTAATGGAAATGACACATTTCGAAAGATTCCTAATAATTATCGAATTAGGTAAATTATTGAAATAAGAAGTAAAATCCGTTTTCGCTACCAACTTGTAGATTAGTAAATTGATGGTTACTCTAAAGTGCAAAATAATTGCTTGCTTGTTATAAAAATAAAACAAATGAGGCAATTTATTGAAAACCGTTCTTCAAATGTCAGCCAAGCAATTTTCTTTATATGTATTGAAAAACTTAAAATTAATTTGATATCCAATATAAAAATTAAAATATACATTAATTATAAAATGTTAAAGAAAATTTTAAAAGCTAAATTAAATATCATCGATAAAAAAATAACCTAAATATACTGATTTTTATAAAATTTATATCATATGGTTCATAATATTTAAAATACATTCACAATTTATTCAGCTTTTAAATTTCCAAATGTCAACAAAAGAATTCATTTGAAGAAATTTGCTTGGACTAATGTAATTTGATACTCATTAATTCAAGCATTGAGTTTTATGAAAACCATAATTTGTTTTAAAACTCATAACCAGAAGAAACGAAACAGCATATAATTTCATTATAATTTTGAAGTTCAAAGAGTGGGTTAAACATATTTTGGAGCACCTTTTCTAACGGAATAACACTTAAGGAATTCAAGTCAATATATTGTAGGGTTAAGGAATTCAATTCAATATATATTCTAGGGCCGTAGTAGCTTAGTGGTTAGGGTATCGGCATTCCATCCGGAAGGGTGGGGTTCGATTCTCAATACCGCCAAAGACCCACCGAGTACATGCGATATACGTGCTCGTGAAATCTGTGGAATCGGAAGTCCTGTGGTCGGTCATTGAGCAGTTACCATGGATGCAATGGTCTGGAGAAAATTACTCCCCCTTCAGATCAATGCCAAAATTGAGGGAGTAGATCCTCTGGTGCTGCCATCTATCGGAGAATTTGAAGCGCTAAAATCGTACTTTCACCTTAATGGTTCTCTGATTAAACGAAAGACTTAAATTCACATAGCCAATAGAGAGCTTGGTTTGACCAAGTGTCATTAGTAACAACAACAATTCAATATATGAATATTCATTTCTTTTTGTCAGAGATGCAAGCTCACTTTACTATTATAGAATGATCAGAACGGCATAATTGTATTCTACAAAAATATTGCATTAAAGTATACATAATTGGTTAGAAATTGTCTTAATGTCACAATTTATTTTCTGCGATAAAACTCTCTAGAAGAAAAATTATTAATCACAGAACTAAATTGAAAATGTTTCTGATATACAGGGTGATCTTTTTTAAATTGACAGTGTTTGGAGGGCTCTGTAGCGCGATCTAATAGCCGGAATGGCACCAAACTTGGTATTTAGACTGATCAAGACACGGGAAAAAAGATTACGTGAAAAAAGTTTTAGTTCCAAAAATCGTCGCTAGGGCATTTTATGACGCTTTACAATGCATAAAATGTGAGAAAAGAAAAACACTAACACATACAATCGTATAGTTAGATTATTAATGTTTATTTACTACATTAACTTCCCCAGTGAGGAATTAGACCAAATTCAATGTGAGCATCGTTCTCAGAAATAACACCGTGTATTCTGTGCACAACGTTCTCCACAGCCGTACGTAACATATCACCAGAAATATCCCGCACTGTCTTTGTTATGTTTTCCTTTAGAATAGACAAATTTGATACTCCACCAACATAAACGCACGTTCCGCTAAAGTGAGAGTCATGGCCACTGATGCTCGTTTACTGCAGCTGAGATTACTTGTCCGAGCTGTCTACTGCTTGCTTTTATAGCCTCTATTACTGACACTGTCATTCCACATTTTCATTTTTCATTGATACCCGTGTTTTATGCTAATTCTCGTTATTGTAAGCTACAACAGAGCCACAAAATGCCCTATCGGCGACTTTTGGAACTAAATTTTTTTTGCGGAATCTTTTTTCCCATTTTTTGATTAGTCTGAATACCAAGTTTGGTGTCATTTCAGCTATTAGATCGCGCTACAGGACGCTCCAAACACTGTCACTTTAAAAAAGATCACCCTGTACTCTAGAAGAAAAATTCAATACTGCTAGGAAAATTGTACGTATAATTGAGATTTAAAGCAACTACAAAGTAAGAGATATTTTCATTTTCAACGAAATATAATTAGTTAATTAATATATAACTACAAAATTAATCAAAAATATTTAAGTTTAAAGGTACAGTTGTATCAAAAAAGCAATAATTTCAATTTAATTGTTAAAATAACAAGGCTTATTGATATGCATATTTTGGTAACGCAAAGAAGTTCGTTCCTAAGATAAAAATATACTTATATCTAGCTAAAACTTCGTTCCTTAGATAAAAATATACTAAGATAATTTCAAGAAAGGGTGCTATTTATAGTGTGTTATTTCCTATTTTTGTAATAGAATAAAGAAGATGTACAGAAAGAAAATGGGCGATCTTGTGTGTGTGTGTAATGACCCCAGACAGTGGACTGAAAAAATAATCACGACACATAAGAACAAATGATATCCCTTCAACACTTGAGACACCTTTATTAATATTTTTACGATTAGAAATGCATTCTGACATTTTAGAATTTTGTAACATTAATTACGTAAAAATAAATCACTATTACTACATCAAGTTTAGCATGAAATTTTAAACACCTGGATGATATCTTATATATTTTAAAAATATTATTCCTGATATAGGCAAATATAATTCATTGCATTTAATTTATCGGGATAGAAGTAGATAGAATTGTGATCTCGAATTCAGTAATTCATGTGAATCCAGTTCCCATTTGAAAGGTAGATTTTTAGTAGTTTCGAATTTATGCACACACACACACACATTCTGATAAAATCAGCTATCGTGTAACAAAATTTATCAATTATAGGCCACCCCGTTGGTGACTAAACTAAACTCCATGGCACGACAGCCCATGTGGGCCAAGACCTACAGTGCCCATAACTGTTTTCATGACTGAGGGCCCTGGGGTGTCGTTGGTGACTAGTTACAGTTAATGTTGACGTAACTAATGTGACAGTGGGAGGACATAGAAAATTATGTCCTTCCATACATACTGGACATAAAAATAGCACAGTTTATTTCTGGTGTTTATACTCTATTTACTGGGACAATAGAACCAGTTGGCGATACTGGTTCTATAGCCCCAGTAAGTAGCCGACTATAGAACCAGTATCCTTATAGAACGGAAAACAAAAATCAAAAATCAAGATGATATATTTAATTCTTATAAGTAATGTACGTACGATAATAAAGCTGCAGTACTATAGAAAATGAAAGATAGTTTATAAATGACGGATTTTGAAAGGATCAGCGAACAACTCAGTTTGTAATTGAAAACGATGGTTGCCGAATTGCATTCCAATATATGATTTCTATTTGAATGTAATATATTGTTATATCTACTTTTTATAAGCTTGCAAGCGTATTTTTATATAATTCCATACTCTTAGAGAATATTCTAAGAGACTTCATGTTTCAAAATTACGTCTTTCTATTATTATTGTTTTAAGTGAAGTTTTTATAGTAAGCACAGTAATAATATGTAAAGGGCAGAAAAAATGGATGATTAGAGTTGTCGCGAAATGCTTGAAGTAAATTTCGGTCTGTTTTCTTGTAAGACTTGACGATACAAAAGGATTTAAGTCGTTAAGACATTTAATCCACGGCAGTTCTAGCTACAGAAAAGGTTGCTATAATTGGCGCAAAATCTACAATTTTGTGATACTGAAAAGTTCGTGATTTAGTGTATCTATTTTGAGAAAGTTATTTTACATTTAGAAATCTTTCTGGAGTTCATCGGAAATCAGACAAAATCTATAAGTACCTTTCTTTCGCCGTCATCTAATGGTATGACTAATTTCTTCAGAATTTGAAAATCCATTGTTCAAGTTGTTCCACTGTTGAATAACGGAAGCATGACGTACGTTTTTGCCTTCTATATGCACATCTGGTAGGTACAAAGGAGATTTATAAATTTAATAATGATCATCATGCGATATATGAATGCGGATTACACCTGAGGTTGTCCCCTACGGAATTCAAAGTAATATTACATAGAATTCTCAATGTTCTATAGCCGAAACAGTGCTTTTTGGAGCAAAAGCTCCAGGATTCAATTTCAGCCATGTTGAACCACGGAAGATTGATGCGTGTACATACATCGGGTAGGTGTTTGGAAGTTTTCCGGAGTTTCCCTTGGAATGCGTAAATAAGGATCTTAAATCTTTAAATACATAAGGGAATTTAAACGGTAAATATTAAAAGACCTTATCACAGACTCAGGCTAGAAAACAGTCCACTATGTGTGGCCAAAGAACCCTTCGATGAATCATTGAAACGCAGTACCGCAATCTTCTGAGTAAAATGTTTCTGGTTTGATCGCACCCACTGTTTTACAATAGAATATAGAAGCTACATTTCTTTTTTATCTTGCACTTCTGTCAAGGTGAGTCCAGAGAATTTTCCGGTTTAACACCCTTGCGAAACGTGAATACGGTTCACCATTGAAGAAAAAGACTTCCAGAAAAGTTACAGAGGCAAAGATATTAGCAAGACTCACAGCAGCTTTTGAACTGTTGATCTGTTGAATATGCAGTGGCAAAATATACTCTTCCACAGGTGATAAAATTGAATAGATGCTTGAAAACTGTACGATACTAAGTCTTGATGTATGGACATTTTCTGCAGTAGCTTGGAATTTGATATTGTCAACAACTTTAATGTATTTGTTCCAAATCAATAATGCGAATAGAGGCTTTTGATGTTATTTTATGTACTTTTAATAAATAGTGAAAATATATTAATTTAAAACAAAGTACTTAAATAAAGTAATAGAAAGTACTTGTGAAAATTAAATTAGTAAATACAGTGGAAAATTATTCTATTACAAACCAAGTGAAGGCGGTTGAACTAAGTACACTACGTCGTTGACAATGAGATGAAAGTCTTCATTCATGAGAGAGGAGATATTCGTTGACGAGGCTATTCTCGTTCCATCTGAAAAGAAAAAATGTTTAAAATACACCACTACCAGTTTATGGTTCAGTTGCCGTATAATCCAGCATGCCAAATTCTGAATATTTTTGGCGATAAAGAAATGCCGCCAAAATGATGTCGTCGTGACATTTTGACGGTATTATATACTAGGGTTGCCAAAATAGAAATTCCAACAGTAATTCTTATAAGTCTCCATTTGTGTGACATAATAATTGCCAGATAAATATGAAAAACCGCCAAAACAATCACCAAACTCAGAATTTGGCATGCTGGATTATACGGCATCTGTGTAATAGTATATTAAATAAAAAGTTAAATATGATAAGAAATAAAGCATTTCATTAAAACTAGAAATTATACAATAATATTTGTAATTTACGACAAATTGCGTTTACGCTGACAGAGGTTTCAAAGCAAGCCAACATAATAAAGAAAGTGTTTTAATTACTATCACATATATTGAAAACAGGATATTATATTGAAATGTTCGTGAAAATAAATTTTTATAAAAATTCATATACAGTATGAAATTACATTTTTAAAAATATTGCAATATTTGTGATATTTGAAAAGTTAGATAATCAGTTACACTTTAACCCCTTGCCAGTGTCGCCTGAATTCAGTTCGGGCAATTACTGCGTATAGTAATTGTGATGCCCGAACTCAGTTCGGGCAGAAGAAAAATTAATGTTTCTATTTTGTGAAGTTCGAGTTGAGTTCGTTTCTACTTTAGGATACTTAATTCCCTATTTTCCTAATAAATGACACAAGTGGTCCTAGTTTTTTACCAATTCAAACTTTGGTTCTGAAGGTAGTCCATGACTATAACAACACTATGGGAGGTGATGTTAAAGTCGATCAACATCTTACAGACTTCCCGGTTGCTAGAAAAGGAGGTAAAAAATATTACTAGAAAATACTTATTCCCTCTCCTACACCAGGCGTTCACCAACTCCTTTATTTTGCATACTCCAGCAGGCGGTGAGAAAAATATGAACTTCAGAAAACCAATTGTTGAATTAAATAAACCAAATGTTTAACTACCAGGACCAGGGCGTCCTAGTGTAAGCTTACTGCGCCTCACAGGTCGACACTTTCCAGAACACAATCTATCAATGGGGAGAAAAATCTACTCCAACCAGGCAGTGTTTTATATGCTGTCGTAAAATCGATGAACAAGGGAAGAGAATAAGGCATGAGACAAGAGTTTATTGTAAATAGTGCAATATATAGGCTTTGGAGCAGTACTTTGTTTTGGGGTATAGCACACTGTAAAAAATTTGTAAAATTTATGTATTGAAAATCATATTGTTGTGTTTTTATATTATACTAGTTGATATTAGTTATATTTAGCTTCAAAATTTCGTTTAATTTGTTCAATATGAATAACATGTATGTGTAATCAATGTTTTATGTGTATGTAAAAATTATAAATGTAGTAGTTATCGTATTTAAAATTTTATTTTTGTAATAATAAATCATTCTCTAACTCTTATACTAATATAAAGAATAAAATTAAACAGTCAAAAAATTTTTCCATTTTTGGTCCGTTTTCCTGAAATATATGTCACAGTTAAGGGGTTAAACATAATATAAATAGTTTTCATGTGAGTATAAATAAAAATTATACAATATTACTAATATATCATCTATGTTAAGCATTTTAATTAGACAAGAAACTTTAGGAAAATCGATGAAAGCTGAAAGATTTGGACGCTGAAAATTATGAGTCTCTGAAGGACGAAGAAAAGTGGAATTATTCTCCGAAAATTGCAAAACCCTTTCCAAGAAACTCTAGTAAGGAAAATTCTATTCAGTGGAGGTTACAATATTCTTCCATTAAAGAATCGAAAGCGCTGTGCCAAACACTTTCAATAGCATTTTACAAGTGCAGTTGTGCATGCAAACATTAAGTACACAATAAGTAGCAGAACGAGCCTGATTTATTGGTAACAACGACTATAATTATACTCAATAATACCCTTTTCATTACTCATTTTCGGATGTCTCTTACTAAGCCCAGTTATCTAATTAGTGGGATGTTCTAGAGAATTCGCGAAACAGTGAACAAGTTGAGTTGCTTACGAGCTTCTCCTCTAAATCTCTTTGATATCTGCCTATTGAAACTGTTAAAGGATGTAACGTACGATAGAAAGCTAAGAATACTTACGAAAGGATTTGGAATGATATAGACTATAGAGTGCTATAGAGATGGACTTTTAACAGAAGTGTGTTAAATCAATAAATATTCTCTTTAATAAAGTGTCTAGATATTGACTGAAGTACGTGTTTGGACATGAAATGTAACTGTTCTTCCATCTTTCATCTGAATTTTTTGTTATAAATGAAAGCAAATACATATTTTATAATGAAAACGGAATTCTTTCTTATATAAAGATAGATTTTATACCATATGATCATCAAAATGAATTTGTTTCTTATTTTAGATAATTAAGCAAATTACACTATAATCATTTTGATAATTCAACTCAACTTTGAATAATTAAAGTAATTAATCAAACTATACTGAATATAAAGAAGAATTTTATTTCGTTAAGTACCATTATAAATTATGTAGATATTTTTCAATAATGTACTTGAAGGAAATATTTGCTTTCGTAATTCAAAAAGGCATGAATGACGTTTTGCATTTATATTTTTGGTACTTTTGCATCAGACCCTTCTTTTGATCCTAAACAATTAGAATGTTTTTCAATGAGAAGAGAAAATAATATAACGTAGATACGATGATCTTATTGGATCAAAATATTATTTTAAATTTAATATATATACTACAATCGAGTTATTTTGTGTGCAAAAATCGATTAAAAAGTGATGAATGACGTCGATGGTTGGGTTTCGTTTGTTGGTCACTCAACGACCATTTTGTGTACGCAAAAGCGTAACTAGACAAAGAACAACAGTTTTTGGAGTATATTCCGAGCCCTTACAAACAACCAAACCCAAGGTTTTATTCAAACCAAACGAACTGGTGATTCGAAAGCAAGAGAGCTAATCATTTGGTTACCAACTCGGCATTGATGGTCGGAATAGTTGTCAAAGAAGTTTTGTGACTCGGAAGCACATCGATGTTACCTAGAAATCTTGTTTCTGATGTCAGGGGGCAAGTGATGAAATAGGGGCTTCTTGACAACTGTGGTTGAAAACCCTGTGCACTTTTAATTTTTACGATCATTTAAGAATGAAAAAAATGAGTCCTCTTACGAGTTTATCTTAACATGAAAGTCTTGTGTGAAACAGGACCAAGAAAATATTTTATAAAAAAATCGAATCCGTTTTAAAAATTGCATTTGATAAGAACAGTTTGATGAACCCAAGATTTATTTTTATGAACCCATAACAAGCAAATGAATCTTTGGTATTTCCTGATGGCAATAGATCAACAAAGTATATGGGTGCGAGGATAAAAACCAACATGATTCTTTTTCAATGTATCTGATAATGTTGCAACTGTTATTTTGGTTACAACATTATCACGCATTCACATTTTGGTTACAAAATTATTCTTTATAAGCCAAAAATTTAAATCTTAAGTGATTGCATAAGTAAGATCAAACATTCAAACTGTCCATTTTTCCCCAGAACAACGTCATATCACATACTGACTTGTTAGTTATAAAATACTTAAAGCAGGTAAAAATCAAATTGAAAACTTATTACTTATGGTCACCAGATTCAGCATCTTAAGATTAATTTCTGTTGTTGTTGTTGGCTTATCATCTTTAAAGATCTGTCATTCGTCAGATCAACTCCATCAAATTGTTGACAGTTAGAAAGTCAAGAGGATTTGAGGATATATCCTCCCGGGAATGTCCGACGCAATCCAGAATATGATTCGGTGAGGCTGGATGTTCACAGCATTTTTTACAAGTGGGATACACATTTGTACCACGTTCAAACTATACACATTTTAGATGTCCACTTGAGAATCTGGCCAAGGCAGTCTGAGATATTCGGTCACATTTTGCTTACAGAAGAGTTCTAGGATATGTTCCAAAGTACCATTGGTGTGTTGGTGGAATTTGCCAGGTTGAATTAAGTCTAGATTTTTCATTAGAGTAAAGTTCCTGATATGTAAGTGATGAACCAGTGGGCGTATCTTCCTCACTGCCCTCTTTGGCCAGACGAATCTGCGGCCTCATTGCCATTAATACTTACATGGGATGGAATCCATTGGAGATGTACAACATGTTTTCGGAAGATCATTTTCAATTTCAGGAGATTTACCTCCTCCATATGACTTTGTTGATTAATTTTTATTCGAAGGAAATGAAATGTGTGGTTAATGTTTTAGCAATCTCATAACATTTACAAACGGCCAGCTGTACTAAGCTTTTTTCCGTCTGGCATAAATGTTTCAATAATTAGTTTACTCGAGGAGAGGAGAATATTTTTTAGGAAGGAATAAAATATATAATCTTGGCAATAAATTATTTTTGTATTAATTCTTAACAACTTAAGCATTATATATATCTGTTGTTATTGTCACTTATGACACTTGGGCAAACTAAGTTCGTTATGCCGTTAGCTATGGGAATTAAAGTCAGTAGGGTGCGTCTTTCGTTTAACCAAAGCACCAGGAAGACGAAAGTACGACTTTGCTCCAGACTCAACCAGAGGATCCACTAACTCAATTTTGATATTGATCTGGAAGGGAATGAAATTTTCTCCAGACGGTTAGATTTATCGTAACTGCTCAACGACGGACCACTTGACTTTCAATTTCACAGACTTAATAAGCACGTATACTTTCAAGTACGGTTCAACGGCTGGGTAATCCGCAGAAATTTCAGAAAATTTCATTAGCAGATATTATCATAAAAAATATTTTTATGAAGATAAAAACGAACCAAGCAGAATTATCAGTAATGGTTTTCAATCATTTTGATTAATTTAGCTCAACTACTGTTTAAAAGGGTAAATAAAATATATGTACTGTTGTGTTATGTTGTGTACTAATGACACTTGGAAAAGCCAAGCTCGCTATGCCTCGGCTATGCGAATTTAAGTCATTTGGGAGCGTCTATCGTTTAATCAGAGCACCATGGAGGTGAAAGTACGACTTTTGCTCTTCAAATCCTCCGATAGATGGCAGCACGAGAGGATATACTCCCTCAATTTCTCCAGATCATTGCACCCACGGTAACTGCTCAACGACGGACCACTGGACATTCGATTCCACAGATTTAATAAGCACATATACTTTCAAGTACGGTTCAACGACTGGGTAATCCGCAGAAATTTCAGAAAATTTCATTAGCAGATATTATCATAAAAAATATTTTTATGAAGATAAAAACGAACACAGCAGAATTATCAGTAATGGTTTTCAATCATTTTGATTAATGTAGCTCAACTACTGTTTAAAAGGGTAAATAAAATATATGTACTGTTGTGTTATGTTGTGTACTAATGACACTTGGAAAAGCCAAGCTCGCTATGCCTCGGCTATGCGAATTTAAGTCATTTGGGAGCGTCTATCGTTTAATCAGAGCACCATGGAGGTGAAAGTACGACTTTTGCTCTTCAAATCCTCCGATAGATAGCAGCACGAGAGGATATACTCCCTCAATTTCTCCAGATCATTGCACCCACGGTAACTGCTCAACGACGGACCACTGGACATTCGATTCCACAGATTTAATAAGCACATATACTTTCAAGTACGGTTCAACGACTGGGTAATCCGCAGAAATTTCAGAAAATTTCATTAGCAGATATTATCATAAAAAATATTTTTATGAAGATAAAAACGAACACAGCAGAATTATCAGTAATGGTTTTCAATCATTTTGATTAATGTAGCTCAACTACTGTTTAAAAGGGTAAATAAAATATATGTACTGTTGTGTTATGTTGTGTACTAATGACACTTGGAAAAGCCAAGCTCGCTATGCCTCGGCTATGCGAATTTAAGTCATTTGGGAGCGTCTATCGTTTAATCAGAGCACCATGGAGGTGAAAGTACGACTTTTGCTCTTCAAATCCTCCGATAGATGGCAGCACGAGAGGATATACTCCCTCAATTTCTCCAGATCATTGCACCCACGGTAACTGCTCAACGACCGACCACAGGACTTTCGATTCCACAGATTTAACAAGCACGTATATCGCATGTAATCGGTGGGTCTTTGGTGGCACTGGGAATCGAACTTAGCCCTTCCGGACGGAAGACCAATGCCCTAACCACTGGAATACCGCAACCCCAATGGGGGTTTTGCCACGGTGGCCTGGTTGGTTAAGGTGTCGTTCTCATTATCGGAAGGTAGTGAGTTCAAATCCCGACTCAACCAAAGATCCGTAAAGGTTATTGGGATACGTTAAAACTGGGTATGGTCGCAATGTCTTCCAAGTAAAATGATCTCTCTAAGAACGGCAGGCCAAGTATTGGGGATCTTCTGCTTGGTCTCTGCTTCAAAATCAAGAAGGTTCCATCCTGCTACTTCTATCTAACTGGTAGAGCCTAGCTTAGGGCTAGGTACAGGGAAGCATGCTGGTGCAACAAGCAACGGCACGAATGGTAAAATACAAGATATGAATATATCACATTATCCTTCTCAATGAAATATATGCTTAACATTGAATTATAAATTTGACACTTTAATGGAAATGGAGAAAGTAATTACAATATAAAACATGCAAATTGGAGTACGTTCCAGCAGTACCTGTACTTTGAACGCTGACCCTGTCTATTCCCTTGTCTTCCTTCTGGAGGTCCTGCAGGAAATCGGACACTGTGGAGGTCACGGGCTTCAACGTAAAACGGCACTTTTCCCTTCTGGAAGGCAGAGGCACCGTTATCACAGGCAGACCACGTTGGTAGAACACAGTCACCTCTGTCAAAGCAACACAGCAGTTAGACACCTCATATGATATCTCATATGCTAACATTTCGCGAGGTTATTTTCCTCGTTTTCTGAGTAAGAGTGTGACGGAAAACATTTTACGCATTTATTAGATATCAAAATTATAGATACTAACAAGACAAATTAAAAATATTATAACAGAAGCAATATGACATGAAAATACACATAATTTCGGCACTTGATTTTGCTCAGAAGTAAATGAAAATATTTTTTATAAATAGGCATTTATATCAAAAATTGTTACTTATGTATTATCCCATCGACCATATCTGCGATAAAATACGTGCCCTTTAATGATGCGATTTAGCAACATATACGTTAAAAAAAACAATTTTAAGAAATTCACCAAAGTTTTTGAGCCCATGTTTAACACAAATCTGCTTTTTATTATTTCCGCAATATTAATTAAAAGAAAATTTGGTTAGACTATACTTGAGGGTGCCCCTTGAATTCTCGCCATGTTTATCGCCAAGCTGGGCGATGTTGTTCTATTTATGATAACACTAAACGTTATTCTGAAATCCATTTACGGTTCTGATTGGTTTTCTTTTCAGGATAAATTTAAGCAATATCTGTAGATGCTATTAGAGAATTCTGTGTACCTCAAAGTGATGATATTCCAGCAAAATAAAGTGAGTACTTTTTTTCTTTTTTTTATGTGCTTAATGCATTACTTTTGAAATTTCATTGTGTTTTGGCCGCCATTACAGTTTGAACAGCGATCCGCGCGAACAGGATTGGCGCCAAACAAAAATCGCCAATCTTGCCAAGGGACAACCCCAAATATATTTTTACCGAAAATTTTTAATGTGGAGTAAGTAAGGCAATAGTCTTAAGAGTCAAAAGAAATTTTGTAAACAAATATTGCAATAATTAATTTAGAATTCTGGTACTTAATTTAATTTTTTTTAGAAATTTAAATCGTCGTTGCTGATTTAAACTAACCATAAAGTGGATGTTTAATCAAGTCTTTTCCATTTTGCTTTATCCTGCTGTTCTATTGTGCATGTGTTAATGGCTTGAATCAATAGAAAACGGCATTTAAAATCGATGCTTTGGACTTTATAGAAGAAATCGTGTTATTAACAAAATGAACTTCGACACTATTCTCAGAGGATTTCATGGTGAACTTCGCCTTGTTTGCTGCCGCTCGAAGAATGTGATTTGAAGGCAGGTAGCAAATTCGTCTACAAGTCGAACTGACAGCGCAGTCTCAATACGATGTGACGTGGATGAAACGTTATCTGACGTCATGGATATTTTAAGCCAATGAGAATCGTAATAAAGTGGCGTACTCATTGTCTCAACTGTAACGAAATAAACAACATCTTATAGTTAATAAAGTTTTATTTATTTGTTACAATAAAGATATAAGTAAACTATTCTATTTTTCCATCATATTTAAAAAAAAAGTTATAAAAATTTGCAAAATTTGACGACATATTTCTATGGCGAAAAAGATCGACGGGATAATACATAAGTGTCCAAAAGTTTTATAATTAAAATGGACAAAAATGTAAATTAAGTAATAGAATTCAAAATATGAAAATTCTGCAATTCTCCTTCGGCCTTATTATATAATCCTTCAAAAACAGGAATAGCTCGTAGTAAATTTTGTAAAATTTTGAGTCATTTTTTAAAACTTAATTTACAATATTTCAAATATATTGAAGGTTAAAAATCACTAAAATTTAGCAACATCATTATACGGTTAATTAAATGAAACATAATGTTAGCAAATATTTTTAGTAGAGTTTTCTGAGATACATTGTATCTAACATTTTAGCACAACAATTTATAATTTCAAAATTTAAAAACACATTAGTTTTATCATTTATTATTATCCGATTGACGTACAGGGTGATATTTTTTAAAGTGACAGTGTTTGGAGCGTCCTGTAGCGCGATCTAATAGGCGAAATGACATCAAACTTGGTATTTAGACTAATCAAGACATGGGAAAAAATTCCGTAAAAAAGTTTTAGTTCAAAAGTCACCGCTAGGGCATTTTGTGGCGCTGCTATAGTTTACAATAACGAGAATTAGAATAAAAAACGGGTATCAAAGCAAAATGCAAATGTTGTTCGATGACAGTGCCAGCAATAGGGGCTATAAAAGCAAGCAGTAGACAGATCCGACGAAGTAATCTCAGCTGAAGTAAACGAGCATCCAGTGGCCATGCCTCTCACGTTACAGGAACGTGCGTTCATGTTGTTGGAGTATCGAATTTGTCTATTCTAAAGGACAACATAACAAAGACAGTGCGAAATATTCCTCGTGACATGTTACGTTATGGCTGTGGGGAACGCTGTAGGCAGAATGCACAGTATTATTTCTGAGAACGGAGATCACATAGAATGTGGTCTAATTCCTCACCGGGGAAGTTAATGTAAGTAAATAAACATTAATAATTTAACTGTACGATTGTATGCGTCAGTATTTCTCTTTTCTTACATTTTATACATTGCAAAGCGCCACAAAATGACCTAGCGGCGATTTTTGGAACTTAAACTTTTTTTCACGGAATCATTTTTTCCGTGCTTTGATTAGTCTGTGAATACCAAGTTTGGTGTCATTCCAGCTGTTAGATGGCGCTACAGGGCCATCCAAACACTGTCACTTTAAAAACGATCACCCTGTATATTAATTCAAAACTATAAGTCCAATGAAGTTTAATAAATTGCAAACACTATCAATCACATCCAAATGCTTCATACTCTAGAAAACAGGATTAGAGCTTAGATTGAATTGCAAGAAATTTTATTGATTATCATCTAACAATAAACTCAATCAATTATCTAACTCAATTGATGTATATTCGGGTTGTTGATCAAATTTATTTTAATCACGGTATAATTCATAAGGATTAAATTTAATCAGCTTAAGAAATGGAAAGAAGTAGAGGTAGATCTTTGAACAAAAACCGGTGCATCTTTCACTTTTCTTCTCCTTTATTTACTTTCCGCGTAAAAAATAGAAGGTTTTTCTTTCTCATTGTAATTCATGTCAAACTTTTAAAGGGAAGTTTTCAGTGATTGAAATTGATGAAAGAAATAAATTGTCTGATGTAAAATAAAAAATGATGTATGATGAAAATAAGTTACCTAAATCTCTTGTACAATGGCTTACAATTTATCGAATACCTGCTTACTTGCATCTTCTTTCATAGCGTTTCGACGGATAAAATTTAGAGAAAATAAATTCAAGACTTTTTTCTTATGTAGAAAATTACAAATATTACATTTTTATTGGATACAATATTTATTCTTTCCTTTATGTCATTGTATCCAATACAAAAGAAATTAAACTAGTTAGAAAATGAATAGTTTTAATTGAAATATGCTTTATGAATATTAAACTAAATCTTAAAAAAAGCACTCCATTTGCAGAAGAATTCCAGTGTATCAATATCTCCAATTATCTCTGCAAAACACTTTTAAAATTAATAAACTTTTAAATGAATAGGAGTTATATTCATATTTAGTCTAAGGTACAGCACTAGTATTTTCTATTTCCATTAGACAGAAAGAGATGGTCTTGAATTCAATCATCTGTTTAAATTTTACAGGTATTAACAAGATTCTTTTGACGGAATTAAAAAAAAACATTTCTTCCTTTATCTTCATTAATAATTCATGTTACAGAAGTTACAATACGGTATAATTACAATAATTTTTAATTGTATCCCACATATAAAAAATACACATACATAAGTAATATTATATATATCGGTTACAATGTATCAGTTACATTGTACTTTTATAAGCTTAAAATAACGAAATATTTAGTGAATTTTAAGTTTAAAAGCAAACTAGCAGAATATTAATTAATTATTTTTGTGGATGTTTGTTTGCACATTGATATAAAAGTTTAATTATTAACGACACACACACAATTCAGAACTCAAACTTAACAAATATCATTAAGAATATTGGAAAATATAATTAAATTTGTATAAAACTACTATAATGTCACTGAGTATATTATAGTAGTGTCACTGTAAATTAATATTTTTTCAACCTTCCATCCTTTTTACCACCTTGAATTTGCATATACTTAAAAGTTGTAAGGAACTTCTGAGCATTTAATACCACAGGAAGGAAGAGCAATGCAATATCGATACTGTTCAAAAAATTGATGGATAATATCATGATAAAATTTTCTTTTGAACTTGATTCGGTTCTAATTTCAGAAAGAAAGGCATGCATGTTGGTTGAATTAGAAATTCTGAATTATGTTCAGAAATTGTATATACAAGTATTTCTTTAAGCCGACCGATGGCTGAGTGGTTAGCGCTCCTGACTCCTGAGATGTGGGTCCTGGGTTCGAATCCCGGTTCGGGCATGGATGTTACTTTCTTTCCCTGTGTTTCTCTGTCCTTTCTTCTGTGATGTTGTATGAAAGTGGACCACCCTATAAATGGGTTTGTGGTGGTATGGCGCGGGTAACGCTACTCGCCTCCGTGACTTGGTTCACAGGTGTCCGCTGGGTAACGACAAATGAGTAGCAGTTTCTGGCCTTGTTGTGGCATAGGGTTCAACCCTCAAGTGCCCGCTGTTGGAAAAAAGTATTTCTGTAAGATTTAATATACCCATAGTTCATTGTGATGTTAAAATATGTAGTAATTAAATGTGCATGGAATAAATCGTACATAAGTTATTCTGGGATTCAAACTTGGATTTAAATTTGGTCGACACGTCAGTCACTTTAGGGATTCATAATTTATATATTTTTAAATATGCAGATCAATATCAGAGTGATTAGCGGTCCCGAATCCTGAGCTGCTAGTCCCAGGCTCGAATTCAGGTTAGGGCATGGATGTTTACTTCTCTCACTGTGTTTTTCTGTCCTTTCTTCTTTAAGATCAGCAAAGTGAAACATCATTTACAGCAGGCAGTGATTGGGAGGGGGACCACGAACTCTGCCCTACTGGGTTGCTGGAGCACCGTGGGTTGGGGACGTGTTCTCGTTAATATGTGAAGTCCAAAGTCCTTCCGCTGGTGGTTTGGTTTGTTTGTCGCTCAACTGTCATTTTTTGCACACGAGGGCCAATTAGACCGGGACCCACGGCTTAAAGTGGATTCCGAACCACTACAAACATCCATACTCAAGGTGGTTTAGGTTTGGATTGGGTTTGTTTGTCGCTCAACGATCATTTTTTGCACACGAGGGCTAATTAGAACGGGACCTACGGTGTAAAGTGGATTCCGAACCACTACAAACATCCATGCTCAAGATGGGATTCGAACTCACGAATTGTTGAACCGAAGGCAAGAGCGCTAACCATTCGGCTGCCAGCTCGGCCCTTCCACTGGTGGGGCGTGGATGTGGAGAGGAGGGTGCCAGCTCAGGAGGGATCTAGTCATCTGACCATGATTCAAAATTAAGAGGCATTTGGTGATGGGCGATTATTCTAAACCAGTTGACCCAAAGTCACTGTCCGGGGCTCCCCTACACCGCTATGTGGGTATGCATGTCCTTTCTTCTTGATGTGATGAATGGATACGGTTCACCCTATGAAAGAATTAGTGATGGACTGACGCGGTTAACTCCATTCATCTCCTTTGCTTGGCTCACAGGTTCACGCAGGGTGACGATAAATGTGAAGCAGTTTCCGACGTTGTTGTGGAAAAGTGTTAGTGCCAACCGTTAGAAAAAAATATTTTCAAATTTTTATAACATTTTTAATACATGTTGACGAATGGTAATTTTTTTTAAGAAAAATATTGATTTAAGAATTTAGTCCAGAAATGGATTTCTGATAGAAAAGTAGGAAAAGAACAATGAAGAGAACAAAACCTAACTTTATGTAATTCATTTTAACTCCGCAGGTGTCCAAGTTGGGATTAAAATGGTTATCCTTGTGGTCTGCGGACCAACAGTTTGGGGATTCTATTTTTATTTCAAGTGTAATTATTTGTAGCGGTTTGGAATACATTTTAAATAGTACGTTTTGGTCTAGTTAATATTTCTGCGCAAAAAATGAATGTTGAATTATTAAATTTAGATTAAATTTTTCCGCAGGTGTAGTGCGAAACTTTTAAAAGCTAACTAAAAAATCATCACTCAGTCTCACAAGATATAATTAATGCATGTTTACTTAAGAGTATTAAGAGACATCACAAATTATCTAATTTCTATATGCATTTCTACGCGTGGGCGTTTTGCCGCCCAACTTGTCTAGTGGTCAGCGTGCCAGACTGCGGATAAGGAAGTCCTGGGTTCGAATCCCGGTTCGGGCATGGATGTACTTTCTCTCTATATCTATCCTGTCCTTTTCTTGTATGAATGTGGAGTGAATGGTTGCCTACCCTATCAACGGGTCCCTATGGCATGTGTGTACTGAGGAAGTCGGACTCCACACCAAAAATAGGGTTCAGTCGGAAAAGTGGAGCAGCGCACCCCATATTGCCAGCCTGGCTGGCACACGACAACAACAACGCGTGGGCGTTTACAAACTTTAGGATAATTTAATCCTATTTTACACTACTGTAATATTTTACAAGCAATGCAAATTTTACTCCATTAATAAATGCAATTCCCTCTTAAAAAAAGTTATATTAATTTGCAACATCATATATGGAAATTTCAATGATATAATATAATACTTATAAAAATAGAATGGAAAAGTTTAAGTAAAAGTTAAAAAAAATAGATTTTTTTAAATTAATATTACTTTTAAAAAAATTAACAATATATACTCTCGCATATTAACCAAAATATTTTCAATGATATTTTCACTGGAGGCTCGCTTCTTAACGAATTACAGTATAATCAAAGCATACTTCAAAAAATAATAAATCTCAAAAATAAACATTTTAAAATCTATACAATTATTTCTTTTTTCACAATCTTAATTTGAATTCTGTTTAATTCAAAAGGTATAATAAACATACAAACATATTTTACATTTCTTAAAAAAAAAAAAAAAAAAAAGATCAACGTGAACAGGAAAAGAAAATTCAATCTAAAATCTGATTTATTTTGTTTTTCAAAAAAAAAAAAAAAAAAAGAAAGCAAAACTTCAAGCTGAGTGAATGAAATCAAGTAAATAGCAAACAACGACAAATAGTTCGAAACAAATCATGCATCTGCTATTTTATGATTTGGATTCTTAGAAAACTTATTTTATTGCTCAAAAGATGTAAGCCTGAAGCATCTCTATAAAAGTTCATTTTCAAATGACTATAAAAAATGAGAGTCCCTTTCAAGAAGCTATTTTCCTTTATATTTTTCTCCTCATTGTATAAAAATGTGGCAATGTTTTTTTTTTTCCCCAATGTGACTGCAGATTTTTACAATATCCTTAAGTTATGTATGAAAAAAGTGCCATTGTATTGCTAACGGGAGAATAAAAGTCTCGTAAAAATTATCACTCTCAGCTTGGGCCGATCAATTTGATAAAGAGACTAGAAAAGATATTAAATTTAGGAGAGGTGGAGTAATTCCGAGCCATCATAAAAAGTTGGGCGTATCACGGATACTGCAGTCTCTTGAACGAGATTGAAATTGCTGTTTTTAAGGACAAGGAACATATTTCCGAGAAAATAATCCAGCCACTATATCTCTGATCTTTTTTTTTTAACGCGAAGTAAGAAAGCATACAAATTCGTTTCTGCATTTGAATGCTTTGTTGTTTACATTTGGTTAACAGGAACACGTGACAATACAGGAGTAACTATCAAAAAGAAATTAAAACACATAGCTTATTTTCAAAACAATGATGTTAGATTATGATATTTTTTCCCAACGGCGAGCACACTTGGGTGACGAACCCTATGCCACAACAAAGCCAGAAACTGCTACTTATTTGTCGTTACCCAGTGGACACCTGGTTTTTTAAAAATTGATAAGCTAAAAATATAAACTTTTCCTTGATAACAATTGCACATAAAAAATTTTTTATTTTAATATTTTTACATATAATAGTTTAATAAAAGAAACGTTAAATATAAATATTGGCCTGATTATTAATTTATAGTTTATTTATTTATTCTTAGATATTCTCTGAAAATTTTCGCTTTTATAGTTTTGTAAATTATTTTTTTAAAATTTATTAACATTGGAATTTTGAATGTCTTTTATATGCTCAGGCGTAATAGGAATTTTTGTCTCAAAAACCAAGCCATAAATATTATTCATTAAAGGAGATTAACATTAAAGAATTTTTATCAGGCTGTGTTTATTAAGAAAGTAGTATTAAATAGTGGGTTTTTTTATTAAAAAATAAAATAATTGTGTTATAAATATATATTTTATTCCAACGGTGGGCACACTTGGGTGACGAACCGAACCCTATGCCACAACAAGGCCAGAAACTGCTACTCATTTGTCGTTACCCAGCGGGCACCTGTGAACCAAGTCACGGAAGCGAGTAGCGTTACCCGCGCCATACCTCCACTAACCCATTCATAGGGTGGGCCACATTCATACATCATCACAGAAGAAAAGACATAGAAACACAGAGAGAACAGAGACATCCATGCCCGAACCGGGATTCGAACCCGGGACCAACAGCTCAGGAGTCAGGAACGCTAACCACTCACCCATCGGTCGGCTAAATTATGATATGGATGCTAGAAATTTTTATTTAGGTTATATATAAATACGTATAAAATAAGATAACGAAAATTAATGCAAAATTAGATTGTTGTGAGAATTTAGCTGCTTAATATTTAATTCTTAAGGTTTTGTTTTTTTCCTAACACATGAAATACTCTGCAACTCCTTCAATTAAATGAATTCAATTTAATATATATATATATATATATATATATATATATATATATATATATATATATATATATAATTGTATAATTTTAGAGCTGATATCTATCATACGATTCATTAAAGTTTTTACGTATGATAAAATGTTCTTAATAAATTAAAAAATATTTACATAATATTTTGGACAATTTTTTTCTTTTAATTTTGCTTGCTTCAAAAGAATGATAGAACTATATTTAATTTTTTTTGTATATGTATCTTCATAGTTTGAATTCAACTACAATAAAATTATTAATTTATCTGTCATTTAATGTTACAAAATTTGCAACTGCAAAATTTTAATATTTGCTATCTTATGAATTTACAGCTATGTGGCTATTATCTTTTATAATTAGTGATAATTGTATGAAAAACCAATTTTAATTGCTACGATTTTTAGCACTAATTATCTTTCAAAACAATAAAACTAAGATTAGACGAATATATAAAAGAATAGAAAACATAAGATTAGATATTTGTAACAACTGCTAACAGTAATTGAATATAAAAATGTTATTAACACAAAAAGTTTAAATAAAATGTCAAAATGTTTTAATACACTTTTTAATCAAAATAACTTATCATAATTCTGCTTTGAGATTTACATTATATTATTTTTATTCTAAATGAAACGACATTTAATCATTGACGTACCCGTAAAAGCAAATATTATTGAAAAGTTTTACCAATTAAAAAATGATAAAAACATAGCATTTTATATTTCCTGAGGAAAGTGCACTTACCATTAGGCACAACACTGTCAGATACAGCTGACGAAGAGATAAAACGGAGACAAGGCAATGAGTGTTTCGATCGAGGGAAATGACGCTTGCTTCGCCATTTCTATAAAAAAATAGAAGCAGATTTGTTATTTTATAAATTTAACTACATTTATAACAATAAAATATGAACTTAAACCACAAATTGGATCAGTTTTACTGTACGGTGACCCTTGGCACGTTTTTTTTAAGCCAAATTTGGCAAACATTCGGACCGCCTTATTTTTGTCTGATGCGATTCTTGCGAGATGCTCAGCTTGCCTCGCGAGACAAGTCTCATGCGATCATCTACGAATTTTCAGATATCGTTTCTAACCTTTCTTCGCAAATAAAATTCTGATGAGTAGAGTAAAATAAACAAAATTTGCGCTAAGCAAAATATTGTCGCCGAGATTTTATTTCACCATGTTGTCTGCTGTGCGTTGCTTTTTTCCAGCTATTATCTTACAGAATACGTGTGGAGGAAAAAAAAAACAATAAAATATGTAATAAATTTCTTGCGTTCATCGATTCCATTATACGGGTCTACCCGGCAAAAACATCTGATCCGGAGCAGGCAGTAGCGGCTTCGATGGCAAAATAGGAGCTGGAGAGAGGTATTTTTGTTGTTCATTATTTACATAATTAATAATAAATTAAATGGTCTTCATAAAATGAATTTCTTATGAATATTTACCGATTTAAATTCATTAATATAAAATTTATTCAAAAAATTTTATGGATAATTTAACATAAAAACTTTACTATTTTACCACTGATGTTTGAAATCTATAAATTTGCGTTTTTTGTTAATTTTGTAAAATAAGTTGAGCATATTGATAGATACCAACAATGTATGAAATATTTGTCACTATTTCAGCCATTTTTCCTCCCGCCGTTTTTTCCAGATAGGGTTTCCACCATGCGTATGACGTCATACGACCTTGGCGACTTTTTGAAAATTTTGCCAAGGGTGACCGTACGGTAAAATTTTACCCACAAATTATTCAAAGAGTGATAAAATAATGTAATTTTTTGAGAGAAATTGAAAAACCGATAATCCATCCATTTTATGACTACTTAAATGTGTCACGCAACAATTTTTCCCGTGACTTTGTGTCTCGTTTGCTAAAATGGCTGTGCTAAACTAAAAGTTCTAAAAGTATATTTGACAGCTGTTAAAAGATTAATAATTAATTAGCTTAATAAATATTGAGGAAAAGAAATAAGCAAATATGTTATTTTATAAATTTAATTTCTTTTTAAATTTTACTTTTAATTGGTAAGACAAATAATAAAATTGTTTCTTAGAAGTAGCATTCCAAATTTATTGTTTTAATTTTGGATAAAAACATTTTGAACATTATTAAATATTTTAAGAGTACACAGCACGCAGAAATTAAAACAAAATCATATGGTGGTACATATGGTCTGACAAAATTTTAGTTTTAGAAAAAAGTTTTTATACTTAATTTACTAGCAATATATCTTTAACGAAAATACATATTAATTTAATTTATAAGATTAACATTTCAAAATTAATGTAAATATAAAAATTAAGAAGTATATTCTGAGTACTGTTGAAAATCCAAAATTTTAATTAGGGAAATAATTCACAATTTTTTATTATTACTTTGGGGGCTTTCAATAAATATTAAAATTTTCCTAATCAATCATATAATAATATTTTGAAATGCAGTTTTCACTATTTACAAACAAGATCATATTTTTCAAGAAAGATTATTTATGCAAAAGGATATTTCTGTATTTAAACCTTATTATGTGAGAACGTTAAAGAAATAGAGCAATTATAATTTTATTTTCCATAACTAAAATCGTAATAAAAGAAATTGATAAAAATTATTTTAATGTATTCTTAAATATTTTTACTTTTAACTTTGCTTACAACAAATTTGTTTCTAATCATTAACATAGAGACAGTTTAAATTCATTTTCATTTTAAGATATAAAAAAATACGAAAATGAAACTTCTTAAAGAAAATTCTTACATTTGTGAGTATAAATAAAAATAAAGCATTTAGGAAAATTTTGAGTTTTTAATGAACATAAGATGTTTGTATACGGGGATAATTTTCAACATAATTTTAAAAAGATATCTAAATAAATGAGATTTTAATGATTCATAGATAAACTATATATTTTGGCAAAGTTGTATATTTTATTAAGTATTTATTAAAACAAAAAGTTTATAACTATAAAAAGATAATTTTTTCTGTCAGTATAATAAGTGAATTTATGCTTAAGATATTTTTTTGATATTTGATTTTTATCCTTGAAATACACTAATTTTATTTTTGAGTACAAATAAATTTTATTAAAAGTTAGGATGTCTCAAGAAAATTAATTAAAAATAGTCAAGTGAATAGTCATATATTATTTATGCATTCAAGTCAATAAACAATTAAAATCTCATCTAAATTTAAAATATTTTATAAAATGCTATATAATTTCGATAAATATTGATGTTGAAAGAATTTAATTGTTAGCTGTTTATGTTTTTAAATATTAAATAAAACATTCTTTTGTTGATTATAGTCTGCGTTACATGATTATTCATGTTTTTTAAATGTATTCTAAATATTTTACTAATCGATAGTTTATCATGTATAAAAGAAAATACCATCTGTCCTAGTATTCATCAATGGGTAATCCTTTTATTGCATTTCATAAAGAATTATTTTTTGGATTGTTTTTATTTTCAAATTAACTTTTGAAAAATAACATGACTAGCATGTTATTTTTTTTTATAAAACGCGTAGTTAAAGTACCAATAAAAATGATGGAAATTCTTGTTTTCTTCAGTAATTTCCATCGTTTTTTTAAAATAACATATTCATACGACTGAACAATAAAATTACTGATTTAAAAATTGTTATTTAACTGATAGTAATCAAAATGGAACTAAGCAAAGAACATGACTTGTGTACCTACATTGATATATAGTGTAAAAAGAAAGAGAAAATTATATAAAAAGAAAGAGAGAGAGAAGAAAGAATAGATAGAAAATTTCACGAGAACATTATGCACCAAAATACCGATAGATGGCACTACCTACCTAAAACGCGAATACTATATATTTTGGCAAAGTTGTATGTATTAAATTAAAGAATTCCCCAACATGAGGGAAATTTAAGATTTTCTGAAATTACAACTATGAATAAAACATTTATCTTCAACTTACAAATAATAAAAGCAAATAATTCTTTTATATACGAAATATATCACTTTGAAATGCAGCGAAAGAAAAATGACCCATATTTCTCATGAAAAGAAGGATAATAAACTAATATATTTTCTATTAGATAACCACGTGGTTTGAATTTAAAATTGCGTGAGCTACTTAATTATACATTCCAATTTTGACACAAGAAAAATATTTTGTGTTAAAAATACCGTAAAACTCTCAAATGACCGAATAATTCTTTAATTTAAAATAAATTTTTATTAACAAAAAAATTCAATATGAAATAAATAATCAATTCTTATGAGCGGACTATAGCAAGTCTTTATAATGAACGATATTTTTCCACAATCCTTTATGAATAGGTAATAGTCATAGTTCTTATTCTAATAATATTTATTTAATAAATTATCATCGAATGAAGTATTTCAATTAATACATTTGTATATATTTTTTTCATTATATAAAAAAATCTTTCCTAAACTAATCAAAAATATTTTGATTTTAAATGTTTCATAATTATATAAGTATAAAATATCCTTTATATATAAATTATTTAATATTTCACATATTTATTTATATTTAATTTACTTTCAATTATTGTGATGATCTCTCTACAAATTTCCTGGTATTATTAAGGAAATATGTAAATTTAATATATTCGAATTGCTATATGAAAGCCGATACTTTAGTAAAATATTTATTTGTGTTTATGTAATTAATTAGTAAAAATCGAAAATTAGTTCCATTAATAAATGAAAAAAATCTATTATCTTCCTTTATTTATTGTACTTAATCTTGGAATATTTGATACGTATTATTCCCTAGTCCATTTTCGCCAAAGTTTGACCATATTAATCGTGTTTTCAAAATGTGAAAAAGGAAACAAAGCAGTTAACTTGTATCGTCATTGAATAAAATTTAGATAAAAATGCATTTTTAATTCATACTCCAATTTTTATATCGGCATGTTTGCAGAAAACGCAAGAATAAAGTTAAAACTTGCATACACTAAAAGTGAAAAACGATCACATTAAATAACTCGCAAGGGACAGTCACTAAATGGCAACTTTTGGTACTGAATCTTAGTATCTCTTTCGCAAAAATGGTAGATGGGAATAACACGTAAGTACCGAATACTTTTAGTAACGCCAAGAAAACTCGTGATCGAAGGTGAAACAGACAAAATTCGTTTCTGAAAATTTTGAAGTCTTTTGTTAGACGAAATGTATATCCAAATAAATAGCAGATCGTTGTCCCAGCAATACACGAGCAAGATTCGCAACCTAATCAAAGTCATTCTGGAAAGTTGTCAAATCAAAAAATATCATTACGATATTTTTTTGTTATTATGCAATCCAATTTCTGTGAAGAAAAGCAGGTAGTTTATTGATTTAGCTTCAATCCATCAGCTCATGGATTCGATACTCTACAATCGGACATGGACGTTTTTAGGTTTTAGAATTCACTTTAAAAAGTAGATTCACTTCTAATTAGCTTGCTAAAAAACTAAACTCCATGGCACGACAGCCCATGTGGGTCAAGGCCTACAGTGCCCATAACTGTTTTCATGACCGAGGGCCCTGGGGTGCGAAGCATATCTCCCAGTTAGGTGGTCAGCCTAACGTAAGACCCCCAGTGTTTAGTTCCCAAGCATGCTTGGTACTCAGTGAATCGACCCACTGAAGGGATGAAAGGCTGAGTCAACCTTGCCAAGCCCGAGGATCGAACCTCGGACCTGTGTCATGGGAGCGTGAAACGCTGCCACTAAGCCACCGTCGAAAAAGTGACCATAAAGCGACAGAGAAATTAAACCAAACTAGTGTACTTTTTAATTTAAAGCACTGATCAAGAATTGCTTTCATTTCATAAAAATTAAACAAATACAAATCATATATTTATCTATACATATCAATCTCACACGTTAAACGTGTATAAATATGTATACATTCAAATTTTATGTCATATCAAAAAAATCTCAGTTTACATTCTTTTTTAAAACCGCTTAATAACTTATTGGAATACAATAAAAATACGTAGCTAATTTACAAAAAAATAAATATTATATAAAATTTGAAGATGATTTTCCAATAGTTTATTATTAATTGGAGATTAAAATATACGACGGATTATTACACACAAATAGATATATAGTGAAAAGAAATTGGGACACCTAAGACATTCAATAAAAATTATATCATAATGTAAGATGTATCGGCAAAATTAAAATATTTATGAAAACTCAATAGGACACAAAGCAGAGCATTTGTAATTACAAACACTGAAATTGCTAATGTTATGCAGCAAGAAATTGTTGCAAATAAACTAGTTTTATTTCCAATATAAAAATGAAATTTCTATAAAAAGTGTGGTACATTCAAAACGCGATATTTTAATGTGGATTCTCCATAAGCTTAAGTAAAACACTTTACTTATACAAAACACACCTAGACTTTTAAATAGAAGTTTTTCCATAGGAAATATTTTAATTTTTTCAATGAAATGACATTTTACACAAACAATGTAAAATCAATAAGATTTTTAAATTTAATGGTTAGCGACAATTATTGTGAAATTATTCGATTACGTACTTGCAGATAAATATTTGTGTAGGTTATTAGAAATAATTATCACAACCTATATAGAACAATCAACAATAAAGTAAATCACAAATTTTAAAAATTAAAAGTCAGATTTTAAAAACTTATTCAATAAGAATGAATAATATAAATAGTAAATTATTGTCTTAATCACAAATTTAGTTAAAGAAAATCAGAAATCGTTAATTATCAACCTTTTACAGCAAAGTAACCAATACCTTAAATATTTTCGGTAAGTAAATATTTTTAACTTTAAAATAAGAATATATTTTATAAATAAACAATTTTTGCATAAAAGAAGACAAATTCTATTTGTTATTAACTAGTGAATTAATTATTGTTGATATGTACTAGTTAAAAAAATCTATGGACAGGAAAAATTTACAGGATTGTGCATTGATACGATCCTATACAAACTATGATTTGGCAAATTCATTGCAAAGTAAATACGGTCTAATAATTTATAGTATATTTATAGTATATTTTATACCAAAAACTGAGGACTGATATTTTCTGAGGACAAGGGATTTTAGAATGAAGTCAGGGGTTGACTCACCACCTTAAAGTAAATTAGGGAATTAATGTAGATAATTCAGCTAAGAAACATGCCTTATAAAAACTCAATATATTTCATTCAAAAATATTTTTATTCATGAAATTAAATATTTATTTAGAACTAAGGCAATATACATAATTAATTTTTTCAACAAATATTTAATACGTAGCAAAATCGTCTAAATTTTTTTTTTTTTTTACAAAATTCTCTTCTTATTCATCTCTCTCTCTCTATAACACACACATACACTTATACTTATATTGACAATATAATCATAAAAAAAAAGAAATTTAAACTCTTCTAAAATTGTTTAAATGGCCAACCTAAGAAAAATGCTATTCTGCAAGCTTTTAATAGGATTTCCTTAAGTATAGGTTTTCAATTTAATTGGTTAATTTTTCACATTGATAACTAAATAACGATTTCAAAATTCAAAATAGAAATTACCATTAACAAATAGTTGGAAAAATTCATATTTTGTAAATCTCAGATCTTGTAAATTTAAATCAAAATTTCTAATTTTTTTATAAAAAAGAAATACATTGGCAACTGAATAGTAAAACGACTGTCACACTATTTAAAAACTTCTTCCTATCCATATAAGAAAGATTAAGCAGAAATTTGAATTATAGATTTACTGATCTAAATATTTTCCGGATATTCTAGAACAAATGAATATTCAGATTGCTTTATATCTGTGTAGTTGTGATAGCAATCAAAAATACGATATAGAACATATTTTACTTTCATCTAAATTCTCTAGATTTATACAAATATATTATTAAAAGAATAATTTCACGAACTACAGATTTCAAAATTTTGATTTCAACTGATTGCTTTGTTTATTCTTTTCGTTTCAGAAATAATATTCTTCTCTTTGAATTTTGAAATTTTGAGATGAGAAGATTAAAAATCATTTTGGAATGTAAGCTCCGAAATTATGAATCTTGAAATTCTTGTAATTTAACGTTTATTTTTAAACTTTCATTAATTCTCAATTGTAATTGAAAATGTATATTGATTACAATAATGCAATTGAAATTGAAATTGATTGCAACTGAAAACGTATATTGATTGATTGATAAATGCAATTGAAAGTTCTATATTGTTATGCATAACCAATTGTTATCACTAATCATATAACTATGAATTTCTTAGATAATTCCTCCATCGGATTTTTAGTAAAATAATTGTCTTTTTCTCATAAAAATAGAATGAAGAAAGATAATTTTTATATAAAATAATATGAATATTGAAAGTTGTTTCAATTTTAATCAATTTTTAACAATATTTTTTCTGGAGAAATGTTTTTTACATAATTTGTAGTTTTCTCTCATGCTTGATATTAACTATTTTTATTTCTAACAAAATTATGGAAGTACTTTTGTTTTATAATGAAATAAAAAAATTTTGCTGGAAAGCTCAAGAAAAATATAAATTCCCACAAATATAATTTATTGTTAAAAAATTCAATAAAACCTAATCTTATTAGCTGTTTATAAAAACTTTTGATACAACGCTTTAATGCTAAAGTAAAAAACAAGGAGTTTTACGATTCCTTTAAATTGAGAAGAAACTGAAAATATTTTAGATTTCTTCTAAGTTATAAATGAACCTTCAAAACTTATGACTTTCTGAACAAAACTTTACGCTACTTATAATTTAGTTTTCCCAATTTATGCTATCAGAGTTTTCGTAAGATTGATGATAAGTTTATGGAAAAAAAAATGAAACATAATTTAAAAGTCAACTAAAATATGCCAAAAGTTTTGAACAAATTAAAATGAAATAACTGAGTACGAAACATAAATTTGCTTAAAGTAAAAAAATAATATTGTATTAAACACACGCATAATTAATTATTTATGAAAAGATTTTATTTGAAATTATTAAAAGAATTGCAACACTAAATTGTTCTTTTTAAATGCAATATTATATATATATGATATGGGAAGTTGTACGTAAGTGTATTTTGAAGAGTTTGATTTAAACTTTCCTTTTAGAGTTGGGAATCGAACCCAAGAACCTTAAGTGAAAGACGGAGTAATACCATTGTTATTGTTGTCGTGTGCTAGCCAGACTGACAGCATGGGGTGCGCTGCTCCACTTTTCCAACTGAACAATATTTTGGTGTGGAGTCCGACTTCCTCAGTACACACATGCCATAGGGACCCGTTTATAGGGTAGGCAACCATTCACACCTCATTCATACAAGGAAAGGACAAAAACAGGATAGATACAGAAAGAAAGTACATCCATGCACGAACCGGGATTCGAACCCAAGACCTCCTTATTCGCAGTCAGGCAAGCTGACCACTAGACAAGTTAGGCGGCAGTAATAACATTAAACTTGCTATATGCAACTATTTACAGTTGCAACAAGACATTTTTATTAATAATAATAAATAGTACATCTTATTCGAAGTCCTTTATTACAAGTGTTAATATTAACGATTATAAATATACGGACTTCATTTAAAAAAAAAAAAAACGTCTTTGTTCAGGGAACACAAAACTTAAGCAATTTCCCTTAATAGCTTTTGCATACAGTTTTAAGCGAAGATTCCAACATAATTGCATTTGAGCATGCCTTACTTTTTCTCATTTATCCCATTTTTTAATCGTTATTTCCAGTGTTTTAACCTACTTTCCAAATATTTTTTATTCAATAGTGTATTTTATATTTCTTAAGTAAATTTCTCTAACTTACAGAATTTAGTCTAACGAAATTTTCTGCAAAATAAAACGTTCAAGTTACTGAGAGCTGGTGGATAATTTCATAAATTAATTAAAGAAAATACAAGGTTTAAAAAATCACAAAAATTCTTGATTTTATAATTTAATTCGCTTACATACCCTAAAATAGAAGTTCAAAATATTAAAAATATTTATTAATTAAAATGCACTATATTTTTAAGATTAAACTGGATCTACCACTTTTGTAATATTTTAAGATCATTTAAAAAAAGACAACAACTGGCCTTAGAAAACCTAAACCACATCCCTAAGAATGCCATTAAAATCTATACTGATGGTAGTAAAATCGACAAACTAGCAGGCAGTGGCACATATATAGAAACCCCTCACACCAACTTGACTCCTTCTCATCGTAATCCTAATCATTACTCTGTCTTCAGAAGTGAATTGATTGCAATAGACCTGGGACTAGAAGCTATTCTTTCTGAGGAGGATTATGGTGACCTATGGATCTTGTCAGAGAGCCGTAGTTCTCTCCTCCATCTTAGTAATTGGGTTCTTGTAGGCGACAAGATCAGCAACTCCATACTACTTAATTTAAAGTTCATTTCACTTTAACATGATGTTCATTTGCAATGGATACCATCACATGTGAATCTCCACGGGAATGAAATGGCAGATAATCTTGCTAAGGAGGGTTGCAGGATTTCTACAACTCCCTCTTCCACACTCACCTTTATGGAGTTATACTCCCGGGAAAAATCTAAAATCTCGGAGGAGTGGAAAACATCCCCTATCCATGATTGGTACAAGGGATCAAAACCGGGTTTGTCCCTTGACCTCCCTTGAGACAGACATACCCGGACTACTCTCTCAAGATTTGCTAGTGGTCACATCAAGTGCCTCACTTTCAACGAGGGCAGGAAAACCTTCGTCACCTGCACCAAGTGCCAAGGTCATCAGGCCTCTCCTGAGCACCTTTTGGATTGCATGGGTCTCTCTAAGGAGGATCTCTTTAGCAATCCTCTCCTAGTCTTCGACTTCCTTAGAGTCAACGGGCTCGTGGTTCTTGTCTGCTTCCATCAGACAGTGAGGATAAGAAACAACAACAAAAAAAGACAAATTTAAAAATATGTTTGCAAGCGTACATCATGCCTATTAAATTAGAAATGGACAAAAATAAATACGTAAAGAATGCGAAAATTGAAAAATTTAGTAAATGTTTTGAGAAGATAAACTAAAAACATTTCTCCCCATAACATACACCATTTCACACATATATAAATACTTTTACACTTAAATTTACGTCGGAAATGGAGATTTAATTAAATTTTCATTAATTTCTCAGTGGGAATAAAATTTAATTTTAATTTTATTGGGACGAGTAAATGATTAATAAAGGATTAAATTGTATAAAAGTACTAATTATTATTAAGCAGTACTATTTAAGTATTAAAAGTATTAATTAAGTATGCACTTAAAAACAGACGAGTAAGAAAGCTAAAATGAACTGAGAAAATAAAGTAATAAAAATGTAAAATAATTAAAGAATATTTTTTTACCATTAAAACTTTGGTCAGCTAATGGAACTATGCTCTTTATCCAAGTGGAATAATTTAATTCTGTGCGTTAATTAAATAGTTCAAAAATTTATTTCAGTTAAAAAACAATTTTCTGGATGAGAACATTGAAAAGTGATTTGAAATGAAATCCAACTGAGAATTCTGAATTAATGAATTTTTTTTTAACATTTCGTTTCCCAAACGCAGGTTTAAGTCGAGTGCGACAAATAAGGCTGTTCCACACGGAAAATAAAAATACTAAGAAAATAAGTTCATGCTAGGTTGTTAAGCTCTTATCCTAAGGCACACCCCCTAACGAGATTTTGAAAGAAATTATTCGGTTGCTGGAGTATTTTAGAACACTTTTTATTAGTTGCATTTATTGTCACAAATAATAATTATTGCTTCTTTAAAATTTACAATGGTTTTAGTTCAGTCAAGATTTCAGCCTTTTGAAAATTTTTGCATAAGCAATCGTTGAAACATTATGCATTCATTTCCAGTCAAACAACGTTAATTTATTGATTTTGTTTTAGCAAAATAAGCTTAACATTTTTATCGGTATTTTAAGTTGTTACGAATTTTTATCTTTATTTTGTTAAAAACAACTGCTATGAAAATAAATTTATTACATATAAAATAATCTGTCATTGAAAATAATCTTTTACACTTTAAATTGAGTTAGGTTTAAATTATAAAAGGTGAAATTCTTCTGTAAATGAGAAAATATTCTTTGTTATTTTTTCTTGTATTCAATTATAATAATTTTGCTATAATTGCATATAATTTCAAATTTTGTAAAAAAATATTAATAATTACGGATTTTGTTGTTGTTGTCGTGTGCCAGCCAGGCTAGCAATATGGGGTGCGTTGATCCACTTTTCCAACTGAACCATATTTGGTGTGGAGTCCGACTTCCTCAGTACACATATGCCATAGGGACCCGTTTATAGGGTAGGCAACCATTCATACAAGGAAAGGACAGGATAGATAGAGAGAGAAAGTACATCCATGCCCGAACCGGTATTCGAACCCAGGACCTCCCTATCCGCAGTAAGCCACGCTGACCACTAGACAAGTTGGTCGGCAATAATTACGGTTAATTATGAGCATTAAAATCACACATCATTTTAAAATTAATTTCTTAAAAAAATAGTTTTACATGGGAAAATATTATTTACATTTAATTTGATGAATAGTATGGAATCTTTACTTCTGTATTTCGAAGGCAAAGATGGATAATGAAAAAGAATAAGAAAAAATATCAGAAAGACTTTCTTTTTACATAGTATTCAGAAAAATCTTTTTATGATGACTGAAAGAGAAACGAACTATAATAATGCGTAAATACGGCAAGAGTAAGATAATTTTTTTAACAAGGGGGATGAGAAGTTGCCTCTTTTTTATTCTTCATCCAGAAATAAATCAATAGTCTCATTTTCCCATTCTTATTTCCAGAAAATAATTTTAAGGACATCCAATGTTTTTCTTTGTACAATCTTTATCTTTTGTAACTCTAAAAGCAACCGAAGAAAAGGAATAGTTGAAAAATTTTCTTTAGGTATGAAAGTTTATTTTTCAAAAGATAAGTGATAAAAGAAAATTAGGAATTCAAGAAAGAAATTATAACTCATGGTACAGTTTATGCGGTTCATTTTAATAAATATGTAAATAATTACGTTCTCATTTAACATCATATAATTTTTACTTATTTACAACTTCCTGTTGATAAATCGTACATTCAACTTTTCCTAAATTAAAATGAAAAATCAAAAAAGTAGGCATAGATACAAAAATTCATATTAAGCTCAAAAAGAATATTACTATTACTATTAACCCTTTAAGCAGTTTTTGTCCGTACGGTGTACGTGCTATCCGAAATTAGCCTCATCTGGTTTGCCCGTATGGTGTACGGGCATCGATATTATCTCCTTTCCTTTTCTGGTTTGATCGCATTTTTCATTATTGGAAGATAATGTCCATGTAAATGAAATGCTTTTCATCCGGGTTTTTCTATGTAGCGAGAACTTTTCTTTGAAATTTTTGTTCTACTGTATGCCATGCTTGTGAATCTTATGGAAATTGTACCATACACAAAAAAACTTCTGAACTGTTTGGAAAATTGTAAACTTCAAAATTCACAGTAAGTATAACAGAAAGTTTTGCAGAGTTTGTAAGCTATTCTTTACTGCATGCAGAATGTACTTAAAAAAAGCAAACATTTAGGGGGTTTTGTGTCCAAAATCGTAAAATAAAAAATGTTGTAAAAGCATTAAAAGTGAAAAAACATTTTTTTAATATTCTTATTCTATTAAGTATGGTACTTAATTACATGCAATAAAAAATATGCCTTTTTTGGAAGCATTTCTGGTAAAATAATTGACCGCTTAAAAGGTTAATACGCTTCAGTAATCAGATAATCTAAGTTAATTTTGAACTGTTGAGTCATAAGTATAAAAAATAACTAAAAAAAAACAAAGATTGAACTGGAAAGGAGTGGAAAATTAACACCAGGAGCCTAAAAGGTTTGTGTGCATTTGTTCAATAAACATTTTTCCAAAATCGTAACTGGCAAAAGAAATATTTACGAATTGATTTTCTTGTACATAATATTAAACAGATTGATGGTTGTAATCTTTATTTTTCTAACATAAAGATACACAATGCACAATAATGGTAAGAACGCATCATGCACACCATAACAATTTCCGCGATTCGACTTTAAGACGCTACAAAGTTAAGAAAACAAATATCTATTTTGTAAGTATTCCGCACTAATTATTGTAATAAATTCATGATATGTGAAACTGTAAAATATTCTAAAGATTGCTATTTAACTATATCAATTTAAGCACTTGTTAAGTATACATTTTGGGCGTTATCAATCCTGCCAATTTCATTCAATCCAGCCTATTATACATTCAATCAATCAA
The DNA here is from genome assembly GCA_037975125.1 of Latrodectus hesperus. Taxonomy (NCBI): domain Eukaryota; kingdom Metazoa; phylum Arthropoda; class Arachnida; order Araneae; family Theridiidae; genus Latrodectus; species Latrodectus hesperus. The sequence goes on from CM075852.1 coordinate 68,752,627, forward strand.
TCAATTATATATATATATATATATATATATATATATATATATATATATATATATATATATATATATATATGACGACCAACTTGTCTAGTGGTCAGAGTGCCTGACTACGGATAAGGGGTCCTGGGTTCGAATCCCAGTTTGGGCATGGATGTACTTTCTCTCTCTATCTATCCTGTCTTTGTCCTTTATTTGTGTGAATGAGGTGTGAATGGTTGCCTACCCTATAAACGGGTACCTATGGCATGTGTGTACTGAGGAAGTCGGACTCCACACCAACATATGGTTCAGTTGGAAAAGTGGAACAGCGCACCCCATGTTGTCAGCATAGCTTGCACACGACAATGAATGAATGAATGAACGAATATATATATATATATATATCCGACTCAGCGTCCGCGACGTATCTGTTACGTCGCAATAAACTGGTCGAAAAGCGGTTCATGACGACATGGATACGTCGAAACTTTCCTGCTCGAAAGCGGCCTGCGACGGCATAGATACGTCGCAGAGTTTACACCGAAAGCGGCCGCGACGTATATTTTCGCATAGTAGAATTTTGCTTTCCCCCTAATCGGTGGTTTGATTGATCGGTCTTAATCACTCAAACCACACTCCTTGAGACTTTTCTTTGAAAACTACTACTCAGCCTGAGTTTTACGCCAAATATCTAAAATACTGATTATTTTTTCGCCAAGATTCAACTTTAAAATTTAATAATCTATAAATTTGTTGCTTTAGAAATAAAATGCAAGTTCATACATTATTATTTTTCATTTTAGTTCCTAAGTTCTAAAGTTAGTTCCTAATTGAATTAGACGATTTTATTACACAAAAATTTTAAATCCATATGTTCTTTTAAATTACTAACGAGCTTGCTTTCTTTTCTAAGTTAAATTTTATTAATTTTCCTGCTTATGCTAATTATTTCTTATATCTTACTTAATTTAATTCAGTTTTTATTGTTTTTGACGGCATTTTTTATCGACTAGTTATGACTGAAATAAACAAATAAATTTCGTAAATGGAAATGCTACCATTTAAGCAATTAAATTTTTAACCTACAGAAAATAATTATTTTTTTACAAAATTTATTTTTAAAATAAGCAAATTATTAATACGTTAGTTTTACAAATAATTATCTTTTAACGTGATCCATATTAGGTATAAAAGAAATTTTTAAATATAATAATCTTAACCAGAGAATTTCTTGTAGTAAAATGTGGTTATATATTTACTTTACTCTTCTTATTTGAATTAAAAATTAATTTTTCTGGTTTATCTTTGAAACATAAAATGGTATATTCCATATACGATTGATTGTGTTATTTAAATTTAAAAATATAATAAACGCATTATGTATTTCAAATAAACTTCTTTTTAAAAAAATTAAAGTTTTGAAAACAAAGAAAATTCACTTTGAAAAATCTAAATGAAATAGTATGCTAAAGTTATATGACTATAGAAATCATAGAATGTTTAAATTTAGTTGTGTTGTTACAATATGAATTAACGATAACAAGATATAGATGACATAAATACGATTAATTATATTAAAGGGACAAAATTGATTACAGAAATAAAATGAAGTTCAAAATGAGATATTGTGGCTTAGAAATAAATTAATTAGCTGTTCAAATTATGAAAAAAATATTTATTTTCTTAAAATACATGTGAATTTTGGCTCGCAAAAAAATCATCGTTTATTATAAAATATAATATATTAATACAATATTTAAATTGCTAGCTCTTTTTTATAGGAATATGGTGTTATTTATTTGAGTAAAAATAAACAATATTAAAGAAAGTTAACAAATTCAAGGCAAAGTTATAGTACATCAGTTATATGATGATCTAAAAATATATAATTATAAAAAAAGATTCCTTATTGAATATTCATTAACGTTAGTAAAACTGATAAATTTAGAATTAAATGCTTGCTCTGAATTTATAAAATAAATAAATAAATAAAAAAGTAATCTTTCGATACCAAACATAACTTTTTCGCCTTAAGTAAATTTGTAATAATCTAAAACATTAAGGTTTTTCTAAACTAGTAATAGATAAATATTAAGAATAGAAAAATAAATGCTTATAAAAATTTTTGTTGTTTACCTTTTCAAGTCTTAAGAATATATCCTCTGTTAATTTAAATAATGATTACTTTTTCAATTTTGATAATATTTTTCGATTTTTATTCTTGATATATAACTTTGTGATATTCATTATATTGAAAGCATAATACTGTTTTAGCACATTTTATATAAATTTTTTTGTACGCCTGCTCCCATTTCAACGAACTTACAATATAAAAAAGAATGCTAGCATTTTTTATACGCAAAAATTCATTTGAATTTTGAAAACATTTGAGATAATTTTTTAAAAAGGAACTATATGATTAAATTCAAATTTTCAGACTTCGGATTTAGGTATTTATCTGTTAAGTCATTAAATCGTTTATTAATGTTAATGTTAACAATACAAAATAACAAAAACTAAAATAAAATTATTATTTCAAAAAATAAAATGTAGTTGAAATGAAATCAAGGATATTAAATTTGAATTATTAACGCAATTTTTGAAATTTTCTGTTTTCAGAATTTTTAAAATTTAAAGTAAATTGCTGTTTGGAAATTTTCTATCCAAAATGCTACCTTACTTATATAAAAAAAGAGAATATAAAGTTGAAAATTTTTATAGGATTCCTGTAATCTTTCATGATTTGATAAGCAAAATTTGTTTTGTATCATTTTGTTTCTATCATATTAATACTACTATATTTTTTGTTATGCAGCAGTAGTTATAAATAGCTCCTATAGTATTCAAACATTTTTCACTTAATTATTTCCTTTCCTTAAAACCTTGCGTAGTTTTTTATCACAGATAGTTGAATACTAAAGGATAAGGTGTTAAATTTATTTTCTCTACAATTTTTACAAGTATTCGACTATTAACAGTATTGTTTCAAACAGCTTCTCCCATATATCCCCTGTATATACGTCAAGACTTCGTTTCAAGGAAGATAATTCATTGCACATGTGGCTTCCTGTGTGGTTAAGGATGTTTCCATTTAGTTACAGATGGAATGAAAGGGAATTTTATCGATTACTCTAGTTGAAGTAGACATATGAGAAACTGCTTTTTTCACCTTGTTTCATTCCTCTCAATCTTAACAATTCTCAATTATAGATAAAGTCTCGTTAATTAGGAAACTTTATATAGTAGAGATATATGATAATTATATAAAGGTTTTGCAACTTGTAATACAATAAAATATTACCAATGCAAGAACTTTTCATAAAAATATTTTTATAAGGGAGTAATAATAGCCTCTTAGCATTTTATTACATATTATATTATGTAAAGTTAAATATAAGCCAATAGAAACTCGTTATAAAATTTTAAGTTTCTTTCGAACCGTAATAAGTTGTAAAGATTCTTTTGTTTTTATTTATAATTATACATAAAGTTCAGTTCATAAACGCTAGATTAATATTTAAAAAATAACTCGAGTAAACACTTGTGAAACCAAATATTCCATTTACATTGAAATAAATTAAATGTAACAGTTTAAGCTTCTTATTAGTACATGCACTGATATATATTTCAATTCAGATTGACAAATGAAGTTAATTTTCATGTATTGTTACAAGTGATATTTTATCTAAGATTGTTCAGTTACGAGTAGAAAAAATTAATTTAGCTAATAAATTTGGGCTTTAACGCTTTTAATAAAAAAACAAAATTTATCTATGAAAAAAGAGCATAAGTAATATATATTTTTAGTTCTGCTAAAAAATTAAGTAAATTAATAATTTTAATATATTTCTAATTCATTTAGACTGTTGAATTATAGAAACGTATAAATAATCTAAATCAGCCTTGCTATGTGTGCTGAAAGTATTATAATATTGTGAAAGGGTTTGAAAAATATTTATTTACTTGCATTAAATAATTATAAAGTTTCTACTTCTGTAACTAAACACCTTCACCGTTTGGGTTTGAAGGACTCTCCAATCTGCCCTTTTTGTGGACTAGAGGACATGACTGGTGACCACCTTTTCACTTGCCCTGGACTTTCGGACGTCGCAGTTAGAAATTCTGCGGAAGATGACTTTTCATTCACCTCAAGATTGTATTGGGCTGCCCGACAGAGACTGATGGTTGAAAAACCAAGGTCGGGCGTAGGATAAAAAAAATTATAAGATCAAAGTGCATTTTTAATATTGTTGTTGTCTTGTGCCAGCTAGGCTGTCAATATGGGGTGCGCTGCTCCGTAATTTAGCGTGGAGTCCAACTTCCTCAGTTCACACATGCCATAGGAACCCGTTTATAGGGTAGGCAACCACTCACAACCCATTCATGCAAAGAATGGACAAAGACAAGAAAAGGGAAAGAAAGAGAGAAAGTACATACATGCCCGAACCGAGATTCGAGCCCACGACCCCCTCCTATTTATAAAAGAAAATTTTGTTTGCGCGAATCTTTATTAATATCAAGCACTAAAATAAAGTAGATTTGTGTAGAAATCTTTCTATTACCACGTTTTCACAAAAACAGAGTTATTTTTTCTAAAGATAATTCACTTGAAAATGTCACACCATTGTGAGTTAAGTATCTAAAATTTGACGATTTTTCGAAGTACTTGAAAATGTAGAAACTCAGAGGAATGTTGCGGAATGTAGAACATTGAAGGTCATTCCTCAAAGCTCGGCAACTACTTCCAAAAATGGAAGAACAAGAGGTGAAGAATAGCGCTGACCAATTGCAACTGAACCATCAGTGACTTGTATAAATAGTTAATACCAAGATGAAAAAGAACGGATATCGAAGTTCAACTAAAAATATGCTTTCATTTTAACAACAAAGCCAAGATATCAAGATAAGCAATTTTAAACAAGCTTTGTGCTGCCCACAAATATAAGATGTGCATTTGTGTAGCTCCAATTTTATTTTGAAACTGACATTCAGTGTCTTCTCTTACAGAAAGAAGAATCTGTTCGAAACAATACAAATGCAAATGAAATATTGACGTTATGAATATAATCATCCTATGTTGCATCTACATCATCAAGGTCATTTGATGGCTCAAGGGCAATGGCACATAAGATTCATACTTCGAATTGTGTTTCGTGTTGTTGTGATTATGATTTCTTCAGTCTAATACATGATTAGTATATCTTGCAATGTATTGTGGGTTTTAAATGCTAAAAATGCAAATAAATATCAATGTCTATAACTGTATTTCACAGTTAATTGATCTTTTTTTGAAATATAAGTTAAATTCATTCATTCACACCCCACTACTAATAACAAGACCCGCCACTAATAAGCAATTTACTTCTTCATAAAGTAACGACAACGTTCATTGTTTCTCAAATTGTTAATTTTATTTTCCTATTTTCAGTTAACTACTTTAATAAACTTTAAATTTTTAACAATTAGGAATCGAGATTTCTTTTAAACTAGTATAATTATAATAATCATATAGTTAGCTTTTTGCAAAGAACATATGTCAAAAAAATAATTGACATCTTAATTATAATCAGACATTGCATATTTATAACATTTGGGAAACGAATAATTCCTTTGTCTGGACTATATCTTTTTAGGATTACCTCCAGAATAGTACTTTTAGGAATGGAATTTCCTCAAATCTTAAAATCTTAGGAAATTCCATTCCTAACGATACAAACTTAATTATGATTAAAAAGAAACTTGATAGTCTTGACTATGATTAAACAAGTGTTCAGTGATTTTGATCATTTGGTACAGTAATAAAGATCCTGTAAACTCATCAAAAATAATTTTTAAACGATAGTATCATTAAATTAATACACTCCACATTTCTTTGCCTTACTAACATAGTATGAAACAATTTAAAGTTTAAAGCAAATTTTGTTAAGTTTATTTTCCATTTTAATGTATGCAAGCTTTAAATTTTATGATCAGAAATATTTAGCATGATTTGCATTATAATTATTAGCTGTTCCATTATTAAATATTAGCTGTTCCACGTATTACTGTTGCTATTCATATAAGAAGCATGAAATTTAATGCATTATTTTAATGTGAATTATTTATAAGTAAAATAATCGATTTAGTCTTTTCTGTTTTAGAATGGATTTGGTTATATCAGGTACACAAACACAGAAAATTTCACATTAGAATAGAAAGTGCCCGATTTAAAATTACTAGTACGTGCCAGAGAATAAACTAACATAATTACTATGATTTACTTGACAAAAACATAAATTTTAGGCATATCCACAAAGTAGTTCATATAATAAAGGTCTACTATCAATTATGCAGTAAAATATTGTGCACATGACAAAAACTTATGATTAAAAAATCCGAGGTAGGTCATATTTATCAGTATACAATTAAAAAGTGAAAATTCTTGCATGCCAAAATATATTTTATTTCTTTGAATAGATAAGGATACTTCGGTAACATTTAATTATACGGAATTAAATATTTTGATTTAAAACTAGATAAATTTCTTCATTTTAATGATATTTTAAAAACGTGATAGGAACTAACTGTTATAAAATAAAAGATATTTTAAAAATAAATGTTTAGATTAAAATAAATGTTAGATGTTTTCAAGATTTTAATTATTTTATAATATAAATTTTAAACAACATATTTAAATACTAACACACAAAAAGCTTCAAAAACAAATTCTTGAACGAGAGCGTAAATATAACTTTACAAGATAAACTGTAGTTTTTTCAGTAGCTTTAATAGCTCTTAAAAACTTAAATTTGATCACGAGTTTCAAAATATGTCGCCAGTTATACAACCAGGCAAACATTTGTTTCCAACTTAAAGTAAAGGCGAAACATAAAGGCTATAAATTTTTATATTTCCCGAATTTAATATCACAGGACTTAGGTTAAGTGTGAATAAAGAAATGTGTGATAAAATCAGAAGCATAAAAAATCCAAACGACAACACATGTGACATAATAATAAAACAACTCAACTCTTTACTTTGGAGATGTAATGAAATTTCTTTTACTATCCATAGAGGAAAAAAATTCAGTCATGGTTTTTATATTTTACAAATACATTCAGCTAACGAGTTGAGTAAAAGATCGAAAATAAAAACAAAACCTTTTTTTTGAGATATCAAAAATATAATTAAATTAACTCAGTTTCATCGACGATTAAAATCCAAAAGAATTTTACTTTTAGGATTTAATCTTAGATTAAATTGAGTTAATTTAATTATTTTTATTTTAATATACTGGTAACTTTCTATTTGAAGATTTTGACGTGGATGATTTTTGAGTTTGAATACATAAGCATAGAAAATTTAGTGCATCCTAAGTACCGGAATTATGGTGACAGGTTATTAAAATCAAATCCTTATAAAATGAGGAATTTACTTTGTTAAATTTAATTCGTTTGAACTTTTTTTCTAAATATTTTCAAGTTTTTAACTTTAAGAAAGCAATTCGCATCTTTCTTTTTACAGAACTGACGTTTGGTATTCAGCAGTAGCTTTAATAGGCTGTGAGTCGATAATTCTTTTTGAGTATCTGAATGCTAAGTGATTGAATTATATAAGTAAGAAAAATTTCAATTTCTAATTCTTAATATTTCAACAAAAACTAAATATTATAGAAACTTTTATCAAAATGTATTTGAATTTTTCGTTCATATTTTTCTGGAAAGGTACTTTATTATTCTTATAAAATACAGGGTGTCTCAAAACGACCGCATAAACTCTACACAGCTAGATTCCTCGTTGGGAGTACATAAAAACTGCCCAAAGAAGCATTCCTGTACGATCCATAGTTTGCGAGAAAAATACGAAAAACAAAGTATGACGTCACTTCCGGTGCAAGAATAAACACTTTATTGAAGATATCAACAACAGTATATGCACAATTTAAAGGGGATGTTCAAAATATCCGCCTTGAATGTCAAGGCAGGCTTGATCAAGCCGTGGAAAGGCTGTCATCAAAATTGCAGCATCGCGGGATCCACCAAAGTATAAGCAGCGTGCAGACGAGCAACTAAGTCCGTTGGTGTTGGCAGTACGTCTCGATATACCAGTTCCTTGAGATGCCTCATAGGAAAAATTCCAACGGTATGAGATCTGGAGGACGTAGAAACCGGACCTCCACGTCCGATCCAGCGGCCGGGGTGTTCCATGTCCAGCCAACCACGTACAGGAGCACAGAAATGCGCCGGAGCCCCATCATGCTGGTACCAAAGGCATTTCCATTACATCAGTCTTACATCAAATACATGTCGTAGTAGTCACGAATGGAACACCTAGCCACCATACGAAGACTACCGGTAGCTGCAAGATGCAGCCTTTTAATTACCAGTTTAACGACGGTTAAAAGTACATGGCACGCACGCATGCATGACGTGAAATGCGCGGCGAACGTTTTCAGCATTATTGTCTCGAAAGATATGCAAATACTGTTGTTGATTATGTCGAATAAAGTATTTTTTCTTGCACCGGCAGTGTACTACTTTAGTGTCATACATTATTTTTCGTATTTTTCTCGTAAACTATTGATCTTACAGGAACGCTTCTTTGGGCCGTTTCTATGTATTCCCAACAGGGAATCTAGCTGTGCAGAGTTTATGCAGTCATTTTGGGACACCCTGTATATTCTCTTAATGATTAAAGTATATATCCATTATATATTATTAATTCATAGAAAGATGAAATAGTGGAATTTTTTATTTTTTAGCTAGGAAAAAACATTGAGAACGAGAATGCAGAAGAAATTTGTTGCTAAAAATAAATGGAATTTTGTCGCGAAAACAAATGAAATTTTTTTGGCTGAAACGCATTACATCTTATTCAAAGAAATATGCTCTAAAAGCTATGATCAGTGTAACTGAAAAATTTAATTATCTTCTCGAAATTCTTTAATAATCTTTTTGTTATATTGATCAGATTTACAGCTAATTTCCGTTTACCACATTTAGAAACTCAAACTATAACTACTAGAGCACAATTTTAACTATTTAAAAATTTAAATGATAGAGCCCCACCCGACCACTCGTTGTAGATGGAATGAAAGATGAGACGTTTGAGGCATTAGTATGATATATACCCCCAAGAGATTTCTCGCCAAATCTGCCGTCTTTTTCTTGATTATAGTGTTTCCGGTTTCTCTTTAGTGTTGGTAACTTGAATTTTTGCTGCTTTTTCGGACCTTTAAACGTCTTTTTTTTTCTCGATCTTTAAACGTCATTTTTGTGTCATATATACTGTTTTTTAAAGTAGCCATAGCGTTGGAATTGCTTGGCGATGAAAAAAAAGTCGCAAAGGTCGCCAACGGTGGGATATACCCAACTAGTTCCAAATTCGATCATACGCACAATATAGCTTTCTGGGAAGATTTGCGTTAATGGATCGTAGGCTAGATAAAGGGCCATATTTATGTGTTGCGAGAATTAAAACCCGGAAGTCTCCCAAACACTTAGCACAACAGAAATGCATTTCGAAAGCAGAAGCCTAACCTTATTGATTAGTAGAAGCTGAAACCTGGAACATTGTATTGTTAAGAATGGGTGTCCATTGAAATCGTAGAGTCATATTGTGCTAAATGTAACGTCATGAACTTATGAATGTCAAGGTAAAGAGAAAAAGCTTATCAAAGCAAATTACGTTTTACGTAAATATCATACAGAATTATCGTAAATTAGGATGTATTTTTCATGAACTGATTTATATAATGGTTGATTAATGAAATTTATACTAATCTATACGTTTATTTTTTCAAAGTGCTGAATCCAACAGATAACACATCACTTATGATGAATTTTCGTTATTTTTATATAATATATTTTAACCAATTAAATATCGAAAAGAGTTTATACACCGAAAACATCAAGGTGATGCCCAGCTATCTTCTGCACAATTATGGTCATCTATAGTTCTTCAAATGAACACGACGCCAACCAACCAATTAAATGCTCTTTTCTACAACAAATCATTTTCAAATCTTGAAAATTTCAAATGTACTAAAAGTAAATACTTCAATATGCTGAGACAAAACTATGTGTCTGCTTTGCTGAAATAGGTTCATTATTTTAAAAAGAAACTGCTCGAAAGAGAAATACTCCTATTATTGCAGTTTTATTTCCAGATAATAAAATCAAATAATCCTAACTTTTTATTCAAGTGTTTAAATGTCATACAATTTTTACGAACATATCTATTATAAAATCAATTTTTAATTCTGTTGATTTCTCTAAATGAATCTATTGTAGATTCGTTTTTCATTTCAAGTATTTTGAATATATTTTGACTACTGCAGTATTTCCAGTCATTTAGTAACCGAATAAAAATGTGGTATATACATATATAGTCATTTCATTCAATTTTAGATATTCTTACTTGTGTATTTATTTTATTAATGGTAGTGAAGATGTTTTATTTTAAAAATAATTTAATTCAATACATTACGTTTCGATTTTTAATGCATTTTCTTAAAAGTGAATACAAATTACAGGAATTTTATTACGAGTTCCAAAAAGTTTTCAATCAATGTTTATTTAATTAATTAAAACTGAATATTTGAGTAAGAAAATATTACATAGTACACTGTCAGAAATAAACTGAATTCTAGAAATACTTTTTCAACAGTATTGTTTTCGATAAATTTTCCTTTTGCAGATAATATGATATTGGCAAATTGAAATAATGAATTCAACTTTATTATACAATGTATTCACAGGTTATTTAATAAAGCTATAAAATGTTAAATATTGGTGTATATCAAAAAGTATTCTTCGGTAAAAAACACACAGAAATATTGAAACATATTTTTTTTAAAAAGTGTAAATCACATAAAAACTTTCCATTCAAAGCACTTTTGACAAAAAATTTATTTAGAATTATATTTTTGCATAAATAAACAAAACAAAACTTAATCTTTAAGCCATAAATTTTACAGTTAAACGGGTAGAGTCATATTTTCGTACTATTTTCATACTGATAAAAACAATATTTTGATATGTAAGTAGAAATTTTGCATTACTAACCAATGCAGAAATGTCTAGAATATCGAATGAATTTGCAGAGTATCAGTAGCACGAATCCCATGAAATAGTTTATAAACAGCGAAATATTCAATATTTCCTTTCGAAACGGGAAAACAATTATCTTTATCTGGATATTTCCGGAATTTCGGTAGATTCATGTATATCCAATTGTAAGTAGGCCATGAATTTGTTTCCAGAAGACACCTTCCACTTACTTTCCAACAGAAACTAAGAATGGAAGTTTCTTATAAACATTTTAATTCAGTAAATCGTGAAAAAGTTATTGTTACTTATGACACTTGGACAAGCCAAGCTCGCTATGCCTTGGTTATGCGAATTTAAGTCAATTGGGAGCATCTTTCGTTTAATCATAGCTCCATGAAGGTGAAAGTACGACTTTTGTTCTTCAAATCCTCCGACAGATGGCAGCACCAGAGGATCTACGCCCTCAATTTTGGCATTGATCTGAAGGGGTATGAAATTTCCTCCAGACCATTGCACCCATGGTAACTGCTCAACGACCGACCACAGGACTTTCGATTCCACAGATTTAACGAGCACGTATATCGCATGGACTCGATGGGTCTTTGGCGGCATTGGGAATCGAACCCCGTACTTTTGGATGGAAGGCCGATACCCTAACCACTAAGCTACCACGGCCCTCTGTGTGGATGAAGCTAATCACGGAAAAGTGATTAGCTTTATCCATCGTATGAATAAAAATTCTAAAATACAAAATTTGTTGAGTTTTTAAAAATTCAACAAAATCTGAAAAATTAAGATCTTATGAAAAGGTGAATATTCCTCTCGACGTACTAATGAATAACATTAACCAAAGAAATAAATTAAATTGAATCGCTTAAAACAATTTGTTGTTGTTGTTTACTAATGACACACTTGGTCAAGCCAAGCTCGCTATGCTATGCGAATTTAAGTCGATTGGGAGCGTCTTTCGTTTTAATCAGAGCACCATGAAGGTGAAAGTACGACTTGTGCTCTACACACATGCCATAGGTACCAGTTTATAAGGTAGGCAACCATTCACACCCCATTCATACAAGGAAAGGACAAAGACAGAGATAGATAGAGAGTACATCCATGCCCGAACCGGGATTCAAAACCAGGACCTCCCTATCCGTAGTCAGGCACGCTGACAACTAGACAAGTGGGTCGGCTTAAAACAATTTAAATTTGTTCAGTACATGATGTCATTCAGATGCATGCTTTGTAATGGAAAAATGTAATTGATTCCGTTTCTACACGCTGTACTGCCTTTTACAAATTTCTTGTTTTTATCAATCCAGTGAAGCAGACAGACAGACAACGAGAAGAAGAGGCCCTGTTCTATTCCTATTGGCTATCAGGTTGTGCCTCTACTTCAGTCTAGAATGTCGGACACCCTGCACGGAGTGCCAGGTGCCCGCTGGGAACTGTAATCTGGGAGCCTTAAGAGGCTCTCCAGAACGCACGACACATCGTTTGAGAGACGAATGATTTACAAAGGTGGGGCTTCCAAGCCTTCAGTGATCTACGCAGTAGACCACTCTATCTTAGTTCGGAATACAAATTCGAAATAACAGAATTAATAGGATGGGATCAAGTGAAACAGAAAAATAAATGTTAACAGGATCTAAATAAATTTAAGTAAGGATGGCTGAAATATTTACATAATTTACGAACAGAAATTGATTATAGTTAATGAAATTTAGAAGTTTATAGGAATAAAATGTAATTAGTTCTTTACATGTCTTGAAATTTAGATAAGTACAAAGTACTAGTAATTTTGGAAATTGAAAAACTGGTGATTAGTTTGTTTGTTACTTGAATTGAAAAATTTAGTTAATTTTCGAGATCTGTTGACTCTGCTTCTGAGTTATAAGGTTCCTGTTGGTGAGCAGCCAGGTCTTTACACATTTGGAGTCCTTTTTCATGAAGGAAAGTAATTATTTGTATTATTTTTTTGTTCTGAACTTGTTAATCCAGTGAAGCAATGACATTCGACAATGAAGTTTATACCAATAAACACAAAATACTATAAATTTGAACAAGTCTAAAATGCAATTGAAATTAGTTGACTGTGATAAAATGTGAATTACTGTAAAAATGACACATATATTTAGAAAACAATAAAACATTTTTTACATTATTTAAACAATATTATAGTAAATACTAAGTTTATTCATCAAGCAGTAAGAATGAAATTTAATATAGTTATTAAAAGAAATTCACTTAATTTAGGAGAAATTAATGTTTCAGCAATAAAATGAAATATGTATGCATAGAGTTCAAATTTCCTAATTAAATAACCTTATTGTTGCTGCATTTTATTTTGAACTAACAAAGAATTAACGCTTTCAATAGAACTCTTAGACGATAAGTGAATGCAAAATTAAGTAAACACTTGCAGTTCGAAGAAAAGGATCTGAAAGAAATTTAAAAATAGAAAAAAAGTGCTCTTGAAAATAATAGAAATTAGGCTCTAAGTTTTTCAAAGGAATGCCCTGGTAATAGCAGCAACAAAGTTTCTTTTATCGTACCAATAGATATATAAGAATTCTATTGGCCATTTGACAAATAGAAAAACATGAAGATCGAATGAAAGCTTAAAAAAGTTCGTTTATCCTACTACTTGGTGAAAAAAGCAAATAACAAAGTAATTCAAAAAAAAAAGTTTTATTAAAGAAAAAAAGAAAATTACTTCTTTTCTAATAACATACAACAATGATATATTTATCTTAATAGAAGAAATTGAATTTTTCAGCAGTGAAATTTTTGTTCATAATCCAAGTTTTGTTATTTCCCTTTGATAAATCTTTTAATTAAACTTAAAATGAGGAGTAAAAAATAAAATCAGTGTAGACACCCTAGAGAAATATCTTTTATACAATTTAATAAGAAACATGCAGTGCTTTCTTAAATATATAAAATGTCTTCATTTATATTATAAGAAGCGTTTTAATGAAATTATCTAATTGAAAACACTTTATTTTCATTTTTTAATATTTTCCAAAAACAAAACAAGTGTCATTTTTTCGGCTGAAGATTTAAAAAAGCTTCATAAACTTTTTTTTAATTCATTCAATAGCATTATTACTTAATAGGAAGGAAGCATTATAAAATATTTATGGCTTTTTCCATGTTTATTATAATAGGAAAGAATATTTAAGAGTCATAAGAAGATCGTTGTGTTGTTGTTGTTACTAATGACACTTGGACAAGCCAAGCTCGCTATGCATTGGCTATGTGAATTTAAGTCTATTGGGAGCGTCTTTCGTTTATTCAGAGCACTATGAAAGGTGAAAGTACGACTTTTGCTCTTCAAATCCTCCGATAGATCGCAGCACCAGAGGATCTACTCCCTCAATTTTGGCATTGATCTGAAGGGGAAGTATATTTCTGCAGACCGTTGCACCCATGGTAACTGCTCAACGACCGACCACAGGACTTTCGATTCTACAGATTTAACGAGCAAGTACTCGGTGGGTCCTTGGCGGCATGGGGAATCGAAGCCCAACCTTCCGCATGGAAGGCCGATATCCTAACTCCTATTGTCTTAAATTCACATAGCCAAGGCAAAGCGAGCTTGGCTTGTCCAAGTGTCATTAGTAACAACACAAGACAATAGGGAGCGTCTTTCATGTTAATCAGAACACCACAAAGGTGAAAGTACACCGTTCCTCTTTTTAATTCTCCGATAGATGGCACCACCATAGGATCCACTTTCTCAATTTTGACATTGATCTGAAGGGGAAGAAATTTTCTCCAGACCACATTGCACCGATGGTAACTGCTCAATGACCGACCACAGGACTTTCGATTCCATAGATTTAACACAGATGTCGCATGTACTCGGTGGGTCTTTGGCGGCATTGGGAATCGAACCCTACCCTTCCGGATGGAAGGCCGATACCCTAACCACTAGGCTATCACGGTCCTCAGATTGTTGTTTATGTACCATTTTGAGTTTTTTTTAATTACAAAAATTCATATTTTTTATTAGGATACATTTTTAAGAAAATACAGGATTTATTAAATTTAATTATTTCATTTGACAACTTCAATTATTCATTAGAAAAAAATATTTTTAAAGATAAAACATATTTTAATATTTGCTAACCAGCAATATGGATTACAGAAAAGGAAATAGAAAAGGCAGTGCTCTAGCGAGTAATTTAATAGAGCTCTAATTCACATTAACTTTAATTCATATCATACGAACAATAATCCTAGTTCTTTAAAGACCATTCAATTCAAATCAAATTTTTCCGCGAAAGGTGATTGGCCACAGGGGGACAAACCAATAATCTTACCAAAACAAAAGTATTTAGAATAAGCACATCTCGTATATATTTGATAAAAATTTACCGATCAATATTCAACTCGCATTAATTTTTAATGTGCACATTAGTTAAACTAGCTATAAGTAATTCTTAAAATTGAAAAGAATCAAATAATTAGAAAACAATATACGAAGAGGAACACAATAAAGATAAAAATCTATGCTTTTTAATCGATATTTTTTCCACAGCTAGGCAGAAACGAGACTATCAAGATTAAAAGAGAAAACGCAATGAAACGAGTCACATAAGTATTTCAAATATTTATCTCCTAAGATAGCAATGGGCAGTAATTATTTCTGCCATAATTAGAAATTAAAGATTATTAAAATAAGCAGAAATAGTTAGAAAACATAATTAGTTTCAATTACTTATTAATTAAGATAGGTTAATTTAATAGTTTAATGTTTATAGGAGAAAAAACATCTGAGTTTAGCTAAACATTTAAGCAAAGAAAAATTGTTTTACAAAGATTTTAGATTGGAAATAATTAATACTTTAAAATCTACTATTAGAATCATATGCATTAAAATAACAAAAGAATGTTATATGTTCGTTATTTTCTTATGCGTTAAAGTATTTCTAACTCGTTTTACAAAACTAATTTGCTTATAAAGTATTTTCCTTTAAAGTCAAAACTTTAATTTCCAATCGTTTTATAAAAATAATACATTTTTGGAATATTAATTTACTTGGACTTTAAGATTTCCAGTTTTCCCATAATTTCCTTCGAAAGATGAGATGCACTTATAAAATATTGTCATACTACAAATATTTCAAAGTACTTAATCTTAATCAATACCCTGAATGTATACAAGTCTAACTGAGGCATTATTAGCAAAGTACTTAATCTTAATCAATACCCTGAATGTATACAAGTCTAACTGAGGTATTATTAGCAAAGTACTTAATCTTAATCAATACCCTGAATGTATACAAGTCTAACTGAGGAATTATTAGCAAAGTACTTAATCTTAATCAATAGCCTGAATGTATACAAGTCTAACTGAGGAATTATTAGCAAAGTACTTAATCTTAATCAATAGCCTGAATGTATATAAGTCTAACTGAGGAATTATCAGCAAAGTACTTAATCTTAATCAATAGCCTGAATGTATACAAGTCTAACTGAGGAATTATTAGCAAAGTACTTAATCTTAATCAATACCCTGGATGTATACAAGTCTAACTGAGGAATTATTAGCAAAGTACTTAATCTTAATCAATAGCCTGAATGTATACAAGTCTAACTGAGGAATTATTAGCAAAGTACTTAATCTTAATCAATAGCCTGAATGTATACAAGTCTAACTGAGGAATTATCAGCAAAGTACTTAATCTTAATCAATAGCCTGAATGTATACAAGTCTAACTGAGGAATTATCAGCAAAGTACTTAATCTTAATCAATACCCTGAATGTATACAAGTCTAACTGAGGAATTATTAGCAAAGTACTTAATCTTAATCAATAGCCTGAATGTATACAAGTCTAACTGAGGAATTATTAGCAAAGTACTTAATCTTAATCAATAGCCTGAATGTATACAAGTCTAACTGAGGAATTATTAGCAAAGTACTTAATCTTAATCAATAGCCTGAATGTATATAAGTCTAACTGAGGAATTATCAGCAAAGTACTTAATCTTAATCAATAGCCTGAATGTATACAAGTCTAACTGAGGAATTATCAGCAAAGTACTTAATCTTAATCAATACCCTAGATGTATACAAGTCTAACTGAGGAATTATTAGCAAAGTACTTAATCTTAATCAATACCCTGGATGTATACAAGTCTAACTGAGGAATTATTAGCAAAGTACTTAATCTTAATCAATAGCCTGAATGCATACAAGTCTAACTGAAGCATTATTAGCAAAGCACTTAATCTTAATCAATACCCTGAATGTATACAAGTCTAACTGAGGCATTATTAGCTAAACTCAAAATGGTTTGCACGATTTCCAGAATAAAAAGTTAGGAAACTTCGTCTCCATTAGGAACATTTTGCACCATCCCCATTATCATTTATAAGTTTCGACGTTTCTTTTCTTTCAACACAACAAACAGAGTCTACAATGGTTATTTTTAAGGAAAAACACCCGATATTCAGGTATTAAAATTGCAGCCATCAATAGATAACGTTTTTCATTTGATTATCAGAATGACAATTAAAATTTCACAGTTTGTTTCCTGTACATTGTGACAGAAAGGATTTACTTTTATGCATGTTTCTATAAAATAAACAACAGCAAATTTTATTTAAAGAAGCCCAGTGGATTAGCAGTAGCTCTTTGCACTCCTGAGTTACAGACAGGTTCAATTCTAGAGCTGGGTGAAGTCAACTCAGCCTTTCATTCCTTCAGTGTGTCTGTAAACTGAGTACCAAGCATGCTTGGGTACTCAGCATTGGGATTTCGCGTAATGCTGACCACCTAACCATGATATATGATTCGCATCCCAATGCCCTCGTTCAGAAAAACAGGTATAGATAACAGATATAGTTTGGTTTGGTTTGTTTGTCGCTCAACGGTCATTTTTTGCACACGAGCGCTAATAAGACCCGGACCTACGGTTTAAAGTGGATTCCAAACCATTACAAAAAACATCCATGCCCAAGGTGGGATTCGAACCCACGAGCTGTTGAACCGAAGGCAAGAGCGATAACCATTCGGCTGCCAGCTCGGCGATAACAGATTAACCTGTAAGACAAATATAGATTGCAGGCCTTGGCCTACATATGCCGTCATGTCACTGGTTTAGTTTTTTAATATTTTATTTAAAAAATTAAACAGCTTTGTTTGCTTAAAGTTTTATTTCATTAAAATGTGCAATACATTTATTCCTAATAAAAAATTTAAGTGATATAAATCATAAAAATAAAAAAGGAGTCATTTTTTTAATATTTAAAGTATAGATTTCTGAAACTTAATAAGCAATATCAAGAAAATTGAAGTGATAGAATTTTTTTTTTTCGTTTTACTTTTGATGATTAAAATGGTAATTTAAGATAAAATTTTAAAGTTTTCTTGAAAATTTCATACAAATTAATTCATATTCCATTATTTTTCTAAGTTGGTTTTTTAACCAAAAGCTGTGAATTTAGCAAAGATTGCTAATTTCCAAAATCTAACAATATTTTATTTTTTAAAGAAACAAATCGAAAAATATCTTTTTTTAGAATAGATATATAAAACAAAAATAAATTGAAGCGATAAAAATTCAGAGAAATGGAAAATACTGATAGTATATATATATATGCTATGATGGGCTTAAAGCTCAAAAATAAAATATTTTATGGCATTAGTTTTTAGATAAGGTTTTTTGATTTATTACTTCAAGAAAGGAACAAAATAAAAGATAAGCAGCAAAAGGCCTTACAAAATTTATACCTGTATAAAATGATAAATAAAAGCATTTTTTATAATCGAATAATGAATACAAAATTTAAAAACTTAAATAGAAAGTAATAAAATTGATTTACACATAATGTTGTTTTTATAGCATTCTAATACTTTTTAGTCTACTAAAAATGAAAGAAATATTGCAAAAACAAAATCAGTTTATCAGTTTTTTATTTGAAAATATGAAATTCCTGTAATAGTTCAAACATTATTTTACAATTATTTTACATTTAAATTATTAAAGAAATTAGCTAACCAGACGATTTGAAAGCATAAAATCGTCTCTGATTTGCTAATTTGGATAAAGAAAAAAGTATAAAGGAATCAGAAAATTAGTTTCTAACTGTTCAATTACACGAAAAACGAATATCGCAAAAATGAAGCATAATTTACTCGCCTAACTTATCACTTAAAAGAAATCTATTTCTGAAAACTGACTTCTCACTGGATGCATACGAAAACATTTTTCAAGGCGAAAAAGGTGTCATATATTCACAAACTATGAAAATTTTGAAGAATTTAGCATTTTTAAAGAATAAGTTTTTAAAAGTAATGCTAAAATGGTATTTTTTCTAAAGTAAATTCAAATATTAGATAAGGTTAATATATAACCTTTTTTTAAGTAAATTGAAATATTAAGAAATAATTCGCAGAACAAGATTTTACCATTCGTATTTATCAGGTTTTTTTTCTTTGATGTCAAGGATTTCTTTCTCAATTGCAATGCGTAAATATAAATTTTTTTCTATAAATTATATTATGTATACTATGTTGATACTTATTTTTATTTAAATATATTTTACTACTTTTTATTTTATGCATAAATATTTAAATTTTTATTTGTATAATTTAATATTGGAATGCCTATTTAGGTAATTCTTTCTTTAGCTTTATTCGCGCTGTGTAAATTAATGTTGTTGTTGCTGTTGCTTATGACACTTGGACAAGCCAAGCTCGCTATGCCTTTGGCTGTGCTAATTAAGTCAATAGGGAGCGTCTTTCGTTTGGATCAGAGCACCACGAAGGTTTGCTCTTTTTAAGGTGCCTCGTCATTTTGAACCATGGTCAGGTGACGAGGTCACACCTGAGCTGGCACCCTCCCAACCACACCCACGCCACACCAACGGAAGGACTTTGGACGTCACAGATTAACGTGGACACGTCTCCAACCCACGGAGCTCCAGCAACCCAGTGAAGGAGAGTACACCGTTGTCACCCTCCCAACCACTGCCCGCGGCAAATGATGCTTCACTTTGCTGAGCTTACGGGAAGCGGCGTGAAGCTACTGAGCCACTGGAGCTCAATAAATTAATACTTTTCCTAACATTTATATTTTGATTTTTCAAATGATGACTGCTTTGAAAAATATTGTAATATTTAAGTATTATTTTAATGATTGTGCATTCCATATTTTTTTTATAGCTGAATTTAGTAGAAAACCAACAAATGGGGTACATGTTTGTTTGTTTGTCGCTCAACGGTCATTTTTTGCACACGAGGGCTAATTGGACCGGGACCTACGGTTTAAAGTGGATTCCGAACCACTACAAACATCCATGCCCAATGTGGGATTCGAACCCACGAACTGTTGAACCGAAGGCAGAGCCCTAACCATTCGGCTGCCAGCTCGGCAACAAATGGGGTACATTATTCATCCTCAAAAAGTCATTGGTAAATCTATAAGGACAAACTTAGATACCTAAGAATATGTGCCAAATAAGACTATTCTTGGTTACATTTCGAACAAATCAGGTGGGTTTTTAGACAACCATGGAAAACAAGGCTTCTTAGACGGTAGGGAGCTATCTGGACGCATCTGTCGCATTCATAAAGAGGGATCTAACAGGGGATGCACTAATTTAAAAAGGGGTGTGGTAGTCTAGTGGTTATGGCATCGACTTTCCGTCCGGAAGGGCTGGGTTCGATTCCCATTGCCACCAAAAACCCACCGAGACATGAGATATACGTGCTCGTTGAATCTGTGCAATCGAAATTTCTGTGGTCGGTCGTTGAGCAGTTATCATGGGTGTAATATAGTCTGGAGAATATTTCCTTTTTCTCAAGATCAAAGTAAAAATTAAGGAAGTAGATTCTCTGGTGGTGCCATCTGTCGGTGCAGTATTAGAACAAAGACGCATTTCACCTTTGTGGTGATCTGATTAATATGAAAAACGCATCCTTCTGACTTAATTTCGCATAGCATAGCATAGTCATAGTAGCGTAGTCATCAACTAGCGAGCTTGGCTAGTCTTAAGTGTCATAAGTAAAAACAACAACAACAACAATTTAAATACAAGATATATGATATAAAATATTATTCAACATTTGTTTACATCAAATTTTTTCTTTTATCTGTAGAAAAATTTTAACAATAAGACTAAAATCTTCTGAATGAAAGGATCTCAAGTTTAAAGTAGTTAAAATGATGAAAATTGTTGCATGTATTTATAAACCCAATTTTTTTTTTTGAAACGGTAAATATTTTTTCATTTCTATTCATTCTTAAAGTCTACAATGTAAAACTCATCTGGGTATAAATGTTTAAAAAAACCTCACAACACTTTGAACACATTCTGTTCACAATCTAATATAAGATTAAAACTTCTAAAATAATGTAAACCTTCCAATAGTACTTATTCATAAGAAATTATTCAGATAAATTTGCGTTTATAAGCAGTGCCTTAGATATAACAAACTAAGCAGAAGGCTTCCAAACATAAATTTATGGTTACTATACCTTTATCAAGAAAATTTTTTTATATCTAAGAAATTCGTGTTTCAGAATGTCTAGTAATATACTCGACAAGTTCTAACTTCCTTTAAGAGGATAAAGAAAAGCTTAATATATCACGACAAAATAGAAAATATTGATATAACATTTTGAATCTTCTGAAAGAATGAGATATTTTATTTAATTAACAGAAAAATTATATTCAAATAATCAAAATAAGAAAATATTCAAATCAATAAAAAGTTTGTAAAAATGTAGAATCTCTTCAAATAGTTTCATTAACTCTTAACTTTTTTGTGCATAAAATTAATTACAAAACTTATGCGGAATTCTTTTCATTGTTTTAAATTGAATGTTTATGAAATTATTCAAGCAAAGTTTAAAACTAAAATTGATTTGAAGCTAAAAAACAAGTTTTATCATAATTAGTAGTAACAATATTTTTTTATATTATTTACGCATTCTATAACGATAAGGAAGAATAAAGTTTAATTTTGTCACTTTAGTTATTTTATGAGCTATATTTTATATGGTTGGCTATTAAAGGAGTTAAATTGGACAGTGGTAGCCTAGGGGGTAGGGCAAAGGCCTTCCGTCCGGAAGGGTTGGGTTTGATTCCCAAAGACCCATCTAGTACATGTGATACACGTGCTCATTAAATCTGTGGAATTAAAAGTCCTGTGGTCGATCATTGAGCAGTTAGCATGGTTGTAATGGTCAAGAGAAAATTCCCAACCCCTTCATATCAAAGTCAATATTAAGGGAGTAAATCCTCTGGTGGTGCCATCTATCGGAAGAGTTTTAGAACAAAGACGTACTTTCACCTTCGTGGTGCTCTGGTTAAACGAAAGACGCAACCTTCTGACTTAATTTCGCATAACCGTTGGCTAGCGAGTTCGGCTTTTCAAGTGTCATAAAATACAGAAAAAATGATTTTTAAAAAATTTCACAATACATTTTGCAAAAGAAAAATAGATCTATATTAACTATTGACACTTTTCTTCTGTTAAATAAATTTAAATAATAAATAAAAGTGTTTTCATCTGACAAAATAAGGGACAAACTTTAAAAAAGTTTGAATTTATTGACAGCAAAAGAATCGATTTAATGAAGCGATGTTCAAAAAATTCAAGTGGTTTAAAGACAGTGTAGTATAAAAGAACAGAATCTGAAGAGTGAAAGAGCATAAACTTAGAACAGTTAATTTGTTTCACAAAAAATACAGATTTTGATGATTCGAGGAAACAAATTAAATTAAACAAAACAAAAATTAATGAAATGCTTTATTGATTAGAAAATAAAAATATATTCAAATATTATTTTTAATTTTAAGAAAGCATCAAACTACAATCCTGGTATTTATAAGCAATTATGTTCAAAAATAACATTCAACAAGAAGTAACACGTTATAAGGCAAGACAAACTAATAACTGTCGCATGTAGGAAAGAACAAAGAAACACGAAATTCATGAGCTTGAGCAAGCAGAAAATTTCCCGCCTGAAAAATACGTTATTACAGTTGATATAAAGAAACATATATACTAACGTTAACCATCGTTGTATCATTTCAGCTTATTATTTTATCCAATAGGTAGCGTTGTTTCTTCTGACATAATTTCTTTATCACTAAATAAAGTATAAACACATTTCTGATGAAATATTAATGCAAAAAATAAAAGCATTTTGAATTAAAATCGCATTTTAATTTAGGATATTATTGAAAAGAAAAATAAATTTTAAGATTCATTTAACAGATTTCGCTTTTTTATGCACTAAATGAAATTCTACTCTAATTAACAGAAAAATGAAAATAAAGATTAAAACACCCATGGTAACTGCTCAACGACTGACCACAGGATATTCGATTCCACGCATTATTTCTAGTAGGTCCTAATGAAGATTTTCACATATACATTGTATTTTCTATTATTCTTATTGTAATAAAAATAATGAGAAATAAAGAGTTGATGGATGTACGTGTCGAATAAATCCAGAACAATTTTGGAAGAACATGTTCTCATAATACAATAAGTGTACACTATGTTATAAAAAAATGATTTCGCAAAATTTTCTTTGAATATTTCTAATACAAAATAGGAAAAAAAAGAGTTACACTTAATCCTTGTTATAAATTTTCTTACGCACATTCTGCTTAAGTAATTGAAAACATTCTATTTCCCGTGATGCTTGAAAGTAAGCTATATATATATATAAACACAGTTATATTAAGAGTTAATGTTTCTACACAGTTGATATATTCAAGCTTTTCATTAAATTGCACCATATATATAAAGACTTTAATTCCGTTAAATTTATAAAGGACATCTTTTTAAGTTTGTAATACATATTGTCACTGTTTATGAAGACATAGGCATTACTATCAATAGAGACATTACTAGCAATCTTAGCATGTTTAGGTATTATGATGTTAAATCTATTCACTGCGATATGCAACGTTCATCATGAATAATTAGGATTAATATTAATTGCTCGATTATTCAAACAATATTTGGCTGTCAGAATTAATCAGACCTTTCTGACATGCTGTAGTTTCAGCAGAAAATGCTTCACTAGCAAATTGATTCGATAACTTCGGTTGAAAATCGGTATAAACATTTCAACGGTTACTCCTCAATGCAGAACTTTTTTGGTCATTAAAAAGAAACTGTTTTGATGGCATTTAATATACGCCATATATAATTACGTCATATTTCGTACACAATTTCAGTAACATATTAATGAATTGCAAAATTACTTACAAGAAACAGTTATATAACATAAATAAGCAATATAACAGGACATAACATAAAAAATCTTGCATATCAAAAATAAATGAAAATAAATATTGTTACATTGTTATTTCATTTATAAGAAAGAAAATTAGATGGTTAATTCATGAAAGTTGCAAATTCAGTGATAGTAAATAAAAATTATTAAAGTTTGAATACTAATAATTGACTTTTTCTCATTTGATAAAAATAAATCGTTAACTGTTTAGACGCCGTTACAATTATGTCCAAAAAAAGAATTAAATTCAATGCATTAATTTTAAATATGTTTGATTAATTACTTTGATTTGATAAGTATGTAAAATTTCTTTTGCAAGGGAAGGGGTATGTTCTGCATCTAAAACATTCTTTGATAACAAAGATATGTTTTTCATTGACATTTGCAAAACTCAGAGAGTAAAAAAAGTGGGACTTAACCATTGATTTTCGAGTAACTCAGTTGATGAATTATAAAATATTAGAAATTTAAATTAAATGCAAAACTTAGCTATGCACCGAATTCAACAATATACTACTGAAGTTATTGATATTATGAGAGGCATTTTAGCATCCATTCCAACATTTTTTTTTCTAATGCCCGTTTAGGATATAACTCTTCAGCGCTACAAAGTGATGGCATCTAATACAGTGGACACACAATGGAAGCGCCACCAGAAAGTGAAGGAAGACAAAGGAACATCCATGCCCGAACTAGGATTTCAACCTACATCTACTGCTTCGAAGTTAGATACACTAACCTCTCCACCATCAGTCCTTTCATACGAACACATTAACTTAAATTCTTTTATAAATGTTATATTACAGCTGTCGATATTCAAATTCCAAAATTTAGCTGCTCTTTGTTGTTGTCGTGTGCCAGCTAGGCTGGCAATATGGGGTGCGCTGCTCCACTTATTCCACTGAACCTAATTTTGGTGTGGAGTCCGACTTCTTCAATACACACATGCTATAGGTTAGGCCGTTTATAAAATAGGCAACCATTCACACCTCATTCATACAAGGAAAGGACAAAGAGGGGATAGATAGAGAGAGATAGTACATCCATGCCCGAACCGGGATTCGAACCCAGGACCTCCCTATCCATAGTCCGGAACTCTGACCACTAGACAGGGCGGGCGGCAACTGCTCTTTGTTATTATGCTCTTATATTTATTCCCATCAAGTTTAAAAACCACCTCGTGAGAGTGTGCTTTTTCATGTCGACAGTTGGAAAGCTCCTGGTTTTAGTTTGGTTGTCACACACTCGAAAGTCGCTTTTTAGCACTCTAGAGTTAATTCAATTGAATCGACAATTTAAAGTGGATTTCATACAAGGCGTGGCTATTAATTTTCAGGACTGCTCTAACAACACCAGAACAGATGTGAAAAACGTAACCTTTTAATATGTTTCGAAGTGATCCCCATCTGCCGTCATACACTTCTGTCCTCGGCTGTATAAGTTGTGGAAACAAATTTAAAAGTTCTCTTTCAAAATAGTCTTTAATGTCAACGCCACGTAGTTTACAATCCACAAGACCTTTTCTTTTGATCACATATTTGAGTTTGGGAAACAAATAGAACTCTGCGGGCATCAAGTCAGGATGGTAAGGCGGATGGTGCAGCTCCAAGACCTCATGTTTGGCCAAGAAACCTCTTCATTGGCAACGCAATGTGAAGGGGGGCGGGCGTTGTCATGCAACAGAAACAACTCTCATTTTGTCAAAAACAGAGGCATACTCTGTGAATTCTTTGTCGGAATCGAGCAAGAACTTCTGCATAAAACTGTCCTGTAGTAGTACTGCCTGATAGGACACATTCATGATGAATAAGTCCTTCACTATCAAAGAAAGTGATTAACAGGATTTTGACTTTTGATATCGAAATCTTTCCTGTTTTAGGGAGCTGTCACCATTTTCTGCTCTGTTTGAGAATCGTATTGATAGCACCAAGATTCGTCAATATCGAATCCAAGAAAGTAGGGCCAGCGTTGTTAATGAATTCAACACACGTGTCCATTCAGACTTGCTTCTAAATCATCCATACACAAAATACAAACATCCACGCACAAAATAAAATTCGAACTTATTAGCAGTAAAAAACTAATAGCAATGTTGTTGGTTGTCGTGTGCCAGCTAGGCTGGCAACATGGGGTGCGCTGCTCCACTTTTCCAACTGAACCATATTTGGTGTGGAGTCCGACTTCTTCAGAACATACATGCCATAGGGACCCGTTTATAGGGTAGGCAACCATTCACACCTCATTCATACATGGAAGGGACAAAGACAGAATAGATAGAGAAAGTACATCCATGCCCGAACCGGGATTCGAACCCAGGACCTCCTTATTCCCAGTCAGGCACACTGACCACTAGACAAGATGGGCAGCACTAATAGCAATAGGACAGATATTATAAACATTCAAATTCGAAGCTCTAATAAATTTTTGTAAACTATAGTAATTTTTGAATAAATTTCTTTTATTCACAAACAAGCACACGTATTTCCACATTAGATGGTTGCGAAAAATATTTTTGGTTTAATCAAAATACTGCTTACAAATTCCATTCTTAAAATTAATCATCGATGATAATAAAAATAGAAATTAAAATCATTTTTAATATGTAATGAAGATCATTTTATAAATGAACCTAAAACTTCGTATCAATCTTCAAGCATACCAAATTTATCAATTATCAGTGAACTTGATAATTGATAAAATTCATGCATTTCAATTTCTTTTAAATATTAAAAAAACTTGATTACGTAAATATTTTCAACAATTGTTGTTCTTCAAAGCATATTTAGCTCACGTAGAAGTTTCATACTGTATGAAGAACTGTATATAAGAAGTTTACTTACTTATATAATTAATAAAACTATAAATTTCTATGCAAAATTAATAACTAATTTATTATCAAAAGTATAAAAAACAAATTATTTCTACATTCCACAAATTTTTTTCACATAACTGTTAATAAATTAAGACGTACTTTTTAAAAAATATTTTTGATTTATTTAAAAATGTAACCTTATATTTAAGAATAAAATAAAATATACTGACATTTCATACCATGACTTATCAAAACATTTAAAAATGTTTATTATATAAAATAATTAGTTCTCAATTACTAAGAAAAAACAATTAGAAATCTTTTTAAATCAAGATTTACAAAACTATTAATATATTAACTTCATATAGATTAATTAACTATTTAATTTATAACATTTCAAAGAACAAATTATTCTGTTATATTTTAAATGTGTCTCGATGAACTTTAAATGAATTTAATCACATGTAAATATGCTTCTATTTAAATGTTCTCAATTACATACCATATTACAAAACAACTAAACATTTGTGATGTCGCAATAATTTGTGCTCCTTTTATAACTCGAAATTAAGTTTATGATTAAAAATTATAGCCACTGAATCTCTCTTGCTCATAGCAAACAGCATGCAAAAATAATATGTTTGGAGAAGTTAGTATTCTTAAGTAATTACGATTATTAATTTCCATCCTTAAGTGTTCAATCGGGTATAAATTAGTTCATACATTGATACTCCTAGAAATCAGATTACTCGTTCCAGCACGATATTAAATAATAAAACCACAGCATCTGTTGACTGTGACTGCAACTTATTGGTCCAATGTTCTTGAGTTATAAATTCGTTAAATTGATTAAGCAAAAATTTTCGAAGGAAACTTGTGCCGGATGAATTTTGCATTAAGTCAAATAACATTAATGAGCAGTTCAAGTTTTAATAGGGTGTTTAAAAGATGAAAGCCACCCGTTCTGTCTAGTGGTCAGAGTCCCTGACTACGGAAAGGGAGGTCCTGGGTTCGAATCCCGATACGGGCATGGATGTACTTTATCTATCCTGTCTGTCCCTTCATTGTATGAATGAGATGTGAATGGTTGCCTACCCTATAAACGAGTCCCTATGGCATGTGTGTACTGAAGAAGTCGGAACTCCACACTTCAATAGGGTTTAGTTGGAAAAGTGGAGCAGCGCACCCCATATTGCCAGCCTGGCTGGGACAAGACAACAACAACTTTTATTATTTAATACATGAAACAAAATATTATCAAATTAATTGACTTCGCAAATAATTTTTACCTAAGCAATATTTCTGCAAAATTAAGTGTATTTTTTGACATTTTGGCAATTATTTTAAAATGAGCAGAGTTGAAAGAGTTTGAGAGAATATTATTCCAAACAGGGAAAGAATGTTAAAAGAAAACTTAGAACTGCTTTACCATGTGCATAATGAGGAATAAAACGAGCGACTTGCTGTTGTTATGGAAATCCCGGTGCATATATTTGAGGGAAAAAATTGTGAGAATGAATTAAGATTTCAAACTACGTAAGCGAGTTTACTTTAGCTATAAAAAGTGTGACAATACACTTGAATTGTGTTGAAATATATACTTATTCAGGGAACTAAAACTGTTTCTATGCATGTATCAAGGTTTCTAGACAAATTTCTTTGAGCCAAATAGTGATTTTGGTGATAGTTCTTAGGGTCAAATTGTCACAGTTAACAAATCATAATTGTCAGCACATGTGAAATCAAAATTACCACAACAATTCATGAATTAAAGACATTCAATATTAACAAATAAGAAGCTCAAACAAATTCAGTATGAAAAATCATGAGTATTAAGTTTAGGAACAGGTTTTATTTGAAGGTATTTTTATAATATATATATATATATATATATATATATATATATATATATATATATATATATATATATATATATATATATATATATATATATATATATATTGTTGTTGTTGTTGCTTTTATGTCGTGGACCACTTTCAAAGTTTTACTATTTTTGGTAGACCCCCTTATGCTGCAATTCTATTGTATTCCCAAAACTCCTAAAAATATCACCTAAATTGAGGGTGTTAAGAAGGAAAAAAAGTAGCACATTTTCTTGTGTCCTATTTATTAAAATAATACTTGTGGTTATAGAAAATTATAAACATTTATTATTACAAACAATCAACAATAAACAAAAAATTATCAATGAAACCGGATGGCGGGCGCACGGGCGGTACTTTGCAAGTCTCGACATGTGGTGTACACTTGTACTATTATCTATTGTTCCATTCAATTCTGTGTTTGAACTGAATCTTGAATATTTTTGAGTACCTACCTAGTGAAGGATGCTACTTGCCTACGTTGATAGGTAAATCCAAGCCAATTTTTTTCTTTATTATGAAAACCAGAAAAATGTTCGTGTGGACTGCCACTTACAACTTATGAACCCCTGTTTTCTTTCCATGTCAACGTGGACCCCGTGTGGTCTCCTATGGAACCCTGGGGGTCCACCAGGACCACTTTGGGAACCTATGGTCTAGAGGGAAAACTTATCGTTTTTGTTACATGCTAGCTTGTTTGAACCTGGAATCTTTTCCGAAGAACAATGCAGTCCTGAAACTTGCTTACGTGAATCCTGGTTGGACTCTTCTCACATTTACTGCGCGTTTGGGGTATTTACGAGCCTATTGAAAGAAATATCAATGAAAACAATCTAAGTAAAACAGATATTAAACTGCTTATTTCATTAAATCTTCCAAAAGGTAAACATGTACGAAAAATTGTTTTTTCATTTATATACAGCAATAGAAACTAAAGAACAATTTAAATGATGACACGATTTTTCTGAAGAAAAAAAAAACCATCAACAGTCCAAGAGCCATCGATGTCCCAGTACATAATAGATGGCCAACTATTTCCTTCCTTTCTGCGCACCATCAGCAATGGTTCCTCGGGGAGCATTTGTGACCGACGCCGGCAGCAGTTAATAAAATAAGTTCAGAACAATGAGGGTGATTTTTAAACTCCATCCCTAATAGCGTCTTTTATTAAAGGAATGGGCCATTTGCCCATTTATATTATTACAGTAAGAAAAGAATGAAGCTATTAATACAAACGCAGAGACTGGTAGGAATTATTTAAAAAGAAAACAGTTTTAAGTCGTAAAGAAATCAAATCACTGAAGTGATGGCCACAGAATGAATGAGATATCATAACAAAGAAACTAAGCTAATTTAGCCATTTATTAAAAATAGCGAAATTCAATTAAATATATGTATTTCACCATCAAGTGACTCACTAAATTTTCTTAGAGGTTTACTGGATTATCATAACTGAAATTACTTTTTCTATTTAATATTCAAGAAACTATTCATATGGTTAAAAAATCATATGGGTAAATAAATTATAATTACAACTAAAAATTACTATTAGTAATATAGTTTCTAATTTGTATGAAAAATTTCGCGTTATTTTACTGCCTAGAAACACGAAATAGCAACAGATGAAAATTGCTGTATTGATTTGTAATATAATATGTAAATTGTACATTTTCTCAGTCTAGTCACATCGACCGTTTCAATGTTAACCGTCTATACAGTAACGAGGAGTAATAACTGTAGTAAAACTTTTCACGGGCAATTACGCTTCATAAAAATAAAGCGAGTAGAATTATATTTGAAATTTCATAGTTAAATATTGGTCGATTTCTTACAGGTATATTA
The DNA here is from genome assembly GCA_037975125.1 of Latrodectus hesperus. Classification (NCBI taxonomy): domain Eukaryota; kingdom Metazoa; phylum Arthropoda; class Arachnida; order Araneae; family Theridiidae; genus Latrodectus; species Latrodectus hesperus. Next base: position 68,783,443 of record CM075852.1, read on the forward strand.
GTTCTTAAAACGATGTTTGAATTCAAATCATAACTTTGGAATCGTTAATCTACGATAGACTTACTTAAAATATCGGTTCATTTTGGTAGATAATCTTAAAAAATTTATAAAATAAAAAGAAATTTGTTTTTTATTGAATAATTTTGAATTAGAGATGTAACTGTATTTTTTTGTTTATTTCCTCTCAATTTGCAAGATCTATATATTGTGATTCACATAATCTGATCACTTTACACGTAACGAAAGTATACTATGTACAACTCATCATGTAATAAAGTATTAATTTTATATCAATAGATTACATAAAAATGGGTTATATGATAAAGTAATTAACATCACTTTACAATATATTTCTTAAAAAGTAAACGAATACATGTTTTCTACAAATTTTCGAACAGAATGATTTTATTTTACTGATTTAATAAAATTATTTTACTGGATTAAAAAAGGACAATTTATGTTAGTCAAAATGAACAAATTTATGACATTTTACTTTTGTATATTGAGTATGTAAAATTTCTTAGTATTAAATATAAAACAATTGAGGTAAACTTTACTAATAATAAAACTATATGGTTCAAATAAATTGCTTATATAATTTAATTTAATTTAAAATTAGTCACAAAATTCTATTATAAACCAAAGAAATAGTACAATTGAAATCAATGTAAACTTATTCTGAATTTTTTTATTATTAAAATTTCCTTATCTAACATATTAATGAGTATTATAAAAAGAAGTATGTAATTATTACCAATTAATAAATTTAATTATCTTTGACGAAGGAAAACTTTTTGGATAAAAATCTAATATTCGCGTGATTGCTACATTTCTTATAAATAATTATTTTTTCTTTCATTTGATTAAAATTCATGCGAAAACTTTTATTTCAGGTATTTTAATTCTGAAACTATAAAAATAGCTTTTGCAAACAAATTACATATATTTTAGGTTATTTTTTTATCGGAGATATATAACAAGATATACAATACAACCTGAATATATTCATCTCAATAAAAAATCGCAGTGCGAAAAAGATTATTCTTCCATAACATTTTAGAATCAAAATTAACAAAAAAAAAAAAACTAATATAATCAATCACATTGGCAGATATAATGGCATTTAAATACATTTTAAACACCAAAACATTGAAATAAAAGTAAACATACTTTCAAAATGTAACGGCCTTTATTCTTTTAATGTATTTAACTTGCATATTTAATAGATTCTATTTGTATAATTTCATGTACCCTTTTTATAATACGTTTGAACTTATTTGCATAAAATTTTTCTTCAAATGCTAATTAATCGAATCCCTCTATGCGATTATAGGGCTTTATGCTTTCTAAAATGTTTTTAGAGTCTATTATGCAGTTTTTGAAAGAATCAACTTAGACGTCTTCGAAAAACGCAGATAGGACCTCCGTCAAATGGGACCTCCTAAATCAATGTAGACACTATAATTACAAGGATTTTACCCATTTTTTGCAATTAAAAGATTTTTAAATTAAAAAAAATGGTTAATCTTTTCCGGTTTCTAATAAGACTGCAGGTATTTAAATTATCATTAAGTATCTTTAATAAATAGATATAAACACACACATACATATATAAATATACATACACACACATATATAAACATACATACTTACATACATATATACACATAAACATATATACACTATACTTACATACATACATATATACACACACATATATATATACATACTTACATACATACACACACACACATATATATACATAAACATATATACATACTTACATACATACATATATACACACACATATATATATACATACTTACATACATACACACACACACATATATATACATATTTACATACACACACACACACATATATATACATATTTACATACACACACACACACATATATATACATATTTACATACACACACACACACATATATATACATATTTACATACACACACACACACACACACACACACATATATATATATATATATATATATATATATATATATATATATATATATATATATATGCATATTTATTTTTAAATAAAAATAAGCTTAATTATTAATGAGGTTAATATAAATGATGTGAAAATATCACATTTTAAAGATTTCTTTGGAAAATAAATAATTTGAATCTTGAAATCCCATTTTTTTAATTTACACATTATATATATATATATATATATATATATATATATATATATATATATATATATATATATATATATATATATATATATATATATATAAAATATATAAAGACAATACGATTACAAAATAAGTGTAGACATATTTCTCGTTAATTAAAAAAATTTTATTACATTTTGAATATGCTTGGAAATTGGATAAGTGTAGAGCAGTTTATAAAGCGTCTTGTATTCCACGAAGAATCGATTCAAGAGAGCACAGCTGCTGCCCCTCCCTTACACGGAGAATATTTTAACTCCAACAAACCAGTTGCAATATATAACTGTTGTGCGAGTTTTCCACTTGATGTGTCACTTTACAGCGTGTCAACATGTCATGCGGTTCAAGCGTGAAACGCAGAACAGTTTAATTATAAGCGGTGTGCGCACTACCCAAAACACTTAAAAGGGTTGCACAACATTAATCTTTACGGCTTAATTTATTTCATCCTCAAATTTAACATTGTTTAAAACAAAGAACGTACAAAAATGCAATTTCTATGGAAAATTATCAAATAATTCAATAAAGATTGTTACTAAATTAATCTTTGTAATTAACCGAAAGAAACTCCTACTACATATATCTCTATAAATTTAGTAGAGATGCAATTGTAAGAACGCATTATTTTTTTAATGAAGAATGTGAAGAAAATCTCATAAAAAATACAATTTAAAATATATTTCACCTTAAAATAAATAAATAATTATTTTAATTTAAAAAAAATTAACTTTATGAATTTTTATATAAAATTCTATCTTTGTATGAAAAATGTATTGTCTATTTTTCTAATATGGAATATTTTCATAGAAACTGCATAATTTATATAAGAAATCAATTGTATAAATTTTTTCCCGAATGGTATAATCAAAATGATATATTTAGTTCTATCCATATATCAATAAACAGAGATTTACAACTCCAAAAACCATCTCTGTAAACGTTAAATACAGAGCTCTCTTTTATTATCATAAATAATGATAAAACATTTAATAATAAATTATAATGATAAGCATTTCATTTTAATTCACTTAAATTTTTCGGCTTAGTATTGTCACCTTTGACAGGAATTATTGGTTTATTTGCCGACCAACGTGTCTAGTGGTCAGCGTGTATGACTACGGATAAGGAGGTCCTGGGTTCGAATCCCGGTTCAGGCATGAATGTACTTTCTCTCTCCATCTATCCTGTCTTTGTCCTTTTTGTGCATAAATGTGTTGTAAATGGTTGCCTACCCTATAAACGGGTCCCTATGGCATGTGTGTACTGAGGAAGTCGGACTCCACACCAAAATAGGGTTCAGTTGGAAAAGTGGAGCGGCGCACCCCATATTGCCAGCATACCTGCACACAACAACAGCAATGGTTTATTTATCTCAAGCATTTTTTCAAGCAACATTTTTATTAAAATGTTATATTATTTACTATAAGATAGAGTGAAGTAAAATTTGCATTTACTGAAAATAAAGTGATCCACTAGAAATCACAATAAAGTAATATATATTAAAGTTACACATGTTTGAGAAAATCTCCATACTTAATTATTGAAATATATTATAAAATAATATATTAGTCCTTAAGAAAATTTAAATAAAATTTTGAATAAAAATTCCAATTAATATTGAATAAGATTAAAACTAAATAAAAGCAACAAATAAAAGTAAAAACGAAAAAAAATCACAACATGTTTTTTTAACATTTTGTAAGTTTTATTTTCTAAGATATACTTTTAATTCCTAAAAATATCGAGAATTAATACGATAAAATTCTTATAAATATATATAATATTAAACTAATTAAAATTATTTTTAAATTATATATTAAAATTATTTACAGCTTAAATTATTTTTGAACTAAATTCAAGCAAATTCAAAATTTTGCCAAACTACGGTTAAATAAAAGTTGACCGTAGTTGTATAAAAAGATATTTATGCACAACTACGGTGATTTGAGAATATTAAAATTTTCAAGTCTGTCATAGTAGGTAATATTGTTGAATACTCTAAAAAATTATAATGTCCTCTTATTTATAGAATATTTGCATTTAAAATACCGCATTTTATGTGACTTTTAGTTCAAATAAAATTAATATTTCATCTGTTTGCAATCAACTGTTTATGTATACAGTTTTGAAACAACATGGTGATTATTTTACAAATTAATACACATAAAGTATACAGCCGATATTTAAGTACAGACTATGTTAATTTATTAAATTTTTTGAAAAACATTTCATGTTATAAATTTTTAACATGGTTCCATATCATACATTTCCCACTCGCTTGATTTAGTCCCATTATTAACTTTATACAGTACTTACATATTAACACAACCATGCCAATCTCCGGGATAACTTGCCAAATTGGCAACCTTAATATCGCACGCTTCTAAGGCGCTGAATTGGCAACCATGTGCTTTTTCAAATTTCCTGCTTGCCACCTTTCTCAGCCTAACTGTTCTTTGAAAATGGCAAAGTAGAATATTAAAATGCGAATCTGGGATTTTACCGAAAAAGATGCCGTTACACTTTTATAGAAATATAACATTTTACCAGACGTTAGGAAATGTACCACCTCTCACCCGATAAGGCTTTATTTTGGAAAACAGATTTTTTGGAAGTGCAACGTTGCAACCTGTAATCAACACGCGGGAATAAGAAGTGGTAATTGGTTTGAGGAAAGCTGTATCCCATTATTAACAGCAGTAAGATTCATGTATTACTGGTGCAAAGAATTAACAACAGTCAAATTTTATGACGAAGAACTTAAGACTGATAAAACAGTCATAGACTGGAATAATTATATAAGAGAGAAGTGTGTTCGCCACATGTAAATGAAAATAAATCACTGGGTTTAATTATTCAAAAGAAAAACACAAATATAATTTTGTCCACCTCGAAACAGGTGCACATACCCAAACAATCGAAAGAATGTGGGGTTCCACGAAATGGAGGAACAAGAGACAACGGAGTACAGCAAGACTCCATCTTGAGTGTTACTTGGCAGAATTCATATGGCAACAAGACCAAGAAAAGGATACAAAAAATTGTTTTGATTCTATTCTAAAAACCAATTTGCAATGTTTCCCATTAAAACGTAATAGGGAAGTCCTGGGTCCGAATCCCGGTTCGGGCATGGATGTACTTTCTCTATCTGTCCTGTCTTTGTCCGTTCCTTGTATGAATGAGGTGTGAATGGTTGCCTACCCTATAAACGGGTCCCTATGGCATATGTATAAAGCAAAGTCGTACTTTCACCTTCATGGTGCTCTGATTAAAACGAAAGACGCTCCCAATCGACTTAATTCGCATAACACAGCGAGCTTGGAGCTATCCAAGTGTCATTAGTAAACAATAAATCGAGACATTAAATAAGTAATGACGAGGTAAGACTTGCTGTATGTAAATATAGATGAGATAACTCAAAATAAAATTGGTACTCTTTTAAATTAATCACTCTGTATATTACTGCAAAGTTTTATATAGAAATCTGACATTCTATAGAATATCCATGCGTTTTAGATGTCAAAGTATACAGCAATGCATGCAACGATTCATATTTCACATTTTCAAGACATTAAACAGTAAGGCAAAAGAGGAACGGTCAAACTATGAAATACATCTTCGGTTCATTTAAAATATCACATGGCATAAAATGTGATTTTTAACGCTAGGCGCAGACACAGAATTTGCCAGTGTGGTTTCGCGATTTGTTCGGGAATATCAAAATAGGCAATTTTTCTTAGATTTGTTCAATAAAGAATTAGTGTATTACACTATTGCTAATAAAAAAATGGAGGCTTGGTTCGGTCTGTTTGTCATACAAAGATCATTATTTGAACATTAGAGCTAATTAGAGTGAGATTTATAGCTTAAAGTAGATTGTGAACCACCACAAAAACTGGAGGTGGGGTTCAAACACACGAACTATTAGAGCGCGAATGATTCGAGTGGCAAATGTTGTTGTTGTTATTGTCGTGTGCCAGCTAGGCTGGCAATATGGGGTGCGCTGCTCCACTTTTCCAACTGAATCATATTTTGGTGTGGAATCTGACTTCCTCAGTACACACATGCCATAGGGACCCGTTTATAGGGTAGGCAACCATTTACAATACATTCATACACAGAAAGGACAAATACAGGATAGATAGAGAGAGAAAGTACATCGATCACGAAATCGATCATCGAAATCGATCACGAAAATAAAGAAACAATTTGTAGTAATAGAAAAAAGTCATAGTCAATAGACATGAGAAAACATATTTGACGATGAGCCGATCCAAAACTCGAATAAATTCTATAAAAACGCGTTTCTTCATAATCGAAAAAACTAACTGTAAACTAATAAATGATATACAAATATCAAAATGGTTACTAATGAGGAACCGATTTTCGCAGCTATTTTATCTTTTTTTATTGGTATTATATTTAACTATATTGGTTGTAAATCGTTGTGTTATGAGAGTTGAAAACAATAAATGTCCTTTATCCTGTTTAAGAAGGCTTTAACGCTATACAATATTACGTCATGGACTCTGAGTACTTCATAAATCTCGTTTGGATATTGGATTTGGGAGAAGTAATAGAGCATTGAAAGAATATTAAAATAAAAAACTTTACAAGTCATGATATCGTCAACACATCTACCTATGTGAACCTTGGTGGGAAAAAAACTTCTGAGCATTGATATGAAATTTTAGAACTTTAAATGAATTTAACTTCCATTGTCTCATAGATCTTATTCAATTTCTGTCTCTGCAAGACAGAGAATAGAAATTTATTATGGTGTTAAGTTCTGTAAAATAATCCTTCTAAATTCATATTTTCAAATCACTCAATTCATCATTATAACCGCAAGAAAAAGTTGAAGTAGCAAACCACATAGTAACCGAGAATTTATCAAATATATATGTGAAACATTGGTTACTAGTGTTATCGGTTTCATACTATTTGTCAGATGACGAGTGAGTAGCTTAGGTGGGGAAGGAAGAAGTTCTTATAAATTTACTAATATTTAAAGGTTTATTTACAGAATATTTACAGACATCTTTAAGGTAGCTCCTTCATAGTGAGCTCCTTCATACAATCTCTCTTCTCTCTTACTTCTACACACCTCTCAACATGACCTCTTAAACACTGCCATCTAGTGGCCACTCATTTTTTAAGTAATAATACAGCTTGATGCTAACACTAGGTTGTAAAATATGAAATTGCCTTTGCGTGAAAAAAAAAACGAATTCAATTGAACGTAAAAAGTTTAAGCCTCTCTTGTTGCAACAAGTAGGTTAATTTTAACTATTTATTTTTGATTTGGAAATTTCGTTTCCCTAAATAAGAAAAATATGAATTTTGCTTCACATTCAACCTTTACGAATTTTTAATGATATATTTTTTTAAATTGTACTCTCACTGATTTTTCAGAATAACATTTTTCAGGAATACACATCAATTATATAATAGCTTCATTGGGACCTTTTTTTTCAAAATTTGCCTAAATTGTATTTTTTTCTGTAGAATGCATATGCATAGTAAATATTACGCCTTGGAAGAAAGTATGAAATATATAGCTCTCATATTTCCTACGTAACCCTAAAATCTTCCGAGTTTATACGATATGAATACATTCTATATAATGCAAGGATTTTCAACTTCATTCATCATTGTACTCGATCATTTTCAGCATTATTAAAAATTAGTTCTTAACTTGCGATTTCCATTTTTGACTATAATCCTTAAGTTTTATTCTAAAACTGTTACTTGAAACTAACTATAAGCATAATTATAACGTTCATGAATACAGTAAAATTATGTATATATATATATACGAAATATTCCAAAGCAGTGAGTCATTCAAATTTTCTCACATTTTTCCGTTAATTAGTTACACGATAATAAATCGTCGAATTGATTATGCGTAAAGCTTAGAACTGCTCTTGAGATAAAAATGAAACTTCAAGAAACTGAAGCATCAATATACTGAAGAAGTTTCATAAAAGAGATGAACTTTTTCGCTAATGAGACACAATATATCCGTTGATAAAAAGGGTAAAATATTAAAATAAAAAATTCATACACGAATTATCATAATGTACATGCTTTATCTTTATTCTACCATCTCGGGAATATATCGATAAACAGATCTGTTAGTTTTTCAGATTAATTATTGTGGATCAATCCTTTGGAATTTATTGCTGCATTAGGTATTTTAATTATATTCATTGTGTTATATTACTATATAAGTCTTCTAATTATATTTATATGTTAGTGATGAATATTTTATTGTATCAAAAAGTTCATCTATATTTAATTTAATAAAATAATTTTTAAAATTTCAAATAGAATGCAACTGAACTTATGAAATAATTTCAACATTTGACAAAATTTTATTACTACAAAATATTTTCCCCATTTTAATTTTAATGATACATACGTTTTATAAAACCAAAATTTGTGTGTGTGTGTGAGTGCTAAATAAAAATAGCATGTTGTACAACAAGAGTAATTAATTTTACACAAGACTGACTCTTAATACACTAAGGAATGCAAGAAAAGCAAGATGGTATTTCTTAGACCAATATATTACTCTCCTCCCCCCCAAAAAAATAAGTAATTAGATATTCAAAATCTGAAAGCATAAATCTTAAAGAATACCTAAAGAAAATACCCCAGTCAATTATAACAGAGCTTATGTACTTGGGTGTTGTTGTTGTTTCTAATGACACTTGGGCAATCCAAGCTCGCTATGCCTTTGGCTATGCGAATTTTTAAGTCAATTGGGAGCGTCTTTCGTTTTAATTAGAGCACCATTTAGGCGAAAGTATGACTTTTTTCTACACACATGCCATAGGGACCCGTTTATAGGGTAAGCAACCATTCACACCACATTCATACAAGGAAAGGATAAAGACAGGATAGATAGAGAAAGTACATCCATGCCAGAACCGGGATTCGAACCCAGGACCTCCTTATCCACAGTCAGGCACGCTGATAGATTTCTAATTCTATATATTAGAGTTAATAATAAAATTATATTTTAACTATAGATGGTATTTTTAAATAATAATAAAATATATATCATATCTAGTTTTCTACATAATAATGTGATTTAAATACATAAATTCAATGCATGTAGATGAAGTGAGAATTAGTTTTAAACTTCAATTTATGAGATCCCCATTTCTCTCTCTATCTAACTATTAATATATATTACATGTAATACTGTTTCTGTAAAAGTACTTTTGCTGCATTGTTTGATAACGCGCAGAGAAAAAGTAGCTTTGAGCAAGATTACCTGACAAAGATGAATTCATACAGCTGCAATAAAACATAATTTACGATCCATAAAAACCATTTATATCGAGTATTTTTTAAGAAAATAAAAGAAATTTATTTTGTGAAGGGGAAAAAACACATTTTTAACAAGAAGATGTTTTTACAAGGTTACATACTTATATTTAAATAAATAAAAACGTATGACAACACATACAAGAAAATACTTTCTAATAATTTTGAATAAGTATGTTTCGTGAAAATATTTCACTGCATTTTTAATTTAGGTACTATATTTAAAAAGAATTTCGTTGTTGTTTACACATGTTTAACCAAGAGTCCTTAACATATGTTAGGAACATGTTTTAAAACATAAAAATCCTCCTGAGGTATTGATTATGTGACAGTTTTAAATAGAGTAGTCAACAAGATTTTATTTCAAATGGATTTCACAATAACTTAACAATAAAATATTGAACTTAAAGAGACGAACAATAAATTCAATATCAATTTGATGTATTTATCCAAAAATGTAAATTGGAACCATAGCAATATGTTAAAATTTTAAGGGAATATTGGGAGTAAGTTACAAGAGTGAAGAAAATAATTTGCCAAACAAAACTCGGCAAAAGTCAAAGAGAAACTTCAAGCTTTTACAATTGATAAATCTCATTTTAAAGTTTCGAAATTCAGTTTTAGCAAGTCAAATTAACAAAATATAGTTAAACTAATCATATTTACCAATTTTTTAATTCCAAAAAATTGGTTAATTAAAAACGCCAATATTTCACTTGTAATCAAGTACTTAATATTTCCTCTTACGGATAGAGAGGTCCTGGGTTCGAATCCCAGTTCGGGTACGGATATACTATCTCTCTTTATCTATCCTGTCTTGGTACTTTCTGTGTATGAATGTGTTGTAAATGGTTGCCTACCCTATAAATGGGTCCCTATGGCATGTGTGTACTGAGGAAGTCGGACTCCACACCAAAATAGGGTTCAGTTGAAAAAGTGAAGCAGCGCACCCCATATTGCCAGCCTAGCTGGCACACGACAAATACAACAACAATATTTCCTCTTTAAATTCCTACAAAATATTCTTCAGTAATATAAAAACTAGTTTAATGCAAATTTAGTGTACAAAATAAACATTAATTGAAATTTTAATCAAAATAAGGGAAAATAACATTTAATAAATAAAATATCTATAATTATATTTAGAAATTCTTATAATTATAGAGTTTTTTCACCACAAATTTTAAAAATTCATGTATTTAAAGACATATTTTATAAATATGTTTATCAGTATCTATAAAGGAAATTTAATATTATAGTACAAATGATTTTTTTTAATCTTTTGCTTATGCTAAGCAATGAATCGAAAGAGTAACTTTTATGAAGCTTAATGCAAAATATTTTTGTAAAATAAATCTTAAAAGATTAAATTAAATCAAGTATTAATTAATTGTACGTTAAAATATTTTAAAAAGACTTTTTATCAGAAATTTATCTTAATTCGAGTGATGGATGAATAAATATTTTTTTACTTCATTTAGAAATTAATTTCCGCGGATATTAGGAAATAGCCTTCTCCCAAATGGACAGCTAAAGTACTGTGATAAAGGACATCGAATATGGAATAAAGCGATATAGCATGGTGAGGATTAAATGAAATGAATTAATCAGTTTAAGTCGAGTCTCCAACGGGAATTCTTGGCATTTGCTGATAAGCGTTGCTCCAACAGAGTTTAAAGTTTATTTACGTGAGAATTTTATAGTGGACAACTAATTTAAAATTTAATCCCTGTTCTGTTATATTAGTATTATTTAATTCACCAGTACTACAAATAAGCTCATTTGAACTGAATACAGCTTTACGTAAAAACATTTTTCAAAATAAATTACTTAAGATTATGTATGAAATGTAATTATAACTTAGGTCAAAATAGAATTAAATATGTTTAAATTAGAAAATTAGATGCTAACAAATTATTTAAATATTCTGAATTTAAATTAAAATGAATATGATTAAAAAAGTAATAATAAAGTTGCAAGATTGTAAAAGGTAAATAAGATATTAAGGAACATAATATATACATATAATAATAACTACAAGGAACAAAAATATAATTTAAAATAAATGTAAAGTGCATTAATAAATAATAGATCTTAAATTTATATAAATATTTATATATTAAAATTTATTTTGAATTTTAAAGGTAAAAATATATGTATCCACTTTTATTTTTTAGTTTACAAAATGTACTAACTCCAAAAATTATGAGTTTTAATAATTTCCATCAACAATGTAATATAATTTTTATTAATAAATTATACATCTAGTGAGTAATTGTTCTACAACAATTTGATAGAGATTAAAATTTTAATTAAATAATTTTAAACAAATGTAACGGGGTCAATTATGAAGCATAATAATTACCATTAAAATATAATATTCGTAGCTTTAACAAATAAAATTATGTATAAAATGTATTTCTCCTATCGATTGATATATTTTCTATTCACATCATCCATAAAATAATGTGATTTTGATATTATTTATAAATACAGTTATTCTTCACTGAAATAAATTAAAATTGAGGTCTTATCGGGATGAATCACTAACAGAAATGATGTTATGTGCATGAAAAATGTATTTAAAGTGTTGCATTATTCAGCAATAACAGTTATATTTCATCAAATATAATAAAAGTTCCAGGAATTCTTTCAGGGTTTCCTCCCTTGTGACAAGTGAGTACGGTCACAAGGGAGAAAGCTATGAAAGAACCTCCCGCATGGCAGTTTACGAGGGAGACATGGACGTGGAGACCAGCGAACATCCCTGTACCAAAATACAATGGAGTTCTATCAGTTTAATTGGAAACCGCTGGAATGGTTAAAGTTACAGGAGAGAAAAATTATAAAAACAAATTATCTACAGAAGTCAATTAAGTGAAAAATAATTGGAAAGATATTGAAAAGAGTGAAATACAACTGAAAGTTACATTACAGGAATGGAACATACAATACTAAGTTTCAGAAAATTGTGTCAAATTATACAGCAATGAACATATGTAATGCAGTATTAAAAAATATAGAGAAAAGATTATCACATTAAATGATAATAAACTATTGAAATTATGCAAAAAATCACATGTAACATAACACAATAATGAAAACACAAGGAGAAAATTCTTTGCAATACTTTAGAGCATAGGTCCTCAAATTTTTTTTCTCGTGAACCACTTTCAAAGTTTTACTATTTTCGGTAGACCCCCTGCTGCTACATTTCTACTGTATTCCCAAAACTCCTAAAAAATATCACCCTAAATTTGGGGTGTTAAGATGAAAAAAATAGCACATTTTCTTTTGTGTACTATTTATTAAAATAATACTTGTACTATTATCTATTGTTCTATTCAATTCTGTGTTTGAACTGAGTTTCGAATATTTTTGAGTACCTACTTTGTGAATGATCCTGCCTGTCTACGTTGATAGGTAAATCCAAGGAAAAATTTTTGTTCTTTATACTGAAAACCAGAAAATATTTCGCGGACCCCCACTTACAACTTGTGAACCCCTGTTTTCTTTTCACGCCTACGTGGAGCCCCGTGTGATCTCCTATGGACCCCTGGGGGTCCACCTGGAACACTTTGGGAACCTATGCTTTAGAGTTATAACACGGGATGCACGGGGACATATATTGCACGGGATGCAGTTATTGGAAATAATAATAATAAAAGTTACATATGTACTGAATAAATTACAATTTTCATGCAGGTAGGGGAGAGAAAACAAAAATATGTATAATAATGCAAATAAAACATATATTGCATTATAATGTCTTAAAACGCAAAGTTGTAAAATATTGATACGAAAGTAAGGAAAAATAACACAGATTTTGTGATTCAGTAATACACAAATTAATTTCCAAGGTACTTGTATATAATTGATTGAAGATGCCTTACAATAGTTTTAAGCCGTTTAGCTGTCCATTAAGTATCTGTTACATGTTAAAGTATCTGTTACTTGGTAACAGATACTTTAACAAAAGTTAGTGACAATACATCAGTCTGCAGAATGAAAGGTCACAAGCTCAATATCTAGTCTTGCATATCTGGAGATGGATGTCTTTTAACCATCAACATGCACATCAATCGGGGTGGGTGCTTGGGAATTTTCCAACTTTCCTCCCTTGTGACATGTGAATAATGCACTGTTTATGGAAAGTGTTTCCAAGAGGCAATTTATGTGGTGGAGACAAAAATACTTAAAACAAGCTTTAGGCAATCAGACTATTCTACTTAATATCGCAAGAATGAGTGAAGACACAAAAGTAAAGAATAAAATGTGAAGATAATGAAATATTGTAGAAAATTGTTATGGAAACACAGTACATTGAATGATAATTAATTAAAGAAATAACTTTACATTCAAGAAAATAGAAATGAGAACCTAAAAATATGTATATTAAACACCTATCTATTGTTAAGATATGATAATTCGTTGTTTTAGAGTACTGATATTTATTAATTTTTTATATTTAATGATCGCTTTGAAATTTATAAATAACATTTCAAGAGTTGAAGTTATGAAGTTGATTGTAGGTCGGTAAATTTGTTGATCATTTATGAAAATAATTAAAAAGTGATTAAAAGAATTTTTAAAAAGTGAAAACAAAAGTTTTACATCATAAAAGTTATTATTCATGAATTTATTACGGCACACATCACATTTTACGATAAGAAATACTTTTTAAACAATATTACGGATAATTGACGTGATAATCATTCACATAACGATTATCATGAAGTCAATTATCCACGATATTTTTACATGAATATATCTTCTGAAAAAAAACTAATTTTGTTAAATTAAAATTTCAGAAATGAAAAATTAAAAGATAATAAGGGTGCAAATATAATAATTTTAAAATTATGTTATAAATTTCAATTATAATTATTTTATGATTGGAGTGGATGGCAACGTTTAATCAATACACATAATTAAATGCTCCAAAGAACAAAGTATTTAAACAAAAATGACAAAATGTTTAAACACTAGAAATTCATTTCGATCGCTTGGCGTACAAAGCGTGCCTAAAATCGTTAAATAAGAGAGAAATGAATAAATGTATCGAAAATTCCAGTGAAGAGAAAACTTTTTCGCGTGAAGTGATGTTATTCTTCATTTAGATTAATAGATTTTTGTCAAAGAGCACTTTCACTATCAAATTCCACACACATACCGGCTTTTCACAAGCCGCAGTTTTATTGTTATGTTCAAGTTGCTCTCATTCATATAAAAATGGTGCCCAAGTTGAATGTTGGCTGCAAAAATAATAAACAAAATTTCAATTTCGAACACAAAAAGAAAAATGAATTTTACTGACGCATTAAATCCTTTTAAATCCAAAATTTGCATATTTTGTAAGGTAAAAGTGTGAATGTTTTTAATGTATTAATTTAATGATGTCAAAAGTTAAATTAAGATATTATAAAGTTAATATTTAGTACAAGCATAAAATTTGTTTTTATTATTCATTAAGGAAGTAAAATAAAAGGACATTAATTAATTAAATATAATACTTACAGATGATGTTTATTAGAAATATATTTTGATAATTAATAACAGAATGAAAGTGAATATTGCTGTCAAACATACTACTTAAAAAAAGCAATTTAATAATAAATATATATTTTGTGTACTAAAGTACTTATTGTGTTTCATGAAAAACAGTGAATAGATTAAAAATTTTATCTTATCAGATTTATTTCTATATAAATTGTTCTCATTAATTTGCAATAAGAGAGAGAAGTCTTCAAATATAATACACCTAATTTAACTTTTTGGTTAGAAAACTTATTAATTTCAATAATCCAATCTGAAAAGAATTAAACACAAGAAATTTAAAATTTAGAAATTTATATTATTACAATTAAATTAAGATAGTCTCAAACGAGAATACTTTAAATTATATTTGTAATATATTAGGCACTTATTTTAAAATATGACAAATCTTAATTTACTTATTTAATAATTTCCGAGAATTTTAATTTAGAAAATAAGTTTTATTTTAAATTCAAGTTATATTATGATATTCTAATTTTAAATTCTTTAATTTATCAGAAGCTATTTTAAATGTAATAAAATATAAATATAAAAATGAAATTTTTCTTTCAACTAATTGATTTACATTTTAAATATAGTAAAAGAAATAATTTAAGAGACTTTCGATAAATAAGCTTTTTCTTAAATAAATGCGTAAACAGTTTCCTCATAAAAAATGCAGAATTTTTAAGAAATTAATTAGCTTATGCAATTTGTTTAAACATTTTTAAAATAAAAAATCTTTACATTAATACTTGGCAATATTTTATAAATTATGAATAGCTAAGAGCAAAAATTTTTATCTTTTTATATGATAGAGTAAATAACATTTTTCAAATAAACACAAAGTAATTTTTAGCAACAAAATTTGCTAATTAATTACCATGAATAAAACAGAAAGGTCAAAATTTTTTATTCAATTGACACTTAAAAAATTTAACGAACACTTAAATTTAAATATGTTTTTGAGACGTTATCGATAAAATTATTGAAGTAAAGAAAGGATTATACTTGTTACGTATTTGAATAAAACTGAGTTTTTGAAAGAATTATGCTATTTATAATCCGAATAATTAGTTATTAAATGTTAATTTAGAAGCATAATTAATTTTTATATCACAATATTTCAATCTTAGATTTAAGTTCAAAAATGAAATAAATTTGTAATTTATTAAATACATAAAATGTTTACTCCTTATAATGAATTTCATAAAAATATACAGCTAGAAATTTACGAATAAAGCAGCTAAGTTTTCTGTCCATTTTGATCATTTTAAATATTAGCTTAAATTTCAGTTTTTGACCACTAAAACTTTAATGCATAGTATATGCATTCTATATTTACAAACTTGCATAGTAAAAAAATCATTATTTTCCTATCTATATAAATCATTTTAAATATTTGCTTAAATTTCTATTTTTAATCACAAAGTGTTTAGAGTAAGAAGTATTCTATACATATATATTAATTTGTATAATGAAACAGCAAATCTAAACTTGCATAGTAAAAAAAAAGCATTATTTTTCAACTATTTATAATATTTTAAGCCAATGTAGAATTCTTTATTATATTGGTTGAAAAAATTTCAAATAATTGAAAAGTAATAAAATTTTAATTTTTAACGTCTTACAAAGCTTAAATTAAAATTACAAAATCAGTTCAAACTATTAGAATATATTTTTTATCATTTAATTATTAAAATTTTCTTGCTCCTGCATAATTTCTAGAGGAATTGTAAAAAGTAATTGAATGAAAAGAAACTTTTTCTAAAGTTATCACAGTTTAAAATTAAAAATGCTACAACAAGAGATTGAATTCAAATAAAAACAATTTTCTATAAATATTGACAGGTAGAAAGCGAGTTACAAGAATCAAATACTCGGCAAGCATTGCTGATATAAGTCATTGGTATCGTAAGTGGAAAATCATTATATTTTCAAATATCAAATTATACATGAATCAAGCCGCTAAGTGGACTGTAATAATAAGCAAATAAGTTTGCAGTTTGCAAGTATCAATATTTTAGTGACACATTTACAGTTGTTTTATAACAGATTTGATGTAAAAAAATTAAGCAAAAATGTTTGTAAAATATTATATTTTTCTTTTCATTCTTCGACGAATATCAAGAAAGTAAAAATTAAAGCAATACAAAAATGTTCCGACTGCATTAAACGTCAAATAGAGTAAAAAAAATTAACATTTTTTTATCCTTATAACTATGAGTTTGGATAGCACTTTTCGCAAAAATTACAAATGAGATATATTATAAACTTCGAGAACTTTAAAACTATAAATAATCTTATAAAATACATTTTTATTCATCAATGAATACTAAAGACGTACCATTAGTTTCATATAATAAGAATACCAAGGAAGAGCCGCCCATCTTGTCTAGTGGTCAGCGTGCCTGACTGCGGATAAGGAGGTCCTGGGTTCGAATCACGGTTCAGGTACGGATGTACTTTCTCTCTCTATCTATCCTGTCTTTGTCCTTTCCTTGTATGAATGAGGTGTGAATGGTTGCCTACCCTATAAACGGATACCTATGGCATGTGTGTACTGAGGAAGTCGGACTCCACACCAAAATAGGGTTCAGTTGGAAAAGTGAAGCAGCGCACCCCATATTACAACATAGCTGGCACACGACAATAACCAAGAATGAAGATTAATAAGAATACAAAATAAATAATGTGTAGATTTTTCACAAAAAATTATCTGTAGAGTTATTAAAAAATGAAAATTTACAAAATTTATATTTTAGACATGCAAAAATCTGGGAAAGTATATGTACAAAACGTCTATTTTTTTCTTACATTCTGTTATTTTGAAATTAGCTAAATTAATTATAATAAAAAACGCAAGTTTTACAATACTTCAATTTTTCGTTTAAAAATAAAATATAATTTTTTTATCTAGCTCGTTAAATTTATCAGAATAAAAATTAATAATAAATTTTATTTAGTAAATAAAATTTATATTATAATTATATATATTATGATAAACATTTTATTGTACATATATTATTATGCATTATAATAAATATTTTATTTAGTAAATAAAAATTATAAAAATTAATTATATTTATTATTTTTATGTGTATTTTTATAAGAATTGTATTCAGTTCCAATTTACTATAAGGAAACATTTTAAAGAATAATATAGTATATATGATTACATAAAACATAATTTTTTTTATTTAGAATTCAAATCACACATTATTTGTGATTTTTCTAGAAAAAATTCCCTAAATATTGTCTTATTTTTATGAAACAAAATTTTTATTTTTAAAATGTCATCTCTTATATTGATTTATCAAACTTTTCACCTGGGAAAATGTTTTTTTTTTTCAAGTTTATAAAAATATTTTTAGATTTCAGTAAAATATAAAAGAATTTTAATCATTCGTATTTTTTACAGGATATATAATTTTGCTGTACTATCTTTATTATATCCATTTAGAAATTTTCATTGATTTTTTCTGCTAAAAAATTATAAAGTTAATTTTAATATAAAAATTTTTTTATATACATTTTATAAGAAATCGTTAAATAATTCAATTTTTCTGATTGAAATATTAGAGAAAAATATTTATTGCTAGAAACATATTTCATCACAAAGTCAACTTTTTTAATTATACTTAAAAGTTAGCACCTGTGATGCATACGAGAAAGTTCTAGAAATAGTGTCCCGAGATTAAATATCGCAAACAAATCAACATGTGACTTCGTATTCTGTTTTATCTTTTAGTATAAACCACTAACCTAAACTTACAGATATTTGAGCCGCCCAACTTGTCTAGTGGTCAGCGTGCCAGACTGCGGATAAGGAGGTCCTGGGTTCGATTCCCGGTTCGGGCCTGGATGTACTTTCTCTATCTATCCTGTTTTTGTCCTTTCCTTGTATGAATGAGGTGTGAATGGTTGCCTACCCTATAAATGGGTACCTATGAGCATGTGTGCAGAGCAAAGTCGTACTTTCACCTTCATGGTGCTCTGATTAAAACGAAAGACGCTCCCAATTGACTTAAATTCGCATAGCCAAGGCATAGCGAGCTTGGCTTGCCCAAGTGTCATTAGTAACAACAGCAATAGATATTTGGAATTTTTATTAAAAATGGCAAAGCATTTAAAAATAAAATTGAATTTTCAATATTTTGTTCCATTTCTTCTATTAAGGATAAGAAAGGTGAATTTTGAAAAAATAAATCAATTTCTGATTTTCTAAGCGCATACAAACAAAATAAATCCCATTTGTTTCCTGACACGCACCCCATTTCCCGTTTCTATTCTAAATTCTGTTTACGCAAACGTTATTTCCATTTACAAGGGCTCAATACATTCTAATGAAATGGAGTTGTTGTAAAGTTCAATCTATTTGTGGGATTCAATTTCAAAATTTGTAAATTTGCCAAGCAATCTGTTTTAAGATAATTGGAAATGAATACTGAAGGAATAACTTGAAGTTTTTTAAATGAATGTGTAGTTATGGAAATATAAGGCAACTTCTTTTTTTTCTATTACGAAAAAGTATTCGCTAAAATAATTTCGATACATTTTGTGCATTCACTGTGCATTACAAAAAATTAATTTTATCGACTTATTTGGAACAGATTAAAATGTCTAGGAAAAAAATTTAAATAGAATATTTCTAATGAATAATGATTAAAATAAATTTCAAATATTAAAAAAAAATTGTTTCTTAATTCATATTTAGGAGTATTTGCTTCTTGGTTGAATAAATTAAATTTAACAAATGAAAATATTTTGATTGCATAAAATTGCTATATTTTGATGCAAATTTATGGAAATAGAATAGAGTAATATAACTTAAGTAATTTTAATTTGCAAAATAAAACTCTGGACCATTAATAGAAGATTGTTAAAAATTTCATTTAATTAAATATTCATTATACATTTAGTATTAATAATATCAAACAATTAAATCAAATTAATAGTGTACAAATTATAAAACATCTAACAACATAAGAAAATACAAATATAATTTTTAAGTGACCGAATAAATTTTAAATCTATAAGTAAATTAAAAGGAAATATTTACTTCTATTGATTACAGAAAAAATAATAAATTACTTTGAATCCGCTTGACAGAATATCCTAATAATCACCAAATACTTATTTCTTCAAGCAACTTAAAATTAAAAAGCTTTGAAAGATATTTCTATTTCATCTTTTACACAGTTAAGAATAAATAATTTGTCTAGGAAGAATAGGTTTTAAAATAATTGAATATTTTTTTACTAAAAATTGAAATTTAATACAAAAACCAGAAGAAAAATTTTATTTAATGTTTTATGATAAAATAAATATGGAAACAGTTAAATGATCACTGTTTTTCCATGTTACACAGAACTGACCACTATTATTCCAAGAGGAATAATAGCGGTCAGTCCATATTTGCAAATTATTTTAAAGTTTGTATTTGAAAATTAAAGAGCTTGAAGTATTTCTATCTAAATAATGATAAGTGTCATAAAATGAGATAAGAGTCTTATCATAATGATAAGTGTCATAAAATGAGATAAGAGTCTTATCATAATGATAACTCATGTGAGAATGTACACTGAAGTGCCAAAACAACTATTATACCTGTCTAATATTGTGTAAGAATGCTACAACACGATGTGACATGGAGTCGACTAATGATGGAAATAGTACTGGTGTTTACTGATACTATGTATCCTGCAGAGCTGTCCATAAATCCGTAGGAGTAAGTGTGCGTGGAGATTTCTTCTGAACAGCTCGTTAAACAGGAATAATAGTGGCCTGTGAGAGTTGCTGTCTTCTGAACAGAAAGGCATCACAGATATACTCAATAACATTCATGTCGTGGGATTTTATAGGCAAGCAAAAGGACTTAAAATCAATAAAATATTCTTGGAGCCACTCTGAAGCAATTCTAGACGTGTGGATTATCACATCGACCTGTTAGAAATCTCGAAGCCTGTCGGAATGCCCAATGGATATGAATAGATGCAGGTCCATGTTTTTGGATTTTTTGGCTGTTTATGGAATTGTGGAGTTGGTCTAGTATTGGAATTGGACCATTTGGGATTAACAACATATGTGCAGGTGATCAGACAAGATGCTTACGTACATATCATATCAGAGTCATATCTAAACGTATAAAGATTCTCATATCACGCCAACTGCAAACAACCCATGCCATCAGAATATCTCCATCTTGAGCAGTACTCTCCTGAAATGTAAGGCGCATGGATTTATGAGCTTGTCTCCATAACCGTACATGCCTATCCGTTGGATGCTATTGGAAACGAGACTTGACAAAACAGCCAACATGTTTCCAGTCATCAGCAGTCCGATGTCGGGGTCGACGGGCTCAGGTGAGGGCACAGGTGCCGTATAATCCATGATTCCAAATTCTGAATTTGTTTGTCGATGAAGAAATGTTGCCAAGGTGACGTATCGTGACGTGCGCGATGACGCAAATACTACGGTTACCAAAATAGAATATTTTCTGCATAATTCTGGTGAGGTGTAAAGCTTTATATCACGCAGTCGTCAAGATGACATGAGATGATCTTTGACACCGAAACACTATATCGATATGAATGGTTTGCACGCTGGCGATTGCTGATTGACCAGCTTTGAAATTTGCAGCAATCTGCAGATGGGTTGCTTGCCTGTCACGTTTAATGATTTTCAATCATTGTTGATCCCGCACTTGCACGATCTTTTCCAGTTAGCAGCGATGTCGAAAAGATGATGTTTTACTGGATTCCTGATATTCACGGCACACTCGTGTAATGGTCGTTTATGGAATCGAAATTTCATCGCTACTATAAAGATGCTATGTCTCATCTCTAGGGTGCCAATTATAACACCAAGTTTTAACTCAACACAAAGTTTTAACTCACTTAAATCTTAAAATTGTAGCACTCGCGTAGCTCACATAAAACTTGAATTGCGAACTTGAAAAAGCTATTATAGCAGCAGTAACTCATCTAACAACAGTGTCGAGCTCCAGTGGCTTAGTAGTTTCACGCCGCTTCCCGTAAGCTCAGCAGAGTGAAGCATCATTTGCCGCGGGCAGTGGTTGGGAGGGTGACCACGGGGTACTCTCCTTCACTGGGTTGCTGGAACTCCGTGGGTTGGGGACGTGTCCACGTTAATATGTGACGTCCAAAGTCCTTCCGCTGGTGTGGCGTCGATGTGGAGAGGAGGGTGCCAGCTCAGGTGTGGCCTCGTCACCTGACCGTGGTTCAAAACTGACGAGGCCTCTTAAAAAGAGCAAAGTCTTACTTTCACCTTCATGGTGCTCTGATCCAAACGAAAGACGCTCCCTACTGACTTAATTCGCACTGCCAAAGGCAAAGCGAGCTTGGCTTGTCCAAGTGTCATAAGCAATAACACAACAACAACAACAACACAACAGTGTCAAACATTTGTTTTCTTATGCAGGCGTTGACGACCACAACGTCGTATTCTGACAGGCTTCATATCTTTTTATTTACATACGCATCTCTGTTTTTTGGCTCTTCAGTGTATATAGAAATAAACATCTAAGCCTATTTCGCAAATATCCTATATAAATGCAGATATATCTTTAAACTCTTAACTTCTTGTATCAATGTCTTATCATGTATCTATTTTTAAACGTAAAAAAGCAAAAATATTATTAAATACAAATTTTTTAAATGAAAAAAGTTTTGCAAAAAATAAAATGTTATTTTTATGATACACCTCCAATTTTTTTAATCCTTCAACGCGTAAAACATATTTTAATATATTAGAAACTATTATCTAGACAAGCAAAAAATTAGTTTCATACATTTTATTTTTACTTTCAATGCACTATAATGAAAACAAGCAAAAACTCATTTTCGAAAATAATTTAATTATTTTATTTACCTTTTTTTAAGCGATATTACTTGGTTATTGTTTCACATATAGAGATTTGTTCAAATAAATTCGCTACACAAGAACCTGTTCCCCTTTTTCCCGGAAGATTTAATATATGTCAGTCAAAATAATGCAACCTGTCATTTTGAAAGAAAAACTCTTCAAGGGAAAGAGCCACGAGTTTAATTATTTCTGCCACTCCAACTTTCACGAACTTTCAAGAAGTTCAGCTTTAAGAGATGAAAGAGATTACGTCAGTTAGAAAAAGTCACTCATTTCTGAGCACTATGCATCGAACTATGTAGAAAGGGGAACACATAAAAACCAAATATTGAATTTAAATGTAAAATATGTCTTTGTAAAATGTTTTTGCATTTATATAAATCAGATAATATTTTTGCATTCATATAAATGCTATTGTAAGCCAGGTTTTTAATTTTTAGAACTGTACACAAATCACAAAATATAAATTGTAATCGGAGAATGCACAATTTCTTTGACGATTTTGAGTATCGTCGTGGACTTCTATAATGTTTTGTGAGAAAAGATACAGGGTGATCTTTTTATAAAGTGACAGTGTTTGAAGCGCCCTGTAGCGCGATCTAATAGCCGGAATGGCACCAAACTTGGTATTCAGACTAATCAAAACACGGGAAAAAAGATTCCGTAAAAAAATGTTAGTTCTAAAAATCGCCACTAGGTCATTTTGTGGCGCTTTACAATGTATAAAATGTTGGAAAACAGAAATACTAACACATACAATCGTACAGTTAAATTATTAATGTTTATTTATTACATTAACTTCCCCGGTGAGGAATTAGGCCACATTCCATGTGAGCTCCGTTCTCAGAAATAACACCGTGCATTCTGTCGTACGAATAACACCACAGTCGTACGTAACATATCACGAGGAATATTCCGCACTGTCTTTGTTATGTTGTCGTTTAGAATAGACAAATTCGATACTCCACCAACATAAGCGCATGTTCCGGTAACGTGAGAGGCATGGACACTGGAACTCTTACTTCAGCTGAGATTATTTGTCGGAGCTGTCTACTATTTGCTTTTATAGCCCCTATCACTGGCATTGTCATCGCACAACAATTGCATTTTGTTTGCTTTGATACCCGTGTTTTATGCTAATTCTCGTTATTGTAAACTACAGCAGCGCCACAAAATGCCCTAGCGGTGACTTTTGAAGTAAAACTATTTTTTCGGAATTTTTTCCCACATCTGGATAAGTCTAAATACCAAGTTTGGTGTCATTTCGGCTTTATTAGATCGCGCTACAGGACGCTCCAAACACTATCACTTTAAAAAAGATCACCCTGTACGTGTAAATTGTTCAAGTGTGTTAGTTTGTCAGTCATTTTTTGCATATAACTAGAACGGAACCTATGGTTTAAAGTGGATTCAGAACCACTACAAACTTTCATGCCCAAACTGGGATTCGAACCCACAAGATGTTAAACAAATACATAAGCGCTAACCATTCAACTGCAAATTGTGCAAATCCGGACAAAAGTCCCACAAATTCAAGCTGAAAACTAAAAATGAGTTACGCGCAATTTGTCCATTCCTTTTATTATTTGAATTGCCATATTCATCGAACACAGAGATATGAACCTAAGACAACATAATGTTCATTTATTATACCAAAACCCCATCATGTTTTTTACTAGAACCGAATAACTGCAGCAAGAGAATCGCTAACTTACTTAATTATAATGATCCAATAGATCGGAATTTTAATTTACGATAATTACTACCGATTTTAATATTTGATATGTTTAAGTGATTTCAGAGTTTTTTCTATAATTCATAAAAACTACTGTCCATTTTATTATGCATAGAGGATTACTGCAATTTGAACAAAAATTTGTATTAAAAATGAAATTTTAATACATGGAAACATTGAGCCAGAATATTTTTCGCAATGTATATAACTTTTCAAAATATTATATATTCCCTAAAAAGGAACTTTTTTAAAAGTTCCAATACAATTCTGAATAATTTTAAGAATTAGTCACTGATAAATTAACTCAGAGAAAAAATGTATCTTCACCATTAAGAGAAAGGATTTGCTTCAATGTATCAATTGTTGTTGTTGTCTTGTGCCAGCCAGGCTGACAATATGGGGTGCGCTGCTCTACTTTTCCAACTGAACCCTATTTTGGTGTGGAGTCCGACTTCCTCAGTACACACATGCCATAGGGACCCGTTTATAGAGTAGGCAACCATTCATACAAAGAAAGGACAGACAGGATAGACAGAGAGAGGAAATACATCCATGCTCGAACTGGGATTCGAACCCAGGACCTCCCTATCTGCAGTCAGGTACTCTGACCACTACACAGGGTAGGCGGCAATGTATCAATTTTACACATTAAATGTTAAATTACATAATATGTACACATGTATAATAACATTTTTAGGAGAAAGCTTTTCTTGTTTTCTAATTGTACATCTCATGCAGGAAAATCTTTGATTTCAAGTTCTTTAATTTACAAATAAAAAATTAAAAACGAATTAATTAATTAATTAAGTTAAAAAATTTTTTAATATTCAATGATTTTATGTATTTATCAATTTAAAGAACTTTTTTGACATTTGCAAATGTTGTTCGAGATTAATAATTTCTCAAGAGATGTGGTGAGTATTAACTCATTAAATATATACTGAATGATCTGATATTCGCGTGCATTTTGTATTTTATTTTTAGGCAAAAAGTATGCTTTGGGAAAGACATTTGCAGTGAGAATAACTATTAGCATAAAATTCAAATTGTACTAAATAATTAGGATAGAGCTATCTGAAGAGCAATGCTCAACAATTAGCTTATGTCCCAAATTATATAATATGTACAAAATATTATTAAAAACGTCTGAAATAGGTTTAAAAAATAAGTTACTGTGATTTTTGAAGATATGCAACAATTATTATAACAAATAATTTCTAAGCTCTTATTTCAGAGTTAGTAATCTTAAAAATGTACAAGTATAAACAATTTCAAATCAAGAAAAACCAAACACATTTGTTCATTTAGCAAATAACTATTTGCTAAAATAAATATTTGTTAAATGAATATTGATTAAAATGTGGAGTATAACATGGATTTTGTTTTTATTTTCATACACATTTATACTTATCTGCTGTTTATCTTTCTAAATTCTATACGATCGAGAGAAAAATATATATAGAGACAAATAAATGTATTCTTTTAGTCAATAAATTTAGGAATTTTATATGAATTTAAGAAGCTTGTACTATAAAGTCAGTAAAGATTAGGGCTCACATTTAATTATTTTTTATATTAAATTTTAAATTTATTTCTGCTATACATTCAAAAAAAAAAATTGATGCAAGAATTTGGTTTTTTAAAACTTATTAATTCAAAGACAATTACCAACTGCTTTTGTTGGGAGGGTTTCGGTTCCCTTTCAAAAGCCGTTTTTTCATATGAGCTTTAATTACTAGGTCCTACAGTTTAAAGTGCACAACGAACTATTATAAATACACATTAATTTCTAATAATAAGGTAATAATTATTAATTTTATGATTAATAAATAAATTACAACCTTTTAATTTTATTATGTTGTTGTAACTAATGACACTTGGACAAGCCAAGAGAGAGAAAGAAGTACTTCCATGCCCAAACCGGGATTCCAACCTAGAACCTCCTTATCCGCAGTCAGGCACGCTGACCCCTAGACAAGATGGGCGGCTATTTTTATTATAAAATAGCTATTGAATTATTGTAGAAAATCCATTTTGCAGAAAAATTTATTCTGAAAAAACACAAATACTAAAATATTATTTAAAGATTTTTATATATTAGAAGATTTTTTATTGAAATGTGAAACACAAATCTTCCTGGATTCTCAAAACAACGAAAATAAATAATGAATGTAATATTTAATTTAGAAATTTGGAAACATCAATATTTTTAAAACGTTTTGCGAGATTGAAATAGGTTTCCAAAAAAAGGATTTTTATTTCATATATTGAAGAGAGGGAAGGTATAGGATGAAATCAGGAAAGTAATATGTTGGTGGAAAGAAAAACACACAAAGAATAAGTGAAATATATGTTGAAGTTTCTACTAAAGAAACCAAGAACCCTAAAGGATTTAGGTTAATGGTACCCACTCGACTTGAAACTTTCTACTAGTATCGTAAAGTGGAAAAATTGTTCTATAGATTTCTTGAAATGTGGATTTAAAGGAGTGGATCAAAGAGAAGTTTTTTTTTTCCTTTATAAACATGAACCGAGCACAGTGAGTGAAATAGGTTGAAATCAGAGAACGAAACGCTCTAAAATGACATGTATCGAAATATATAACAGCAAAAGTGAATTCTCACGTCTACAAAGATAACAACACTCAGACAAATATCCTGATTATGAAATTCTTTCAATGATAATATATATTATAAATAAGGAAATTCTAAACATATTTTATATCGAAACATCATATTTCTCATTTTATTCTAATTTTCAGACTTGACTCACACTAACATGACACATTTATGATGGTTTCAGATTATGTCTATAAATTATAATTCTTGTTTTGATAGTACAACACAGTAAAACGGCCAGTAAAGTCAACACAGTAAGTAAATGTCAATGTATTAAATATGATTACTATACATATATATAATATTGAATTGGCCATGGTAGCCAAGCGGTAAGGGTATCGGCCTTACATCCGGAAGGGCGGGGTTGGATTCCCAATGCCGCGAAAGACCCACCGAGTGCATGCGATATACGTGCTCGTTAAATCTGTGGAATCGAAAGTCCTGTGGTCGGTCGTTGAGCAGTTACCATGGGTGCAATGGTTTGGAGAAATTTATTCCCCTTATGATCAATGCCAAAATTAAGGAAGTAGATCCTCTGGTGCTGCCATCTATCGGAAGATTTGAAGAGCAAAAGTCGTACTTTCACTTTTATAGTGCTCTGATTAAACAAAAGACGCTCCCAATTGACTTAAATTCACATAGCCAAGGCAAAGCAAGCTTATCTTGTCCAAGTGTCATTAGTAACAACACAAGACAATAGGGAGCGTCTTTCGTTTTAATCAGAACATCACGAAGGTGAAAGTTCGTCTTTGCTCTTTTTTAAATCCTCCGATAGATGGCACCACCATAGGATCCACTCCTTCAATTTTGACATTGATCTGAAGGCGGAAAAAGTTTTCTCCAGACCATTGCACCCATGGTAACTGCTCAACGACCGACCACAGGACTTTCGATTCCACAGATTTAACGAGCACGTATATCGCATGCACTCGGTGGGTCTTTGGCGGCATTGGAAATCGAACCCCACCCTTCCGGATGGAAGGCCGATACCCTAACCCCTATTGTCTTAAATTCACATAACCAAATCATAGCGAGCTTGGCTTGTCCAAGTGTCATAAGTAACAACAACACTCCCCAATCCAGGCACTGCAAGTGCCCTCCACCCACTTCACCACATATAAGTCATGTCTTATAGGAGATATACACCCTTGTCAGTTCTTGTCTTGCATCTGTAACATGTGGCACTGTCCTGCTGAAGTAACATAAAATGTAGCTTCTGCTCTGGAAAGTTTGAATAAAATTCATCAAAGATTCTCAAGTCAAATTCACTGTCACCTCAAAGAAAATGGATCTCCAACACAGGGATTTTGTTGCCAAAAACGTAATATACGAATATAAACAAATAACTGTAAAAAAATTTCTATAATATTTCAACAGGCTGATTTATATCCTACGCTCTAACAAAAGGGATCAAATTCTAAAAACATTAATGAGCGTAAATCTATCAGCATGGTAGTAGTTGCAGTAATTAAATTCCAAACCATTCTAAAAATTGAATTCTGTCATTTTCGTTTTGTATTAGTTTTCACAAGATTCAAAAAACCTTTATTTTTTTTTTAAACTAAGAGAAGAATTATAGAAAATTGTGAGTTTAAGCTCTATATCACTGTTAAATTATAAGCTTCCCTTGAGAAACTATTTTTAATTTAAAAGCAAAAAATGTTGATTTTTTATTATTTTTTTGACAATGCTAACTTTGAGTAAAATTGTTATACAGAAAATAAAATTTTAACCAGAAATAACTTTAATGTGGGAGTCATAGTTCAAAATAAAATTTAATGTAACTCTGAAATATTATTTTCCCTATCAAAATACCAAACTAAGAATGAGAAAAGCAATAAAAAATTTTTTTTCAATTTATTTACGGAAAAAACGGGTAATTAATATTTTTTTCTACTTTACTTGATGAATTGATTGCTGTTTTTATAATTTGTTAAATGTAACAAATTATTAGATTAAGCTCATATGGAATACATAAAAAAGTTCTAAAGAGTTACTATAATTAATAAAATTTCGATAATGTTTGCTGACTTCATTTATACGATGAAAATTCTTAGGAACTAAGAATTTTCCTACAAAATTTATTACATCTAAGTTTATAAAATTTAAAAATTCTAAGTTTATTAAATTTAAAAAATGACATCAGAAAGAAAATAAAAATTCGTCATTTAAAAAAAATAAAAGTTCTAAAGTTCATAAAAGTTCTCTAAAGAGTTACTATAATTAATATAATTTCGATAAAGTTTGTGACTTCATTTATACGATGAAAATTCTTAGGAACTAAGAATTTTCCTTCAAAATGTATTACATACATTTTAAGTTTATAGAATTTAAAAATTCTATGTTTATTAAATTTTAAAAAAATGACATCAGAAAAGAAATAAAAAGTCGTCATTTAAAAAAATTAAAGTTCTAAAGTTCATAAAGTTCTAAAGAATTACTATAATTAATGTAATTTCGATAATGTTTGTTGATTTCATTTATACGATGAAAATTCTTAGGAACTAAGAATTTTCCTTCAAAATTTATTACATCTAAGTTTATAAAATTTAAAAATTCTATGTTTATTAAATTTAAAAAAATGACGTCAGAAAGGAAATAAAACTTCTTCATTTAAAAACAATAAAAGTTCTTAAGTTCATAAAGTTATAAAGAATTACAAAAATTAATATAATTTCGATAATGTTTGTTGACTTCATTTATACGATGAAGATTCTTAGGAACTAAGAATTTTCGTGCAAAATTTATTACACCTAAGTTTATAAAATTTAAAAATTCTATATTTATTAAATTTAAAAAAATGACATCAGAAAGGAAATAAAAATTCGTCATTTAAAAAAATAAAAGTTCTAAAGTTCATAAAGTTCTAAAGAATTACTATAATTAATATAATTTCGATAATGTTTGTTGACTTCATTCATACGATGAAAATTCTCAGGAACTAAGAATTTTCTTTCAAAATTTATTACATCTAAGTTTATAAAATTTAAAAATTCTATGTTTATTAAATTTTTTAAAAAATGACATCAGAAAGGAAATAAAAATTCGTCCTTTAATTGAGAACTCTAACTAAGACAAATCTATTATAACACTATACTTCAATTTTTATTCATTGTAATTTCAAGAAAATTATATTTGAAAATAAGCTTTTTAATAGATAAAAATTTATTTTTACTTTTTTATCCGCACTTGAATAAAAAGACTATTTTATTAATCATTCTTCCCTTTCACATATGACAGTATTGATGAAAATGACAACGGAAAATAATACGAAATGTTTCCTCCGTAAAAGCAAAATCAACCACAAAAACCCAGTGAAAGAGAAAATACAAACTGATTGTTGGTTCGCGTGAGGAAAGTGGAAAAAGAAATGGCAAGAACTTGGTAAACAGTTACCTGGCTTAGTCTGTTTGATTAGCTAACAAGTACAGACGCTAAGCTACCCATTTTTTCGCTAGTCAATGCGTTTTAGAAGCAATGTTTGGAAAGTGGTGGATGCAAGTGACTACGTTTTCTGGACAAGACACAAAATCTCATCAATAAACTAATAGATAAGAAGTTCTGCCACCAGTGGGAAGGCGAAAGAAAGATTCGTTTCTTAAGTAATGGTAAAAATAACAAGAAAAGCTCAGTGTGTATAGTTGAGTGCATTATATAATAAATGAACTAAGAATTATTAACGCAAATATATATGTGCTACATAGAATCCTATGTGCAACAATAGAACAAATCATTAATTGTTTTTTCATTAATTTAAAAATTATTTAAATTTATTTCTTACTAGCTTATGAGGGAAAATAAAACTAAACTTTTATTTAATTGTTGTTGTCGTGTGCCAGCTAGGCTGGCAATATGGGGTGCGCTGCTCCACTTTTCCAACTGAACCATATTTTGGTATGGAGTCTGACTTCTTCAGTACACACATGCTATAGGTACCCGTTTATAGGGTAGGCAACCATTCACACCTCATTCATACAAGGAAAGGGCAAAGACAGGATAAATAGAGAGAGAAAGTACATCTATGCCCGAAACGGGATTCGAACTCAGGACCTCCTTATCCGCAATCAGGCACACTGACCACTAGACAAGATGGGCGGCTCTTATTTAATTAATTTTTATATATAAGCAATATTTTAATAAGCTGCTTACATTTTTTTGAATTTTAAATTTTACAAAATTTTGTATTTTTTAAAGCTTATATTTTACATTCGATGTTTAAAACATGCACTTGACAACATTGATAGATTTTTACATTTTGATTATTTTTTTTAAATCGGCAATTAATGTAAAAGAGAGATTAAATAAAAAGAAATAAATTTATCCGAGAGGACAATATATATATGGGGCTTTTTTAAAATTCCCAACGTTAAGCTGTTATCCTTTATGTCGTTTCAAATCAATGAATTTCTCAAATGCTCTTGACTTTTCTCAGACATTAGGTACTAACTGAGTGGCATTAAGTTATTTTGTTTAATTAATCTTTGCAGTGCGCTTTTAAGCAATTGGGAGTTAAGAATATTACCCCAGCTAAACTTTATAATTCATTCTACAACTTACGAATGAAGTTTGGCCAATTTAGATATCAATCATAGTTAACTTTACATGGATTTTTCGAATATACTCGCGACAAATTTAAATAGCTCAACCGTAAATTAATCTTTAATGCTATTAAATAGTCCGTGTTATATACATCGTAATGTTGTAGGGTCAAATAGGATTTGGAATGATTATAAAGGATACTAAGATATATTTTAATGGGATATAGCGAGGGGAAATGCAAAGCATTTGAATTATTTATGGTCATCTGCAATGTTCTAGAGAAAACTCTCGAACCGAAAGTGTTGCTTATCTGTGGCATTTTGCAATTTAATGGAGAATATCGAAATTAATATGATGACGTTAACTGACATAGTAAGCGGATTATAAATAGGAAAGCTTAACAGAGTTTCGTAGTAAAGTTCTAAACGTTAATTTCAATTATAATTGAAATCATGCATAGCAATTTTATTCATAACAATAAAATGAATGTTAATATAAATTTAACAATCTAAACAGAAACAGAAAAACTGAAAATTTATAAAAAAAATATGAGTATTATTGTTAGGAACACAAATAAACTGACGAGAAAAGGTCTATTGGGAGAATAACATGAGATTATTTTGTAAAATAATTAGATTTTATTTTAATTTTCACATTTCACGCAAGAGTTTAACAACTAAATTTAATAAAGGAGTGAAAATAATTATTCTAAAATTATGTTCTAAGCTAACAGTTCTTAAAAAATTTATATGAGATAACCATAATTTATTGTAATTTTTATTTTAAAGCGAAAAAGACTATTAATAAAATAATTAAAAATATTTTTCTCATAATATTTTGTCATTCATAACATTTTTTCGTAATGGATTTATAATATTTTGATTTGAATAGCTTAAAACAGAATAAAGAAATAGATATATTATATACATTATAATATATTTCTTTATATTATATAAATAAAGAAATAGATATATTAAATAAATTGAATTCCTTTATAAAAATTATTGCATAAGCTTCACGAATTTTATTAATTATCGATTCATTTAAATGAATCGATAATTGATAAAAAATGTAAAGTTAATATATTAGATTTTATAAATGAATTAAATTTGTATGAATTTAGGAAAACATTAAAAAAGTTAAATATTTACATACAGTTTTAATGTGTAAATGATAATTTAAACAAAGAAATATGTTCAGCACTAATAAGTTTTGTTAAAATTAGTTTTATAAATTACGGAATTATAATTTAATGTTTAAATACATTAAAATTGCAAATTATATTAAAATAAATATTTATGCTTTAACATTAGTTGCGTAAAAGTTTCTAACATAAGAAAAATCTGTAATTTAAATGCGGTCAACAAACAATAAACTAGTGATCGAATCAACATACAAGTAATACAATGCATTATATAATTAACAATAAACTTTACACTATTAATTAAAAACTAGTAATTTAAATGCAGGCTTAGAAAATTTTTATGATAAATATGATGCAAATGAAATAAGCGTTATCATAAAAAGTTTAATGACATTTTTACGCAATATATAATAATAACCAAAATTATCTTCTTAACATTTTTCTTTCTTAGTAATCTAGATACATTAATAATTTACATATGGAAGATTACATAGTACTGTTTAATGAAATGATTGATTTAATTCATAATTTTAACTCATTATTAATTGCTTTAGATTAACAACAAAATAAGTTATTTTTAGCAGTATAAGGGAATATCTGAGACTAAATATTGAGGCTATAAAAAACTGATACATAAAATAATCACAACTGTAACCATTAATTTGAAGTAAACAAAGCAGTTTTTAAATGCAGAAATTCAGTTATGCATACAAGAGAAATTAACTTTTAAAAAATACTAAATTCTTATGATAATATTTCATTTAAAAATAAAAATATTTTGCATGCTAATATTTCCTCGTTATATATTTTTTATTTTTAGTTGAGTTTATTTAAACGCATAGTTTAAATTAAATTAGCATTTATGATGTTTTAAAATGAATTTTTTATCGTGTTTAACTATTCATAATTTCTTAGCGAAACGAGAAGGGGAAAGCAATAAAAAAACTATTTAACATAATTAATATAGAAAATAAATAGCAAGCCTTATAAAAAACTGGCACGGCACTGAATCAAAAGTTATTAATAAGTGAGCTAACTTATTAACTTTATCACTGTCAAATGTTTTGGAAAAACTTTGCCTGTTTAAATACAAAACATCTTAAGCGAATGAATAATAAAAATACGTAAGTTGAAGACCTTTCAAACTTGTTCAATTCAGACGCATATTTATAAAAAAAGTAATTTATAAAATTAAATCATTTTCAAAGTTGATTTAAAAATAATACGATAATAAAGTCAAAATTATCAACGATTATAAACTAAAATGTAAACACACACACACACACACACACATATATATATATATATATATATATATATATATATATATATATATATATATATATATATATATATATATATATATATATATATATATTTATATATATATATATATTTGCTACAAATTTATAAATAATGATTATATTTGTCTTAAAATATCTCAGACAGATCGGAAATTCTCACATTTTGGGCAAAAATTGCGGTATTTAGACGTGTTGTAGTTTAAAAGCGGATTTCCTAATAATTTGGCGACTTGGCGACAGTTGGCGAAATTCTTGGCGACTTGGCGACGGTTGGCGAGATTTTTGGCGACTTGGCGAGAAATCGATACTTCTGGAAACATCCATCACCTAAGCTCTAGGACCAATATGTTTCGAGATAACCTAGAAGCTTCCAGAACCTTGGCGAAATTGGTAGATTTCTCCACCAAGTCAGGTATAAATACCGCAGCCTGACATGGAAGAAGTAGTTTTGTGAAGACAGTCAGTGAGTGAAGACGATTAGTTGTGACTGCTAGTTGTTCTCTGTCTGAGGTATTTGAGACCTGTGATTGGAAGCTATTTCTTATTGTATCTGACGAATTGTAGCTGTATAATTGTGATTGTTACAGCGGGAATTTCATTTATCTAGTGAAGTTTTTACGAATAAAAGTCTTGAATAAAGCAACCACTTAATGAACACAACTCTCAATCAACACGAACCCGTGGAGCTCGGTACAACTGGTGTCAGAATCGGGGTTGAAGAGTTGATGCAGCGTGTCACAAGAAAAATGGATATGGATTTAATGAAAAGTCTTCTCGAAAAATTAGCGGAGCAGATGGCTGAGATGAAAGCTGGACAAGAAGATATTAAAACCGAGATGAAAGCTGGACAAGAAGAGATTAAAACCGAGATGATGAAAGAGATAAAATCTGGACAGGAGGAGATGAAAGCTGGACAGGAGGAGCTTAAAAAGGAACTTAAGAAGGACATTGTAAGTGTTAAAGAAGAATTCTCCAACATCATTCAGGAGAAGATGAATGCAATGGAAAATAAGGTAACTTCAGTTGAAACTAAAGTTCTGGAGATAGAAGAAAACGTCGAAGAAGCATTAGACAATATGAATAAGAAGATTGAAAGCTTGGAGAAGCAAATGTCAAACAAACATGAGGAACCCAACGTGGCATTTGTGCCTTCCCTAGCCAATATTAAACTCTCAACATTTGATGGGAAATCATCCTGGCAAGTATACAAGACCCAATTTATGATGGTAGCGGAAGCTAATGGATGGAATCCCCGAGCCCAAGCTTTTCACCTGGCGGCTTCTTTAAGAGGAGACGCGGCTGACATCCTCGAGACGCTTCCGGAGGAGCAGAGGCACGATTTCCAAGCCCTATCGAGTGCGCTTGAGCTGCGGTTTGGAGATAAGTGCACTAAAGAATATAGCAGACTACAGTTAAAGTCCCGCTATCAAAAAGCGGGTGAAAGTCTGCAAGAATTGGCTGCCGATATTCAGCGACTTTCCCATCTAGCATTTTCGGACTGCCCAGCTGAGACACGTCAAGATCTGGCTCTCCATCACTTCATCGATAGTGTGCGGGATCCGGAGATACAGAAAACACTTAGACTCGCCGATGTCAAAGATATTGGATCTGCCCTAGTCTATGCACATAAGATAGAGGCTGCCCAGCAAGCCGCGCGTAAAGACCGGCACTCAATCAGAGCCGTCTCTACTACTGATACGGACTATGATCTCAGAAAGCAAATCGAAGATCTGCGGCGAAAATTCCGTAACTTAGAATTGAGTAAAGGTGGCAGAAACAAGAAAATTCAGTGTTGGACTTGCGGTGCAGTCGGACACGTTCAGAGAGACTGCCCGAAACGAAAAGATGGTGGAAATGATCTTCCACCACAGCAGGGAAACTAATATGTGGCCATCTCGCGGGGCGGAGATGTCCAGAGAGTCAGAAGCCCCATTTCAAATTGTTTCAAATTTCTTCCGTAAGTGGCGGCGACAACGGACTTTTCGTTATGGGACATGTCAACGAAGTTCCCTGTAGAATGATAATCGACACTGGAGCCAACGTAACTATCATTAGGACAGATTTGGCCCGCAAACTTAGTGAGAAACTCATCTGGACGCCGCCCTGCATTACCCTCCAAACTGTGACAGGTGACAAGATTAAAGTGCATGGAAAAGTAAATCTAAACATTGCATTTGGTAATGCCGTGTACCATCATATGGCATATGTCGCTGATATAAATGACGAATTTATTCTCGGATTGGACTTTCTCAAAGAAAACCATTTCAAGTTAGATTTTAAAAATAATGAACTACACTCATGTTCTGAAGACATAGCGATTTTTAAGACGAAATATTCAGATATTAAAACAGTCCATCATATAACTGCAAAGAGTGAAACAACATTACCACCAAGAACTCAGACAATAGTTTGCGGAGCTCTTTCAGAAGATAATAATTTTCATTATGGATTGACTGAATATCCAGATTCCGACAATAGCGTTAAAGGAGTACTAGTGGCTTCTTCACTCGTCGACCTTTCACGAAATGTAATCCCGGTAGGAGTTGCTAATCTAAGTAATAAGGTAAAACTTATAAAAGAAGGAGAAGTGCTGGCGACTTGCACTCCAGTGACCTGTATTAACCGAAATTGTCAAGCCACACTATCTGAGCCTCCTGACACTCTAATTAATGAACTCCTTCAGAGATGCAGAGTTAGATGATAAACAGAGGAATGCTGCAAGAAATCTATTATTAGAATTCGGAGATCTCTTTTCCAAGAAATCAGATGATGTTGGTCGAACCAAATTGACGCAGCACCGAATCAATACAGGAAATCATCCACCCATTAAACAACATCCGAGAAGATTGCCATTCGCTAAGCAGGAAGAGGTGGATAATCTTCTGATGGGGATGGAATGGGCTTCGCCTATTGTTTTAGTTCGGAAGAAAGATGGTTCTACCCGATTCTGCGTTGACTATCGTCGGTTAAACAACATCACTAAAAAAGATAGTTACCCTCTTCCTAGGATTGACGATACACTTGATGCTTTATCTGGAAAACAATGGTTTTCGACTCTGGATCTCAAGAGTGGTTATTGGCAAGTAGAGATACATCCTGAGGATCGAGAAAAGACTGCGTTCACCGCAGGACAAGGACTTTGGCAGTTCAAGGTTATGCCATTTGGGCTTTGCAATGCACCAGCAACGTTTGAGCGCTTGATGGAGACAGTATTACGAGGACTTTCCTACGAAGCCTGTTTAGTATATTTGGACGATATCATTATTGTAGGGCGCACATTCGAAGACCATTTAAGAAACATCCGAAAGGTGCTGGAAAAATTAAAAATGGCCAACCTGAAGCTGAATCCTTGCAAATGTAATTTATTCCGACGTGAAGTAAGCTATCTGGGACACATTATCTCTGCTGAAGGTGTAAGAACAGATCCTGAAAAGATATCTGCAGTTAAGGATTGGAGTCGTCCAAAAGATGTCCACCAATTAAGAAGTTTTCTTGGACTATGCACGTATTACAGGAAATTTGTTAAGGGTTTTTCACGTATTGCCAGACCCCTTCACAAGTTGACAGAAGTTAAACGGAGATTTCTATGGACAGATGAATGTGAGAAAGCTTTTAAACAACTGAAGGAGGCGTTGACATCTTCACCCGTTCTTGCATATCCCCAGCCCGGAAAATTATTCATTTTAGATACGGATGCCAGCAATGAAAATATCGGAGCTGTTTTGTCGCAGAAAATTGATGATAAAGAATATGTCATTGCTTATTGGAGTAAATGTCTATCGAAACCAGAGCGGAATTATTGTACAACCAGGAAGGAATTGCTGGCAATCGTCAAAGCCATAGAACATTTCCACCATTATCTCTATGGAAGAAAGTTCTTGCTCCGGACCGATCACGCATCCTTAACCTGGCTTTTAAATTTTAAAAATCCAGAAGGACAGGTAGCCAGATGGATTCAACGACTCCAGGAGTTTGACTTTGAAATACGTCATCGCAAAGGAACTCTTCATGGAAATGCTGATGCACTATCAAGGAAACCGTGTAATGAAAGCTGCCGATATTGTTCTAAAGTAGAGAAGAACTATCAGTTAGTAAATTCTTCGGTACGCCAAGTTACTGTTTCACCTCCATTGAAACCAGACCCATGGAGTGATAAAGAACTTAGAGAAGCCCAAAAAGAAGACCCAGATATAAATCCAATTTTAGAATTAAAAGAATCTTCCAGTATGAAACCAAGTTGGCAGGATATCTCCACCTACAGTCCTGCTACCAAACAATATTGGGCTCTTTGGGACTCACTCCATATAAGAAATGGTGTCTTATACAGGAAATGGGAATCCGATGATGGACGTAAATTCAAATGGCAGCTTGTTCTTCCAAAATCAAGAATTTCAGATGTTTTGAAAGAATTGCATAGTAGCTCAACTGGAGGCCACTTTGGAGTAATGAAAACTCTACAGAAGGTTCGAGAACGCTTCTATTGGAGCAAAACGAGACAAGATGTAGAGAAATGGTGCCAATCTTGTGATGACTGTGCGGCACGTAAAGGACCGAAGAAACGTAGCCGAGGAAGGTTGCAGCGGTACAACGTAGGAGCACCTTTTGAGCGGATAGCATTGGACATTTTGGGTCCTTTACCACGATCCTTCAAATGGCAACAAATACATACTAGTTGTCATGGACTACTTTACTAAGTGGCCTGAAGCGTTTGCAATCCCCGATCAAGAGGCGACTACAGTAGCCGAGGTTCTAGTGCAGCAATGGTTTTCCAGATTCGGCACACCCTTACAAATCCATTCTGATCAAGGGACAAATTTCACCTCTGTTGTGTTTAAAGGAATATGTCAAATTCTCGGAATAGACAAGACTCAGACCACGCCACTACACCCACAATCGGACGGCATGGTAGAGAGATTTAACAGAACGATCTTGAATAATCTCTCACTTATGGTTTCCAGAAATCAGCAAGATTGGGATTTGAAGCTACCGCTGTTTCTGCTTGCATATCGCAGTGCTGTCCATGAGACTACCGGATATACTCCTTCACAGATGCTCTTTGGTCGCGAACTTCGCCTCCCTTGTGATCTTCAGTTTGGTCGTCCACCGGATACATCTTCATCGCAAGAGGAATACCTTCGAGACCTTCAGGCACGTCTTGAAGATGTCCATAACTTCGCTCGAGACCGAATCAACCTGACGACCGAAAGAATGAAGACAAGGTATGACACAAGAGCGACAGGACATGAATTTCAAGAAGGTGACAAAGTTTGGTTGTGGAACCCGATTCGACGTAAAGGACTTTCTCCAAAGTTGCAAGCCAACTGGGAAGGTCCCTACACAGTCCTAAAAAGACTGAACGACGTCGTGGTTCGTATAAGAAAATCATCTTCTTCAAAACCAACGGTAGTACATTATGATAGATTAGCTCGTTATCGTAATGTAAAGTAAAAATTTGTAGACCATGGTCTCTTTGTAAATAGTATACATAATTTTAATCTTTTCTATTTTCTTGTATTTTTAGTTGCTTGTGTATGTAATGTGCTCTGTATACTCTTGAAATGTAAATTCTCTTTTATTAAGTTTGGCCTCCTATCAGGGGATTGTACTGCCCGGGACGTGCAGTCCTTGAGAGGGGGCAATGTTACAAATTTATAAATAATGATTATATTTGTCTTAAAATATCTCAGACAGATCGGAAATTCTCACATTTTGGGCAAAAATTGCGGTATTTAGACGTGTTATAGTTTAAAAGCGGATTTCCTAATAATTTGGCGACTTGGCGACAGTTGGCGAAATTCTTGGCGACGGTTGGCGAGATTTTTGGCGACTTGGCGAGAAATCGATACTTCTGGAAACATCCATCACCTAAGCTCTAGGACCAATATTTTTCGAGATAACCTAGAAGCTTCCAGAACCTTGGCGAAATTGGAAGATTTCTCCGCCAAGTCAGGTATAAATACCGCAGCCCGACATGGAAGAAGTAGTTTTGTGAAGACAGTCAGTGAGTGAAGACGATTAGTTGTGACTGCTAGTTGTTCTCTATCTGAGGTATTTGAGACCTGTGATTGGAAGCTATTTCTTATTGTATCTGACGAATTGTAGCTGTATAATTGTGATTGTTACAGCGGGAATTTCATTTATCTAGTGAAGTTTTTACGAATAAAAGTCTTGTGTTCATTAAGTGGTTGCTTTATTCAACTCTCAATCAACACGAACCCGTGGAGCTCGGTACAATATATATATAGTTGTAGAGCATCCTCGATTTAGTACGAAAAGATACCTTGAAGGCATTAATGCGAGGAATACAACAGTTTAAACGCACGTTTGTTGTTTCGTGCTGTGACGAGGCACATCGTACGTGTGCATATTTGAAAAAACAAAAAATAGTTTTCTTTCGCCGCTAGCCGTGAAAGAATACGATTTACATTTTCGTGATAACATTTTTCACTTTTATTTCGAAATGGGAAGAGCCGAAGTATTAAAAATAATTCCAACAATTTGTATGCAGCATGGAAAT
This sequence comes from Latrodectus hesperus, assembly GCA_037975125.1. Lineage (NCBI taxonomy): Eukaryota > Metazoa > Arthropoda > Arachnida > Araneae > Theridiidae > Latrodectus > Latrodectus hesperus. The sequence goes on from CM075852.1 coordinate 68,824,268, forward strand.
ACGTAAGAAACGTCATGCCTGTTCACCTGTAACAGCTATAAAAGAGACATTTTCTTGGTAATACCCGATTTTGTGGAGAGCCTGTCGTTGTTTAATATTAAGAATCTATTGTTTCAACATGACGGCGCGGCTGCTCACTAAAGACCTCCAGTGAAGCAGTACCTCGTCAAGGAATTTGTCAACCAAATACTAGGGTATGGCGGTTTCGAAGAGTGGCCTCCACGTTCTTCTGATCTGACTCCACTGGACTTTTTCCTGTGGGGATACTTGAAACAGCAGGTGTATGCGATTCCTCCACAAAAATTACAGGACCTTAAACAACACATTACGTTCGCGTGTTCCAACGTGTGCAACGTAATCTTCAAGCGAGGATCCAAATGTGCATTGCAGCTGACGGTGAGAAGTTTGAACATCTTAAATAAAGTATATTGCTATAACTATTTTTTTCCTTTCTTAGATTGTTTGTCACGTCACAGCACAAAACAACAAATGCGCGTTTTAACACTTGTAATCTTCAAATTAATGCCTACAAGGTATCTTTTCGTACTAAATCGAGGATGCTCTACAGCTAGGTAAATCACTTTTTCTCTCTATCTCGTTCCGTTTTCAAGATAGGAATGCTAACTCCGCAGTTTTCCACCAGGTGACGCAGTAGTCTGTTTCATTCAGTAGCGCATGGCTACTTTACTATACCTAGACACCACTTTTATAAATATAGTAGCAGCAGTTCCTAAGTTAAGAGGGTGGCAAGGGACTTTAGTGGACATACTGTATATATATATATATATATATATATATATATATATATATATATATATATATATATATATATATATATATATATATACATATATATATATATATATATACATATACATATATATATATATATATACATATACATATATATATATATATATATATACATACACATATATATATAAATATACATATACATATATACACAGTCCAGTCACATTAATGTGACCATCTGACAAAAGCCAGAATAACCACCTTTCGCAGAGCGGACTGCTGCGAGACGTGCAGGAAGAGAGTCACTTAGGTCCCTGAAGGTGTTCTCTGGGATGTTGAGCCATGCCGACTCTAATGCCGTGGCAAGCTGCGCTAGATTACGCGGTTGAGGATCCATGGCGCGAACAACTCGATCGAGATGGTCCCACAGATGTTCGATTGGGCTTAAGTCAGGTGAGTTTGCTGGCCAGGGGAGGACGGTAAACTCATCCTGGTGCTCTTCGAACCACGCACGTACACTGGCAGCTGTATGGCACCTCACTTTGTCCTGCTGGAAGATGCCATCATCCTGAGGAAAAACAATGCGCATGTAGGGGTGAATATGGTCCGCAAGGACAGATGCGTACTTGTATTGATCCATCGTGCCTTCCACAATGATCAGTGAACCCAGAGAATGCCAGGAAAACATTCCCCAGACCATAATGCTCCCGCCTCCAGCTTGGACCGTTCCGGCAAAGGTTGCAGGATGGTTTCTTTCAGAGGTTTCCCGCCTTATACGCCAACTTCCATCTGTCCGATGGAGCATAAAACGCGGTTCATCTGAAAACGCAACCTGTCGCCACTCAGTGGACGTCCAGCTGCTGTACTGGCGTGCAAATTCTAGCCTTCGCCGTCGATGAACAGCAGTCAGCATAGGTGCACGAACCAGGCGTCTACTTCGGAGGCCCAGACGCAGCAATTTTCGCTGAATAGTAGTTTGGGAGACACTTTTGGTAGCCCCTTGGTTCATTTTGGTGGTCAGTTGCTCAACGGTAGCCCGTCTATCTCCCCGAACGCATCTCCGCAACCGTCGTTCACCTCTGTCATCTATGGCCCGTGGTGCACCACATTTGCTACATCGCTGATTTTGGACAGTCCCATTTTGCCATGCATGGTACACTTTTACCACGACGGCACGCGAACAGTTCACAAATTCAGCCGTTTCGGAAATGCTTCCACCCTTGGCCCGAAAGCCAATGATCATGCCCTTTTGGACGTCGGATAAATCGCTTCGTTTCTGCATTACGCCAACGATTGAAATGTTTTCCGAAGCCCTCAAACACCCTTTATATACGCTCAACTGCACTGTGCTGCCACCTGCCTTCTGAGATTGGTTATTTAATTCTGACGTGGAAAGTACGTGGTGGTCACATTAATGTGACTGGACTGTGTATATACATATATATATATATATATATATAAATATACATATACATATATATATACATATATATATATATAAATATACATATACATATATATATACATATATATATATATAAATATACATATACATATATATATACATATATATATATATATATATATACATATACATATATATATATATATATATATATATATATATATATATATATACATATATATATATAAATATACATATACATATATATATATACATATATATATATAAATATACATATACATATATATATATATATATATATATATAAATATACATATACATATATATATACATATATATATATATAATATACATATACATATATATATATACATATATATATATAAATATACATATACATATATATATACATATATATATATATATATATATACATATATATATATAAATATATATATATATATATATATATATATATATATATATATATATATATATATATATATATATATATATATATATATATATATATATAATGTCCACACATATACACATACATGCGCACACACACACACACACACATATATATATATATATATATATATATATATATATATATATATATATATATATATATATATATATAGTATAGTTGTATCTTTTATTATATTATTGTAGCTCAAGATTTTAAACTTATTCATGATATGATTCAACTTTATTTTCATTTTATTGTACTTAGGTAAAAATTTAGTACTAAAAATATGTATAAAAATAATCTCTAATACAGAAAGTGTACAAAAATAACTTAAAGCAAAAAGGTCCAATTATGTATTTAATTAAATCCAAAAGTACACTTACTATTGCTTCTATACCGATTGAAATAATCCCAAAGATTGGTAGAATAAAAACAGAAGTGAAGTCCACTTTCGGAAGTAGAATCATGCCAAACGCAGCAGCAGGATAAGTACAGGAATGAACAAATAATAACCTCCTGCCACTATAAAGTTTCTAAGAGATCATTAGAAGAATGAGACGGTTATCCAAACTAATGGTGTTCCAAGCCTAGAATTTATAGTCTCACAAATCGAGTAGCTAGCGATAGGACTTATTCTCAAAAACTTCCAATCCTACTCACAAAAAATGTTATAAGACATTTTGTTAAAAGTTGCTGTCACTTGAAGAGAGAAAAAGTGATGGTCCGTCTTATCAAGAAGCCACTTATGAGATGTTACTTTTAAATATAAAAATTTGAAACCTGTCACTATAAAGCTTGAAACTTAACTGCATTTGAATATGTGTTCAAAAAATATTCTTTATAATTAATATTTGTTAATTATAATTACTTAATGAAATTTTTTAAATTCTTAAAAATTTTAAACTTTGACAAATAATTGATCGATTTTTATTTTTCTTATCATTTCTTATCATGTAACATTAATTAAACCAGCAATTTAGCAAAACTAACGAAGTAATTTATGTTAATTAAAGAATTTGGGAACATAAAAGTGCTAGGAATTAATAACTTAAATTAATATATTTATAATACTGTGTGTTTCAATTTTAGGAGCACATTTATTGAATATATGATAAACTTTTAAGAGATAGTTAAAATAGTGTTGATAAATTTAATCTCAGTGCTTTTATAATTTCCAATTTTTATATTATAAAAATTTAATATGTAACAGCTTAAAAGCAAAGCCATTATTGCGAGACGATTTAGCAAGTTTTATATACCTTTTATTTAAATAATTACTAACTAAATCTGGAAGTACTTTTTGAATGGTTTATTTAAATATACCAAACACACATATAACGCTATACATATTCTTACAATTTAAAATATGCATAATCATTGTTACAAAAAAAAAGGAAATCTTTCATTAAAGCTCAAGAAAAAGAATGAATCTATTCATAAGGATAAATGAATTTATATTTAACAAAAAATGTTTATGGTTATTTAAGTAACACAAATTTTGACAAGAAATATACTATATAAGTTATAATTTAATAAGATTTTTGGATAAGGGTCTTAAAAAGTAATTTTTTGAACATTATATAGTACCTCGATTTCATGAAACATCATTAAAAGAGTTTTCAGAAAGTGAGTCAACACATACCAAGTGACAAATGTTTTTACAAAAACTTAGAAAGTCAGGAAAAGAAATGCTTTTAAGTGAATTTCTTTCACCTTTACTGGACTTAAAATTTCAAGAAAAAAAGTTCTTTTCTTTAAACTAATAGTTTAATTCTCCCTTTTTTATTACTGCTAGAATATATCAGTGGTAACTTTTCTATTTGAGATTTACCTTTGAAGTTTCATTTTCCTTCTTAGCGTTCCTTTGGGCTGGGAACACGAGGGCGCTACTAATGCAGAGGAATTTATTTTCAAACGACGTCAAAATCTTTTTCCACTTGACGACAACAGATGGTCCGAACAAACTTTATATTTTTAACATAATTTCAGATTTAAAAATATTTTTAGATGTTTTAATCTATGTTGGATAAATACAGCTATAAAAAGTAAATCTATCCAGTAATTGTATTCGTAAAAAAATATGTATATGTTTTTTTCCAATAGCGGGCACAAGAGGGTTAAACCCTATACCACAACAAGGCCAGAGACAGCTACTCATTTGTCATTACCCAGTGGGCACCTGTGAACAAAGACACGGAGGCGAGTAACGTTACCCGCGCCATACCACCACAAATCCATTTATAGGGCGGGACGCATTCTTGCAACATCACAGAGGAAAGGACAGAGAAACACAGAGAGAACAGAGAAGGAAAGAAACATCCATGCCCGAACCGGGATTCGAACCCGGGACCAACAGCTCAAGAGGCAGGAACGCTAACCACTCAGCCAATCGGTAGACAAAAAATGTGTAGAATCATGGATAATATGATATCCAAACGAGGAAAAGCAGAACACAATTTGGAGCTCAGCATACGAAAAAAATGTGGAACTTGGATATATTATATTAAAGGTCATTCAAATATAACGAAAAATTTATTTTTAGATAGTTTTTCGCCATTTTGATGGATTTGTAGGAAATGATATACCATGTAGATGAATACTTTAACTGATATCAAAAACTTTGGACGGCAAGTGGTTTGGTTTTAAGCTTGAAGTCCATTTTTTTTTTGCATACGATGGCTAATTCGATAGAACCTGTAGTTTAACGAAAATTCCAAACTACCACAAACATCCTCTCAAACAAAAAAAAGAGATAACTCTCACTACAGTTGTTGTTGTTGTTGTGTGCCAGCTGGGCTGGCAATATGGGGTGCGCTGCTCCACTTTTCCAAATGAACCATATTTTGGTGTGGAGTCCGACTTCTTCAGTACACACAAACCCGTATATAGGGTAGGCAACCATTCACACCTCATTCATACAATGAAACGACAAAGACAGGATAGATAGAGAGAGAAAGTACATCCATGCTCGAACCGGGATTCGAACCCAGGACCTCCTTATCCGCAGTCAGACACGCAGACCACTAGACAAGTTGGGCGGCGTCACTACAGTTCATTATAGAAGTATATCATGTTGTGAAATATTACTGAAAGATTTGAAAAAATTTTAATCTTAGGAGATGAATAAGATATTCTTCGATCTTTTATTAACATTTCACACGCAGAATGCATAGTAAATTTAAAATATGCTTCCGTCTTTTGAAGTCAATAGACTTACTTATTCGTAAATCTGTAATAAAATAGAAATTGTTTTAAGCTAGTTCTTTATTATAGAAGAGGTTTATTTAACTTCTTTATATAGAAATTCAGAATTACTATTAAATATGATCATTAAGAATGTATATATTATTTGAATGAAATTATGAAATCTTCATAGTAACTGAAACATTACATATAAAAGCAACTTTTTTCTCGCAAATCATATAATTTACGTTAGTGTAATAAAGCCCATTAACTCCTTATGAATTAATTCTGGATTAAAAGTAAATCATTTATGTAAATTGTTTTTATCATTTAACGTTCTTTAAAACTAATCCAAATCCTAATGTCGTATTGCAACGATAATTGGGATCAATTTCCAGTTTAGTGACTTCTATTCATTCAAGTGTTAATTATAAATTATTTCAGACGAATAGATTTATGGATAAAAGGAACAAAATATCGATTATAGCAATAAAAAGTATAATAGAATCCAAAATAAAATAAAAGATTCGGATTTCCTAGAAGAATAACTATAGCTTATCGGAAGTAATCTTATTCTCACAATTCTTCATTTGAGTGAAAGAATAAAGAGAATAATGGTTAGTCGAGTGTGGGGAAAATATAGAAATTTAAAAATTGAATTTTGTGGTATTATTTTATTCAGTCAAGATTAATTCAAGCATAAAAAAAGTTATTCTATCATTAATATCATATTGAGTTTGTTTCAGTTTCCAAAGTCAATGAATGCTTTAATAGGAGTATTATTTTGCTAAATGCAAATATTTTACAAAATGCTGATTCTTTTACAAGATAACGATCTTATTGATGATATTTAATTAATAATGTTTCGTTGATGTGCAATATAAACAAACTTATATCAGTGTATGGAAATTTGTATGTTCATATGATTTGTGACAAATGCAAGAGTTAATTTTTACTTTAATGTATCTATTTTAAAAAATAATATGCTTATGCTTTCAGTTATTGCTTATACTAAAGTATTTCTATTTTTATAAATATGTAAAGTGACACATTCTAAATAACGCATTTAACATCATTCTAATGGTAGAAATACATTTTATTGAGGTATTCTTAATACTTAAATTAAGGCTTGCAATTAAAGCAAACTACACTGGTGGAAATGCAACTAAATACACTCAAAAATTCACTTATTTTTCATATAAAAGTGCATGATATTTTTTTAATTACGTTTATTTGAATCACATTTTTAGTTTTCAGTCATTCAGTGTAAAAAAATCGTAAAAAAAACTTAATTTAGTGAAAATTTAGATCATTTAATCAAAAAATCAGAAATTTCGAGTGGAAATGCAATTAAAGACACTTGTTGCTTTTCAAACAAATTTATTAATTAACAATGAATGACACCTCCATTGTTTACAATTACATCAAGCATTCTATTTGGCATCGATTTCACGAGATTTGAGTTTAATTTAATGGAAAATTTGACCATAACATCACGAGTTTTGTCTTTTAAGTCCATTACTGACTCAAAGTGGCTGTTTTCGTAAACATTTTGTGTTATCAATCCCCGGATGTTTTCAATAGGGTTCAGATCGGAAATTCTAGCTGGGCAGTTCATATATAACCTTGATGTTTCGCTCCATGAAAAAAGCTTTTGTTCTTTTAGAGTCATGAATGCTTGCATTGTCTTGTTGAAATATCCTGGAATTTTCATCCGTATCTGCGGCATAATTCAACAGAACGTTATCTAGGAGTTCAATATAATCGGAGGAATTCATTTTAGAAGTGATCCAACAGATGGGGGTTGTTCCATAGCTCGAGAAAGCTCCCGACATCATCAATGTGCCTCCACCAAAATTGCGGCTAACTGAAATCTCCTTTTTGGTTCCTATGCGATGCTAGTAATACTTGTTTCGATCTGGTCTATCTAAATTAAACATTTTCTCACCACTGAACACCACATTGTTCCATTCAGAGACTCAATTTGGATGTTTTTTTGCAAATTCCAAATGAACATTCTTATGATAAATATTTAAGAGAGGTTTGCGATGTTTTTTAGCCCATTTAAAAACTTCAGATTGACTGATTATTTGTCTGATTCTTCGAGCTGTAACAGATAAGCATAAATCTCTTCTAATTTTAGTGGAATTTACGTTAGGTCTTATTGCCTCGCGAATTATCTGCCGCTTTTGACGGTCATTTAATTTACTACAAATACCTTGACGCCTCTTAATTCCATGCATATCACCTAGATTTGAAAAACTGCACACAACAATTGGAGAGCGATTGATTTTCGTTGCTATTTACCTATTTGAGAAACCTTCTTCCTTTAAAATTCGAAATTTTGATCGCTCTTCTATCGAAAGCCCGATGTTAGGTCCTATTCTATAACTACCTTTGTGTAATAAGTGTTTGAGCCAAGATGTTTTGAAATATTTAGTATCAGACACACTAGAGACAGCAAACTGCTCCTTTTAAGCACTTTAAAAACAAAAATGAAGTGGTTTATAGCTAAAATTCTAGATTCAAAGTAAATGTCTTTCCACTCGAAATATTGGATTTTTTAAACTAAATGATGTAAATACTTACTGAATAAGTTTTTCTTTGCAAGTTTCTTGCACAAAATGATTGAAGACAAAAACATTTAATTCAAATAAAGTTAGTACAAAAAATGACACGGGCATTTATATGAAAAATAAGTGAATATTTGAGTGTCTTTCAATGCATTTCCAACAGTGTATATACAATCAAAAATATAAATATATCAATAGCGCTGCTTTTTATGACCAATATAGTTAACCAAAGACCCATAACACTTTTACAATAAAAAAACACAAAACAGATAACAGTCAGTTACTATTTATGAACATTACGTTTTATAAAACATAGGTGGTCACCCAAAATGAAGCGTCTTGAAGGAAACGCGCAAATCAAGTGAAATTTACAACATGCATTTGAGACTTGTGGTTTGTTTGTTGCTCAACGGTCATTTTTTGCACTCGAGGACTATATAGTCTAAGTATAATGTAGGAAGTATCAGTTTGGCTATATAATAAATATATAGTCAAACTGATACTTCCTACATTAAACGAATATATGAATTTTTAAATTTCCAAGAAATCACATTCTATATTCTTAATTAGAATTTAAACGTACATTATTTTTTTCCAAGAAATAAATATTAGCAAATTTTTAGGAAAAATCTCCTACAAATCTTTAAAATACAATTTCTTGAGTCCATGGTAGCCTAGTAGTTAGGACATCGGCCTTCCGTCCGGACGGGTAGGGTTCAATTCCCAATGCCGCCAAAGACCCACCGAATACATGCGATATACGTGCTCGTTAAATCTCTGAAATCGAAAGTCCTGTGGACGGTTATTGAGCAGTTACTATGTATAATTGTCAGGAGAAAATTTCCTCCCCTTCTGATCAAAGGCAACATTGAGAGAAAGGATCCTCTGGTGGTGTCATCTGTCGGAGGAGTCTTAGAGCAAGGTCGTACTTTCACCTTCATGATGCTCTGGTAAGTAACAACAACACATAAATAACAACAATAACACAATATCTTGAAAAAAAGTTTTTAGCATTAACAATTAGCTATAAATGAAATAAAATTAGAAATATAATTAAAATCCTTTTGTACTACTAGACTATACTGTACTTTATTGTAATATATATTATGAAATATAATTTAGGTACAGTACTATACAGTTTATAAACCTTATGCACAGATTTATGAATATATTAATTATAGTATCAAATATACATGATAAAAGAAAAATCTGATGGATACAAAATAAATTAATTAAATTGGAGAAAGATATTATTTAAAATAATTTAAATTTTATGAAGCCAATACTTGATTTCTCTGAATAATCATGGTATTAGAAATAAGAGTTTAAATTGGAATATTGATTCAGCATAATAAATAAGACGTGTCCCATTTATTTTCCGATAAATTGAAAATACGAAGGAAAAAATAACATTTGGAAATGTTAAATATGATTAGCCCTGAATTCAGTTGCTAATACAAAGTTAAAAAATATCATTGAATAAGAAGCTATAAAGTATTAAATAAAAGTAGGGATTGAAGCAAATACTTTAAAACTTCAAGTATGCTTATACTTTTATCGGATTGTTATTATGGACATAGGATTAATAGTTCATTTTTGCTCTCTTTCCACTAATAAAAAAAGAAAACGATAAAAATATTTTCATAAAATACTTAATATATATATATATATATATATATATATATATATATATATATATATATATATATGTATATATATATATATATATACATATATATATTAAAAAATTCAAAAGAAAAATCCAATTAAAGTTCTATTTTGGAACTCAAAACTTGAATCAATATTAATTCTAAATTTGTCATTCCAGACGATCATCTGTCTGGGACGGAGATAAAAAACATCTGTCTGGGAAACGGGAGACAACCTGTCTTCTTGGAAATTGATTAAAATAGTAATATAATTTGAAATAAATATTTATTTTAAGCAACAATTATAGCAATATCTCTAGAGATAATTCTCAATTAATCAGGTTCAATGGACGAAACATTCATTTTTAAATTCTCATACTGCAAAATAATTTTCATAAATAAAAGAATCAGATTTTTGTACCATCAATGAATATTAATTCGGAATTGTTTATAAATAGGAACGATTTTTTTATCAAAAATGAAGTGAAGAGATATGAATGATGAAATATATTTATGCGTCTTATGCATACTTACATTAAAAGTTTATAGGAAAAATAATTAAATAATAAAAAATGAAAGCAAAGTACAGTTTATGCATTTTGATGAACTGTTACAAATATCATGGATCAAAACACAGATGCAGTATATTAATGAAATTCTTTAGAGAAATGTATTTCATTTAATCAAGATATAATCTACATTTTGTAATTCAACGGTAATATTTTTTTCACCCGAAAGCATACTAGATTAAGACCACTGTAGCTTAGCCATGATATTGCCCATTAAAACGTTTCGCTGCCGTGGTCGTTGTGGTTAAGTGGTGATGGCAGCGGATTTCCATCGAATCAGGCAGTGTACGAATCTCGCACGAGTGAGGCGAAAATTTTTTGAGTTTAATTTCGAATGCAACTGTTCTATAGAATTCTTAGGTTTACTGGAACGATGTTCCAGAACTTTCTGTTGTTGTATAAAAGAGCAAATAACTCTATGTAAATTAGTGTTGTTGTTGTTGTTCATGACACTTGTGGACAAGCCAAGCTTGCTATGCCTTTGGCAAAGCGAATTAAGTCAATCGAGAGCGTCTTTAGTTTGGATTAGAGCACCACGAAGGTGAAAGTACGACTTTGCTCTTTATAAGGTGCCTCATCATTTTGAACCACGGTCAGGTGACGAGGCCACACCTGAGCTGGCACCCTCCTCTACACATCCACGCCATACCAGCGGAAGTACTTTGGACGTCACAGATTAACATGGACACGTCCCCAACCCACGGAGCTCCAGCAACCCACAAAAGGAGAATACACCGTGATTACCCTCCCTACCACTGCCCGCGGCAAATGATGCTTCACTTTGTTGAGCTTACGGGAAGCGGGGTGAAGCTACTGAGCCACTGGAGCTCATATAAATAAGTTCTCACTTTTGTGAAGGAGTACTAACTGTGAGATAAAAAGCTGTGTCTTACGAGCTCCCCGATTATTCTACGCGACAATGTAATCAAGTCAATACAATGAGAAACCGAAATATCAATGAAAATATTAGATAATTACCACATCTTAAAAATAATTGTAATATACATTTTACATTAATAAAATTTTTTCATCATCTGAAAGTACATCTGACACGAAATAAACAATTATAAAGTCACATTTTTACTAAAATTTAGAACAGCAATGTCAATGCAAAAGTATTAAGATTTTCAACTCCCGTCTTCAAAAATTATACATCCTATCGCTAGAATAATTATTTAACTTCTGATTGGCGAAAGAAATGTTTATTTTAAGTCATGTAGATTTGTTTATTTTTTTCTCTTCACCAAATTATGCTCTTTATTCCTAGTAAATCACAAAGGAATTTTTTTAACGTTTGTAAAGCGGAATTTTGGAAAGGAAGTAACACATTCTTATCTATTTTAAACTATTTATTTTATGATAAAAAAATTTTTTTTTATACTTATTATAAACATTATTTTCATAAAGCTTTTCTAATCTGCTAGAAAAATAAACTTGTTTATTTTAAAATATAATTTGAATGTATAAATATTATTTTAGATACATGGAAAAATCTTGAAATAACTAATTTAATATTAGCTTTGAATAACTAAATAAACATTAGCTTTGTGTAACCAAATAAATATTAGCTTTGTATAACCGAATAAATATTAGCTTTGAAAAACTAAATAAATATACAGGGTTAGCAAGAAATAAGTTTCCCACTTCAGAGGGCTGTAGAATACGTTCTATTTGTCCAAATGAGATAAAATTTGAACTACAGATAATTCAAATAATGCGCTTGACATTTATTTAAAAAAATAGTACAACATTTCGACGATAGATGGCGCTGTAATACTAACATTACTTATTTGCATATACTGAAAATATGAAAAGTCATTTGCTTTACAGCGCAAGCCTATTAGCATTATCTTTGGGTAAAAAGAAGGCAGATTCTGAACGAGCATTAGTTACTTTTCTGCACATCATGCCGTCTTTACAAGAAAAAGCGCTACTTGTAAAATTGTTCTACCAGAACCAGCAGAACTCCGTTGCAGCTGTAAAAGAATTTCGCCGTATAATGAATGCAGATACGAAGAGGTCCAGTGTCTTCATGTGCGTTATGCAAGATGATGCAGAAATTTGAAAGAACTGGACAACTTGCAATTCTTCCCGGTAGAGGACGAAAGCCAATCCAGTCTTCTAGCGTCGAAAATGTGGCTACCGCGGTCGTTGAAGCCAGCAGTCAGTCGCCGGATGGTAGTGCGAGTGTGCCAGTTGTTTCCCGTGTATTGGATATGACGTATTCCCCTGTACGAAAAATCTTACGGCGGATTTTGCATTTTTATTCCTACAAAATCAATCCTCTGCACTTGTTGCAGGACGGGGACTCAGAGGTTCGTAAAACTTTTGCACTTCAGTTCCTTGCTCGAATGGTGGTTGACGTCATTTAGCCATGGAATATTCTGTGGACTGAAGAAGCCCACTTTCAACTTAATGGGCAAGTCAACATCAACAATTGTCAAATTTGGGCAGCGGAAAACCCTCGCGCTATTCAGGAAAAACCCTTGCATCCTGAAAAAGTGACAATATAGTGTGGGTTTACGGCTACTTTTTGATTGGACCGTATTTTTTGAAGAGATAACTGCAAATGGAATCAAAACCTGTTCGATCACAGGACAACGGTACCAAGACATGCTGAGGGATTTTGTAATCCCACCACTTCAGCAGCGTGGATGACTTCAGGACATCATTTTCATGCAGAATGGCGTACCTCCTCATATTGATCGTCGTGTAAAGCAACTGCTAACACAGCATTTTACTGAGGCACGGGTTATCAGCCGTCATTTCCCTATGGCATGGCCTCCTCGTTCGCCGGATATCACCCCTGCGACTTTTGGTTGTGGGAGTTTTTGAAGGACAATGTCTACCGTAAAAGGCCAGCATCTGTACCAGATCTGAAGGACAGCATTCGGCGCCATCTCCTGATATTCCGACAGACTCACTCCGGTCTGCTGTCGAAAATATGGTTCTGCGATTAGAGCACATTGTTGAAAATGAAGGGGGTATGTTTAACAGTTGCAATGCTACTTTTTCATTATTATTATTTAACATTTATAAAGCATATCAAATGTTTTATGTGTATTACAGCACCATCTATCGGTGAAATTTTGTACTGTTTATTTTTTTAATAAATGTCAAGCGAATCATTTGAATTATCTGTAGTTCAAATTTTATCTCATTTGGACAAATAGAACGTATTCTACAGCCCTCTGAAGTGGGAAACTTATTTCTTGCTAACCCTGTATTTGAGGATGAATAGATTACATTACAAAAACAAAAACACAAACATAAAATTACAGTATAGTCTTTGAATTGCACTGAAATCTAGTTTCTTAATTTTAATCTAAATCCCACTAGTAAAAACTTGTGGAAAATTTCAATATTTGTTTTTATTTCATAAGAATGATTTTCAGATCTGTCTATAAAAATATTGTGTTAGTTATGGCTATAAGTCCGCAGATAACTCAATGACTAAAACTCGTATTGATAAAAGAAACAGTTAATTACAATTTTTTGATACAATCTCTAATTTTTCCAATAGGTTCTACTCAATATACATCCTTACAAGTAAAGATTTAGAAATTTTCAATTTATTTAAATGAATGTAAAAATCACAGCTTTCGAACTACATTAAAATAAAAAAAGGATACGAAAAATGATGCTAAAGTTATGCAAGTAAGCTTTATAAGCGATTTAATAAGATCTTTGGAAAGTAAGTGTGCAATACATAAAAATACGAGATAAATAGTATCTTTTATTAGAATAAAGACATAAATTAAATAAAAACAGCTTCCTTGAACAACAAAGCAATTTATCGTCAATAATAAAGGAAATTAATATTTAATTCTATAAGGCTAATATATTGAAAAAGCTGAATGCTAAATAATTTGATACTGAAATAAATTTTGCCTGTAGTGAATTACGAATATTTAAATAGCTTAAAGAGAATAGTTTTTAGAGTGCACTTAAAATGAAAAATAGAACAAAAAATGCGAAAAAAATTGAGTGTCCATTTAATTTAATTTGAGGCACATTCAAAACTAGACAAGGATTCGTAACACGTTTTGAGAAGAAAAACATTTTAATTTATTTATACGCACATTATAGTTCATTAAGCAATACAACAACTCAAGAAAAGCCTACTGTTTTTTTTTCCTAGAATAAATTGCATTTTATGCATAAATAGGAAAAACTTAAAAGAGAGTATTACTTGTATTAAAAAAGAAATACAAAGCTCTCTGTAATTTAAAATCATCAAGTAATATGAAATCTATTTTTATTTCGTTATGAGGATTTATTTTACTATTTTAAAAATTAAAACATGTATGTAATAATACACATATTTACTGGGAATTTCAATAGAATTGTTTTAGTTCGAAATGAAGGAATTTGGAAGAGACTGTTTTACTATTTTAAAAATTAAAACGTGTGCATGTAAAAATACACATATTTACTGGGAATTTCAATAGAATTGTTTTAGTTCGAAAAGAAATTATTTGAAAGAGACTGTTTTACTATTTTAAAAATTAAAACGTGTGCATGTAAAAATACACATATTTACTGGGAATTTCAATAGAATTGTTTTAGTTCGAAAAGAAATTATTTGAAAGAGACTGTTTTACTATTTTAAAAATTAAAACGTGTGCATGTAAAAATACACATATTTACTGGGAATTTCAATAGAATTGTTTTAGTTCGAAAAGAAATTATTTGAAAGAGACTGTTTTACTATTTTAAAAATTAAAACGTGTGCATGTAAAAATACACATATTTACTGGGAATTTCAATAGAATTGTTTTAGTTCGAAAAGAAATTATTTGAAAGAGACTGTTTTACTATTTTAAAAATTAAAACGTGTGCATGTAAAAATACACATATTTACTGGGAATTTCAATAGAATTGTTTTAGTTCGAAAAGAAATTATTTGAAAGAGACTGTTTTACTATTTTAAAAATTAAAACGTGTGCATGTAAAAATACACATATTTACTGGGAATTTCAATAGAATTGTTTTAGTTCGAAAAGAAATTATTTGAAAGAGACTGTTTTACTATTTTAAAAATTAAAACGTGTGCATGTAAAAATACACATATTTACTGGGAATTTCAATAGAATTGTTTTAGTTCGAAAAGAAATTATTTGAAAGAGACTGTTTTACTATTTTAAAAATTAAAACGTGTGCATGTAAAAATACACATATTTAATGGGAATTTCAATAGAATTGTTTTAGTTCGAAAAGAAATTATTTGAAAGAGACTGTTTTACTATTTTAAAAATTAAAACGTGTGCATGTAAAAATACACATATTTACTGGGAATTTCAATAGAATTGTTTTAGTTCGAAAAGAAATTATTTGAAAGAGACTGTTTTACTATTTTAAAAATTAAAACGTGTGCATGTAAAAATACACATATTTAATGGGAATTTTAATAGAATTGCTTTAGTACGAAATGAAAGAATTTGGAAGAAATTGTTTTACTATTTTAAAAATTAAACATGTGTGTGTAAAAATATAGATATTTATTGGGAATTTCAATAGAATTGTTTTAATTCGAAAAGAAATAATTTGGAAGAGCTAAAAGTGAAATAACTTTATAGAAATGATTGTTTATAATTTGCTTTGACACATTGCATGTGACAAAATTATTTATAAGTTTTTCTTGTGGCATTAAATATTTTTAGCTTTATCACAGAGTAGACAGAACTTAGCACTAGACACTGCAGTTATCTCAAATTACTATTCATTGTGAACATTTTAAGCCTGATTGTGTATACTGTAATGAAAGCCATTTTATACTATCTATTACTTGTATTTTTCGAAATTCAGGATATAGCAAGAGAATAATTAATTTTGAGACTTTGAAATGTTTTGTATTTTCGCTATCTATTTCGTCTTTACATAGACTCATTCCAATCGCTTTATTTCAAAGTGTAGAAACCCTTTGAATTGAATGTATCCAACGACATCGCATCTGAGATTCGCAGCAGGGTTACAGCTGCTAACCAATGCTTTTTCGGCTTAAAAAAGTACCTAAAATCTACTTTCGTCCGTCGAAAAACAAAAATTTTGATATATGAATGCTTGATTAGGCCTATTCTTTCTTACTCATCTGAAACGTGGACATTGACTGAGAAGGACAAAGAAACCATCTCCATTTTCGAAAGAAAAACTTTAAGAAGCATCTTTGGTGGAATAAAATGTGAGAATACATGGCGAAGAAGAACTAATTCTGAGCTTTATAAACTATATAAAGAACCAGATATTGTTAAATTTATCTCAATACAGAGATTAAAATGGGCAGGACATTTGAGCCGGATGAACGACAATCGGGTGACGAAAAAATTTTCTTGGCTCGCCCCATGGGCACCAGAAGAAGACGACGACCGAAACTCCGATGGCGTGACTGCCTTGAAAACGACCTAAAAACACTAAGTGACAAGCTGGTTGACCTTATCGAAAAATAGGGGATCCTGGTATGCACTACTGAGGAAAGGCCGACCCTGGGCTGTCAGGCCAATGAAGAAGAAGAAACCCTTAATTATACGCTTTGTATACAGTGTTAATCAAAATAATATAATTAAGAAATCATAGGAAAATTGACCGAACAATCACACCCATGGAATAGGATTACTGCAAATTGGTTACATCCGTTGTTTCCCTCAGCTCTCATACTTATACTCTTATGACTATTCCAACTAATGTTATATTCTTATGATGTTCATTTTGTTCTTACTCATTCATTCATTCTTTGTCGTGTGCCAGCTAGGCTGGCAATATAGGGTGCGCTGTTCCACTTTTCCAACTGAACTATATTTTGGTGCGGAGTCCGACTTCCTCCAGACACACATGCAATAGGGACCCGTTTATAGGGTAGGCAACCATTCACACCTCATTCATAGAAGGAAATTACAAAGACAGGATAGATAGAGAGCGAAAGTACATCCATGCCCAAACCGAGATTCGAACCCAGGACCTCCTTATCCGCAGTCAGGCACGCTGACCACTAGACTAGTTGTTCGGCTCTTTTGTTCCTACCAATCCAATCATTAAGAACTTAATTAACTCATGCATTAAGAAGTTAACTGATAAGATTATTTTTATACACAAGGGTTAGTTAGACTAGGAGCTATGATATAAGGTTTCAGGACTAATGCAAGATCCACGGCAAGAGGTGGAAGATGAATCGATAGCCATGTGAAGACCATACAGTACCCTTCAGTGCTAGTAATAAGACCTTAATATAATGCGATTCCTCCATAGTAAGCATTTTATTAATAAACTGTCGTTTAATACCTCGCAGCTTATAAAACCGTAAATTTTAAACACTGTTTGATAGTAAATGAAATAATAAAACACAAATCTTAATTATTTAAAAGAAATCTCCCAATTCAACGAGATTTAAAATTATTGTGACACGATAGACCCTTCTTTTTTGAAAAAAAATGCCTCTCATATCATATTCATTTAAATAGTGGTGCGACTTTCAGCCAGGTTGTAATTCATCACTATCTCTGAACGTGAATGGGCGTCAATGATACAAAATCATCTGATATTTACCTTAGTTTTCTAATATATAAATTAGTGATTTTGGCAGTATTTTCAGATATTTGTTACAATGGAAAATGGACAAAACCTGTGGGTTGAAAAATTTTAAATATAAAATGATCAACTTTGGAAAAAAAAATTCTTCGTGATAAGGCAGCGGTATTTTTTGCAGATTTTTCTATTCTTCCAACTTACCATTACAATTCATGAGCTTTTATTATAACGAACTTAAAAGATCAATTACTTTTAAGTTCGGTAAAATATTATTGGGTTGTGAGTAAAATCATTTGGTTTTTCATGAAAATGAAAAACGTATAATGAATAAATATCGTATTGCATTGCATATTGTCCGTTCTATTCCAATAGTTTTTACCATCTTTTTGGTAGTAGCACGAATTCACACTCATAAAGTGGTTGCTTTTTACTAGCAAAACGCTGATCAAAGTGAGAAAAAACGAAATTATTTTCCGAACAACCCTATAGATATTACAGAGATTTCACTTATTCTGAGTAGAAAGCTTTCTAGAAATATTGTCTGAATTGGATGTTATGAAATATGATTTTATAATTTGTATGTTAGCAAAGGCGTATATAATACCAAAAATTCAGTTTTCGCCATTTCATCATTCAGTGCATTTCAGAACGCATTCCTGGACTTAATCCATACTTACGTACTCAGATATAGAGATAAAAATATAGGATATTGGTAATCAATAATAATATTCATAATGTTCTTGACCGTTCTTGAAAATGAAGGAGGAATAAGAATTTTGTCTTCTTGTCATATAAATTTTGGAAATGTATACTAAAACAGCAACAATCAGATGAAGAAACTCTCATTTAAGTACGAACATTATGCTTGAAATACATGACAATATACATATTCAAAGCAGATACAGATTCTTGCATATAGACAGCTGGAAGAACAGCAAAGCAGAGGATAGCAAGTATAAGATGTATACTAAGTAATTTTAATAAGTAGTTAATAATCTTTATGATAAATAATTATTTTTTCATAAACATCTATTGGCTTACACAACTGGATTGCTACATGCAAAAAATAGAATATCACTAAAGCAATATAAGTAAGTGAACATAAATTTTAAAATTTCAGTTGAGTTCTTAGAATCGGGTTTGTATGTCATTGGACACCTCTGCTTTTATCAGCATTTTGTACTATTAACTCCAAACCCAATGTTTCCTAGTTCCAGTTGCTCGGGTCACCCACTTTATTAATAAAGTCCGATAACCCTTTAAAGGAGTCTAGGTGTAACTCTCTAGTATGGATGATGCCTAAAGAAGTTAATCTAGGGAGGGCAAGGGCCTTGCATTCGTAAACGATATGCTTGGCCGTTTTCTCTTGCGTATGACATTTCCTACAGATAGGGTCTTGCTGAAACAGTCCCATTTTATGGAGGTGTTTCCTGAAATAGTAGTACCCAGATATGAAGCCAACGATTAAACGTATCTTCTGCCTAGAGCATCTTAGAATTTCAGAGGCAATCCTCGCTGATGATCCACAGATCATACTTTTAGCGTGGGTTTGACCAGGAGTGTTGAGCCAAGCTACATACATCTTCCGTTTTTCCCATATAAAAACATTGGTTTTTGCGGTCTTCAAATTGATCCCACAAAAAGGTTCAGTACCAATGGGAGCAAAAGACGATCCTTCGATACCTTTGTGCCCTGGCACCCATATAAGGATCACCTTGTTTCTATTCAGTTGAGTTACTACATAAGCAATTATTAATTTCTATTTCTATAACTAACATACTCTATATATATAAAAGAAACTTAATAGAAAAATTATTAATAGCTATTTCTTTTAGAAGAAGTAGCTGTTAATAACTTTTTAAAAGAAAATTAATAAATTTTCTATTAAGTAAAATACTTACGTTTAGTAAATATATTTATTAAAAGTAAATATAATGACAAATAGTAAATATATTTTTGAGGACATAATAAAAAAATCCTTAAATATCCCAAGCGATACACTACACAAGATATCATTCAAAGTATTGAAACTACATGTCTAATGTAATTATGCTTCTTTATCCTCATTTTTATACATTATTTTTCTGCTATAGTAATGTCTACATCAACTGCCGTTAAATCATGGTTTTCCAGGATAAAAATTCACTCTCTACTTTAGTGGCAGTCGAGGGAATTTCCCCTTCGGTGGCTTTTAACGCTGGTAATGGAGACGCAAATGGTTAAAAAATCTCCAATTTAAGAGCGGTATTTAAAAAAAAGCCTGGTACAACAAGAAAAAACTTCCAAGCCGATCATTATACTTTTAGAATTTCAGAAAAAAATGTTCGTTTTTTTAGAATAAGTGTTTAATGGTTAGCTCCTTAAAGGGATTTTACCGAGTTGCTGAAATTAATGCTCGACTGGAATTTTGATATATTTACAGAATATACTATGTGTACTTTTTCTGATATTTTTCTAGATGGAGATCAACTTATGATACAAATTCTATAACAGTAGGATAGTTTTAGCTTTGAAGTTTCTTAAGGAATATAATATTATTTATTGAGAAATATATAAAATTTCTTTGAATAGTTAAGATTTTTATTGAAATACACCGACTAAAGCTCATCAGAGTAACCCAGTATGTTGCAATAAGTTATGCAACACAGAGATTCTGGGGATTACGTTTTCTTATTACGGATTAAATAACGCTGATTTATTTCCAATAAGATTGATTATATTTTTACTCCAAAGATTCCTATCAATATCTACGGAGGAGCATTCTGAATATGAAATGTGTACTCTTACATGATAAACTTGATTTGTAAAAACATAAAACTCATTTCAATTTACATTGTCTCAATAAATTCTTAAAGATTTTTCGAAAACGTCCATTCTACATTCTTTGCATCATAAATATCAGCTTAAAGTATTTTTCCATCTCTGATGAATGTATTATTTTTTGGCTGATTATTCATGCATATACAGTTAACAGAATATTTAAAAAAATCTAAACTAGGTTTTTTTCAATATATATATACATATATATATATATATATATATATATATATATATATATATATATATATATATAGTTTTCTCAGAATTACATAACTTTATACATTTATAACACAATTATTTTACTTTTTAATAAAAAAACACTATTTAATACTACATTCTTAATAAAGACAGCCTGTAAAAATTCTTTAATATTAATCTCCTTTCATGAATAATATTTATGGTTTTGTTTTTGAGAAAAGAATTCCTATTATGCCTGAGCATATAAAAGACATTCAAATTCAAATTTTAATAAATTAAAAAAAATAATTTACAAAACTAAAAAAGGGAAAACTTTCAGAAAATATCTAAGAATAAATAAACTATAAATTAATAATCAGGCCAACATTTATATTTAACGTTTCTTTTACTAAATTATAATTCGTAAAAATATTAAAACAAAAATTTTTATGTGCAATTTTTATCAAGGAAAAGTTTATATTTTTAGCTTATTAATCAATTTTTTTAAATAAATGACATGATATTGAATTTAAATTAAATGAGTTCAAAGCAGTTTGATATATTCATGAAAAAATTCTAAAAACGGAAGTATAAGAAGTTAAAATGCATTAAAAATAGCGTCTAAAGGAAATACAGAAACTTTGCAACTCAATACCATTTCTCTTTGTATAATGTATAATGTTATCTTATTTGTTCATAAAAAATCATAATATTTATCAGTTAATATAAATCAAAGCGATATATATTACCGTATATATATATAATCAAAATAGCAAAGAACTTTAATTCCCTTGGAGTTATATTAAACTAATAAAAAATTATAATGGTAAATTAAATTATGAAATTAGTCTAATTACCATTTACCCTATTATAACACTTACTCGTAATTAATTAACATGTTTACAATGCGTAACCAAAATTGACTTTTCATAATGCAAAACTACAATTCAATTGTGACATAAAAATATGTCATAAAAACATTAGCAGAGCTGTAAATGGTAATTTAATGCTAAGTGTTTATGAACTCAAGTAATTATAATGAAGGTAATTATTCTTATCTTTCTTAGAAACATGATCTTAATAGACTTAATTAGTATTCTATCTTAAGCTTGAAGAAATTTTGAAGCTAAAAATTATAGTTTAATAAATTAAAATATTTCTTTAAAACAAATATGAAATATTTCTAAATAAAAAGTTTTATTTCATAAATGTTGATTTTGGTTAACAGCTTTGAATTTGCTTAACGGTATATATTTAACCCGAATAATATAATTAACTAAAAATATACATGTATACACGATTTTTAGATTTGTATGTGTCGCCCAACTTGTCTAGTGGTCAGCGTGCCTGACTTCGGATAAGGAGGTCTTGGGTTTGAATCCTGGTTTGGGCATGGCTGTACTTTCTCTCTATCTTGTCTTTGTCCTTTCCTTGTATGAATGAGGTGTGAATGGTTGCCTACCCTATAAACGGGTCCCTATGGCATGTGTGTAGAGCAAAGTAGTACTTTCACCTTCATGGTGCTCTGATTAAACGAAAGACGCTCCCAATTGACTTAAATTCGCATAGCATAGTGAGCTTGGCTTATCCAAATGTCATTAGTAACAACAACAACAGATTATGTATGTTTATAAAAAATGGGTATTTTTTTAGACTTAAAACTCTGGATACCGAAAGGAATATAATAGAGTAGTTTAGAAATTAAAACGCACTCTTTAAAATTTAAAAAAAGGAGAATATCTTATTAATAAATAGATATTTAAAAAATACCACAAATCATAATAATTATTTAATAATTCTTTGCAATAGATAAAATTTTAAGTACAGTTATTATGTTAAAATTAACAAAAAATCTGTGTTCATGATAATATAAGATTTGTTGAGCTAATTTGAAAACTATCCAATAATACGATTATAAAAATTTTTATAAGTAAGCTCTATTAATTTAAGTAATTAGATATACATGATATTTCAAGATAAATTCGGACTGTAACAAATTCAGGAACATTCATTAGAATATAGCTACGTCGTACACATATGATGACATAAGACCATATATGTATGCAGAAACAGAGAATAAATTTTCGAAAGAATATTTTACTTTTTATATAAATCGATGCAATTTTAATATACATGAATCCACTTATGAAAATAAACATAACTGCAAACCAATAAAAGATTAATCTAAATTTCTGCCTATGGAATTTAATCTTATACTTTGAAAATTGGAGTCAACAGAAATGCTTACTTTATAATTTACTTCATAAATTCTGTCGTTGTTGTTACTTATGACACGTGGACAAGCCAAGCTTGCTAGCCGACGGCTTTGTGAAATTAAGTCAGAAGCGAGCGTCTTTCGTTTAATCGGAGCACCACGAAAGTTAAAGTACGTCTTTGCTCTAAGATTCCTCCGATAGATAGCAGCATCGAAGGTTCTACTCTCTTAATTTTGATTTTGATGTGGAGGGGAGGAAATTTTCTCCAGACTATTACACACATGGTAACTGTTCAACGATCCAACACAGGACTTTCGATTCCACATATTCAACGAGCACGTACATCGCATGTACCCGGTGGGTCCTTAATGGCTTTGGAATTGAATCCTACCTTTCCGGGAGGAAGGCAGATGCCCTAACCACTAGGCTACCACTGCCCTTTTATATTAGCCAGGCAAATTCAAGAGGAACTTAACAACCAACAAAACATCTCCCTCTGTTGGATCAAGGCTCATGTAGGATTTGAAGGGAACGAATTAACAGACCGCCTAGCAAAAACTGCTGCTTCTTCAGGTGAATCGGAAATCTATCTCCCTCTTCCTCGGTCTCACTTCAAAAGGATCCGGAAAATTACATTAATTCAGGATTGGCAAACTCTGTGGGATCAGAATACCACCGGACGCCCAGTATACTGCATCCTGCCAAAAATGAATTTGAATCAACAGTGCTGGCCAAGACAAATTACGATTTTTGTAACGGGACATGGCCCATTTCCATGTTATCTGCATAGAATAGGAGTACAACCCACTGAGAGCTGTGCATGTGGAGTAGAAGGTACTCCAATTCATTACGCTACAACAGGCCCCATCACGAGTTCCTGGCACTTCACTACGCCCAGTGACAATCTGATAAGTGTCTGGCTAAAAAACATCACCATCAACAAGGCTGCAAAGCTAAAAATTATTAACCTTATAAACTTTCTCCTTGAATATAGGGACTTAATAATTCTAGAGGAATAGGAGGATAATGATGCCCATGACGGTGATAGACTTCACCTGGAAGAAGATGAGCCGTAAAATCCGCATACTCCATCTCTCTCATGCTCTACACATTTAGACATTTCCCTCTTTACCTGTTACATTTCGCCTGTTTTTAATCTCATTGTATATAGTTCATAATTATTTGTTTGCTATTTTCTCACCATCATTCCAGCGCTCTCACTTAATTACTTAATCACAATTATTGTCATCATGCTGTATTGACCTATTTTAACGCATTATGTATAACCTATCTAAACTTTTTGCATATATAACTTAGAATTTCATATGACCTAACTTACTTTGAGTCGATACACCCAACTATCAAATCCATACTAAATGCATTAATTATTCATTAATCAATATTACCTCAATTAATTTGCAGTAAGTGCAGGTATTTGTTGTCAATTTTGTTTTATCATTTTTAATTTCCTTTTGTTTTTCCATTTATTTTCTTTATTTCTTATATGCATGCAATTTGATATGTATTTCATATGCCTGTCTTACCATTTCCTGCCATGTATTTTGTCTGATATCTATTTTGAATGCTTCTTATATGTCCACGTGTTAACTCTAAATGGCAACCAAATTTGTGTTAAATAGTATACTTTACAAACCCTCTTTATTTGTGTAAAAGTAATAATTTCCAGTGTCCCCATATGATTGCAAGCATAATTGTATTGTCTTGTATGTACTGTGTTCCGTTTTCTTTTCTCTCCAGCGGGTCCATCAAATCTGGTAAAACCCTTTCAGGGTTAGGTACAGGGACCTCTGCTGGTGTTACTTTACTTTACTGCCCCTTTATAAATTCTAAAGACAGGTGATGACAGAAAAAAGACAAATCTCGATAACAGCTGTAGAGAAAATATGGGTAGTGTCATAATAAAACATTCCTCTCATGGCTATTTCTTATGAGTGCATACATTCTATCTTTGTATTTCCAATTGTATTCCGTCATTATAGGAAGATAATCTCTTATTGAGAAACCCGCAACAACGTATCTTTAAGTAGAACCTTTGGCACTAAAGCATTAAATCTTTGTGTGTGTGATAGGTAACTTTATGGTCAATTTTTCTTGTACGAAACTAACTTAATTTGCTTGAAATTGATTTCTAAATCCTACAAAAATACATCTGCGTCAAACATAAAAGTTGAGCTTATGAACTTTTTGAAAGAAGTGCAATGCTTCGAACATTAGTAATAATTGCAAATCGTTTATCTCGTTTCAAAAATTATTTTAAAATTAATAAATTGATAGACAACAGAAAGAAATTAATACTTTGAGCACAGAAATTTAAATACTAATGCACTATGACATTGCACAAACATACCCTATATAGCACAAAATTAGCCATTATAACAACTCGCCAGATGGCGAGAAAGCGTTCTCGCCATCTGGCGAAGTTTTATGATCTCACAAGAACATTAGATTACGCGGTTCATATAAGAAATTTCGGTGTTCTTCTATTTCTCATCAACGTACTTTTTCTGTACATATACTACTGCAATAACAATATCCGTCTTAAAAGTTAGAATTTTTTCATGGAATTAACTCTTAAATATTCACTATCCTGATATATTCGCTTGTTTCTTTATGATGTATGAATATTCATAATCAAATAACTAACTTATATGTTGTTGTTGTTGCTTATGTCACTTGGACAAGCCAAGCTCGCTATGCCTTTGGCCGTGCGATTTAAGTCAATTGGGAGCGTCTTTCTTTTGGATCAGAGCACCACGAAAGTGAAAGTACGACTTTGCTCTTTTTAAGGTGCCTCGACATTTTGAACCACGGTTAGGTGACGAAGCCTAACCTGAGTTGGCACCCTCCTCTCCACATTCACTCCACACCAGCAGAAGGACTTTGGACGTCACATATTAACGTGGACACGTCCCCAACCCACGGAGTTCCAGCAACCCAGTGAAGGAGAGTACACCGTGGTCACCCTCCCAACCACTGCCCGCGGCAAATGATGCTTTACTTTGCTGAGCTTACGGGAAGCGGCGTGAAGCTACTGAGCCACTGGAGCTCACTAACTTATATAAAGGCAATGTAAAACCATATCAGTACCATTCAAGAAAAATTTATTTTATTTTACAATTGACAAACATTGGCGTTTAACAATTAGTTCACGGGTCCTTCAGTACTTCTTGACAATGTCCTCATACTCAGAAAGTACTGCACCATTATTTAAATGTTCAACAATCATTAATTAATTAGAGTCACACAAGACACTGGGGAATCCACCACTCTAATTCTATATGTATGTTCCTGTAAACAGTCATGTCCAGTCAGTCCTCTAAACAGAACCACAGCAGTCATTCTAGGGAAAGTTGGGAACAGCCAAAACAAAGAAAGGGCAAAACTGTAGTGTATTTAGCGATTAAAAAATACGTTTATTTAATATAACTAAATACATTTTTGCCGACCAACTTGTCTAGTGGTCAGCGTGCCTGACAGCGGATAAGGAGGTCCTTGGTTCGAATCCCAATTCGGGCATGGATGTACTATACTATCTCTCTATCTATCCTGTCTTTGCCCTTTCCTTATATGAATGAGGTGTGAATGGTTGCCTACCCTATAAACGGGTCCCTATGGCATGTGTGTACTGAGGAAGTCAGACTCCACACCAAAATATGGTTCAGTTGGAAAAGTGGAGCAGCGCATCCCATGTTGTCAGCCTGGCTGGCACACGACAATGAATGAATGAATACACTGTTTTCTTCATTTATTTAATAAATAAGTAACGGATACTTAATTAACGATTCATTTAGCATAAAGTATCCCTCCCAATGTACGTTTTTTTAAAAACAAGTATAAATAAAGCTAGGTTAAAAGTTTTCTTCCTGCAGTTGCCCGGAAGAAAACTAATCAATAAGAAAATTATTGATCAAAATATGTTTATGCAAACAAATATCACGCGAACTTGTGTGTAGTTTGTTTATTACGAAATACATTTTAATCTACTATCGTCAAAAAACCCCGCGATTTTTCTTCTCTTACGATATAAAAGATACGTTGTAAACATATTTTATTCCAAAAACGATAAGAAATAACCTTCAAATGGGATATTTTATCTAATTTTATACATAGAGCATCTCTATACTACTAGAAAAAAACAAACTAAAAGACAAATTTATACAAATTTATAATTTAAAAAAAATTTATACACTTCAGAATGTAGCACAAAGGGAAAAATATTTATTAAAAATGTTTTTGTTAAATTAAACAGAAACAAAAAAATGTATTATATTTTATTAAATTAAACAATCGCTTAATATGAAACACACCAATTTAAAGTGAATAAAAAAATTTTCCAATTCTTTTCGGAAAATTGCTAACAACACCCAAGTCGAAATTTTTATTTTTGCAAGATTCAAATGCCAACAAATCAAAACCATTTTAACTATAAAGTTTTAAATATTTTTTTTAATTATAGAGGGCACGCAAGATCACACACACACGTACACGTGATAAAAAAACAATTTAAAGCAATCGACTAGTACTAAAAGGGAGATAATATCGGACTAGTTTGTTAAATGACGTGTGAAGAGAATGGTTATGCAACATTTTAATAAAAATAATATAATAGAATTTATGCAGTTTTGTTAGTTCGGTTGTTAGTGTAAAGTTATTTAAGACCATGAGAGTCAATTGAACGGTTACCCAATGGTTTCCAGCGTTCCAAACCACTAAAAATTTCCAGATCTGATGTGGGAATCTCAGCCACAAACTGTACAATTGAAAGTGAAAATAAATATTGTTGATATCATTCATTCGATAACATAAACTTAAACCCATAAAAAGATTATATACACACACTGGCCAATGAATTAGAGTCCAAAAATGAATATTTTATTGCAACATCTTTTGCACAGATAACCATTCTTATTCGCTTGCATCTTCGAATATACAAGCTCTTGAAGTGAATTTATGTCCGGAGAATATCATGCATTGGCTTCGTAGCTCTTTTTTTAGATCTTTTAATTTATATAGAAGAGCAAAGTTGTCGAATGCGTCTTAGCACCATATCCCACACATTTTCTACAGGATTCAGATCCAGATTCTGTGGTGCCCAAGGAAGGAATTTGAAGTCAAGCTTGTGTTCAACGAACCAATTTTGAACACTTAACATGATGCATAATTGTATTATCATTCATGAAATATACAGTCATCAAAGTAAAAATGTAACATTGCAGGGTGCATTTGTTCAGACATACCCTCTAGGACACCTACGACACCATTTACAGACCAGAAGAATATGCACCATATCATAATACTCTTCTCGGACCCTTGCACAATGTGAGAAAGACAGGTGAATTCATGACTTCATGGAGTTCTCGCCAAGTTCAACGTCCTCCAGAAGTGCAAAATAAATTGCAGCGCAATTCATCCGACTATATTACCCATTTTCAATTCTCAGAGAGATGTCCAGCGTAATCTTTTCAGACACTAGTGCAAATGAAGTTTTTGACTCCGAACAAAAATGAGTGATTCTTTAGGCAACCCTACTATGATTTTTTTAGTATCGGCAATTTTCTGTGCGTGATTTATAATGAAATCAGTAGATAAGATCTCTGGTTAACGATTTTTAGTCATTTGAAGCACGGTGGTCCTTTTTTGCCATGCATTTTATGAGAGACGGAGACAATCTAGCTCTTGGAAAACTGCTTGAATTGCAGATAAATCTACTAGACAAGGCTATATGATTTAGAACTCAAATGGAACTCAACTTGTTATGTAGCTGCTTCTGAAAACTCAGTGAGATGTTGTCGAAAACGAGATTACAGCTGAAAGCACCCCGAAAACAAGCTTTTTCATACGGTTAAAAATTATCGATTTTACTATTTTACTTCATTGAGCGTGAAGCGCACATTAGCATTTTACTTATGACAACGAATAGTGTCATTTTAACGGCGAATAACCCATGACAAAAAAAAAATCAAAACTCCATCCACTGCAAGCACTTAAAGGAAAATCTCAAAGAGGTTTCTATTTCATTAGCAAGTATTTGTATATTTTAATATATTTAATATGTAAAAGTAAAGTTCATTTACTTTCTAAGGATAAGTTTTTTTTTTTTTAATGAAATTCTTAAAAGAATTAATAATGAGGCTCTTAGAAGTTAAAAACCTTTCAGTTATACAACCAACTTAAGAATGAAATAAAATAAACATAATAAATTTGTCCAATTATGTTGTAGCAAGAAATATCACATGTCATTAACATTTGCTTTCAACTAAGTGATAAAAAAGAAACATTCAATTAAAAATTCTAAGTATTTGTCGCCACATTTGGAAAATTGCCTAATTGGATCTTACTCAAAATATTCCAATGAATTTAGTGAAGAACTTTTTAAAGGCCATGTAATTAACTGTGAAATTTAATTTCACATATTTCATACTTTTAACAAGCACATAAATAGTATGAAACTAAATAAAAAAATATTTTTAGTTGAAAAATATTAATCAAAATACAAAAAATAACTTTGTTTTGAAAGCATTTACGAAAATTTTGGAATACAGCTTTCACGTATTAATTTTGAGTCAACATTTCTTTTCTGAACTGAAAGTTATAACATTGAAAGTGATAACATTTATCAATTTCATTAATTGAAAGTGATAAATGTATTAATGATAATTTTACTATCCGTGCTGCGTAAAATTACTATTCATGTTATTGAGCAATCATTTCTAAAACTTCAAGTGTTAAATTTTTAGATATTATCCTTATAGAAATCAAATATTCAGAAATGTACAAATGAATTATTTTTACAAAAACTTAAAAGTTACTTTGGTAATAAAAAAGATACATCTAATACCTAATGTATTTTATAACCCACGATGAAAAGACAACTTTTCTTTAAATGTATATAAACAGAATAAATTCTTTATGTTGATGCTTTCATTTCATTAAAAATATTATCAAATAAAAAGAAATCTTTCTTCCTTTTATTTTTCATGATGCATTTATAATATGTGGTTTCAAACAAAATATTTAAAATAAGTTTGGATTTAATGTAGTAAGTTAAAAACATTTTAGAAATTCGGAAAAAATGTTGCATGAGTTAAACTAATTCAAATAAGTTTTCGATTGCATATATATTTCTTAAATTGGTCCACAATCATGCGCTTTAAAATAGTTGTTTTAAAATGTGACATTTGCAATATTCTTCCTATTATCACTAAAAATAAAAAAGAGCATCAGCATTTAATTTTCTTCAAAATCAAGTATAAAAAAATAAATACGAACATTTTCCAAACACCGATTTAATAGTTGAGTAATAAATTGTAAAGAATTTTTTATAGAATTTACTATGTGATATTTCTATTTAAAAACTTCAAACTCTCAATATCCGTAAAAGAATAGCTTAATAAAATTTTTTATAATTGCAAATTAATCAGACGTTAATTAACAGTATGATATATTTTTGCCATTTAATAAAAGAAAAAACACGAAAAATTTTACAATTAATTTTATTTAATTTATATGAAATATTTTACTTAAAAAATATGATATTTACGGCACAGGTGCAGCATAATCCATGCGCCAAATTCTGATATTGGCAATTTTTTGGCAGATTTTCTTATGTATCTGGCAACCTTGTTTTTTTACGTCATACATATGGAGACCTATAAGAAATTTATGCAGAAAATTCTATTTTGGTAACCCTAGTATTTACGTCATCTTGGCAATATTTCTTCATCGCCAAAAAAATTCAGAATTTGGAATCATGGATTATACGGCACCTGTGCCATATTTATAATTGTACTTTTTTGTAACATAGAAATATTTACTATATTTCTATGTTACAAAATAGAAATTTATTAAATATTTCTATGTTACAAATATATATATATAGAAATATAGAATTTATATAAATTAAATTGCTTAACCCATTTATAAATACTGTTCTACTTTTGGAACAACAATCGAGGGAAAGTTATTCTAGTAAATTTTTTTCTACTTAACACACAAACGAATTTCAAGCAAAAATTCAATATATTCAACCTCCAGCATAAACGGGTAAAGAAAAATCTGAGTTTCTGTAATTTTAATATTATATCTAGATTATCTACTTTGTGGATGCTTATTGCAAAAACACAAGACGCGTCCGTTATCAGTAGCACTTTGATGAATTATTGGAAAATTTCAAAGTGAGCTTTTTCTATATAGTTAAAGAATACTTATTTTTTCAATCGACGAATGTATCATCGTCTATACGTTTAAATCAACTATACGTTATTTGTGATATTTAGTTTTAATATGGCGTTGCACTGTGTGTTATTTATACATTTATATCAACAGTAGGTGCGCAATATATATGTATTATCTAAAGGAAATATTAGGTAAAATAACATTTTTACATATAGAAAAATACATATTTTTACAAATAGCAAAATATATATTTCTAAAGAAAATTTACCGAAATATTACAACTATTAAATGCATACAAAAATACTTAGGAATAATATAAGATTTATTATTTTTAAATATTTTCTTCTTCATAATTCAATAATTCATTTTAGAAAATAAATATTCTATTTTTCAGTTTTCTTTCAACATTTGGTAAAATATAATTTGAGAACATTTTTAATCATAATATAAATCACGATCTATTCTGAATTTCAATTGAAGTAAAATTAGTAGCACATGACTAAAAAAAACTATAAATTATTACATTAATTTTAGCATTGAACAATTTCGATTTTTGAATTTATTTAAATTAAAAAGTTATCTTCATCATGGAGCAATTTTTTTAAATTCAATAACTAATAAAAATAAATGTGTCACGAAAGTTTGTCTTCGGATTTCCAACTATATATAAATAGTTTGCTAACTATTATGATAAAAGAAAATAAACAGTCATTTTTAATTAGAAAAAATTAAAGATTATTTTCATTTCTTTAGCTTTAAATACGTTTTAGACAATAAACATTTATTTTTGTAAGTCAAAAACACTTTCCACTCATAACATTTTTAGATTGAAAAATAACAGATTCTGCAAGCAAACATTCACTATTACTTTTAAAATATTGATAAAAATTAATTTTTTACACACACATACAAGTAAGGTAAGAAACCGTATACAATTCACAACTGTTGATTTCTTGAAATCAAGATGATAAAGTGATATACGTATAATTTCCCGATCCTTATTAATCATATTAAAATGCATACTTTAGAGAACTAACAATGTAGCACTGTGCGCGAAACCTTTGTTTCTACATAACGAATAATTTTTTTAAACTTTAGTTTGCAGCTGTTATGGCATAGGTTTATTTAGTAAAGTATATGTAAACAAGTTTCCTATAGAAAAAACAGATTTTTCTCAAAGCAAATCAACTAAAAACATATTATTTAACTTTTCGAATATTTATATGTGAAATACAAAGATTATGTAATAAGCATTTTGTGTATATATACAGAGGGTATTAACACATTTTTAGAACGATTTTGAAGCCATTTAATTAATGTTTAAAATCTAAAGATTATTTTTTAAATGTCCGATCTGATGTGGCCTTTTTTCTAGACTATAGGTCTGCATCGTGATTTCCATGATAGAAGAGCTTTTCGTAAAGTTTCCAAGGGTATTGCTTTCCATTCCTCTTCCACTTCTTTCCAGAGTCCATCTATCGTCGTGGGTTTGCGTTTAATATCTCTCTTTTTAACAGACCAAAGGCACTATAGTCCATAGGTGAAACGTCAGGGGACTATGCAGGATTATGTTGAAAAAAGGTATACATGCAATACCTGTATTAGTCTTCATCTTTTCATGGAATGCAGTGGTAGTTTTCGAAGTTTGACTTGTAGGTTTGTGTTGATGAAGTTTCACCCTTTGAAAGTCATTGGAATAAAGAAGTGGAATTTCTATTGTAAATATTGGACGTAAAACCTTCTCCTGATAGTACGATGAGTTGATTTTAAAAAATTTTTCCACTCTTCTTATTTTTAATTTCTCACTGTAGGAGAAACCTCTGCGACAAACATAACCTCCCTACTGAAACTTTCTTTACATTGACGGAACCAAGTTTGTACATTTTTTCTCCTCGTTTCCTATAGTAAATAGACCTTTTTTTGTTGCAGTCATTTAGGTAAACCCATGCTTCATCAAGGGTCACAATGTATTTCCATTTATCTCCTGCTAAATGGTTTTCATACAAAATGTTTTGCGTTGAGCCACATGTCTCGGCAAAAGCGGGTGAACATTATGTTTTTTAGCTTTTCTCAAGTTGTAAACCTTGGTTTATTATTTTATTTATTTTTGATACAGATGTATC
The DNA here is from genome assembly GCA_037975125.1 of Latrodectus hesperus. Taxonomy (NCBI): domain Eukaryota; kingdom Metazoa; phylum Arthropoda; class Arachnida; order Araneae; family Theridiidae; genus Latrodectus; species Latrodectus hesperus. The sequence continues at coordinate 68,857,949 of CM075852.1, forward strand.
TAAAGACTTTGCAATTGATTTCTGTGTTGACAAATTTTCTCTTGTTACTAGCGTATTTCTCACTTTAGAAACATTTTAAACGGTACGTACCTCTTTCAGATATTCGTTTGGAGTCTTCTTCCGATGCAGAAATAATGATTGATGGTTTTAACCTGTCCGATTAATAATGATGTTTATTTTCCACTTAGAAATTTTAATACCATACATTTCACAACGTTTTTGAATTTTGGAATAAGGATATTTGTCTTCGGAAAGCGGAAACACATATACTTCAATCCACAGCTTGTTTACACGCGACATTTTGAAAGAAGAATACATTTAAAAGTAGCAGATGATCTTTCTCATTTCAAATATAGAGCTGTTGCCAAAATTTTTATTCTAAAACATTTACTTTTTTTTAAATTCTTTATTGAAATCGTTCTAAAATGTGTTAATTCTCTCTCTCTCTCTCTCTCTCTCTATATATATATATATATATATATATATATATATATATATATATATATATATATTATTTCGCTAAGTTTTATAATGAGGCTGTCATGCTATTTGTTTTGTTTTATAATTGCTCTTAAAAGAAAATATTGAATTGTAATTGTTACATGTAATATTATATACTTTAATATCATATTTTGAGAAAGTAGCATTTTTATAACATAATTAAGGAAAATATCATACGAATATAAGATTTATTGACAAATCACTTACCCTAGTTTCAACACCTAAAGGTCGTAATCCTGTATTTTCAACAAAACATAATTCGGAAGCCTAAAAAGAAGACATTTGAGTTAATTATAAAGATCTGTTGAAACTAGATAAATTTAAAAGTAGCATTACCATTTTTTAAACAACAATTTATTTCGTCATAATAGCAAAACAGTTAGGCATTGATACTTGGACACCCATAAACTTAATTAATCTCATAATGCAATAAAATATATATTATTGCATAAAAGAATTTTACTTTTGAGCATGAAAACTATTAGTTTATTGATATGTTTAAAACGCTTTAAGAAATTGAAGAGAATTCACAGTGATTTATTTCTCACGAAGACAAAATATTTTTTAAACAATGGATTCAGGATGACAACATATTCTTTCACTTATATTTTAAAACAGCTTATTCTAGTGAAATATATAAATGGGTATATTAACTAATATTATTTACGCATTCTATAAATTACCAGCATAATATACGATTGCATGTAAAATTGAATTCTATAATTTTATATTAAATAAATTACTTAATCACTTAACTTTTAAAGAAAAGATCCACAAAATCAGTAATACATTGTGAATAATGCTATTTGAATATTTATTTGAAACCATATATAAATTACATATTAATTGTTCCAGTAAAGAACACAAGTCATAGGAATTATTCAGTCTTAAAGGTGAAATATTCATTAATATATTTGTATATAGGTTTGATAAAGATAATATTGAATAGAAGAAGGTTATTATTGTCTTTATTTCTGCTTGTAATCTGTGAAACCACGAACTTCATAACAAAAAGCTTTCAGGATTTCTTTCCTATGTTTTATAATTTAAAACAAATGAACAAAAATCTGATGAAAAACTGAATGAACAAAAATTTACATGGAACTGAATTATATATAACAAGATTATTCACTAAATTTAACAGGAAAATTTTCTAGAACTACCATATTTTAATAATTAACACAAACTATTGGGAAATATAAAACTCATTTTCACTTTTAAATATTAGAATGGTACATTTCAAATGATTGATTTATTTAACTACTCACCTTATAAACTTAAAACATTCAGAAAAAAAACTTAATTCATTTTAAATTATATTAAGAATAAAATTTTACAGTCAATTTAATGCAGTAAATATAATAGGATTTAAGGTGAAATTTCTGAAAATGATTTATAAAGAGAAACAAAAGAATCAATAATGGTTCCACTGACAACAACCAGTATTACACAGTTCGTACCAATGAAAATTCAAAATCATTTTTCACGAGATCAAATTAAGAAAATATGGTGAAGAATTTGTTCTATAAAATGTTTATTATAGATACAAATCCTGTAACTGAATCTATAAAAACAAATTATTTAGAATACTAAGACATTTCTAAAATCTAAAGTATGACGCCTATTCCAATTTATTTAAATACCTCCATTATAGAAAGAATCAAAAACATTAGTTTCAAATATTATTCACAGTTTTATATACATCATTTTTTATTTTTCTTAGGCTTATAATATAATTTCTTATCTTTATTTGCAATCATAGAAATAAGAATATAATCTAGTTTAAAAATCTTGTATTTTACATAAAAAATGTCAGATAGGTCTTTTCATTTCAAGCGATGTAATTAGGGAAATAGAATGATATTCCTATTTAAAAAAAATAACATAATCTAAAGAATAAATTATTTTCATCAGTTATTTTCAGTTAGAAAAATTTAAAATAGATGAAATGTCTTTCCAAAGGATTATGGAGAAATTTTATGGATACACAGTAATTATTTAAAAGCAAAATAATATATTATCATAAAAATAACGAGAATTTTCAAAACATAGTTTTAATTTTCACGAGCTGAACTAATGAGACAATATTTTAAGCAGTTAAAAAAAATAATGTTTATAAGGAAAAGAAATTTAAATTTAGATTTTAAATAAAATAATGAAATTTTAGCATTGAGTGGGACAAGTTGTGTATTTTTATGAAAAAAAAATGCGTTGACGTAAATGCAGTAAGAGTAATAAAAATATAGGTAATATTTATTAAAATTTCTCTTTCCCTGAAGTTGGTTCGGTTTATTTTTCATTCAAAGATCTCTTATTGAACAAAAGGATTAATGCGATCAGAATTTATGGTTATAACAGGAAAATTTCGAATGACTAAAAATATCCAAAAGTGAAAAAGAAACACACATTGAAGATAAAAATTATTGAACTGAAGCTCGGAAAGTGAACATTCAGCTAACAGCTGAGTTTTTTTTAACACACATTCAAATCTGAAAATTGCAGGCATGACAAACTATTTTGGATAACAATGCGAATCTGCATTTTAAAAACAAATTAAAAATTAATATCACTTTAACTTCAAATCTCATATTGTATTTCAAAATGTACAGTAACATTAACAGCTGCTTATAAAGGAATTCGTTTAAGTTGTAATTATACTTTTAATGACATCTTAAAATAATACAAATTTGCTTATTGTAATTATACTTGTAGATATTAAAGTTGAATATCATGGTAACACAACAAGGACCTGATATTTTACAATATTCAAAATTTAGTATTTTACAATAATAAATAATTCAAATTTTTTTTATGAAAAGCAGTTAGGTTTGGTTTGTTTGTCACTCAAATGTCATTTTTGCCCACGAGGGCTAATTAGACCGGGATCTACGGCTTAAAGTGGATTTCGAACCACTACAAACATCCATACCCAAGGTGGGATTCGAACCCACGAACTGTTGAACCGAAGGCAAGAGCGCTAACCATTCGGCTGCCAGCTTGGCTTATGAAAAGCAGAAAATATTTTGTTTAGCACACAAAGTTATCTAATTGTTCTTTGATACAATAAATATTTTGATGTGTTATTTGCCTTGAAGTATTAGGTCTACCGGAAAGTTCTGTCCATTTTAGAATGAAACAAAGGAATACATATCTTCATACTTTGGATAAACTTTATTGAATAATATAATTGCCATCATTATTTATGACTTCTTGGCAGCGTGATGGCAATTTGTATATCCCATTTTTAAAAAAAATGTCTTATCTCTAGAGGCCAAAAATTGAACCAGTGCTTCTCTGATATCTTCTTCGTTCTTGAATTGTTTGCCCTGCAAGAAATTTTGTAAGGACAGAAACAAGTGATAATCAGATGGTGATAGGTCCGGAGAGTATGGTGGATGCCACAGAATATCCCAGCCTAGCTCTGCGACTTTCTGACGAGTCCCCAAAACAAAATGTGACCTGGCATTGTCATGAAGCAGTATGATGTCCTTCCTATTGAACATCGCCGGCCTCTTTTCTTGGAGTGCTGTTTTTAATTTATCCAATTGCTGACAGTACCTCTCTGAGTTTAGCCTTTCGTTTGGTTTCAACAACTCAAAATGTATTGGTCCTCGAATGTCCCACCATATACACAACATTCTCTTGTTCAGGCTTAACTTCGGTTTAGAGGTAGAGGGGCAGGTTTTCCGGGTTCACAATATGCCCTTTTTCTTATGATGTTTTCATAAGTAATCCACTTTTCCTCCCCAGTTATGATCCGGTCCAAGAAGGGTTCAATTTTGCTGCGTGCAAGCAGAGATGTGCATATGATGATTCGATCATTCAAATTCTTCTCACTTAACTTGTGTGGCACCCATCTCAAATACTTCCACACAAACCCTAGTTTCCGAATATGGTCGAAAATGGTTTGTTGAGCTGAATCAAGCCTTTCCGCAATCTCCGATGTTGTCAAAGAAGGATCTTGCTCTAACAGGATCTTGACAGTATCGTCGTCGATCAAAGATGGTCGCCCAGAGCGTGGCTTATCAGAAAGGTCGAAATCACCCACATGAAATTTTTTGAACCATCTTCTGCATGTTCTATCAGAAACTGTACCTTCACCAAACATTTTCAATAAATTTCTATACGCTTCTGTAGCATTTCTTCCTTGTTGGAATTCGTAAATGACCTTCGTTTTAGTTCATCTGCGACGAAAATGTGCATACATTGTTAGCGATCAAAAGAGAGAGCCAAATATGCGTCACACGAATATGCGCATACTTGTTGAAACTGATTATAACCGGAGTGGACAGAACTTTCCGGTAGACCTAATATAATTGCGCAGCAAAGCAATTATTAACGAAATATAGAACAATATTTTTCAGTTTTATTAATTACAGCGTAACTGACGAAGTAATAAATATTTTTACGTGTTGGCAAAGATATTAGAATGAATAACTAAAAATTGTAGACAATCACCGATATAATATGAGAATTTTTTTTCCAACGGCGGGCACTTGAGAGTTGAACCCTATGCCACAACAAGGCCAGAAACTGCTACTCATTTGTCGTTAAATAGCGGGCATCTGTGAACCAAGTCACGGAGGCGAGTAGCGTTACCCGCGCCATACCACCACAAACCCGTTTATAGGGTGGGTCACATTCATACATCAACACAGAAGAAAGGACAGAGATACGCAGAGAACAGAGAAAGAAAGTAACAGCCATGCCCGAACCGGGATTCGAACCCGGAACCCACAGCTCAGGAGTCAGGAACGCTAACCACTCAGCCATCGGTCGGCAATATGAGAATAAAAATACAAAGAAATTAAAGCTCAAAATAACCTGGATGTATGACTTAAAAGTTGCATGAATTCTAGAAAAATTTAGAGTTAAGATTGGTTTGTTGTTGGTTACACGAGGTCTATTTAGGGCGAGACATAGTTTTAAGTGGGTTCCGAACTATTACAGATCTTCAAGCACAAGGTTGGATTTGAACTCAAGAACTGTTGCAATGAAGGATAGATGGATAAGGTCGACTGCCCGCTTTGTGTTTCAATTTAAGGAGAATGATTACCACAAAAATATTTAGTTTTCCATTGAGTATTTAGAATATTAATATTTCAATATAACATTTTTCACTGTTTTATGGTACTATAATTATCTTAAACGTATTTTTATTAATTATTTAATATTAAGAACAATATTAAAGTAAAACATTTTTAATCTCACCTTTCAAAATTATTTCATTACCGTGTAAGAAACGATCAATATATTATATATATATATATATATATATATATATATATATATATATATATATATATATATATATATATATATATATATATATTCATATATACTTGTATATAATATACATATTACATACGATCAATATATTATAAGTAAATTATAGTTATATTTTTTACATTCAAACATTTTCTTCTCTGAAAGCACTTTTTTTTTTATAAAAGAATAACACTGAATGATTACAAACTTAAAAAAAAATTGGTGAAATTGACAAAGTAAAAACTACTATAAAAATTTCCTCACTATTTTCTTTTAAAAAATTAAATAAAAATATTTTTTTCCAATTCCGTTACGAATGAAATTATCGAAAGAAATAATTCAAAAGGCATTACACAGATCAGTACTAAAAAAAAGCTGCCATTTCCCCAGTAAAACTATTTCAAAATTCTATCTGTACGCGCAATATTTCAGATGTAAGTGACATTCAAGCAGACAGAGTTATTACATGAAAATCCTACCATTTTTTTCCCAGCGTCAGTTTTGTCAAACGATAAAGTATTCCATTCTGAACGCATTTTCCACCATATATGTGTTATTTTCCATTTCCTAAGCAAAAACTGCAGTTTACTTCCATTCCCATTTTAAAAAATAAATGAGAGATAGCAGAGCACGCCAAGCATTCCAAAGAAACATTTTTGCAGTTACTCAAAAAAATTGGTAGGTGTTAAGACAAACGTGAACATTCCATGCGTCGAATGGAATGTTCACGTTCCATTCATTCGATCTGAGTAAAGAAATTCGTTCCACTTTTGATTTTAAGAAATCTAGATTATATGGTATCCGCAGATAAATGAAAACAGCTATGGTAAATCAAAGGTACACATAGGAAAATAAATTATGCGTTATAACCTTGTAAAAACTTAATCATTTATTGAAAGGCTAATGAATAGAACAATTCAAATATATTAATACTATATTGATGTCTACTCAAAGTCTGTTTTCAGCAAATTCAAATAAATTGACATTGAACGTTGTTGTCGTGCGCCAGCCAGGCTGGCAATATGGGATGCGCTGCTCCACTTTTTCAACTGAACTATATTTTGGTATGGAGTCCCACTTCTTCAGTACACACATGCCATATTGACCCGTTTATAGGGTAGGCAACCATTCATACAAGGAAAGGACAAAGGATAGAGAGAGGAAATACATCCATGCCCGAACTGGGATTCGAACCCAGGACCTCCCTATCCACAGTCAGGCACTCTGACCATTAGACAGGATAGGCGGCAATTGACATTGAATGAAAGCATTTATAGGCTTTTAAAAGGATAAATCATAGAAACAGAACACACGGAAAAATAGCGATATTCTAAATGAAAGAAAACAACAGACGTCATTAACAGGTAAACATTCAACAACATAACATAACATAAGTAAACATTCAACAAAGCAGAATGAAAAACGCACAATCACCATTATTAATTAACTAATTGTTGTTGTTGTCGTGTGCCAGCCAGGCTGACAATATGGGGTGCGCTGCTCCACTTTTCCAACTGAACCAAATTTGGTGTGGAGCCTGACTTCTTCAGTACACACATGCCATAGGGACCCGTTTATAGGGTAGGCAACCATTCACAACCCATTCATACGAGGAAAGAACAAAGACAGGACAGGATAAAGGGAGAAAGTACGTCCATGCCTGAACCGGGATTCGAATCCAGGACCTCCTTATCCGCAGTCAGGCACGCTGACCACTAGACAAGTTGGGCGGTACAATTGGTGGTATTTGGTGAGAATGATTCCAAAAAATTTTTTCATAATATAAATAATGAGGAAAAACTTCAAAATTTTAATATATATAACCCACCTGAACGTTCGATAAAGTTGTTTTCTATTCATTTAAATTGTTCGCTAAATTGACAAACTAAAAATATTCAAAATTCCTTTCTGATAATTAAAGCATAACATTTTGTAAATAGAACAAATCTGTGATTTTTTTCTAATATTCCCTCGATTTAAATAAATCACAATTATTTTAAATAAAAATATATTTATATATGCATTTAAAAGTTCTAAAATTTTATCGAGCGAACTCATTAACAAAAATGGGAAGTGAATGTTTTAGTTTTCAAATAACCGTTTTTATATATTAAATCAGCCAAAAAGTTTTTTTTTTAAATTATCTTTGAAATTAAGTAATGGGATTACCATTTTTTAATAAAAAGCGATAGTTGTAAAAGCAGGATATTTTTTCAAACAAAATAAATTACCCTAATTATTTTGATAATGGCAAAGATTACAAGGTTCCTTCGTATAAAAAACGAAAAAAGTATTTATTGATTTTTTCAAAAATTTAATAAAAATGGTTTCACTTAACTTTCTTACCATAACCATTTTAGCATGGTTAAATATATAGTATCCTTTTTTTCGTTTACAGCATTTCTTTTTCAGAGCCGCTACGGCCATCAAAAATAAATGATAAATTAACTACAAAACTTATTGGCAGAGAAATTCAAAAATTTATTTTCTTCAATAATAACTAGACAAATTTTTTATGATTGATGAATTTCAAAACGCAATAAAATTATATAAGTCATCATTTTGTATAAATAATATCAAACTTTCTTTGTAATACGCAATTAATATAAATAATTTTCATGTTTTAATATACAAAAATCGTGTTGATAAATAAAATTATTAACTTAAAAAATTTAAAATACTCAAAGAAAAATATTTAGATTAAATAAAATATTCTCACTTATTTGTTAACATTTTATTCGCGGATTATGAGTATAATCAAAATATATTCAAGATAATTTTTTTTAAAAAAAATTAAATAAACTCTTAACACTGTTTATAATTAAATTGCTCTAGATAATGTCTCGTTCAGAACTCTTTATAATTGAATATGCTTGTGTACCTATTGTTTTGTGAAACATTATTTTAAGTTTAAAGATGATTGCATTTCAATACAAAATTCGAAGAATATTTTTGACAAGTGTTGTGTGAATTTCATAGTTATAAAAAAAGGCAGATCTTCAAAGGAAGTCTCAAATTTAGAATCGCAAGATGATGGCTTCTGCTAAAAAATAAATCCTTCAAACACATGGAAGTATGTTACAGATTTTATAAATAATGTAAATGTAAACTGAAGGAAGGAGTTTGAGAATTCAAAGGTGTTAAAATACAGTGTATAATTTTTATAAAGTTATATCAGATATATTAAAAATTTATTAAAATATGGTTATAGTTATGTTTTAACACAATTTTCTTAAATTTTTAATATTGCCCTAGTTAAAATCAAATTTTTATAGTTTCAAAGTTAAAATTTCTTGGTACATGTTAAAATTTTGCAGTGAATACTTTTAATACGGTATTCAACTTAAGCTCGAAGGAGAATTATGGTACATATACCTTGATTTTGTGGAACAGAATGATTCAATATTTCTCATGTATATAAGTTATTTGGAACAATTAGTAAAAGCAATCATAAATACATAGTGGCATAAAAATTTCCTAAATATTATGTACAACATACGAGGGTCACTCTGAGATTTTTGAGATACGACTAGGTTTTTAAAGTTATACTTACAAAATTTTAGGTGTGTTCAAAGTAGTCTCCTCCAGCATCAATGCACTTTTGTAGACGAATTTTCCACAGATTAAATGCCTCAAGCCATTCATTTCTTCGAATATATGAAAAAAATGCATTTACAGCCACATCAATCTCTTCTTCTGAATGAAAACGACGTCCATGTATGTTCTTTTTTAGATTAAAGAATAACCAAAAGTCGCACATAGCTAGATTGGAGGAATACGGCGGATGTTCGATCACTTTAATTTGTTTTTGTTTAAGAAACTCAACTGTTAATCCGGCTGTATGTGAAGATGCATTGTCATGGTGAAGCATTAGTGCCCTAACATTCAGTTCTCGTAGAATTTCTGGAAGACATTTAGTGATATACCAGTTTGCTGTTACTGTCTTCTGTCCTTCCAACTTGATGACTTTGACCAATCCCACTTCTGAAGAAAACGGCATACATTACTTTTTTCTGTGCGCGTTGTTTTTTCACCATTGTCGGCATGAGATCATTTTCAAAGACCCATACTTTGATTTCTTGACGTGTTGGAACGTCAAAAAACGGTACGTACGTTTCATCACCTGTTACAATTTTAGAAATGATGCGGTGGCCACCATCATTCAGCATATTAAGAGTTTCTTTACTGGTTCTGACACGCTCCTCTTTTTGATGCTCAGTTAGATTATGGGGAACCCAACGGCAAACTACTTTTTTCATGCGTAGTTCTTCGTGAATGATTTTGTGTATGGCTGCGGATCCAATGTTAAGATCCTTCTGTTTCATTTTATAGGTACAGCGATTATCATCCATTAACATTTTTCGTATGGCAGACACATTATCCGGGATGACTGCCGACGGCGGCCTTCCTGTGTGTTCTTCATCCTGAAGAAAATTGCTACCTCTTCTAAATTCTCTAAATCATCTATCTGAATACAGTAGCACGAGCTGGAGATTCATCACCTAATGCTGACTGCAACCGTTGAACGCATTCTTCTTGATTGAATCCTGCTTTGAAATCGTAGAAAATCATAGCGCGAAAATGTTCTCGCGTCAACTCCATTTTCTCTTCTGTTTAAAATTTATTCCACGCTAAACAAGTTGAAGTAAGTCAGTAAAAAAACATCTTCTGTGTTAAAATACTTTGTACTTTAAAATTAAACCGTTATTTTTATTTTGTAAATTCTCGTCTGCGCGTATCTTAAAAATTTCAGAGTAACTCTCGAATTATCATTACGTTGTAATAAAATTTTTTATGTTATACTTTAAAAACCGATTTAATCTTTCTTAATATCTCATGGATAATTTAAAATTTCTGTGAGCGTTTCAAAAAGCATTTTCTTTAATTACTAGATGGTAGCTGCTTTACCAAGAAAGAATCGGCGCACAATTTTGAATCAATGCAAGAGTCTAATATTTATTTGTATAGAAATAAATAAATTTAAAATTATAAATTGTTCAAAATATAGTAAAATAAATAGAGTGAACCCTCCTACCTGTGTGCGAATCCTATTAAATAGAATGTGCCGTAGGCACCTCTCACATTTCATTTGATACAATTATTTTTCATATTTTTTCATATGATACAATTAGGATTTCTACTAAATATTTATTTTACATAAAATTTAATTCAAATAAGATTTCTAGAAAAATACTCACAATTACAATTTTATGAGGAATTTTGATTTTTAAATTCAGATTCAAAATATAAAATAAAATTCCGATTTCAGAATATTTTACAAAGTTTTTAAGATATGAAAAATTGTAATTTACATTATTTAAAATTTTATTTTTTTTAATTTAGCATAGATAATTCTTTATTTTAAAATAAACTACAGTGTCTAAATTTCTTTTTATCTTAAAGGAAAATAAATTAAACATATTTCTACTTTTTTAGCAATCAATATTTAGAAGATGCATTTTTATAAAAGCTGATTTTACCATCTATAGTATCTCACTTCCATTCGATAAATAGAAGTGATTTCTTTATTGAAAAATTATATTAGTTTTAAAATTCCTTAGTATTTTGAAATGTTACAAACTTATATACAGGGTGATCTTTTTTAAAGTGACAGTGTTTGGAGCGCCCTGTAGCGCGATCTAATAGCCGGTTGATTGATTGATTGATTGTCTTTTTTCTGGCGCAAAATCCAAAAAGGACATACTGCGCCGAGCGAAAGGTTAAAAAATTTTTGAAATTAGAATAAAATATACATTATAAAATTGGCAAACAAGTTTATTGCAGTAAAAGATTATAAATTTGAATCTTATTAAAAAAAAAATTTTTTTTTTTGGAGTAAAGAGAATGCGTTATAAGCAGTGCAAAATTCTGATAGTCCTTAAGAAAGCAAAGAGATTTGGATGAGGTATTTCCCCAATCAAGTCCAGTAAATTTAAAACAGTGTTGTGGAAAAAGGTAAGACGAAGATGGTTAAAATTTGGACATTCAATTAAGATATGATATATAGTTAAAACTATTTTGCAACTCGAACACAGAGGTGCAGGTTCCTTAAATAAAATGTAACTATGTGTCAAACGAGTATGACCAATTTGAAGTCTGGATAAAATAACGTCAGCACGTCTGTATGATATATTACTCCAGTTCCGAATGTGAGGTTTAACACAGAAAAGTTTATTTGTTACTTGCGTATTCCAAGAGTTCTGCCAAATAGAATGCGTATGTACAGAGATTGAATGCTTGATATCTGTATAAGGGATTGCTTGGTCTATAGGGTCTTTACCTTCTTTAGCAGCTAAGTCTGCTAATTCATTGCCAGCAATACCGACATGACTAGGTATCCAGCAAAACAATATTTCGAAACCACTACGAGACATTTCATTTAACAAAACTAAGATTTCATTAATCAGGGGATGAAAATGTTAAGAAAAATTAAGCTGTTTCATAATGCTCATATTGTCAGTATAAATGCAGAATTTGCGGCTGCGACAGCACTTGATTATGTTAAGAGCTTTCAAAATGGCAACAATTTCAGCAGTGTAAATAGAACAGACTGACGAAAGACAATAGCTATAGATATTAGTGCCATAAACTATGCCACAGCCGACGTGTCTTTCTGTTTTTGATCCATCGGTAAAGATTGGGAAGTAATCATGAAATTGATTCCGATGAATACCATAAATTTGTGTGAAAATTATGGGATCAGTATGTTCTTTGCTAAACAGAGAAAAGTTGTTTAGACAGCATATTTGTGGAAAAGCCCATGGGGGAATACTATTGCAGTCAGCAATCTCAACTGGAGTTAAATGAAGATTAGCTTCCTCTATAAGAGGTTGAATCCTAGCATAAAAGGGAGGAGTGCAAGAAGGGCGAGCGTTAAAAAGTCTCTTTAACGTAGAGTCAACTTTTGCAAACCTTAGTGGATGGTTTAGAGTAGAAAAACTCTTGAAATAATAATTAAGGGAAAGCTTAATGCGTCGTAGTTTTAAAGGAGGTATGTTGCAGTTAACATAGAGACTGTCGACAGGTGAGGTACGAAACGCTCCACTACAGATACGAAGTGCAGCGTGATGAATTGGGTCTAACCATTTTAGGGCAGACTTTGAAGCTGAACCATAAGCCACACTGCCATAATCGATACGGGACAATATGATAGACTGGTATATTCTGCACAATGAGGTTCGATCAGCACCCCAAAAAGTATTGGAAAGAACTTTTAGTATGTTAAGAGATCTTTCGCACTTTTTGCGCAAATGTAATATATGGGGCAAGAAGGTAAGTCTGTTATCAAAAATTACCCCAAGGTATCGTATCTCATTAACAACAGGAATGGATACCTCCTGAAGTTGGATATTGGGATCAGGATGAAGGCCACGTTTCCTACAAAAATGAATGCAACTGCTCTTACTTGGTGAAATGGTATAGCCATTTTTGTCACACCAGTCAGTAATTTGATTTACAGCCATCTGTAGTTGTCGTTCAATTGAATGTATATCTGAACCTTGACAGGAAATCTGTAAGTCATCTACGTAAAGTGTACTTTTAATACAAGAAGGTAATATAGATAAAACCTTGGAAATAAAAACAATAAATAATGTTACACTAAGTACACTACCCTGAGGGACGCCCTCAGTTTGGACAAAGGATCTAGATAAAACAGACCCAATGCGCACTTTAAAATTTCTTTTTTGTAGGAAGTTTTGAATAAAAAGTGGTAGGTTACCACGGAGATTAAAACCATGTAAGGTCCGAATAATACCATAGCGCCAGGTTCTATCATAGGCTTTCTCAATATCTAAAAATACTGATACAAGATGGTTCCTACGAACGAAAGCAGTTCTAACGTCATTTTCCAAATTAATAATATTGTCTAACGTAGATCTACCCTGACGGAAGCCACTTTGCTGCTGAGGTATACACCTATTGTTTTCTAAGTAAAAAACAAGACGGTTATTTACCATGCGTTCCATCGTTTTACAAAGGCAGCTTGTTAAGGCTATAGGACGATAACTTAATGGGTCTTTAGGGTCTTTTCCTGGTTTTAGGATGGGGATGACTATTGCTTCTTGCCACATAGAAGGGAAAGTATTTTCCTGCCAGATTCTGTTGAAGAGGAACAGAATATTTGTGAGAGAGACTGGTCTTAGATGGCGGAGCATTTGATAAGTAATTCCATCGGGACCTGGGCTGGTATTATGGGTCTTGGATAGAGCCTTTTGTAGCTCATACATGTGAAATTCGTAGTTGTAAGGTAACTGCTCAGAATTATTAAAATTTATGTTGATCTGCTCAGTACGACTCTTATACTCTTGGAAAAAAGGTGTGTAAGAGTCAGATTTGGACACACTAGAAAATGCTTCGCCAATTTTATTAACTACATCCTCGGGAGAAGAATAAACTGCAGTGTTAGTAGTCAATATCGGGAAAGAGAATTCTTGGTACAAACCATTAGCTGCTTTCACCTTTTTCCAAACAAGTTTGCTAGGAGTGCTAGAGGTAATATTTGATGTATATCGTATCCAAGAGTCCCTTTGACTTTGCCGGCGAATCTTGCGGGCTACAGCCTTCGCTTTTTTAAAAAGTATTAGATTATTGGTAGTAGGATGTCTTCGAAAAATATTCCAAAACTTTTTTGTTCACGGTAGGTTTTTGCACAGGCTTCATTCCACCAGGGTTTCCGCAGTTTTCGAGGACGAGAAGAGTATTTTGGAATGGATATTTCAGCAGCTTTCATAATAGTATTTGTAGTTTTAATAACAGCATCATTTATATCAGTGTTTGTAATCATTTCTTCTGTAATAACTGCCAGTTCTGCAAAAGAATTCCAGTCTGCCTTGTGATACTTGAAGGTTGTAGGTTGTAAGCCATTAGAAGGTGGATCAGCAAAAGTAAGGATTATAGGAAAATGGTCACTGTTATACAAATCATTTTCAGTGGTCAAGTCCAGATGAGGAAATAAAACAGGAGAACAAATAGCCAAATCTATGGAATGAAATGTTTTCGTAGGAGCATGAAAGTGAGTTTTTTCATCATTATTTAGCAGACAGAGGCAGTGATCAGTTATCAGTTGCTCAATTTGTCGTCCTCGAGAATTTGTATTAATATTTCCCCACAGAGCACTATGACCATTAAAATCACCTATTAATATATAAGGGACGGGAAGTTGTTGCAATAGTTTATTTAAGTTGCTTTGTGGAATGGCATTACGTGGTGGTAAGTAAATGTTACAGACAGTGATTCGAAAATTAATGTGTATCTCAACTGCCACAGCTTGCAGCGAAGTACGTAATGGAAATCCTGTGTGGGGGTAGTTATTCGAAGCAAGAATGCACACCCCTCCTGATACAGAATCATCAGGTATGTCCATTCGATAAGGCGTGTAACCTTTTATTTTCCAAGTAGTATGAGATTTCAAGTTGGTTTCTTGGAGTGTTAGACAAGCAGGAGAGTATGAATTTATTATGTCTTTAATGTCAGATATATGCGTTCGGAGTCCACGGCAATTCCAAGAAAGAAAAACCACCATTATGAAGGGTTCTTTTTACGGTGGCGTGATCTGTTCTTCGCAATCAACTCAAAATTATCAATATCAGTATCCATATCACTATGGCTGTCTGTAGGAAGGCTGGTTTTAAAAGCAGTTACATTTGGTTGATCTTTAATCTTAAGCTTTTTTCTGTTATCAGAGTCACTTGTTTTTTGTGGCTTTATAAATATAGACTTCTCTGTAGTAGGTTTGCTTTGTGTTCCAGGTTTAAAAAAGGCGATTGATGAAGTGTCTGTTTGTACAGCAGTTGATACTGTTTTTTTCAGTACATGGGCATATGGTTTCTTGAAATTAATTGTTATATTTTGAAGTTGTTTCTTAGCTTCTTGATATGAGATTTTTTGCGTCGTTTTTATCCGTTGAATTTCTTTTTCATGTTGCCAGTGTGAGCAGGTTTTAGAAGATGCGCTATGATTTTCTTTACAGTTTATACAAAATGGTTCAGATTTACAGTCAGATTCCTGGTGTTCCAGACTTGAGCATCGAGTACATGTAGTTTTTGATCTGCAAAACATTTTAGAGTGTCCAAATCTATTACAATTAAAGCATCGTATGGGGTTTGGAATATAAGGTCTTACAGGACAATTCAGGTAACCTGCTTTTATTGATTTGGGAAGATTAGGACAGTCAAAAGTTAATATTAAGTGTTTTGTGGGGAAAATTTCTTCACCTCGATGGATGGTGATTCGACGGACATTGCAAACTCTTTGGTCTTTTAATTCTTCCAGGATCTCAGTTTCAGATACTGATAAAAGGTCTATCTCTGAAATTACACCACGGCATTGATTAAGTGATTTATGACTTGAGGCTATGATGGGAATTTCTCCAAAAACTTTTAAAGATAAAAGAGACTTTGATTGTTGAGCAGATGAGCTCTCGATTAGTAAATCTCCGGATCTAAGCTTTTTACATTACTAGGTTCTCCTGCAGCTGCCTTAATCTGTTTGAGAATTTTGAAAGGTGACATTTGCTTAAGCATGCCCTCGTTGTTCTGTATTAATATGAACTTTGGATAAACATTTCCAGTTTTGTCAAATTTACTATCAATTTGTGACGAGTTAAGGCCCTCGCCGTGGCCAGAATTTTTTGGACCCATGAGAAAGAGAAAAGTTCATCCCAGTGGGCCCCCGCCCATCACAGAGCCCAACAAGGGAAGGCAGTTACCGGCTCTGGCAATAGCCAGCCTCGGCACTTACCTTAGGGGTATCACCAGGATATAGTACTACATGTTGGGTTGAGGATCTAGCGAGCATGTCCGCACAACCCAGAATGCAGGACTAGCCCTACAGCACCATGCAAGGGGAATAACATTCCTAACATAGCACCAGCCGGTTGACTGAGAGCGGGCTCACTCCAGCCACCCGTCTACAGAGAAGCCTGGGCCAAAGGGAACGCTAAGGGACCCCAGGACACCAATTTCCTCCTTACGGGACGCCATACACGGCCAACATATGGGGTGGAAGACCAAAGGAAAAAAATGGACGTAAGACCCATTGAAAAGCAAGATACAACATAAGCAAGAAGTCTTGATCTCGACGACGACAAAGAATAGGAAAAGAAAGAAAGAAAAGTAGAGGAGAAGAGGATAAAGATCGCTAGGGTACCTTAGGATAGCGACACCCATATTTACCTAAAGAAGGTAAACCCCTGAGGGATGGAAAGGAGAAGAGAAAGAAGAGGACAGATCGCTAGGGTACCTTGGGATTGCGACACCCATATTTACCTAAAGAAGGTAAACCCCTGAGGGGATCTAATAGCCGGAATGGCACCAAACTTGGTATTCAGACTAATCAAGACACGGGGGAAAAGATTCCGTAAAAAAAATTTTAGTTCCAAAAATAGCCAATAGGGCATTTTGTGGCGCTTTACATTGTATAAAATGTGAGAAAAGAAAGAAAAATACTGACACATACAATCATGCAGTTTAATTATTAATGTTTATTTATTACGTTAACTTCCCCAGTGAGGAGTTAGACCACATTCTATGTGAGCTCCGTTCTCAGAAATAACACCGTGCATTCTGCGAACAGCATTCCCCACAGCCGAACGTAATTTGTCACGAGGAATATCCCGCACTGTCTTTGTTATGTTGTCTTTTAGAATAGACAAATTTCATACTCCACCAACATAAACGCATATTTCCGGTAACGTGAGAGGCATGGCCACTGGAGCTCGTTTACTTCAGCTGAGATTATTTGTCGGAGCTGTCTACTGCTTGCTTTTATAGCCCCTATTGCTGGCACTGTCATCGAACAACATTTGCATTTTGCTTTGATTCCTGTGTTTTATGCTTATTCTCGTTATTGTAAACTACAGCAGCGCCACAAAATGCCCTAGCGGTGACTTTTGAACTAAAAAAATTTTTACGGAATTTTTTTCCCATGTCTTGATTAGTCTAAATACCAAGTTTGGTGTCATTTCGGCTATTAGATCGCGCTACAGGACGCTCCAAACACTGTCACTTTAAAAAAGATCACCCTGTATATTTGTAAAGGAAAGATAACACAAATAGACAACTACTTAAAAATCAAATAATCCTAGAAAAAACTAGTGAACGACAGAAAAATTCATCTAATTTTTTTATCTTTAAGGGAAATAATTTAAATGTATTTTCACCTTTTCTAGCACAATCAATATTTAAAAGATTTATTTTTATAAAAGCTGATTTGACCGAGACTACAGTATCTCACTTACAACATTCAATAAATAGAAGTGATTACTAGATTGAAAAATTATTAGTTTTTTAAAATTCCTTATTTTCTTGAAATATTACAAACTTATATATATTTGTAAAGGAAAGATAAGAAAGACAACTTCTTAAAAATCAAATAATCCTAAAAACTAGTGAACAACAGAAAAATTCGTCTAATTTTTTTTATCTTTAAGGAAAATAATTTAAATGTATTTTCACCTTTTCTAGCACAATCAATATTTAAAAGATTTTTTTATAAAAGCTGATTTGACCGACACTACAGTATCTCACTTACAACATTCAATAAATAGAAGTGATTTCTAGATTGAAAAATTATTAGTTTTAAAATTCCTTATTTTCTTGAAATGTTACAAACTTATATATATTTGTAAAGGAAAGATAAGAAAGAGACAACTTCTTTAAAATCAAATAATCCTCGAGATAACTAATGAACGACAGAAAAATTCGATCTTTCACAGATCAGATTACCCAACGGAACGAAGATGAATGTCTTCGATATAATGATCAGGAAACAGGAAAAAAATAGAGTCAGAAAAGAAAGACTGAATTTAGTATCGAAAAGAAAAATGTAACAATGTCGTTTAACTTCATTCCATGTGACGTATTATTTTCAATTCAAAATTGTAAAAAGTGAAAGCCTATTTAGCATTAAAAGGTTTTTGGATTAAATATATACTATGTTTTTTTTTTTTTTTTGAAGGAAATGTTATTTTAAATTAAAAGATAAAGAATTGAAGATAATAAAGAATTGATATATAAAGATAATAAAGAATTGATATTAAAAAAATTAAAAGTTCGAAAAGTAAGAATAAAAAAAATTGAATATATAATCACTAATTTCTTTTTATCAAATTATACTTTAAAATAAATAAAATTAATTGGCGTAGTTAAGTATTATAAAAGAAAGTTAAGTATAAAAAAAATAAAGAAAGAAGACACAATAATCGGTAAAACATTTAAGTATCGTAAATTAATTTTAATAAAAATCAACATGGTGGAACAATTTAAAATAGTACTAAAATAAGAAGTATTTTTTGAATTTTTTTTATTTAAATTGTATTTGGTATTAAAACACAAAATATTTTCTGCTAAAATTTTAAAATCGCAAATTTTATTAATTTTAATATTTTTAATTAATTTATGATACGACACAGTGTGATTTATTCACGTGTAAATAATTCTCAATACCCATATAATCAAAATTAAATATAAAAATTCAATATCATATTTAACTGTTTGCATTAATAAATGTAAAAAATATTAATACAATATGGAGACAATGTAAATTAATTTAATTGAAAAATAAATTATTTTTAAGAATTATTTATTATTTTTTATTAAATACGCTTTTTAAAAGGTAGTTCATTTAAATATAACAAATATTAAACTCTTATTTATTTTTTAAATAAGAGTTTAATAATTAATAAGTTTTAAATAATAAAATTTAAGATAACGTCCTCTCTTTATATTTGAGTTTAATGTAAAGCAAGAAAGTTTCGCTTTAAACTGTGTATTTAATCCACTGAAAAACCATTTAAATTCATAATTTTCATTCTTAAAAATATTGAAAAATATTTATGTAGCATGTTTAAAATATTTCTTTATATTTCACTATGAAAATGCTACCATATTTTTTGTTATTGTAAGTCCTCATTTTGTTCGGGCCATCATTAAGAAAATATATTATTTGACATTTTGTGAAATAATTTAATTTACTTTATTATTTTTGTTTCTAATCAGAATAAACAGTCGTACTTTTTTTAAGAGATATGCATTTTGAGAGTATTAAGCATTTGTTTGAGAGATTATTCATAATTCGCTATTAAACAAATAGTAAAGACAAAAAGTGAACTGTGTGAATGTTTTGAAAATAAACTGTAATACGGTACCTTTCAGGATAAAAGTTTTTCAATTTATTTTTCTCGCTATTAAACAAATAGTAAGGACAAAAAGTGAACTGTGTGAATGTTTTGAAAATAAACTGTAATACGATACGATACCTTTCAGGATAAAAGTTTTTCAATTTATTTTTCTCGCTATTTAACAAATAGTGAGGACAAAAAGTGAACTGTGTGAATGTTTTGAAAATAAACTGTTATACGGTACCTTTCAGGATAAAAGTTTTTCAATTTATTTTTCTCGCTATTTAACAAATAGTGAGGACAAAAAGTGAACTGTGTGAATGTTTTGAAAATAAACTGTAATACGGTACCTTTCAGGATAAAAGTTTTTCAATTTATTTTTCTCGCTATTTAACAAATAGTGAGGACAAAAAGTGAACTGTGTGAATGTTTTGAAAGTAAACTGTAATACGGATCTTTCAGGATAAAGAAGTTTTTCAATTTATTTTTTGCAGTTTTTGGAAAAAAATTAATTTGTAAATTCTATTGTATAGAGAATTAATTCATTGATATTGTAAAGCCATCACAACATAAAAATGTAAAGCAATTCAGCACCTTTCAAATGCTGCTTACATTTCATAAATAAAAAGCTACATTCACATCTCAAAGAAAATAATACGGAAATATCCCAAATATATATTGTAATAGATATTAGCGATAAGGAATAAAAGGAAAACTTCTCATTGTTTAACAGCGATGTTGGCTTTGATGAGGCACACATAAATTATTACAGTTTAAAATATAAGTATATATTCTAAATATAAATTTTTAACTATTTTAAATTAATTTAAATTAGAAAGGATATAAGCAAAAATCCTGTATTTTTATTAAATTTTATACATAAATATACGCATTTTGGATATAAAATGAATCGCCATCACGGTATTAAAAGAACCAAAGTAGGAACTTTATTTACTTAAAGGAAAAAAAGCGGATATAAACATACATTTTATTGAAAACAAAAAGCAAAGTATTAAAATAGGTTTTAATAAATTTATTTTAGAATTGAGTCGCAAAATAAACAAGTAAAAATGCGGAGATTTTCACATAAAAATCCTTTCTTTTTTTAAAAAAAAAAATCAACGAATTTGTTCCAAGGAATTTTTTTCTCCAAGAATAATTTCCGTTTTATGTCAAAGAAAACTAAATATAAATTCATTCACTTAAAATAAATTGATTACTTTTAACTATTACTTTTAAGAATATTTCCAATCTGAAGTAAAACAGATTCTCATTGTGCAAAAATGTTTCCCCAAAACAATCTACAGAAATACGAACATACAAAAAGCTTATGTATCTAATTATATTTCTCAGACGCTTATCTCCAAGACCAAGTAATGTCCAGACTTTTCGACAAGTCAATTATCGCAGACTTCCCGGAGAGCGTAAGCAGGAAAGAAAGCCAAACAAAAAGTATCTCATGCGATCCAGTATTCAAGAGACAATCTAAAAGCAGATCATCAAGTCCTCAGATCAACTCGCTGCCAACTATAGTTGTTGGAACAACTTTTAGTAATTTCGTTATCATCGGTGGAATAACTTAGTTTACCGCAACATCGAAAGAAAGATAGGAGCTCAGAATGAAAAAACGTTGAGAAGCCGGAGTAATCTAAATACATTTAGCTATATGAGAAATGAATAAGATATTAAGACACTTTGCAGAATATGCCAATCCTTAATGAAATCATGGAAAGTAACTGACCTTTTATATATGAATTCTTTTTTTGGATGCAAAAATATTTGTACATATATTCCCAGTTAAGTATAATTAATTTTTATATACGTTTCATACATTTGAGGAAAATTTCTCATAAGAAATTAATCTAATATTCTATTTTACTGCGTAAAAGTTTATGCACGACTGATAATTTTGCGAAGGTAAATTTTGAGCAGTAATAATTATAAATTTTTTTCTATAAATATTCAAGTTTTATTCTAAAATAAATTGTTACTTATATAATGGTTAAGATAGCTGCTTGCAACTGTAATATTATTTCTGCGAAGAGACTGCAATATGTATATATTTAATGCATACATATTACAACTGTAATATGTATATATGAAAAGAGAACTTTTAGAAAAATTCTTATTTTTGATGATAATTATGTGTTTGTTTTGTGTATACTTTATATAAAACAGTGATTCAAATTAATTTTGAAAGAATTATCAGAAAATCCCTATTCAACTATTGTGGCGTCCTCTAGCGATGGTAAAAACTACTAAAAATCTGTAAAAAATATTTTAAAAGAAATTTGTTTCCCGTTTTTTTTTTTAAAAAATATCCATTATTTCAATTGGTAAATTGCAGGATGCTGAATTTATATTAAATAAATAAAAGTTCTTATTTCAAATTCCAGTTTAAAAATACTTGTTTGAAAATCAGTCACTAAAATCAAAATATTTATATGTAATAAATAGCAAAATAATTTGTATATTGTATCAAGATTATTAAAGAATTTAAAAGATTACAACTCTTTTATTTATATACTTAACAATCAACATTACATATTAAATAAATATAGTTTCATTCTAAAACCTAATTAATATTTTTCTCTAATGAAATGTATGTGTTTAAATTATGTGATCCTTCTTGCATTCATTTCAGATCCTTCGATTGAAAATTATAAAATTAGAACAAATAAGCATGCCTACTTCATTTGGGTATTGGTGCTGCCCCTCTAGGCCAAGAATCCAGAATTTGACAACGCAATGACGAATTTTTCAGAGAAACTCTTCATGCACAAGTGGAACCAAAGAAACGAGGAAATCAGGTTTATGTTAGCTAGAAGAAAATCTCAACTTATTTTACAACCTTTTTCTTTTCTCCAGACTCAAATTCTTTTCTTTTATACTTCCTCCCCTCAAGTATTCAAACAAGTTCAGATTTATATCGAAAAACTTCCAAATAGATATATTTTGATTTCAGGGATGTTTTCAAAGTAAAATTTCTTCGTGTCACACGATTTGCTGAAGTTTTCATATACGTCTTTAGTTGATATAAGGTGATTTATGCGCATAAATAGTAATATTATTAAAGAGAATTGAATCTCTCAAGAAATAACTAATAAATTGTAACTATTTGCTTCACCGTCCGCCCTGTCTAGTGGTCAGAGTCCCTGACTGCGGATAGGGAGGTCCTGGGTTCGATTCCCAGTTCGGGCATGGGTGTACTTTCTCCCTCTATCTATCCTATCTTTGTCCTTTCCTTGTATGAATGAGGTGTGAATGGTTGCCTACCCTATAAACGGGTCCCTATGGCATGTGTGTACTGAAGAAGTCGGGCTCCACACGAAATATGGTTCAGTTGAAAAAGTGGAGCAGCGCACCCCATATTGCCAGCCTGGCTGGCACACGACAACAACAACTAATTGCTTCATATTTATAGAGATATCATTTATATGTCTATAGCAAATATATCACAGTTTATATATGTGAATATAAAAATTAAAACACAATTTCTACTAGATAACACAGTTTATTATTGTGTTATCTAGTAGTAATAGTGTTTTATTTTTTTAAAATTTTACTAAGTTTTAGTTGAATGGTTTATTGATTAAGTCATAAATTGATGAGTAAGTTGTAAAGCGAATGAATTGACTAAAAAGCTGAAGAAAATGATTTAACTAGGTTTTCACAAAAATGTTATAATAAGAAAAGAACTAGTAATCAATATCAACATATTTACATGGCATTTTAAATCAGACCTGCCATGTATTTACAATCTATGGCAGGCAGTTTAATTTAAGTTGTTATTGTTGCGGGGCAGCTAAGCTGGCAACATGGGGTGCGCTGCTCCACTTTTCCAACTGAACCCTATTTTGGTGTGGTGTCAGACTTCCTCAGTACACACATGCCATAAGGACCCATTTTATAGGGTAGGTAACCATTCACACCTCATTCATACAAGGAAGGGACAAAGACAGGATAGATAGAGAAAGAATATACATCCATGCCCTAACCGAGAATTCGAACCCAGAACTTCTTTATCTGCAATCAGGCACGCTGAACACTAGACAAGTTTGTCGGCATCGAGTTTATTACAAAAATAAATTAATCATCTCAGCATATTTTTTTTCTGAGAATATTTTTAGATAATGAGTGAAAGAGAAGGTTTCATTCATCGCAAGGGAAAAAACTGTAAAAAATCCCTAGAACTCATCATCATCAATACATACATAAAAAAAGAGAAAAGAAATATAATATTTCATTATTCTTCCATTTTTATAAATTTGAACTTCAGACTTTTCACTAAAAATAAGTACTCGTACACAAAGTTTCTTAGACATCACTGCATATATCTATCTTTACATGGAAGAATTTTTTTTATTGATGACTGTGTTCATGTATCCGTGAAGAAAAATATTCGGAAAACTAGAGAGTATCCAAAGACATGTCCTTACAAGAAAAAGAAAAGTAGTAGTAGATGTTAGAGTTTTTCCAAAGAATAAGCTAACTCTTGGAAGAACTAATGCTCCAGAAAGCACGGCCCTACTACAAGGCTAGTGAGACCAAATGGACATTTTGGGGTCTTTTATAAAGTTTTGCTAAGAATATTAAACAGGATAAGAAAAAAACTATTAAGGTTCCGTACACGTTGAAAACGTCAATTTCGACCAAAAATAATAAATTAATTTTATTCTTTCATAAAATAAGGAATTTAAATAGCTTTCCAAAACAGGTATGTTTTTGTCTCTACGTTAATTAAATTCCGAGATATAAAGGATTTCGTAAGGATTAGGAAACCAAAAGTGGACAAATTTAAAGCACCGGAATTGGGCATTTAAAGTCCCAAAATAATGTTAAAAATCAGTTTAAACAGTGTTTAGGTTTCAAATATAAATTTAGTAAGCTTTTAAAAGATGTATAAAATAATTACTTTTCCGCGGAAATCAGACAGCAAATTAAATAAAACAGTTAATCAGCAAATATGAGAATTTCTTATAAAGACACAATACTTTAATCTTTAAATGCGATTTTCTCAGAACAGGTTTTTGCCTATAATTTGCACGCTTCAAAAACGATAACTCCAAATATTTTCATAATATCGCTATGAAATTTGATGAGCTTCATCTGTATATTGTTTTCTAGAGAATGTACTAAATGATTTTTAATCACTTAAATATTTCCCAAATTAAGGCTTGTAATTCGAATAATGGCATAGAAAATTTGGCTAAAAAATTCAGTATAAATATTCAACTGGCAGTAATTTTTTTTTATTTTTTAACAAAAAATTAAAATTTAGTACATGCTCTAGATAACAACACATAGATTAGTTGTTATAAATTTTTTCAAATAAGTTTAATAGTTTTTCCTATAGCACAAGCTTTTTTTTTTTTTTTTAAATGCTTAAAATTTTATACATATTTAACACTTCTGAAGAATAATATTGGCATATATCAAATATTAGTAGCTCAATATTAATAATTTCTAAAGTTAAATAAGAAAAAATTGTTACAATGTATATATGCAGTGTATTAAAAAAAATGCTCCGAAAGTGTTCGGGTACCTTAAGATCACACTAGAATTTTTTGGTAAAAGCCATAAAAAGTTCAAAGTTTCTATCAAAGATAAAATGAATAAAATTAGATATTACTCAGGTGCATAGTTGCATCATTACAGATTGGGCGAAAATATCACAATATTAACAAGACTACAATAGTAATTGCGAATAGCGGAAAAATTTTATCAGGATTATTAAGTTTTAGAGAAAAACATTTATTGGTAAAAGATTAACATTTTACAAACAATTCCTAATTTATCTAAAAAATTTAAAAATTCTCAATTGTTAAAAAGATTAAAGTAGATTCCAAACCATTTTAAACATCTAAACCACAAAAAGGAATCGAACCTACGAACTGATAAGTGCTAACTATTCGACTGCCAAGTGCCAGAAAAGTATAGAAAGAACTGATGTATACAGAATATAATAAACTAACTGCTAATCTACTTGTATATTAAAAATTGTAAGTAACACAAAATTTGAATTTTTATAAATCCTATGTTTTAAACAAGAATAGAAATTTATCAACGAGATTATATTTATAATTATTATAAAAATATAAACTTCAAACCAAAGAAACATTAACTAAGATAAGGCAAACAAATAATAAAATTTATCGTTTTAGTTTTATACCAATAATTCTGCATTTGTATGAACTTGGCTAGCCTTGTTAAGTTTCAAATGTTTTTGAAAATAGAAGTCTACTTGAATCAACAATAAATGTAGCATGAGAAATTGGCTGCTTAAGAAAAATCCTAAATTATTATAAATGGATTCATTTTTTATGGTAAGAAATTTTCACTGCAATTCTTTGTACATGAGTTTTATACAATAGCAACTTGAGCATACATACAATATAATTAGGATATAAGTTAAATTAACACTAATTGCATCACATTTGCAGTGGTAATATTAACTTAAATAGAAACACGTGATTTGGTAAATGTTTTAAATCGTTAATGTAGGAACTGTTAGCGAAAAGTTTCTCCGCTGCTCCAGTTAATTGTATTTCCAGCAGCTAACAGTTTCATTAACTAGGGAAAGTACTAGAAATATATTTTAGATACATTCATTTTTACAGTGTAAGCAAAATATAATTCCTTTATAAAAACATTTTTCCACATGCATAATTTATCAGGATTATATTATTGATTCGTGTTTATCTATCTATATATATATCTATCTATATATCTATCTATCTATCTATCTATATATTAAAAGAAATTTTATTAGACAAATAAATTTCGTCCCTGCAAAAATACTATGATTTTTTTTGTGTATCATGTGAATTTAATATCTTTAACAAGCTCATTTGGTGATCATAATTTTCAAAATATGCTAATGTTATCGTCATAAAAAGCTATAACTTCTTTAAATTTACTAACGTAACGGTACTTATATTTAATGCGAAATAATTAAACAAAATAAATTAAGTAACAAAGAATTTTCCTTTTTATAAAGTTTATTCTGAATATCATATGCATTGCATAATTACTTAGCCTTGAGCCTGTTTGTTCTGATAAATTTAACAGTATATAAGCGAGATATAAATTTGTGTGCATAAATATATAATAAAACTGTTCAATTATGTTGTCCCATAAAATTTGTGTTTCAAGTATACTAATAATGCCAAAATTACTATGAAATTCAAACGCATTTACTCGGCAAAAAATGCAGAGACTGCATTTCAGTTTGCATAAACCCTACAAACATGTAGCCTAAAATTTGCATAAATCGATAGATTTGAAAAGGTATTTGCCGAGCACAAGGTTTTTTTCTTTATTAGATGAGCACAGCAAAAAGAGAAGGGCAGTGAAAAGTGCTGAAAGAATGAATTGGCTTCTCGCCAATTTATTCTAGTATTCCAGTCACAAAGATCTTTTTATCAGTGTTCTAAAAACAAACCCCTTCTCAATCACCCCATCTAGTGAGCACTGTACCCCCTCAGGGATAACACGTAATTACTGTTTCTGTGCAACGCGAAGTTAGTCAGTTTTTTTTTTCCTTGAAAGTTAACAATCCGAGATGATGATTTTTACAATGATACGCGTTTCACAAATTTATACTGCAACGTGATACTACAAGTAATAATATCATTATAAACATATAATCGTAATACATTTATGGGTATTAGAACAATTGTTAAATGCTATTTTTTTCCTTTAAGCAAAATATACAACTTTTCTTGATCCTTTAAATACCAATTCTTTGGCCGCCCTAGTGGTCAGAGTGCCTGACTACGGATAGGGAGGTTCTGGGTTCGAATCACAGTCGAACCCAGGACATCCCTATCCGTAGTCAGGCACTCTGACCACTTGGCATGGATGTACTTTCTCTCTCTATCTATCCTGTCTTTGTACTTTCCTTGTATGAATGAGGTGTGAATGGTTGCCTACCCTATAAACGGGTTCCTATGGCATGTGTGTACTGAGGAAGTCGGACTCCACACCAAAACAGGGTTCAGATGAAAAAGTGGAGCAGCGCACACCATATTGCCAGCCTAGCTGGCACACGACAACAACAACAAAAGTTTAAATTTTGTTTCAAAACTTGCAGAATAAGAAAAGACTCTTATCCAAATATAATTACCTTACTTTAATTTCTTTCGTGATTTAATTTTAAAAAAATTTTTTTTTTTTTGAAAAAGTAATAATAAAAAAGAATTTATTCACTTACTTTACACGTAACTAAGCGAATATTAAAATTATTGAATACCTGAAAATAATTTTAGCAAGAGTTTGATGAACGCGTAAACTGTATCTTAAATTCAACTTTTAAGTAAATAATCCAAATGAGCAAACCAAAGACCGAAAGATAAGATTAAAACTTCCATAAATCATGCCGTTGACAGTTCACACGCTAACTGTGGTTGAAAGAAAAATTTTAGATCCACAACACTGACAAATTACCTTCGCTTACCAAAAAACACTGAGCGTTTCGACTCCCAGATAAATGACAAAGCACTTGTACCGAAAAGTGAGCTTTATGAAAATAATTTTCTCTTCTTTAGAATTTTGAAACAAAATTTGCTCCAGGTTTATATCTCGAGAAAAAGAATGAAAAAATCTAGATAAAAAGCAAACCATATGTTAACTAGTGAATAATTTAAATGTTGGAGCTGTTAGAATTGTTTCGAAAGTAACAATGCGGTTTTTCTCGGTGAGCAAACTTTGTTCCCGAATTCAGAAGAAGATAAAAGAAAAATAATAATCGAGAATTTTTTGGCTTCAGGAAATGTGTGAAGAAGCTCTCGAAACTCCCAAATTTCACTGAAGTTTATTCTTACGTGGAAAGTAAAAGGAAAAAAAATAGAAACGGAATTTAAGCTATTTCTTACATAATGCAACATAAATATTACAACCAAACAATTTTCATGCATATTTCATTTCAAAAGTAAACATGCAACAAAGCAGAATGAAAAACGCAATCACCATTATTAATTAACTAAGTTGTTGTTGTTGTCGTGTGTCAGCCAGGCTGACAATATGAGGTGCGCTGCTCCGCTTTTCCAACTGAACCCTATTTGGTGTGGAGTCCGACTTCCTCAGTACATACATGCCATAGGAACACGTTTATAGGGTAGGCAACCATTCACACCTCATTCATACAAGGAAAGGACAAGGACAGGATAGATAGAGAGAGAAAGTACATCCATGCCCGAACAGGGATTCGAACCTAGGACCTCCTTAACCGCAGTCAGGCATACTGACCATTAGACAAGTTGGACGGCAATGCTTTATAAGTGAAATCATCTTTTTACAAAGCACTTTGTAAAAACTCAAAATTCATACTTCACACAACTATGCATTATACAATTAAATAAAAAATATAAAAAGATTAATAACATGAATTTTGAAGTTTCTTTCTTTTTCTAAAGACCACTCACGGATGCGGATTCTGCAAACAACTGAAATTTTTAAAATCGGGAAAATTTTTTTTTTTATCTTGTATGAATATTTTTACAGCGAAAGATTTTATTTAAGTAAATGCACCTTTTGAAATTAATAAAAGTCAAATTTAACAATCTACACAAAAAACCTAATCACAGGAATTCTTTAATCACCGGCACACAAACCCAGCTCATCAATATCCTAAGCACTTACTGACGGTAAATGTTTCAGAAAATATGCAGATTTTTCACTTTCCGAAAATATGTAAATGAAATATCGTTTATTTTAACTTTTAAACAAGTCTCCCCATTATTCCTTACAGGAATAAATGAAGCTTAAAAGGCAATTTTGAAAGCGAAATCTCTTAATTGCGCTAGAAAAATCGAGGACAATTTTTTTTTTTTTTGAATCACCAATGAATATTTTATTTTTTGCAAGTTTTCTAATGAAAGTATTATGGAATTTTATGCATCGAATATGTAAAAGAACGAAGCATTCATGACAACGAAATATTTTTTTTTTCAAAATAGAACAAAATGTTTATAAATATTTTTACGAAATTTTGATACTTAATATATTTTGATAATTTTTAAAACATGTTGATTAAAATTTACAGTTGTGACGGAATAAATTTTAAAATAAAAGTACAAGGATTCTTAATTAATATATAAGCTTAAGGAAAATTGATAAACAATTAAGAAACTAAATGTTTAAGCTAATCACTGTTCTTTTTTTTTTTACATAATGTCGAAGTAAATAAATCAAACATACATTATATGTTCTGTTTTAATAATGTGATTAAAATTCATTCAGAAATCATCAATTCAAATCGTTTTAAAAAGCTTTAAAGCATGGGTTTCAGAACTTCTTTTTTCTCGTGGACCACTTTCAAAGTTTCACTATTTTCGGTAGACCCCCTGCTGTTGCATTTCTACTGTATTCCCAAAAACTCCTAAAAACTATCACCCTAAATTGGGAGTGTTAAGACGAAAAAAAAGTACATTTTCTTGTGTACTATTAAAATAATACTTGCACTATTATCTATTGTTCTATTCAATTTTGTGTTTGAACTGAATTTTGAATATTTTTGAGTATCGACCTAATGAATGATCTTAAATGTCTACGTTGATAGGTAAATCCAAACCAAAATTTTTGTTCTTTATTATGAAAACCAGAATATATTTCGTCGACCCCCACTTACAGTTTGTGAACCCCTGTTTTCTTTTCAGGTCTACGTGGACACCCCTGGGGCTCCACCTGGACCACTTTGGGAAGTTATGCTACAAAGCAATGATTTAAGAAAAATAAGTATTCTCGAGTGTTAAAGTTATCAAAATTGGTTTGTGTTCAAGTTTTATTTTTTCAAAGCAACTAATTGTAAAAATATAACAATATCCTATTTGTACAGCAAAATTAATATAAAATTATTAGATTCTTCAATCGATTTTACTGACAAATAACAAACGAATACAGTACTCAAATTGAAAGGATTAAAAAATATACTGAATATTGATAAAAAAAATACCAAGTTGCACAACAGTGCTATTTTCATGTTTCACTTTAAAGATCAATAGAAAATACTAATTTACATACTTTGTAAAAAATCGCCATGAAATTAAATTCTTTCAATAAGAGCAAATAATTTTTATTCTAAAAAACTTAACTATTATCTATTGAGATAAGATCCGTGGGCAAAACATGCTTTTCATATATCGGTAGCCGTTATTCTTTTTTTTAATGTTGGAAAATTCCATCTAAAAACTAGCGAAATGCACTCAACCACACAAATCTTTATAATGAGAACTTTTGATCCAAATTATGTTTAAAATATCCACGTATTACTTAAAATAATTTGCCGACCGATGGCTGAGTGGTTAGCGCTCCTGACTCCTGAGCTGTGGAACCTGGGTTCGAATCCCGGTTCGGGCATGGCTGTTACTTTCTTTCTCTGTTCTCTGTGTTTCTCTGTCCTTTCTTCTGTGTTGATGTATGAATGTGACCCACCCTATAAACGGGTTTGTGGTGGTATGGCGTGGGTAACGCTACTCACCTCTGTGACTTGGTTCACAGGTGCCCGCTGGGTAACGACAAATGGGTAGCAGTTTCTGTCCTTGTTGTGACATAGGGTTCAACCCTCAAGTGCCCGCCGTTGGAAAAAAAAACTTAAAATAATTTGAAAGAATTACGCAATATGGATCAACATTTTTCGAACATTTAAAAACTGATTTATAAATGCGGATATCATGTCTAATATAAAATTTGTAGTTTCTTTTGTTTTATTTAGTATAAAATGACTAAACT
The DNA here is from genome assembly GCA_037975125.1 of Latrodectus hesperus. Classification (NCBI taxonomy): domain Eukaryota; kingdom Metazoa; phylum Arthropoda; class Arachnida; order Araneae; family Theridiidae; genus Latrodectus; species Latrodectus hesperus. The sequence continues at coordinate 68,889,567 of CM075852.1, forward strand.
ATATAAATGGGATTTTGTCATTCAATCACACAGACGTTTGCAATTTTTAATACTTAATTACTGTAACTTTGATGGGAATCATTTCGAAACAATATTTGTATGGATAGTTTAGATATTCATAGCAACAATCAGAGTTACGCTATAAAAGTACAGAAAGCTTTTTAAAAAAACATACTACCAATTGATAACCATTTACATAAATCATATTTCTTAAGAAATTAGCAATATTCTTAGAGATAAAATGGAAAATGATGGAAAATGAAGAAAATTAAAAACTAAATGCTTGTCAATGCTGTAGTCATAAATTAACAAATTTATATAATTTGCTAATAAATAAACAAAAACAGACCACTCATTCTAAAACAAGTTCATATGATTACTTAAGTAGCATGTAACGCGCGAACATTATTGCTATATATAAACGATTGTCTATTGACTCCAATATCGAACATCACATTCAAAAAATACATACAGATAAATCGATCGATACAAGAAAAAAAATTACTTCTAAATAACTCATGATCAATAAAATTTTGGTTTTATTCATAAATCGATCCACGTGTATCAAGAAAACAATAAATATTAAATGTCATGATAAATATTTAACAAAGCTAAGCGTTTATAAATTATAGTGATTCCATAAATTAACGAAGTAGATTTGATACAGTGTTTGCTTCAGATTTTTAATAGAATTCATGGCAAACTTCTATTTAAGTTTGTAGATAGTTAATTAGTTATAAAAGCACATTTAATGGGTAAGATTCAAAACAATTAATTCTATATAATTATTCAGAAAAGAATGATAATTTTAATAAATTACCCGAGGACTTATTTAGTGTTTATTCGAATGCTTTCAGATTAATGGTTTTGTAAAATATTTACTTGACTTTTATCGATCAAGCGATTTACTTTTTGTTAATTATTAAAATATTATAAATAAGAAAAGATTTTTAATTTCATGAATTAAATTTCCATTTATAAACGAGGGAAAACTAACATTTTATATTAAGCATTTTAAACTATCAATGAAATATTATTTTAACAAGAATTTAACGAGCAATGTTTTGCTTATAAAATAAATTTTATCCTTGAAGTAAAATAAAAATCTAATTATATCTATATCTTCTTATAAAAATAGCCAAATTAAATTAATTGTTTAAATAAATTTCAGCTAGAGACTTACAAAACAAATACCTGGAAAATATATTTAAACGTTTAAATTGGTGTGAGATCCAAATTTCATAATCATTGTAAAATATTTATATTTATACAATGATTATGAAATTTGGATCTCACAGAAAAAGTTATAGCGCATATAAGTTTTTTTAATTGCCCAAATATATAATTAAACAATTTCCGATTGAAGAAAGTGATACAATTTGAATCCATTCTAAGCCTTATTTATTTAAATAATAATGTTAAAGACTTTTTTTATTTCTGTCAAAATAGCAGGTTAAATTTCTATTTACATCCGTAAAAAAAGGTTTTAATATTTTGACCATTGAAAAAATTGTAAAGTAAAAAGTATGGGCTAAGAAAATATTTTAAGTGGTTTCATTTGTTAACTGCTCAACTTCACTGTGTGACACACGAGGACTAGTTAGACCGGAACCTACAGTTTATATAAAGTAGATTTCAAACCACTAAATAAATCCAAGCTCAGGGTGAGGCTCAAACCCACGAACTTTTGAACAGAAGCCCAGAGCGGTAACATTTGACTGTCAGCTTGATAACTTGAGATTTTATACTCACTGGCTAAAAAAATTGTTAATCATTCGAATAAACTAAAAACTATTCTGAATATATATTCCTTGTTATTTCCGCTTGAAGATTTAAAAGAACTGCGTCAATTACTCTCATTTCTCCCACTTTGATAATCGATATAGTAAGCAGATGAGAAAAATATGCTCCAGTTACTGATTTTCTTTTGAGAGGAAACGATTCGCCAGTTAATTAGCGTGAGTGCATGGATGAAATTTATAAAGCAAGCAACTGCTGACACATTTTACGAGTAAAAACACAGCAATTGCTTACCAGATTTTTATTTATATTAGGTGACTTTCATATCACTTTGCCTTCCATTTATTCATAAGTCAGATTTAAAATATAATAAATTGTTCATAAAATTCAATGACTAATGCGGCATTAAGAACGAGTCGAATCGTATGACTTTTGGAGTTGTATCAAGGTAAAGCATCAGAAGCTAGTGATGGCTTTATTTTAGATAATTTCTTTATCCAACGGCGGGCACTTGAGGGTTGAACCCTATGCCACAACAAGGCCAGAAACTGCTACTCATTTGTCGTTACCCAGCGGGCACCTGTGAACCACGTCACGGAGGCGAGTAGCGTTGCCCGCGCCATACCTCCACAAACCCGTTTATAGGGTGGTTATAATTTAGCTATATTTTTATATATTTATATTATTATATAATATATATTATATATAGATTATAGAGTTATAGCTAACCACTCAGTCATCGGTCGGCTATTTTAGATAATTAGTTAATATAATTTTAGTATATATAACATGCAGTAGAGATCAATTTAGTAATTTTTGCTAAAAAAACGAGTATTCAATTTCTTGAAACAACTTCTTTAAAAACACTAAATATTTTTTGATATTTTAATGAATTTTTGTTTCCTAACACAAATAGATTCAGTTATGCTCCAATTTCAGTAGATGAATGCTTAAATGTTGACCAATGGCTAAGTGGTTAGCGTTCCGGACTCCTGAGCCGTGGGTCCCGGTTCGAATCCCAGTTTGGGCATGGATGTTTCTTTCCTTCTCTGTTCTCTCTGTCCTTTCTTCTGTGATGTTGTATGAATTTGGCTCACCCTATAAACAGGTTTGTGGTGGTATGGCGCGGGCAATGCTACTCGCCTCCGTGACTTGGTTCACAGGTGTCCGCTGGGTAACGACAAATGAATAGCAGTCTCTGGCCTTTTTGTGGCATAGGGCTAATCACCCAAGTGTGAGCCCACCATTGGAAAAAAATGCTTAAAACTCTTTTATTCGTGACATATAATTTTTCACTATTATAAATTAAACAATAATTTTCTATATTTATTAAAAATGACGTAAGTAAGCTCATTGTTCATCTCCCCTTGGTATGAATTTATAGCACTAAAATTAATCTTCCAGTTATTGATTATGCCTTTTTTTAGGTTAAAAATAATGTATCATTAATCTTACCAACTGAACATATATAGTACGAGTACTATATTTTATTTCATACATGCAACTTTGTTTAGGAGTATATTTAGAATGTACCAGTTATAAGTAATGTACCTTTGCTTACAATGGCTTCTTACGAATGAAGATAAGCATCTTAAACTTTCAAACTAAAAGTTCCATGCACACTTTAAAGCAGAATTTCATTAGATGACTTATAATATTTAAACGCAGAGGCTCGAACAGAATGATAAAAATTTTAAAACAATTGAAAATAACATATGAATAAAGCAGAATTTTCCTGAATTATATTCACCTTCAACATTTATTTGCATTTTCAGAATGGATGTCAAAATTTTGCCATATTAAATATGAATATTCTTGAAGAAGTATATTCATTCAGCATACAAAATTTATTTTCTTTTTAATCATGCGACAATTTCAATCTTTTGAAGTTTGATTAAAATGCACAACTATTTAGAAACTCCTTATGAAAGAAAGTTTTTATTGTTTTCATCTAATAATAAAAATATATTAGTTTATTTTTCTTTTAATTCACATAAATCAAGTTTGTATTTCATTCAAAATTGGATTATGATTTACATATCTTCAGGCATATGGGAATTTAAGTTATTTACTGTAACAGGATATAAATATTGTGATTTGCCAAAAAGATATTCCGATTATGTGTAAAGGAATCTTTTGTAATATTATGAATATCTTGAGCGGAGTGAAATATCGCGAATTCCGATACTTTCAATAAAACTAAATATAATTCATGTTTTACTTTCTACATCAATGAGAAGTAGACCAATAAAATACAAGTAAGCCACTTAACAGAGCCTGGTTCTATCGGACGTGACAGTTGCACTTACACAAGCGACGCAATTAACCAGTAGTTGTTGTCCTGTGCTAGCTAGTCTAGCATTATGGGGGCGCTGCTCCCCTTTTCCAACTGAACCATATTTTGGTGTGGAGACCGACTTCCTCAGTACACACATGCCATAGGGACCCGTTTATAGGGTAGGCAACCATTCACACCTCATTCACTATAAGGAAATTACAAAGACAGGATAGACAGACAGAGAAAGTACATCCATGTTCGAACTGGGATTCGAACCCAAGACCTCCCTATCCACAGTTAGGTGTAACTAGTATAAAGTGATCGACCTGAATACGAATTCCGCTTACACAGGGTGTGTCAAAATAAACAACACACTTTGAACCGTCTTATGTTACGTTCTACGAGGTTCAAATGCTGGAAATTGATGCACTCTATAGTTGTCTGCCGAAGATCATGTTGGACAATTCATAATATCGAAGTAAGAGTTGTGGTGAATGTTTTTTCAATTCTATTTCGAAGTTTTGCTATGGTCTTAAGCCAATCTTTGCTGTCTCTACATTGACATCTAGTGTTGTTGATCCACTTTGAAGAGTATCGTCTGACGGAATCAAATGTTGAGCGACAATTAGATTTTTCCTATCTTTTTAAATCTGATAAGATTTCTTTCAAAAATGATTGATGCTTATAATAAACACGAATATTTTGGTATGGCATTGTTCTGTTTAATTTAATATTTACAGTGAATATACAACCGAAAATCTTATCAAATTTTTCCATATAAATACATCCAATATTGTGCAGTTCCAACCCTATATTAGATACAAAATTTTAATTACCACAATTTCAATCAAAATTGTTTCGTGAACAAAATTCCATAACAGTTGGATAAATGTTTTTAGCAAGTACATTTTTTTATAAAAAAGTTAATGTAAGCAAAATGTTTATAATACTTAATTATTTTAGAAAAAATAATTAAGTATTATAAACATTATTTATGTTTTTAATATAATTAATTAGTTTCTCATTGATGGAGTTTATTAATCTACGAGCATTATTCTTAAAAATATTCATTTACAATAAAATGAGATTTTAAATTATTGTATTTATTGATTTATATGTTTACTAAACATCCATTTTTGTTACTTCCTTTGCATTTAATTATAAATTTATTGTTATAGTTCATTAATAAACGTTTTAAATTTATCAATTACATTGCTATATATTTTGATTCGCCATCAACAAAGACAAATCAAAAGTGTGTGGTAAATCGAAGAGAAGAGTCTAATTCAAAATCTTTTTGCACCCTATTGCGACTTAGAATTAAAGAAATCAAAATAGTAGAAGCCTTAGGTTTAGATCATAGGTTCCCAAAGTGGTCCAGGTGGACCCCCAGGGGTCCATAGGAGACCACACGTGGGCCACGTAGACATGAAAAGAAAACAGGGATTCACACGTTGTAAGTGAAGGTCCATGAAAAACTTTCTGGTTTTCAAAATAAAGAACAAAAATTTTGGCTTGGATTTACCAGTCAATCTCTAGCATCATTCACTAGGTAGGTACTCAAAAATATTCGAGACTCAGTTCAAACACAGAATTGAATAGAACAATAGATAATAGTACCAGTGTACTTGTTAAATTAAAATTAATGAAGCAAAATATTCGTCGGCTTGAATTCTCCCAGTTCCCGCACTCGTCACAAATAGAATGTCTTGATGAGGATATTCAGACTTGCGCTCACAACATTTAAATACCCTGCATGATGACTTCAAAAATAGATTTGAAGATCATTCTGACGATGGAAATACCCCCATGGATCATAATTCTATTTGATGAAACGGAAGAGGTGAATGTGGTATTACAAGAGGAGCTACTTGAGCTCAGCACCAACGAGGAACTGAAAGTGAAATTTAAAAAAGGCTACCAAACATTTTGGCTGCAGGCAGAAATCCCCGAAAATTATCTTGGGCTGTGGGAAATTGCAACAAAATTTTTGGTAGCATTTCTCTCGTCATATCTTGTCGCGCGAAAGAAGTTTCAGCGCCGTTACTAACCTGTTAACAAAAAAAGGAACAGATCGGGGAGATTTGAGATTATTTCTTAAAAAACAGAAACTAAATATTGATAATTTGCTGTCAATTTATCAAGTACATTCGTCTTATTAAAAGTATGACTTTTTTATTGTTGGTTTACATTTCAGAGTTCATTGTTGATATTTTGTCAACTGTTGATTGTTTGTAATATTAAATGTTTATAATTTTGTATAACCACGAATATTATTTTAATAAATAGGACACAAGAAAATGTCTAACTTTTTTTCTTTTTAACACCCCCAATTTACGGTGATATTTTTTTTTTTTTTTTTTTTTTTTTTTTTAGAAATTTTGAGAATACAGTAGTAATGTAGCAGCAATGGGTCTACCGAAAATAGTAAAACTTTGAAAGTGGTCAACGAAAAAAAAAAATGTTTGGGAACCCATGGTTTAGATTGATAAGGTTTTTAAAAATCAAAATATATATAGCAGATATCTTTTCCCAATGAAAGATATAGATATATTTGGCATTTGTTTACAGTATCGGCAAAAGCGATTTTAATAATTCAATGCAAAAACAACATAACAAAGTACTCTGTACAGATAAAGCAAGGAAATTATTTTTTTTCAACCGTCGGAAGTTCAAAAACAAGCACAAATGTTCCAAGTAGTACTGGATCTATAAATCGGAAGAAGAAAAATTTCGGAATTTCGACCGATACTCCTATACACAACTGAAGTGAAGATAACGCGGTCGGTCCTTTTCCGTATTCATTGAATCAGCGGAAATTATAGGACACGTTGCCGAAACACGTCCTCTTGGATGCAATTCGCAAGAAGGGTTGAATACGAAATATGTTTTACTTCTTTTTCATCTGAGAGTCTTGTTTTCTCTTCTGAGACACTTACTACTACTATGCGTATAGCGAGTAATATAAAATTCTGAGATTTCAAGAAAAATCTGGGAAAGCTATCAAATCTCAGCATTTTTTATATTATGGATTAAATGAAAAATAAAAAAAATCGAAAGTGAATTAATAGAAATTCAAATTTTATTTCACTCCAAGCAGTGTTAATCATCAATATGTTGATTATTTCGTCGGTATTGGTTATTAAATGTATAATAAGCTTTAAAATACATAAATGTGATTATACATTTATTTCGCATCACAAATTGTTGGAAATGTTTCATACAAACTCTAAAATGCGGTAGCTATACTATTATTTTATAAAACCATTCTATAGTTAAGAGAAAGGGATAATTAGATACTTTTGAATAGTGCCACTTAACTCCTTCAAACTACATCAAATAAAGAACATTAGATTAAACATTTTGGCAACATAATTTTCTTTACAGAGTATTTTGCAGTCAGGATCGAACACAACGTCCCTCAGTTTCAACTATTAAGCTATTTATGGTTAATTGCGCATTGGTTTACTTTGTTTGACTTGAAATATTTTGGCCGACCAACTTGTCTGGTGGTTAGCGTGCCTGACTGCGGATGAGGAGCTCCTAGGTTCGAATCCCGGTTCGGGCATGGATGTACTTTCTCTATCTAACCTGTCTTTGTCCTTTTCTTGTATGAATGGTGGTGTGAATGGTTGCCTACCCTATAAACAAGTCCCTAAGGCATGTGCGTACTGAAGAAGTCGGACTCCACAAGCTAAATATGGTTCAGTTGGATAAGTGGAGCAGCGCACTCCATGTTGCCAGTCTAGCTGGCACACGACAACAACAAAGAGCAGCTAAATTTTGGAATTTGAATATCGACAACTGTAATATAACATTTATAAAAGAATTTAAGTTAATGTGTTCGTATGAAACGACTGATGGTGGAGAGGTTAGTGTATCTAACTTCGAAGCAGTAGATGTAGGTTGAAATCCTAGTTCGGGCATGGATGTTCCTTTGTCTTCCTTCACTTTCTGGTGGCGCTTCCATTGTGTGTCCACTGTATTAGATGCCATCACCTGAGCGCACCCAATATTGCCAGCCTAGCTGGCACACGACGACAACAACTTAAATTAAACTGCCTGCTAGATATTGGAAATACCTGACAGGCCTGATTTAAAATGCCATGGAAATATGTTGATATTGTTTACTAGTTCTTTTCTTATTATAACATTTTTGTGAAAACCTAGATAAATCATATTAGGTCAACTTTAGATTTACAACTTAGTCATCAATTTATGACTTAATCAATTAACCATTCAGCTAAATCTTAGTAAAATTAAAAAAAATAAAACACAATAACTACTATTGTGTATTTCTGTGGAATGGAAAGTAATGGAGTCGGTCGTTGAGCAATTAACATAGGGACAATATGGTCTGGAGAAATGTCCTCCTCCTCCAAATCAAAGTCAAAATTGAGAGAGTGGATCCTCTGGTGGTGCCATCTATCGGATGAGTCTATCGGAGAGCAAAGACGTACTTGTACCTTCGTAGTACTCTGGTTAAACGAAATACGCACCCTTCTGACTTAACTAGCCGTCGGCTAGCGAACTTGGCTTTTCCAACTGTCATAAACATAACAATTCATTATATTTAATAAACTCAGTTTTTACCTGCCACCCGCGCTGTCTAGTGGTCAGAATCCATGACTACGGACAGGGAGGTCCTGGGTTCGAATCCCGGTTCGGGCATGGATGTACTTTCTCTCTCTATCTATCCTGTCTTTGTCCTTTCCTTGTATGAATGTGGAGTGAATTGTTGCCTACCCTATAAACGGGTCCCTATGGCATGTGTGTAGAGCAAAGTCGTACTTTCACCTTCATGGTGCTCTGATTAAAACGAAAGACGCTCCCCTTCAACTTAAATTTGCATAGCCAAAGGCATAGCGAGCTGTCATAAACATAACAAGTTGTTTCTAATGACACTTGGGCATGCCCAAGTGTCATTAGAAACAACTACAGAAATATTTCAACAAATATGTATTTACTTATAAGTTAATTATTCGATAAAAAAATAAATTTTTTAGTTAAATAATAGAATATTTTTAACTAACTGGATACCCAGTTACTTTTGAGTTGCTCTTGTAGCTAAAACTAATGAAGTTGCCATTATATATAAATTATTTAATGTTCTGAAATATACAAAAAATACTAGGAAGTTAAAATTATTAAATAAAAGTAGTTTTGAGACACCGAAAATAATAAAAAAAATCATTATTTATGTTATTTATAATTTCAATACTGCGTATATTTTTTGTTTTTCTATAATGAAAAACTAGATCATTATAGTGAATTCTTAATACATTTTTGAAAAAAAGTAATCAATAGCGCCAAACACGCACCCGTGAAAATTTCTCGATTAATAAGTTTCTTTTCATTAATTTCCTTAAATTAATTCGTAAGAATATTTTAATTTTACCATCACACATTTTAGAAAAAAGAAATTTGCGAGGCCCTAACTGTCGATGGATGAAAGGGAGGTTAAAGTTCCTTGTTCAAACCCAGCAGTCTAAAACAATAAACACGAAATAACCTCATCTGCAGCAGCAGTTGTTTTCGGAAACGACCGCCTTGTGATCAGCAGGCATCGATTGGCGAAACCCTTGGCGGACTTTCTCTGCTGGTAATGACCTTACGCGCAGAAATTCCGCCTTTCAGAAATGTAGGGCGGATAAGGGAAGATGAATGATCCCCGCATAATTTAGTGCTGAAGAAAGAACGGATCGAATGAAAAGAAAAAGCCATAACTGAACTTTCTATAGGTCCTATAAAAATTCTTTCATGAATAAATAAGCAAAGAAATTTTAAGTTCTCATAACAAAAGCATCGTTGGCTATATTAAAAGTAATAATATTCATCTTATAATTTTAATATCACCATTAATATAGGAAGAAACTGAGGCAAATAAGAGAAACATAACATTAATATAGTTCATTACCATGAAGTTGGAAAATTATCCACTCCTCAGTTATAGAGGAATTGTTAAGTAAATTGAAATTAAAATAATTCTGTGTGATTAATACAGCACTTTATCAGCAATTTTGGTAAAGTAAGAACTATCGAACGAATGCAACTATTGATTTTCAATTCAAACTCAAGATAATTTATGATCCTATATTAGTTTTTATTGATCAATACTCTGACTAGCGAAATGCTTATCTCTCCGGCTATATAGATTAAGTAGTCAATGATAATAAATGGCATTTTATTAACGAGAGCAAAGGGTGAAAGTTAATGTCTCAGTTAAGTGTTGAAAAGTGGAAAAATTAAAATTATATAGTTTGGTTTGTTTGTCGCTCAACGGTCATTTTTTGCACACGAGGGATAATTAAACCGGGACCTACGGCTTAAAAAGGATTCCGAACCACTACAAACATCCATGCCCAAGGTTGGATTCGAACCCACGAGCTGTTGAACTGAAGGCATTCGGCTGCCAGCTCGGCTTAAAATTATATAATTCTGTTTCGAATAATAAAATATAAAATTTGTATGATTCACAAAATGCAAAATTTAATACAAACTTTATTAATAGTTTGAATTTTTTTAATTAATATTTTTGATAGAACTTATTACTGCATATTATTCTAATAATTTAATAATAAAATTTATATATATTTAATTAGTCTATGATTTTATTATTAGCTTTTTGTGAAACACTAATCTACATTTCATTTAATCACAATGGGTATTATATTTTCTATATCTATAAATCAAACATTAAAACTAAATTTATAAAAAAATTAAGATATTAGAATAAATGCGAAAGTTCAAAATTATTTTAAAGTACTATATTTATAAAGTTTTTGTTAGACTAAGTAATCTAAACATTTTTGCTTAACTTTGAAAATATTTAAAAATTCGACCTTTTCTAAATTGTTAACTTATAACAATTAAATAATTTTCTTCATTCGGTTTGAAATAAACAAGAGTTTTATTAAAAGTATTAAATGTTATGAAAGCCAAACATCTTTATACTTTTCCGAAAGATTACATTTTTATAATTATTTAATCTCGATTTTTTTATACTACAATTTTCTAGTATGATCATTATAGATAGGATTTATCACTAAACAAAATTTACGCAAGTTTAAAAATAATGGCGTAAAACAATTATTATTTTTATTAATCGTATGAGTTCATAGTTGATAACACATCTTTATTGAATAAAATCGAATATTTTACAATGAATAGAACGACTAGATGAAAAAGAACAAATAATGATTAATTGCTCTGTTATAGTAATTTCACGGAAAATAAACTAATGACTAAATTAATAAGAGGTAAATAATTTTAATGCATATAGTAAAATTTATATAATTGACACTTAACAAATATATATATATATATATATATATATATATATATATATATATATATATATATATATATATATAATATTATGTACTTAACAAAAATCAACTTACTTAGTATTTTACTGACAATTAAATTAATTTAGTTAAATGCTTAGATATAATTGTACTTTATATGTATCGAATTACATTTTATGCGATTATAAAGTAATAAAGTTGCATAAGAAATTGATTGAAGACATGATCAACTATTAATATCAAATTAGAGATTATTTTTCAAATAAAATTATATTTAAGAAATACTTACAAGGTATTTTAAACTCAAATTTAGATGTATTTCCATAAAACTTAAATAATTTTAATCCAATTTTAAAATTTTTCCAACCATAAGAAATTTGAAACTAACATATATTAAGAAAATGTTTTCAAATTTTATTGAAATTCAGAATAAAATGCAATAATAATTCTATTATATGTATTAAGTGTTTACAAATATATATGTTTAAAATTATTAATACAAGAAGTTAAATGTTTAAAAAATTATTAATACTTTTATTAATAAATTTAGAGTTTTAAATTTTTCTTATATTTTCCAATAATGAATGAATTAATGTTAAGGTTCACATTCATTATATATTTTGAATGTATTCACTAAATTCCTAACTTATGTTGTATCCATTAAATCTATAGTTTATTAATTTCAAAATAAAATTTTTAATTAAATAACAAATTTAATTGAAATAACAAAAACGATGAAACATTCGTTTTTTGTTAAGCTTGAACTTTTAAAGTATTGAAAAATGTACTAGCAGAATATTTTCTATTTGATAAAAATCTCCGCAAAAAATATTTTTGAATATACCATGTGAATGAAAAATATCACCGGTAGCAATATAGTCAGTATCTGTCACTGATCAAGGAAGATGCATTGAGGGAGATCAAAAGGGACACAAATATTTCACAAAGAAATATAAAAGGCAAGACATTTGAACGTTTATTGATCAGTGACATATTCATCAAATCCTCAAAAAATAAAGAAACATTTAAATATCCATAAATTTAGGATGGAATAGCATTTCTTGAAATTGAAATAATAACACTTAAACAAAGTAAAATTAAATGTTATAGATATTTTCCTTCATTCAGATAGGTCTATCATAGGTGAAATTATAGCTTGTAATTTAAAGAAGGAAAATTTGATTTACTGAAAAATAAATTTAAATTATGTAAATAAAATAAATTACCTGCAATAGTAATCATGAAAGTTAAAAGAGAACTGAATCCAAAATTTTCTAATATGTAATATTCATTGAAGAATATATATTTAAAAAAAACTTAACTTAAAATTTTAAAACGCAGCAAAATCGTTTTAAGCAATAATATATTAGAGTTTTTAATTTATTTTCAGAAGGCTGCTATTGACATTTACTTGATTTAGTTTCACAGGAGACTTTACAGTTCTAAACTACGATTTAGGTCTGCCTCCTGGGTTCCATTAATAATTATCTCTTGGTTTCCAATAAAATTATCTAAAAAATAATCTAAATTTCATTAAATGCAATAAATTTTTATAATTTAAGGAGGAAAAAAACCAAGTTTCCACTCTGCTTGAAAATAATTAGTTCTAAAAGGTGATGATCCAGGAAAATTAATTCAAAAAAACATAATGAGCTAGAAGTCATAATTGGAGTTTTTTATTTAATAAATTTCCTTGTAAATAGAAGAAAAAACAGGTAAATAGAATAATTGGCTAAAAGTTAATTTTTTATTTTATAATCAAGAATTCTACTTTATTGGAGCAGAATTTTTAAAATTCATTCTCTACTAAGCAGCTTAGATGCTTACAGGTACGTTGTTGTTGTTCCTTATTCCACTTGATCTAGTACAATCTAGACCAAGTCCAGTAGATCGTTCGCCCAGAGAAAGTCCCGAACCAGCGCAGGGTTTTCAAAAGATCTCTCTTCTCCAAACCCAGACAGGAGAGCAGATGGTCCGGAGAAGCTTGGTGGAAATTACACCTGCGGCACACAGGGAACACTTTCTGACCCTGAACGAATGTAAGGGTGCGAGTATGTCCAGTAATGAACCTGGTAATGGTGGTTTGCAATTTCCCATTGACCTACAGCTCCAGGGCAGACCCAGGATGGTTTTGTTCGTACCAGTCATGAGAAGTTGGGATCCTCCAAGTCTTGCTGTTTCGGCTTTGACCTTTGAGAAAATTTCGCTAAACGTAAGTAGTCCACCATTTTCAGTTGTGTCAGCAGAGCCCTCCTTAGCCAATTCATCGTCCAAGTCATTGAAGTGGAGGTCCACATGGGAGGGAATCCACTGTAGATGAATATCATTATGTGAAGAGTAACTCTTAAGTTTGTTTACAATGTCCATGCCGAGCCTGTCATTAATGCATCTCCATCTGCTAACGAACGATTCATTTACCATGAATCATTCGTTACAGGAACGTAAATTGCAAATATATATATATATATATATATATATATATATATCTTTATGAGATATATATATATATATATTTACACTCATATTACCTGTTCCAACTACAATCACTTTTAACTTTATCAAAAATTAATGCAAATCATTTTTTAAGCATAAAACTCTAAACAATTTACGATTAGTACATTGAAAGAATCCATCATTCCCATTTGCATTACTACATTTGTGTATTTATAACGTGTTTTATAAACGTGCATACACATATTATGTTAGTATTTATATAATTAAGGTCTTAATATTCACGGCGTTTCTTAAAATGTTCTTCCCCTTAACTGTTCAATTTTGAAAATTCTATGATGTCAGTAAAAATTTCATTTGATATATTTTATGTAAAACAAAACAAAAGCAGTTTTTACGAATGAAAAACAAATATTTTTTTTAACATTCGTAAATTTTTTTAACAATTTTGCTTTCATTCGTAAAATTTCTTTTGTTAAAAAGAAGAAAATGTTTTTAATAATTGAATACTTACGAATGAAAACAAATTAAAACTTAAGTCATTTTTACAAATGAAAAACTTTCACCGTATAAATATCAGTAAAATTTCAAATTTTTCAAGCAATTTTTCACAAGTATATTATTTATATAAGCTGTTTAAATTAATTTAAATCATCTTTAATATTCGTAAGGAAAAACCGAGGTAATATTAATTACATTACACTGTATTCACAAAAAATAGCAAAAATTAAGACGAAATTTATAAGCAGTAAAATATTTTATGGGACATCAAATATGCATCCGATATTCCAGTACATAAATTATAAAGAATAAAAAAGACAAATGCCATTAAGTTAAACGTAAAAATGATGTTCGACAAAACATCTCATTAAGTACCGACGATTGATGCTAGTAAGTCATTAAAGATTTTATGATGACATAAATGACAAGTCAATGATTTATGGACAGGCTTAATATACAGATCGTTCATTTCGCAAATGAACAATAATGATCCCATAATAGCTTCCATATTAGTAAATATTTTCATTCGAGATAAAATCAGTTATACATATATCAAAACATTAATATATTTCATTTTTATCCATTTTCGATATGCTATTTCAGACAAGACAATATTAACTTAAAATATATTATGTTTCCGTGTGAGCTCCAGTGGCTCAGTAGCTTCACGCCACGCTAATATGTTCCCGTAAGCTCAGCAAAGGGAAGCATCATTTGCCGCGGGCAGTGGTTGGGAGGGTGACCACGGTGAACTCTCCTTCACTGGGTTGCTGGATTTCCGTGGGTTGGGGACGTGTCCACGTTAATATGTGACGTCCAAAGTTCTTCCGCTGGTGTGGCGTGGATGTGGAGAGGAGAGTGCCAGCTCAGGTATGGCCTCCTCACCTGTTCATGGCTCAAACTTACGAGGCACCTTAAGAAAAGAGCAACGTCTTACTTTCACCTTCGTGGTGCTCTGATCACGCTCTCTCTCTCAACTTAATTCGCACAGCCAAAGGCATAGCGAGCTTGGCTTCTGCAAGTGTCATAAGCAACAACAACAACTTAGTATGCGTTTTATACTTGCTATCTTCTGCTTTGCTGCTCTTCCAGCTGTCTCTATGCAAGAATGCGTATCTGCTTTGAATATGTATATTGTCATGTATTTCAAGTATATCGTACTTAAATGAGAGTTTCTTCATCTGAGAGTTGCTGTTTTAATATAAACATTTCAGAGAAATTTATATGACAAGAAGAAAAACTTCTTATTCCTCCTTCATTTTCAAGAACGGTTTATATTATGGACTTTGGTTATAAAGTGAATTTCCATTTCACAGTTACCTTCCTTGCTCCATCGGTATTTCCTTAGGCAATTTGTAGCGTCAGAGTAATTTTATTATGTGCTTCATATGTTTAAGCTATGTGTACGCACATTTAATGATAACACCGAGGAGTTTTGTATCCAACTTTTATTACTTATAATATTTCGTACTGATTTAGTGAGAATTTCTTTGATATTCTTTGTTGAAAACTGAACTTTAACTACCTTATCACCTAGAAACTTCTCAGAATCCAAACCTGTCCTTGTAACTAGCTTCTCAAAAAAGTTTTAATGTACAATAAGGGCGTTATGTCTATATGATGTTTTTCAGCTTGTTCCCGTTATTTATTTATTTTTTTTTGATAATAACAATTTTCATGCTTAACTATTTTAGAAAAGGAATTACCGTATTATTAAAAAGAGCAAAGTCGTACTTTCACCTTCGTGGTGCTCTGATCCAAACGAAAGACGCTCTCTATTGACTTAATTCGCACAGCCAAAAGCATAGTGAGCTTGGCTTGTCCAAGTGTCATAAGCAACAACTTTTCGTTCATTTTTATTCAAAAATAAATAACACTAATACTAGATAAATTTTATAGTTTCTTAGAAATTGGACAATAAAGTTCTCTTTCTAAAAAATTGAATGTACAGTTATACATGAAGTCACGCTTTTTGGAGAAACCACTATAAGAAAAAATAAAACTTCTCTCCTTCGTTCCGCCTTTCCAACATCTCAGATTCCAAGATTATCGATTTCAAAAGTTAGGTGGCAGCAAAAACTCACGAGCTGGAAAATAGATTTTTCCGAACCGTGATAATTTCACTGCCTACATATTCCCACCTGACTTATTCGTTCATTTCACGATGTTATTACAAGAAAATAAGTCAACCAACTTCTGTTAAAATGTTGCTTAAGGTAACAAAAAGTATTTCAAAATGTAACCTATAATGACTTACTCTTTCTATTAAAAACAGTTACAATTTTTTTATATTCATCAAATAGGGGAGTTAGAAAACCAAAATGTAACCCATAAATTACTTTTATATTTTCATTTCCACGTCATAAAGTACTTAATACAAAATTACCATTTGAAAAGAGCATTTTTAAGATTGCTTTTGAATCGAGAAGAAAATGTTTATTTCCTTTTATTTTCAATACTAATATATTTTAATATTATTTTCAACGTTTCTTTTTCAAATATGGCCTTTTTAAAACTAAAATGTCTATATTTGGAAAAGAAACATTTAAAATAATAATCGATAAATAAATACGATGGAAAACAAAATTTAGAAATTTTAAATTAATACGCACACTAAGACAAATTTTAAGATTTTATTGGACGAAAAGTATTCAATTTATTAAATGATATTAGGTTGTTTATTTTCATGAGAAACAAAGGCATAGTTTATTTAAACTAAAATTTATTATCTTTCGAAAGACAGAGTCTTTTAATATCTACTAATTTTGCCCATGAATATATATTTTATATTATTGGTGATTTGAATGATTACCATATCGAAGTAGACACGATTGATTTACTTTCGTAAGTCTAGTAGTTTTCTAACAAGAGTTTTTCAACAGTGAACGTATATCTTTATTTTAAACACAATTCAAAACTAATGAATGTGGTCCTTCACTTAATTATTAATTTTTCCGTTATTTTTTGCCATTTTTGTTTCTTATTTTTATATACTATTTATTTATTGGTAAGTCAAAGCAACGTTTTTGAAATACATTTATACACGTGTGATAGACAAATTTACATTAACGGAAATTTTTTTACAATAAATCATTATCAGTTTAAATTACAAAATCGTAATGCTACATATAATACAAGACAATAAAAGTGCAAATACGTAGCATATGCACAAGAAAACAATCAGCAAAAGTTTAAAAGTTTATTGGTTAGTTTGTCATTCAACAATCATTTATGCGCGCATGGGCCAATGAGCTTGAAGCATATTATTCAAAGTGGATTCTGAACCACCACAAACATCCAAACTAAGATGGAGATCGAACCCATGAACTGGAACTGTTGAAACAAAATCAAAGTACTTATCATACAACTCAGCAATTTAAAACATGAGCCATCGCTTTTTTGGCCCGTTATAAAGAGAAAACTTTTACATCATTATAGAAAAATAAATATTATTTATAATAAAAAATAAATATCATTTTCTCTATTAACACACAATATTCACATGTCTATTTGAAAATCTCAATGGGAGAAAAAAGAAAATAATTTTATTAGAAAGGTACATTTGACTCTGATAGTATTTCCTATACATTTAATACTTTTCGTACAACACATTGATTAGAAATAAAATGTGAACGTATTTTAGAATATTAGTTTCTAAAATATATATTTTAAAAAAAACGTTTCATCAAAAATATTAAGAATGATTTCATTTTTTTCTTTTATAACAAATAAATTTAATCTTAATAAAAAGTAAAATGCTTTAAATACTATATAATGTGATTAAAAATAAACTATAAAATATTGTTTATTTTGTTAAAACGTATTACAAATGTCATGATACAGCACATGATATTTTAATGCATCGCTTAAATCTAAGATGCCGCCCAACTTGTCTAGTGGTCAGCGTGCCTGACTGCGGATAAGGAGGTCCTGGGTCCGAATCCCGGTTAGGGTATGGATGTACTTCCTCTATCTATCCTGTCTTTGTCCCTTCCTTGTATGAATGGGGTTTGAATGGTTGCCTACCCTATAAACGGATACCTATGGCATGTGTATAGAGCAAAATCGTACTTTCACCTTCATGGTGTTCTGATTAAAACGAAAGACGCTCCCAATTGATTTAATTCGCATAGTATAGCGAGCTTGCCTAGTCCAAGTGTCATTGGTAACAACAACAAATCTAAGATAACGCAAGTTCTAACTATTAATTTCAATTTTACAATATATATAAATGTATTGCTCCAAAAGCCATGTTACACTCGACGATACAGACACCATTGTTTGTTATCGGCTTCCAAAGCAAGCCTTTCAGGTGAATCAACACATATGTGAGATTGATTCCAACAAAGAAATCATAGATAATACACGATTGGAAACAGGCCACTTATGCAGTCTGAAAATAAATGTAAATACAAGGACATGTGTAAAATGTAGAATTCTCGCCAAGTCATATTTTCAACTGTCCAGCATGTCTCCACAACATCTGAGACTACCCATTTGATGGCGTTCTCGGCACAGAGAATATAAGGAAGCCGTCATTGGCAATCATGGATAAATTTGACTTTCTGGACACAACATCAACCAACCAAATTAGTTTTAAGAGCAAAATATACTATATAAAAGTAATTCCATTATCTACTTTCGTCAGTCGAAAAACAAAAATTTTGATATACAAATGCTTGATTCGGCCTATTCTCACTTACTCATCTGAAACGTGGACATTGACTGAGAAGGACAAAGAAACCATCTCCATTTTCGAAAGAAAAACTTTAAGAAGCATCTTTGGTGGAATAAAATGTGAGAATACATGGCGAAGAAGAACTAATTCTGAGCTCTATAAACTATATAAAGAACCAGATATTGTTAAATTTATCTCAATACAGAGATTAAAATGGGCAGGACATTTGAGCCGGATGAACGACAATCGGGTGACGAAAAAAATTTTCTTGGCTCGCCTCATTGTCACCAGAAGAGGACGACCGAAACTCCGATGGCGTGACTGCCTTGAAAACGACAGAAAAACACTAAAAGTGACAAACTGGATGACCTTATCCAAAAATAGGGGTCCTGGTATGCACTTCTGAGGAAGGCAAAGGCCCACCCTGGGCTGTTAGGCCAATGAAGAAGAAGAAGAAAAGTAATTCCATTACATAACATAGTTAACTATTAATAATCAACTGAAGTTTAGTGGTTTAGTATAAAAATGTTCTATACAAAATTATAGGCTGAATATACTTGATTACTACAAAACTATATACATTTAAAAATAACTTAGATTTGATTATTATCACATAGGTAGGGATATTATAAGTATTTGGGAGTAATTTTAAAAACCATAAATTAAGGTTATAATCAGTCCACGAGAGCAAACAATGATCACAAAGTAAATTTCATGAAGAACAAAGTTTCGCAACTTCACTTAACAAAAAATTCCATTTCTTGATATTCATTAAAAGTAAAATATTAATAAAAAGCTTTGTTTTCATTGAAAATGAAATGATTAGTTTATAGGAATAAATTATCATCATACTGCTTTGTTTGTTTGTTTTTGTTTGTTTGTTTGTCGCTCAAAGGTCATTTTTTGCACACTAATTAGACCGGGACTTACGGCTTAAGGTGGATTCCGAACCACTACAAACATCCATGCCCAAGGTGGGATTCGAACCCACGAACTGTTGAACCGAAGGCAAGAGCGCTAACCATTCGGCTGCCAGCTCGGCTATCATCATACTGCTTCACAAGATATATTTATGATATGACAATACTTTAACAAAAGCAGTACCTTTCATGAATTAGCGTCAAATGCTCTAATAAATATCCCTTAACAAAATCATTATTTCATTTTTAAAAAAATACATAAAAGCTTAAAAATATATATATAATAAATATCCCTTAACAAAATCATTATTTCATTTTAAAAATATATATAAAAGCTTAAAAATATATACATAATAAATGTCCCTTAACAAAATCATTATTCATTTTAAAAAAATACATAAAAGATTAAAAATATGTATATAATAAATATCCCTTAACAAAATCATTATTTCCTTTTAAAAAATATATATAAAATCTTAAAAATATATATATAATAAATATCCCTTAACAAAATCATTATTTCATTTTTAAAAAATATATATATAACAGCTTAAAAATATATATATAATAACTATCCCTTAACAAAATCATTATTTCATTTAAAAAATATATAAAAGCTTAAAAATATATATTTAATGATCTGGATTATCTAGAAAATAGATAATTGCCTCAAACAAAATCAAAGTATTTTATTCACGGATGACTCATATTTATTGAAGAAATGAAATGGATATTGCATGATAAAATATTTTTGTTTTACTTTCTAACTAGCAACATCTCGTAATCAAGGATACCAATGATTAATATTAGGATGTTTTGCAGAAACAGATTAGTTATTCATACTCTAAGATGAATGAATCGATAATTGTAATCAAGATAGGAATGATGCTTTCGCAAATGCAATTATAAAGAATGTTTTCCTCTACGTGAAAGTAAAGGAATGTTTTCACAATACGGAAATCGATATCGAAAAAAGGATGTCCTCTAAATTCGTATCGATTTTTGCACTTGACTTAAATTCCACCATGTATCACTGTGAAATATTTGATGTCTTATTACAAGAGTCGAAGTTTAAAAGGAGCCAGAAATTTTTTTCAATTTAATACACATAATTGCTTTTATAAATAATATTTATTGTATTGAGGTATTAAAGCAATGGGTCTTCATAAATTTAAAAAAAATTGCAGCTCAAATTAATGGAGGTCTTACATAATATATTCCCAACATTTTGAGAAATATAGGATATAATCCAGCAGAATAATAAAACATACATGTACATTGAAATCAAAATGTATTCTCAATCAGTAAATGTTAAGGTCATTAATAAAATTTAAGATTACCATAACCAATTAAGAGGAAATCCATGATACTGAGATATACAATACAAAATATAAATAACTTTTTAACTTCAAAAAAAGACAAAAATAGCATTTTGCAAAAGTTAACACTAAATTAGTACTATATTTCTAATCGAGCAGTTTTCAAAGTAATAAAATGATGCGAACCTTTCGCGAAAATATGTTACTAATCACTGACAACAAAACTAAAGAAAGTAGTTTAAGAAATAATGGTTCAACGACTGGGTAATCCGCAGAAATTTCAGAAAACTTCATTTGCAGATATTATCTTAAAAAATATTTTTATGAAGATAAAAACGAACAAAGCAGAATTATCAGTAATGGTTTTCAATCATTTTGATTAATTTAGCTCAACTACTGTTTAAAAGCGTAAATAAAAAATATGTACTGTTGTGTTGTTACTACACTTGGATAAGCCAAGCTCACTATCCAATGGCTAAGCGAATTTAAGTCAATTGGGAGCGTCTTTCGTTTAATCAGAGCACCATGAAGGTGAAAGTACGACTTTTGCTCTTCAAATCCTCCGATAGATGGCAGCACGAGAGGATCTACGTCCTCAATTTTGGCATTGATCAGAAGGGAGAGTAAATTTCTCCAGACCATTGCACCCATGGTAACTGCTCAACGACCGACCACAGGACTTTCGATTCCACAGATTTAATGAGCACGTATATCGCATGTACTCGGTGGGTCTTTGGCGGCATTGGGAATCGAATCTCACCCTTCCGGATGGAAGGCCGGTACCCTAACCACTAGGCTACCACGGCCATATGTACTGTTGTGAATTATAAATGTACTATATATTAAAGAAAATAATTTTAAGTAGGAAAAATAGAGAAACATTAAATAATTCATATTACGTTTAAAAAAATAAGCATATAAGAAAATCAAGGATAAATGTTAGATTTTAATAATAAAAAAAACAATGGGCATCTTCTTTTTTTATAAACTTCATATCGCTTAGATATTATGTAACAGAGCAACGCCCTCTAACGGTCATAAACGAACTGAGAGAATCCGATAAGTTCTAACCCTAGAGACTGCTGCTGCTGCTGCTCGAATATGACTGTCAGAATTTTTTGTTTTGATGTTCTTATGTTTTCGTTTAGTGTTGTGTGTGTTTTCTCTGTGTCGTATAGATGTTGTTTAATAAAAATAAAACTAGCCGCGTTTGTATTATTCTTCATGACTATGACACAGTCATTATTTCACAAGTACATTTGTATATTCGTAGAATTTACAGCTAAAACTGGATAGCAAGAATTTAATTTACAAAGCGAAACATCAAAATTAAAACTTTCGATTACAATCAAGACTAATGGACACAAAATCTGATAACCCTATTCATAAGAGAATTTAAAAGCCTTATATTATTCGATAAATATTTTTATTAACACAAGCACCTGTAGGTAATTAATCCTTTTAAAAGCTTCATTTCCAATAAAACATTCTTGCTACCAAGATCATTTCTTAAAAAGCTTTTTTTTTTCAAAATAAACAATACCATAACTGTAGTTTTGCCTCAAATTCTACGTTGAAGGTGTGATGTGGTGTTTAAATACTGTGAAAAGACTTGATTGAAAAAAATCCAAGAAGAAAACTTAAATAATATTGAAGGACCAAAGCTTGTTAATAAATTAATAATATATAAAGTCACTGAGATATGCTTAGAATTCATATTTTAGATAACTAAATCAACTATGATTTTCGAGTTATTAAAATGTGTAGGGAAAAAATAATTATTTTTTAGAAAACTGAAATAAAATATGATTAACAGTTATGTAAATCATAATGAATGAAACTGAGCAGTGGTGGACCCAGTATCTAAAAGTAGGGATTAGGAGTTCAAAACACACCATCTTAATTGTCACTTAAAATAACCTCAAGACTCTAGTTTGGTTTGGTTGTTTGTCGCTCAACGGTTATTTTTTGCTCACGAGGGTTAATTAGACCGGAACCTACGGTTTAAAGTGGATTCCGAACCACTACAAACATCCATGTCCCAAGGTGGGATTCGAACACACGAACGGTTGAACCGAAGGCAAGAGCGCTAACCATTCGGCTGCCAGCTCGGCTCAAGACTCCGGTACATAGGTTCCCAAAATGGTCCAGGTGGACCCCCAGGGGTCCGTAGGAGACCACACGAGGTCCACCTAGATGTGAAAAGAAAACAGGGTTTCACAAGTTGTAAGTGAAAGTCCACGAAAAATGTTCTGGTTTTCAGAATAAAGAACAAACATTTTGGCTTGGATTTATTTATAAACGTAGGCAGGTAGCATAATTCACTAGGTAATTACTCAAAAATATTCGAGACTCAGTTCAAACACAGAATTGAATAGAACAATAGATAATAGTACAAGTGTACACCACATGTCGAGACTTGCAAAGTGCCGTCCGTGCGCCGTCTCATTAAAAGTATGACTATATTTTATTGTTGATTTACATTTCAAAGTTCATTGTTGATTTTTTGTCAATTGTTGATTGTTTGTAATAATGTTTATAACTTTATATAACCACAAGTACTATTTTAATAAATAGGACACAAGAAAATGTGCTACTTTTTTCCCTTCTTAACACCCCCAATAATGTTTTAGAAATTTTGAGAATACAGTAGAAATGCAGCAGCAGGGGGTCTACCAAAAATATTAAAACTTTGAAAGTAAGAGAAAAAAAGTTTGGGAACCCATGCTCTAGTACATCCATCAAATAAGAAGATCCAACCACATATTTGACATCACGTAATGTTACATATTTTACACATATTTGACATCACGTAATGGATAGTTCACAACTGCTAAAAAACTTCTTGAACATATTGCATTTCAGTGTTTTTATACACTAGGCCACAATTACTTTATGGAAAGCAGAGATTTTGGAAAATACTCAAGTACCCACCTTGAAAAATATATATATCGAAAGCAGAAATGTAATGTGTACCTCCCGCCGTTTAACAGAAAGTTCAGGCTCGTCGCTGCCGTGAGAAAATACAGAATATAATAAATAACAAAGAAAAAATCTACCATTGAATTTTTAATATCAAAAAACTGTTTTAGACTCCAAATATATTAATTTTTTTCTTCAAAATATTAATTTTCACAGAATATTAATAGTAAATTTAAATATTTTTCCAAAGATGCGTTGATCAAATCCATTATTGTGATGTTAAAATTAAAACTGTGATTATGTTAATAAACAGATATTTAATTAATTTTTAGACGTATGATGTACGATAAGGAAATATTCTAGAGTACAATTGAATGCATAAAAAACTGCATTTAATATTCAGAATTAAATAAATTTATTAATATAAACATAAAAAATTAATTTAATAATAATTTTGATGTATATTTTTAATAGAGTTAATAAAAACATAATGCACCATAATTCAATATACGCGATAATTTGTTTCTAAATATAATAACCAATATTAGGAACATCTTAAACGTTAAAAGATATTGCATTATACTGTTTATTCAACGAGAAATATATTGATATAGATATTTCAAGCTCCCATAAGTACTTCTCTAATGTTAAGTAACTGGAAAAGATGATATATTTCAGTAATGTAATATTACGAAAATCATTATAGGCGAATTGGTGGAATTGTAAACCTTTGCACAAATAGTTCAAAATTAATGACACTGTCACAACACAGAACAGAGAAACACTTAAATAAATTAAACATAATGCGAAGTCTAATTTAACCAAGAGATATTTCGTAAGATTCAATCGGAAAATGTAATGAAGGATTTCATTATGTTGTTGTTGTTTACTAATGACACTTGGACAAGCCAAGCTCGCTATGCCTTGGTTATGCGAATTTAAGTCAATTGGGAGCGTCTTTCGTTTTAATCAGAGCACCATGAAGGTGAAAGTACGACTTTGCTCTACACACATGCCATAGGTACCCGTTTATAGGGTAGGCAACCATTGACACCTCATTCATACAAGGAAAGGGCAAAGACAGAATAGATAGAGAGAGAAAGTATATCCATGCCCGAACCGGAATTCGAACCCAGGACCTCCTTATCCGCAGTCAGGCACGCTGAGCACTAGACAAGTTGGGCGGCGGATTCATTATGTTTATCACGTTAATGATTATTATTTTATTCAGTTGAAAATACAGAATAATATTACGCATAAAATAGTAACATAAAAATTTCAAAACAGTGTTATCATTGAGAGAAGATGACACATTGAAAGATAAGCGAAAATATTTCATTTAAAAAACTACGCAATATAAATAAATTTATATTAAATTAAAATATATTTAAAAGTACTATTAGAGAAGATTAATAAATCAAAAAGTTTGAAGGGAGTATTGTTTTAAATGGTAATGCTCATTTGAAATATAATCGAACTGCGATTATCCGAAACGCTTTCAGAAAAATAAGACTAAAGAAGAGATAGAAAATCAGAAAAAGCAAAAGAAAAGGTAAGAGAAGATGAGAATGACTTTTACTTTGAAGAATTCATAAACAATCTTTCGAAAATTCTTGGATATTCAGAAGTTAGTGCTTAAGATATTGCAGAATGGATAGTGAGACAGATGCTAAATTTTAAATTACGAATGATGGTAAAATTATTGAAAATGTCGAAGAAGAAGATGACTTTCATGTACAAGTTGAAAAAGACAGGGACCATCAGCTATCGAATCATTTGCAGGTTTTGAAACTGCTTTGGTGTGGAGACCAATCTGTGTCAGCCCAAGTGTGGCTACATGCAAATTCTCCCTGCCAAGCGAAAAAGCGACTCGAAAACGTATGTAGGCATTCCAACAGCTCACTGTAACCAAGATATTCGGCAAGCAATGATTTTCTTTACAACACATACTATATCAATGTGCAGCACTTATAAGTACATTAACATGTAAAAGAGCCGCCCATCTTGTCTAGCGGTCAGCGTGCCTGACTGCGGATAAAGAGATCCTGGGTTCGAATCCCGGTTCGGGCATGGATGTACTTTCTCTATCTATCCTGTCTTTGTCCTTTCCTTGTATGAATGGGTTGTGAATGGTTGCCTACCCTATAAACGGGTCCCTATGGCATGTGTGTACTGAGTAAATCGGACTCCACACCAAAATAGGGTTCAGATGGAAAAGTGGAGCAGCGCAGCCCATACGACAACCTAGCTTAGATGGCATACGACAACAACACCTAAAAGTGTTACACTTTCCTTTAATTGATTAAAAGCTCTTACAAATGTAGCTGTTTTCTCCCATTTTCAATGTGCAATTATTTAAAATTGACTTTTTCCAAAAAAATTTAGCTATCCGAATGGGATCCGGTCCCAATTCATTCGTATTGTGTGGAGTTATTTTGTATAATATTTCCTTCAAACTGTTTTGCTATCAAAGCAAAAACCAAACACTTTAGGACCGTGAATCCAACTATTAATTATATAAAAATCATGGGCCAAGCTAGTCACTTTCTGCGGCCATGGAAATCGTATATCGAACAATGGGTGCTGTAAAATACCGAAAATATTTCATTTGCTCTTGTTTGTAACATGAATAATTTTTAATTAAATATAAAATAGCTATTAGAAGATTCAACAAAGTAATATAGAAACATGCTTTAAAAAATGAATTTATGATTTGATTCCATATCGAGATTTAAGCAAAAGTAGATTTTATTACTGATAAACAAATAATGCACGGTAATGTAATTCTCTTCAGTCAATGATTAATACATCGGAAAATGCCATCCGCAATATTAAGAACAGATCATTTGCTATTTTTAAACAAAGCAGAATAAAAAGGATTTTTTTCCCAAAGTGCAATTCATTATATTTACTTTATTAATATAATTTATTTCTCAAAATTTACTTATCTAATATAACTTATTTAATTGTCTAATATACTTAGTCTGGATATAAAGTACACACACATTCACAAATTTCTATATTCATTTTATTATAACAGTCCCAATAATTGTTGTTTAAGAAGATTTTAAACTTTCAGGTTCGAGTCGGTTTAAGAGGAAATGATATTACATTCGCAATTGCGGCCGGAAGATATAAGTTTGAAAACATGATTCTTATTTTTCAACAATTTCATTCCAGATTAATATGGCTTATCTCGAAATATTTATCTAAATGAATAAAGCCTAAAATGTCTAAATATACGCTTTAGTTTATAATTAATAAATACAAAACTGTAAAAAAAACATTACAAAAATAAAATATCCAGTAAAAAGAGCATTAGATAAAAATCATTTGATGAGCTTCTAAAATCTTTACATTTCTTCATCTGTGTAGTTAAATATACGTAAATTTCTGAGTAAAATGTGCGGCACACATGCCGTATAGTCCAGGGTGCCAAATTCCAAGTTTGGTGGTTTTTGAGGGGAATTTATGTATGTAGCAATTTGGTTTCTATTACGTCATACATATGGAGACCTATAAGAATTACGCAGAAAATTCTATTTCGGCAACCCTAGTATTTAAATCATTCCACACGTCACAATACGTTATCTTTCGTCGTCACAATGCGTTATCGTCACAAATCGCAACACTTCTTCATCGCCAAAAATAATTCAGAGTTTAGTATCCTGGATTATACGGCACCTGAGTTAAATTGTTCAAAATTTTTCTTTTAGCCATTTTTTCAGCAAAAAAAGTAATACCAATAATGAAAGAAGCTTCAGTTTGTTTGATAATATAGGTCGGAGCTATTTTTATACGACATTAAAAAAACATGTTATTAAAAAAGAAAACTTTCAGATGAGATAAAATGATAAAAGTATATGCCTCAGGGAACCATCAGGAAAATCCCGGTCGTTGCCAACTTAACAAACAAAAATACTCATGACATAATAGTCCTTTTTAATTTTGCGGTGATTATTTAAGAGATTTTTGTAGTTTCTTTCAGCTTAAGAACGTTTTACCCTGCCACAAATGTTTTTCTCAGTACTTTAATATAAATAACATTTTTTTACACTAAGAAATATTTCTAGTTTCAAATCTCTCTCTTTCAAGACAAACTGAATAAAACAAGACATAAAAGAAAACCTAAGAACTTAAGTTATTTGATAAACAGGACGTCTTCTCAGCAGCTGCATTAAGGAGAATTAAATCTCTATCAAACACAAATGCGTCAGTTAATCTTGTGAATAATCAAAACTGCGCAATATATGATAAATTTGCCTGCAAAAATTTTCCAGAATATAAATTTTACTTTATTCCAAAGAAATAAACTTGTATTAAAATCGCAAATTTACTTTTTTAATTAAAAATAGTTTACATAGTTCACATGATATAAAATTTAAAGAATAAATGTGTATTCTCAACACACAAATTCAATATTTGATAATTTATAAAAAAAATATTGTTGCAAGAATGTGATCAGTGGTTGAGAATATTTAAACGTGCAATTGAATGTTATTGGCACATTTAAATATTCATATATTTTATATAATAAAATTTCTCACTGAGGTCGTTTATAAAGATAAATATTTAATACACTCATAAAATCAAACATAAGCAAAAATTTACTTATCAAGTTAGGTAAAAGTATATCACACAAAAAAAATTAAATTATTTGGTTAAATAAAAATTTACTCATCAAGGAAAGAGAAAACTTTTAACTATTCAAATTTAAAAAAATTTAGTTATCAAGTCAAGAGAAAAATTCGCTTATTAAATTATGAGAAAAATACATTTTATCAAGTTTAGATTACAATTTTTAATATGCATGCGATTACCATTTAAATATTAGTAAAATGAAAGAATAAAATTCAAACATGGTTAGAAACTTAAATGAGGACAGCCTTTTTGTGGCATTCGAAAAAGCAGCTGGGAAGATGAAGCTCAGAGTAAACATGGAAAAAACAAAACATATGTTCTGTGGTAATAAAGAATACCAGTCTGAGACTTTTATGATCGACACATTTAAGTTGCAGTCTGTGAGGAACTTCAGCTATTTGGACTCGGAGATTGACTACCAAAATGACATCACTCCTGAAATCAGAAAGAGGATCATTGCCGCAAACCGCTGATGATGATTAGAAATGCTGATGATGATTAGAAACTTAATTATACCATACACACAATTAATAGGGACATTTTGATATTAACAAAAGTCAATAAAAAATTGAGTCTAGATGCACAATAAAAAGTTTTTTACATTTATATCCAAAAACACTTTTGTTGGCAATTTAAGAAATGACAAACAAATTGTCGATAAATCAAATATTTTTTAATAAATCTTTCAAATTTCTTATTTTTATTGTATGAAGAATTAATGCTAAAAATAATGAGATTGAGAAAATTACACATGACTTATTTCACCAAACTTTAAAAATAATTCCGTTTCAACGGTCACTCTCGAATGATTCAAATAAAAGTTCAATTAATAGACAGAGGTCATTGTCTCTTTCTCTAACAATAGAAATTTTATTTCAATTATTAAAGATATGCATCAGTTCAAATTTTTTATACTCTAATCACTCATTTTACAAAACATTTATGATTTAAACTAAAACAATATACATAAATTAATAAAAAAAATTTAAAAAATAGATAACAGATACTAAGTTGACAAAAGAAACGTTCAGTTTGAAAAAAATGTTGTGAAAATAGATCACAAAACATGGTACTTCAAAAATAAGAAAAATTCTGTTTTCAGAGGAAAATATTCGAATCTCGCTCTCATTACAGTTTTTGACATTTCTTGTCAAGTAGTGATTTAAGACAATTCTTTTTATTATAATAACACATAGTTTTTGAAGTTTGACAATGCATACATAAATAAACACATTTTGTAGAAAACGAGAAATAAAAGCTTTGCATGTTTAAAAGCATTCAAGAATTACGCGAACATTTTTGAGTAATTCAGGTTTGTAGAATTTGATTAATAAAAAAAAAAAGAAAATTTAAATACATTTGGTTATTATGCAAATATAATTAGGACGGATATCACCGTATTTTTAGATTTTTTTCAAATATTATAACATATTCTCAAACTTTTAAATGGTTCAAAGCATTTTTATCAGATGTTGTCGTCAGCTAAAGATACATATTAGCCTCATTTTATTGTGGTTTACAAACAAGATAGCATTTTCCAACATAAAAGCAATGAATCCCTGGGAAGGATCATTAGAGGAAAACGTGATTTTCCTTTCAATTCAATATTTTAATAGAAAAAATCCTTAATGACACATTCTTCTTAAAAGATGATATTTTTAAAAAATAATATGTTTGTATTGGGGCATTTTAGTAGGTCCTTTATGTCAAGGTAAACTGTTTGGCAAGATATATAAAAATGTCATTTTCTAGCTTAAAATTGTTAGTTTGGAATGTATATATGTGCTACATAAAATCCTACGTGCAACCATGGAACACAAATCATAAATTGAAATTTTTTTATTAATTTAAAATTTTTTTAAATTTATTTCTTACTAGCTTATGAGGGAAAATAAAACTAAACTCTTATTTCGTTGTTGTTGTCGTGTGCCAGCTAGGCTGGCAATATGGGGTGCTCTGCTCCACTTTTCCAACTGAACCCTATTTTGGTGTGGAGTTTAACTTCCTCAGTACACATATGCCATAGAGACTCGTTTATAGGTATGCAACCATTCACAACCCATTCATACAAGGAAAAGACAAAGGATAAATAGAGAGAGAAAGTACATCCATGCCCGAACCAGGACCTACTTATCCGCAGTCAGGCACGCTGACCACTAGACAGGGTGGGCGGCCATAACTGAGGTAATAGAAGTATATAGCCTGCATCATCAGAAGTAAATGAAATAATTTTTTATTTCTATTTCAAGAATTTGAGTTTTTTTTTTTTTGTGAATCTTTACGTTTTTATGCAGTGTGAATACTGACGTAAGAAAAAATGTGAAAGTGTTGCGTTGTTACTTATGACACTTGCCAAGCCAAGCCCACTATGCCATTGGCTGTGTGAGTTTAAGTCAATAGGGTGCATCCTTTGTTTAACCAGAGCACAAAAAAGGTGAAATTACGACTTTGCTCTAAACTCCTCCAGGTAGATGGCACTACTAGAGGTTTGGTTTGTTTGTTGCTCAACGGTCATTTTTTGCACACGAGGGCTAATTAGATCGAGACCTACGGTTTAAAGTGGATTCTGAACCACTACAAACATCCATGCCCAAGGTGGGATTCGATCCCACGAACTGTTGAACCGAAGGCAAGAGCACTAACCATTCGGCTGGCAGCTAGGCGGTACCACTAGAGGATCCACTCCCTCAACCTTGAAATTGGAGAAAACTTCCTCTCCTTTCAGATGAAAGCTAAAATGCTTACCATTCAGAATTTAAAGTTGTCATAAGATTAATTAGAATTTATGATTGATATATATTAAAGTTACACCTTATAATAAATTTCTGAAAAAATTTCGAGAGCAAAAAAAAAATAATAATAATAATAAATGTGTATAATGCAGAAGCACAACAAAATAGATTAAGAATTTATATACATAAACCAAAAAATAATACCGTGCACCAAAAATAATACATGTCCTTATATTTTCTTTAATTATTGTGACAGATCAAAGTACTAAGTATGTGCAAAATCTTAAGCTTTTACAGAAAGTAAAATATATAACCTTAAAACTGGTGTAAAATAATGCAGATTGCATTTGTCTAGACTATAAACCACTCAAAGTCGACGTTGAAATCTATATCACACCTAATCAAGGCATTCATCATGCAGAAGAGCTCGACCCACTCTTCAGCATTTACAATAGAGCGTGCAATATATCGGATATCACAATTGGCATCAAACAATAGAGCAGACAACTTCCTTGGGCAGAACAGACATTACCTAATATATTATTCGTAATAAGTGAGGTTTATTAAACTTACTCACAGATCTCATTGGAACCACATCAAATATATATATATATATATATATATATATATATATATATATATATATTGGAATTATTATCTTTTATATAACATCGTCTTGGATATATTTAAACTCCCTAGACAGAGAGTTTAGATACATATCAAAAGCCATGAAAATAAAATATTCGTTGATTAAAATACAATTCAATTAAAAATTTGATTTGTTTTCTCAAACTTAAACTTTTTTTGATTTGTTTTCTCAAGCTTAAACTTAAAGCGTTAAAAAATAACTTAGCAAACGTACTTTTTGCTAAGTTATTTTTTTAACGAATTAAACCGGTCAATAGTTTGGTTCAGATTTTTTTTGTGTCACTTAATAGTCACATTTTTTATACACGAAG